>OX443561.1:50863385-52063385 GCA_949372485.1 Cheilosia soror
CAGACACTCGATTAAATAAAACAGCCGCATAACAATTGACGGACAATGAAAATGTACGAGCAGGCAAAACAACGTTTGCCGGGACCGCTAGTAAAATATATATTATTAAAACTGTAGGTAAATACTGCATTTGTCAATTCAGTAAATATGATTGTGCATACGTACACCCAATGGGTGCAGTGGCTTAATGGTTAGTGTGCTGGACTACTGTGCGAGGGGTTTCAGTTTCAATCCCCGGAAAACACACAAATTACATCTTAAGGTCTGACAAACAACCGAGACCATAACACTGTCATGATAAAGCTTCTCAACTCAGCCGGTCGAACTCGGCATAAAATTGTAGGTCCCTGCCATTCGTCCCAAATGTATAAACTAACACATACGATTGGATGTGAGAAGGTAGGCATCTAGAATGCCTATGGATAACGGACCCGTTGCGCCATAATTTTTTTTTTTTCGTGTAAAGTATACCCAATGATGTATACCTACATAATTTTGGTGTACAGCGGCGGGGAGTCTGCTCAAGAACATCAAAGGATGTCAAGGTCATACAAGCTTGCGTAGCGGATGTGACACCTAAAAGCGTTCAAAACTTTATATTAACCATGTGTAAATAATATTGCTTATGATCTTCCAGTACGCCTGTATAAACCTAACCAAGTTAAATTTTAAAATTAGCGAATCAAGATTAAATGGAAAAATACAAAACTTTATCAGTGACACCATGTTGCAAATCCACCGAAAACTTACCTCGGGAAATCGCCGCTACTTCGGTTTAGCAAAACAGGTGGGTTCAAAATGCCTGACTCGTATAGAAGAACTGCTTAAGGTTTTAGGTAAAGAGAGATCGAATGGCTCTTACGTTCTTGGCATATTTTCTTCTCTAGTTTCCTGGGCTTTCGATGCTTGTAGCGAAAAACCAAATCACGTTTTCCGAACGATTTCTACTCGACATCATCCAAACACGATTGTCTCGTCGATAGCGATTCCACTAATACATATGCTCTATATCATTGGTTCCTAACCTTTTCAATGTTGTTACCCCTTTGACCTATTAGCGCAAAATATTTTACCCCCCCCCCCCCCTAAATTTAAGGCATCATCAAAGAAAACAATATATACATGAAAGTGCAAAATATTGTCTTATAATTACATTATAATAAATTACACAAAAATATACCTTAAAAAGAATTTTAAAAAGAATGAATGAATGATATTCAGTGCGAATGTTGGTATTGTTTTCACAAGTTCTTCGTTAGGTTTAGTTTCACTTAAAAATCGCATCTTGAGTCATGTTTCACATTGAACCGGTTTCTGTCCTTTATTTTAGCTGTTACTGTAAACTTGAGAAACCATTCTGGCATCTGAAGGTGGTTGCAACGGTATTAAGATTTTTGGAGCTCTTTCAGCTATAGTAGGATATTCGGTACCTAGCCACTTTTGCCAAAATGTACCAAGGTCATAATTTTTTAGATGTGCTTTAAAAGTGTTATCCTCGCGTAGTCCTAGAAATTCTGCTTTGGTTGACACAATCTTTGTCTTTAAAAATTGCATCATTCATTACTACCAAACGGTATAAATATCCAAGATTTGGACTGACGATTATCCATGTCCGGGAAATATTTCCTCAGTGAGTATATGTATGACTGATGAGGATATATCTATATTGAACCACGGAATTTTTATATGTTATTTTGTCAGATTCGTCATTTACCAATTACTCAGACAGTTGTATATAAACATCGATATCTACATCGCCAACTTGAAGATGTTCGTCATATTAGGTGTAATAAAAAGAAATTCATTATTTTTGCATAAATCCAAGGCTTTATTTAGTTTTTTTTTTTGTATCCAAACGTTTTTTTTGTGTCAAGTTTAGTCTGGGAACAGTGTTTAGTGGAAACAGTGCTTAAATGACGGTCAGACTCGACGATTTTATCGAAATTTTCGACAATTGTCCTTCCAAAGCGCGATGCATCTTTGACATGGAAATTCCTCGAACGAAATCAAGGACCATTATAAACACTATTCACATTTTTAGCCGCCTAACTTGCGTTGTTGCCTTCATCGAAGAAAAACTGTTAAATATGACGCATTTTCTCTTTGATAGTAACCTATCCATGGTTAATGCGCGCTCAATGGGTCAACGAAAAAGAAAACTATCAGAGAATCTTTTTTGTAAGAAATCTAATCTTTCCAAAACCAATTTGTTTACGTCCGACAGCACGTATGAAATGCGGGATACAGATTACTAAAGCCATATTTTGGAAAAATTACGAACTTTTTTTTACTGAAAAAATTAGCAAAATTCGCCGCTACTCGGCCTACCGGCTCCCGCCCTCATATCTTTCTACCATTGGCCCGGAAGAGCGGCATTGCTGCTTCCCTAGATAGCACAATTTCTCGAATCGAAAGAAAACCAATTATCGGATTCCTGCCGCGCTTAAATTACATTTACACACCCCAGAGACGCGAATACATAGTTTACTTTTGTTTTTGACTCCGCTAATCTCAGGCAATTTTTATATTAAAAAAAAGTCTACGGTCCGTCTATGCAAAAATAATTGCGAACTTTTGAGACGCAAATATATTGAGAACGGAGATTTTTAAAGAAAATCTTGCACCAATTCAAAGGGTTTAAAAATTATGGTCAAGAAACGAGTTTTAGTTTGATTTCGGTGAGTTCAAAATTTTGATTTAATTATAATGGTTATAAAATGTATTATCTACTACCTGCTATTATTACCCCCGCATAATAGCTGTTTTACCCCCGCGGGGGTAATTACCCCCAGGTTCGGAACCCAGGCTCTATATCTACCTACTTAGTTATTTTCTTTGGTATGTCTTAAAAGATTGTTAAAATTGTTGGTCGAATCGATACATTTGTCTTTCATTTTATGTACTTACTTGAAATCACTAACTATGCTTTTCGCTCCACCCGACCCCCACGTTGACAAATATCAAACAATGGGTCTCGAATACTCCTTCTTCAGTTACTCCATAAGTTGTTGACTATTCTAATGTTGTGTGATTGCTCAATTTTTGGATTGTGGATTCATTGCTCCAATAACTCTTCTTCTAACATGTGATAATAATTGGTCTCACCTCACAATAGCAATATACAGTACAACCTACCCAGCATTTGTCCACTGTGGTCCGGCGAATCATTAGAACCCTGTTCCTGGGTTGTATATTTATGTATAAGTTACAGATATTAAATTTCTTTGACTGAAGTCAATATCCGACAGTCTTATCGGCCTTAGATGTTCTCTTTGCCTCGTGAATGGTCAATGGTACTATTGTGGTTTTTGTGGATCTTAGGCTTAACCCGGCCGACAAACGCCAAAATCCTATTTAAGTTTTCATTTCTCAAGTGAAGGGTAGGTAGATACTATTGTCTGTAATTTTTTTTAGACTCAAGCTAGGCGAACTTTCAATTACCATTCCCGAGAGATTTAAAGCTCCATTTAAATTATAACACATATGGTTTCCTAAAATGTACTTATGGCAATAATAACTATGTCATCACATCAGCATATGCTTGATAGTGGACAAGTGTAAATGGGGTCTACCCCGATATGTAGAAAAATATAATACAGAAAAAAATAATTTTAATTCAAGATTTACTCATCATATGGAAAACTATTTGAATTGCATGTGTATGCAACAACAATTTGATTCACTGTTCACGCAAGCAATATTGAGTCAGCATAAAAACAATAGGGGCCTATAACACATCGCGACATATCGCCAAGCCTTACCAGAGCTTGTGTTGAATTTGTCCACACGATGTAACCTTGTGTTACAGAAATGTGTAAAATATTGTAGAAATTCACTTGTTCTACAAGTATTGGCGTTCCATTGTCAAAACACAGCTCTGCTTAGCTTCGACACTATACAGGGTGTCCCAGTTAAGCAGTATAATCCTTAAAGAGAAGATTCCTGAAGTTCCGCCGAACAAAAAATTGTATGGCAGGGGGGGTTTATTCTTACCATATTTCTCGTTATAGCCCATCAAAGTATAGGTGACCTCTAATTTGGAGGTGTTACGACTTACTCTATAACTTCTAAACTATTACAGGCACAAAAATTGTTTTGTACATTTTGAAAAGACAATTTAGTGGCGAATACAAGTCCTAAGCACTTCGGGTACATCTGTGCAGCTACAAAAAACTCAAAATTTTGAGAATTTGTTGTTAAATTTTTTTACTTAAAATGCCTTTTTCTCAAAATTTTTACTTAATCAATTTTTATTTTTTATGAAATTTTTATCTTTGAGAAATTTGATAAAAATTATGTTCAGCAACTTTTTTTACGTACGATCAACAGAAGTTGTAGTACAGCCGTTTTTTTGACAGACAATTTTCTTTTTTCTCAAAAATAAGGTTTTTCTTTCATAGAACCCAGTATAAAAGATCCATGGGTCTTAAGGTCATTTAGGCTATTTTTACCTTTGAAAGGATGTTGCGCGTGTTAAATGGGGATTGGCGTCTGACCAATGGTGCAAATTGTGGAGATTTGAGACTTTGTTTGTTAATTGTGCTTCGTCAGTCCACTGAATGTTCCACAGAATGGAAGTGCCCGTATTCTGCCTGTTTGCGCAATAGCCACTGGCAAAATTCCACTCTTCTTTGTGCATCTCCCGGTAGTAAATCCTATACCGGTTTTAAGTGAAAAACGTGTAATCTGATACTCTGTAGAGTTCCTGTGAATCCTGGTTCTAGGAAGATCCAACTGCAGACTAGCTGCGCCGCTGCTGCGGACCTGACTGAAAGCTGAACTTCCACAGCACGCAAAATCCCGCCCTCAAATTTTGCCACCGATGCGTCTGAACGTCGCGTCGTTCTCTTTTATTTGGTGCAGCTAATCTGGTATAAACAAGGCGCTGACACGCTTCAGCGAATACATGGCTACATGGTTTTCTACGACTTGGGTATCGCTGTTGGTACTCCAATTTTGCCAACGAACCGTTCCCATTGCAGAACCCGTATACAAACACTATTTCCGCGTAATCACGTTTTGAATTTATTTTGTGGTGATCAACTTATTAATGTTAAACTTTTTTTTTTCATATTCGACAATGAACATTAGTTTATTATTCTGACTTAATTTTGCTTGACCATTTTTGTCTGACAATAAAAGGCTTTTACTACAACTTCTGCTGATCGTACTTAAAAAAGTTGCTTAACATAACTTTTAGGAAATTTCTCAAGGATAAACATTTCATAAAAAAATAAAAATGTATTAAGTAAAATTTTTTAGAAAAAAAGCATTTTAAGTAAAAAAAATGTAACAACAAATTTTCAAAATGTTGAGTTTAAGGAGCCATAACTTTTTTGTTATAGTGTGTTAAGGTAACACCTCCAAATTAGAGGTCACCTACTTTGAAGGGCTCTAACGGGAAATATGGTGAGAATAGATCCGCCCTGCCATACAATTTTTTTGCTCGGCGGAACTGGGACACCCTGTATATTTACATACAGAGTGGAGCAAAAGAAAGTTAACAAAATTAAAATATATAAGGGCTTAATGAAAATAGTAATATATGTCGGATCTATAGATATGTATAGCTTAGCTATACTTCTGAAGGTATTTGTACATATTTCGTATTTAAAAATGATTTTGTTTACGTTTGGGCAAGCAGACTTAATGAAACTAATATATAAACTTATTTTCTGTTGAATAGTTATAGTTATGGTTTCGAAAGAATGTGTTTTGTTATGACTATTTGTTAAAACTTTATTATTTTCAATAAAAAAGCTACAGAATATTAATTTTAGACTTGTTTTCATTACTTTCGGAGTAAATTTAAGGAATTATAAAAATTTCGAAAGCAGTTTTATTTTAAAGATTTTTTTTTTGAGATAGTCTTTCGAGATTTTGTACTTTCTAGATTTTGACCCATTCGAGATTTATCAAATTCATTTTCGAGATTTTGACCATTCTAGATTTTAGTCGTTTTAGTTAATGTCATGATCCCGTGCAAATGCCATGTCTTGTTTATATTCTTTGGCGGCTAGAGAAATTTTGAGTGTTTTTTTGGGAATAAAACTAATTAATATTATAAATATAAAAAATAAGTTCAAATATTTATAGATACTTTATTAAGAACAAGGTGCATTCTTTCTGTATTCTTGCGCAATTATGAATGTAGAATTGGGAACCTTTGCTTAAATTGACCGAGCATAATGTACTTTCAATAGTGCATCGTGCAAATATATTATTGTAATTTATTTCAATTAGGGTTTAAGGATTGCGATATTCAGTGGGTCGCGCATGTAATGAGATCTAAATGTACGCCAAGTTCTTGGTTTAAGAAGGTTTAATGTTTAAAAAAATGGCAAGTTTTTCGTCTATAACATCATTATATTGTACAATATGCTAGAATTTAAAAACTTGACCAGTGAAGCTACCATTTCTTTTTTAACATTCAACCTTCTCAAACTAAGAACTTGGCGTACATTAAGATCTCATTACATTTCGTGGCTGACTAGTTACACACTTATTTGCGTTTTCTATATAAAAGAACTTTTGTTTTTACATTTATGTTTTTGGTGAGATTTATATTACTCAATGAAAAAAAAAAATTAATGAGTGATATTCGAAACTATCAAAACCAAGTAAATACTTATAGTTCGAGGCTTTTTCTAAGTAAAAGCAATTGCTAAGTTTTATTCATACGACCCATTCATAAATATACTGCCTAAGCTCTAAGAAACGATCTTAAGTTAAATACTGCAATAATAGTTGGGATACATTAGCAAAATTACGGCAATGAAATGTACCTAAATGTAAATGGGCCTTACCAATAATAATTTGTAACCTCCACCTTAAGTATGTTGTAAGTCACAATAGATAATTTTATATGGAAAAATTCGCTACTGTGAGTTCGTAAAACTTAAGCTGGACACTAAAAATGATTATTAGTACCGTGGAATGTAAATAATGTCTGCTAATTTGAACTTATAACTACTTTATTTCATATACATACGAATAGTTGGTATATCTATATTTGACCAGCACTTGCATTATGTATAATATATTGTTTAGCTGTTCATATTGTTCATATTGTCCAAGCTGTTCAGCCCAATTCACAAAATAACTTTCATTTATGAACAAAACAATTTATCTATCCATCTTTCTAATGGGTCATGCTTACATCTGTGGCAACAAGGAAAAACAGCTAAAGTCGATTTTGATAATAATTTTTCAGGAGAGCACTTTTAAGATTCGACGAAAAAAATTGAAATTACAAATGGCTCTGGTTAATACGCGGAAAGTTTCATTTTCCTCAAAGTTATATGTAAATAAAGGTAATTGTTATTTCGAGCGTGGTAAGCAAAATAAACACTTAGGCTCGAAACACACATTGGTTGTTTTTCCGCGTGATATTTATCCCCTTTCTTTGATTTTAGTTAAAAAAGCTAAAGTCGAGCTTGATTGTCAGAATGTCAAGAAATATCCGTTAAGGTCAGCTAAACTCAACTTAAGATTTGTTTGCCATAAAGTGGTGTTAGGAAATAAAAGCTTAAGGCCCGAAACACACTTGCGATTTCAATCGCGCGATTATTTAGTCGCGAAAAATGAAACACTCGCATTTCAATGTAAATGCGCGCACATAATTTTGGATTTTATGTGCGCGCATTCATATTGAAATGTGTGTGCTTCATTTTTTGCGACTAAACAGACGCGCGATTGAAATCGCAAGTGTGTTTCGGGCCTTAAGCTTTTATTTCCTAACACCACTTTATGGCAAACAAATCTTAATTATTCATTATTGATGCATGCACTTTGGTTTATATTCGTTCCTAAAATTCACAATCACTTACTGAGTGAATTCTCATAAGGTAACATCAAAAATTTAATATTACTTTATTACCTATCTACTGATCTACTGATGCGACTTTCCAGCCAAGGACACCTAGGAAATTACTAAGTAATTCGCCTACTCCCCCTTAAAAAATTATATTTAGGTAGATATATCGTCAGGTCACAAAAACTGAAAGCCATATGTTCTACAGTGATCTAAAAGTTTAGATGTTGAATACTCAAAATAAATTTGTTTCAGGCATAATGTAAGAATCACCTACTCAAAACAATCGCGAAAGAGGATTTAAGTAAGATTTTTAAGTCAAAAGAAACTTTTTTGATCTTGTTTAAGAAATTGCCTTCTCATTTTACGGTGGCTTCATTCTCATTCATGGAAATTTCGAGCTTAATTCAAGTTGACAAAACGTAGCCATTGTATTCTTAAAATATGAACGAACATTCCAAAAAACATCACTAAACAGGATTGAAGTTCGATTTTTAACCTAATTAAAAATGAGCTCAAAATAAGATTTTTGTACTTGGAATAAGATTTTAGCATACTTTCGTCAACGAATAGGCTTGAAATAGCAATGATATTCGTGATAGGTACTCGTTTTTTTTCTCAGTGAACAAATTATAAAAATTATTCTTTTTAAACTCATCTGACATTTAGTTTAGTCATGTAGCATGTAGTTGCTGTGGTAAATTAAATTAAATTATCGCGTATCCTTTTGAACTATGCAAATTCGAGGAGGGTGCATTCTATCCATAAACTGACATTTCGAAAGGGATTACTGTATTTTTTTTATTAGGCAATATCCTTCAGCCTTTTTTCCTTATATACTATTAGTGCCGTCGGTATTCCATTGAATTATATTAATTGGGATGCTCACTCACTCAAAATACCAGTCTTTTAAAGGACAATTTTTTTTTTAAAATTATTTTGCAGTTTTTGTACACTTATTTATTTTAAAATGATAGTTTCGTTTACGTTTTTTATAATGTCCTTCGAACTCACCTTCATTTTCACACTTTTTTTTAGTCACACACGCACACAGCAATTGCGCCCTATATCCTTTTTAATCCTGTTTTTTTTTTTCAAATTTGTATTTCACTTTCAACCACACAGATTATGTAACAATTTCCAGAACGAAACCGTGAATAATCCTTTAAAGTCCGTACACTATTGTCGTCTTTTTATGTGTATATCTTACGGCACGCACTATTACGCTTAACCAGGTAAATAAATTTTAAATCGAGCTCCACCAAAAGTAGAGCACCACGAGATACTGATGGCCGGCCTAGCCCTATAGTCGTTTATATACGGTCAA
Organism: Cheilosia soror; assembly: GCA_949372485.1. Taxonomy (NCBI): domain Eukaryota; kingdom Metazoa; phylum Arthropoda; class Insecta; order Diptera; family Syrphidae; genus Cheilosia; species Cheilosia soror. The sequence goes on from OX443561.1 coordinate 50,872,526, forward strand.
TCGAAATCGATATAGAGTAAATGTATGAAATGTTGCCCCGTTTTCGGTGCAACAACTCTGCTCTGGCAAATCATAAAACGACCAAAAGAAAGAAATGATCTACCACTGCACTATCGATGCAACGAAGAACCACTGAGAGATCGTACGGCATAAGTACACAGATACATTTTTATTTTAATACTTGTCGTTTTGTTTTTATTTTCTCAGATTGCAGCTTTAATGCATCAAATTTGCCGTGGCTGCTGTGCTGTGCTGTGTGCACCCAGCAGCCCCACCTTCATCATGCCAAACATCTGAAGCACAAAATGAGCACATGGAATCACATTGCTCGCAGATACTCAACAACGAAAATGATTTTTGCCCAAGTGATCCATTGACTCCGTCGGGTGTACTGCATGCGTTAAACGCTTCTACTTACCATAACAAAGTCTTGCAGCCAGCTTACCATTGGCACTTTGCACGTATCTGAAGTCGAAAATTTGGCCAAAGTTAAAATAGGTGTTCGAAAATCCGTGCGGTTAGTGATTTTTTTTTGTTTTCGTTTGCTGTTCTGTTGTCGGTGCTCACCGATAGACCAAAATAAAATTATTACCATATTGAAATTAGTTACTATCGTATAGTGCGTGCAATGGGTATCGTGTACTGGGCACTGCATCGCTGTTGGGGCTTAAGGCGGGCCGTTGTCGCGAGATTAGCGCACACGTAAGTGGAGCAGAATTGCGGCTGTAAAATATTTTCGCATGGTACCACAGGATATATCTAATGTGCTGTTTGGAGGAGGGTGCTCACTTGTCTTAGCTTGCGGCTATCTATCGTGGAATTTAAGACGCATTGCGTGTATTTATGATATATCCAAAGCAATTAAATAAAATTTGTTAGAAGACTGGAAAATTAAAATTGGTTTTTATTATTATTGGTGATCTTGTTGGGCTCCAGGTCCACTGGTAGTTATTTTTTTACAATTACGACAGCATATGCGTACAAAAATACGCAAAGTTACATTTCGTGTGAATGACTTGCATTTGATAAATTGTCTTGATAATTCAAGTAAATAAAACGCGATAGACTTACACAATAAATTGAAAAGAGAAATGAGTGCACTTTTGTGGATTATGTCAACGATAGGTTTTGTTTCTTGTATACGTTCTGTACAAACAGGTTAGTTAGGTGCTGGCTGTTTCCGAGGCTAATTCAGAATTATTTTAAAGTGGATACAGAACAATTTTAGTATGGAATTTTTAAATTTATTAAATAACTAATAGTTTTTACTAATAAAAAAATGGAAAAATTGGCAATTGTACAATTTCTCGCTAACCTGGTTTGTTGGCGATAAAAATTCAAAATTAGACCGATCGTTTTTGTTTTTTTTTGTGTAGGTTACGGAAAAATATACATATTACTATATGAAGTCTATTTGGTAGCGTAAAAAAAACTTGTGAAGAATTATTTGTAAAATATCAATATATTTTCACCATTCAAAGCAAAAAAACTATATATTTACATTAAAAATGTTTATATTTTTGTTCATATTCATGAAAATCGGTCTAATTTTGGATTTTATTATTATCAAAAATTCAAGTGATCGCGAACGTGAATATCACTAGTTTACAAGGTTTTTTACCCATAGATGAAACTAATGGAAATGGGTAGAATAATGAACCCTGAGTTAGAAACTGCAGTGGAAAAAAAGTATGACGTCAAGTTTTTTTTTAAACTTAGTTCAAAATATTTATTTTTAAGAATTTTATATATATGACTTACAAAAAAATTACACAAATTACTCCTTCTTTTATACCGATTAGAATCAGTTTCTAATAATAGATACCAGCAGTAATCGTTTTTATCCCAAAAACCTTGGTACCTCTCTTCAGAAGCCTTCAAGGCTTGCTAGGAACGTTCACCATGTTTATCACTTACGCTTCCCAGGTTCTGAGGAACAAAACCCGGGTGTAAATGTAAGAAATTAATTTTTAACGGCATGTTCACCCCCATTCTAAGATAATTCCTTCGAATTTACCGCATGTCCTGTGGGATAGGTGTTTTTTTGCCATTATAAAGTAATACGGCATTGTAAGGAAATGAGGTTATATTAAAAAAAACTTGACGTGATATATAGTAGTATTATATATCATATAATATATTTTTGTAGTAAGAGGGTAGCTAGCAAACATATTCAGTATGAATTATCTTTGGATAAAAGAAAAAAAAATTTGTTGTAAAGTAGTGAATTAACAAAAAAATAAAATGCATACCTATCTATTTAAAAATCAATTGGTGTGCATTAGTCTCGCAAAAACTCATGAACGGATGGACCGATTTGTATGATTATTCTTTTGTTTTGTTTGCCTTGAATCAGGGGTGGTTAAGCAAAAAAGATAATTCGGAAATCCTTAAATGAAAAGTCGGGAAATCGAAAAATCGAAATAGCCATTTTGTATGGGAATATATACCACCAATGATCGCAAAACTCGAAAACAACCAAACCGATTAAGCTAAAATTTTCAGGCGTTCTTAGGTATTGGCCGGCGAGTGTTCCTGTGAAGTTTACTCCAAATTGAACGAGTTTCATTTAATCACCAAACAAAACAGTACACAGGATAAAATAAATTTGAAAAAAAAGTAATTTTGAATTTTAAGTACCTATGTATTGAGTTTTGAGAAATTTTTAGGATACTAGGTGGTGACATAAAGTATAAGAAACTAAAACGATCGACGCGAACTATACGACATACACCAAATCGTAGAGAGCAGTGAGAGAGGAATTAGGAGATACCTACCGAATAATTAGTGGTCTGGTAAGTAACATTTCAGAAACTTTTGAAAACAAGGCCAAACTTAGGAATTTCGAAAACAAGGCCAAACACTAGAGATCTATTCAGCTTAAGGTTTCGTCAAACAGAAGGCATTATTATTACCGCGGTGAGATTATTTTACGCGGCGGTAAGATTATTTTGACGCGACGTTCTCAACGCAGCGTTAGACGACGTCAAACAGATAGCTATTATCAAATTTTCTCAAAATGTCAAACAGCTCGGATTACGAATTATTCATTTTATTTGCGGTGCTACGAAATTCCAAAAAAAGAAATAAGGATGTGGGTGTGCGAACACGACATAAATAAGACACAAGAAGTCGGAGAAAACCGTTCTCATTTAATTCCATTGCAATTGTCTCCCATATTACCCTTTAAAATAATGTTTTTTTTACATTTTATCAACCATATCGTAAATACATGGCTAATTTCTTCCAAATTCTATTAATATTTCCATTTGACACTACAAAAATTACTCTCACCGCCCGCGTCAAAGAAATAATCTGCAATTTTTCACAAGAGAGCGTTTAACCGCTGCGTTTGACCGCCGCGGTGAGCTCAACGCGGCGTTGACAACGCGCTCTGTTTGACGGAGCCTTTAGTAGGCGGTGTCAACACAATATTATGGAAGTTGGGAATATTATAAGAGCTGTATAGGACTTGACAATTGGACTTTGAAAAAAAAAAAAACATACATATACATAAGTCGTGAAAATTGTATTATTAATTGCATGACGTTACGTTTCCGTTAATTATTTCGGGAATATGGCCAACGCGGGAGTTCCTTAGGAACTGCCTCATGGAGATACAAAAACGCACCTTTTCGTGCATTTTAGGCCGTCTTTCAAGAATAGTTTCGTTGATGTTGATTTCCAAAGATCGAATCTATATCTTATCCGCATAGAGAGACCAACCACCTCGTATACCCCCAAAGCAAATAAAATATTCAAGCGGCGTCATATTATACGACGTTGGAGGACGGGCCAGGCTACAGGTCCATTTCCAATAGTACAGTACATGACACAGATCCTGTTGGAATCAAATGCTAGGAAGGGTATCAACGCATTCGAAATGACGTTGGTTGCAAAATGTATACACATATACGAGCGCGTGCGTCGTGAACGTGAGAGTTAAATTTTGTTAATTGCGTACATGAGTAAAATACGACCGATTGCGGAATCGGACATTTTTGAAGAACCCATCAACAGCTTCAACCAGTGCAGTGCATCGCTTTAAACACTCGTACGGTGAAGAAGTTTGAAGTAGATTCTTGGTCCTTAGTCTCTGAAAGAAACTGCCAATTCTAATGCCTCAAACCAGCTAAAATTGCGAAATAATGCATTGAAGATGATATGTTCACGCCGAAAGGGGCCTCACATTGATACTGCCCTCCAAATAACGAAAACACTCGTTGATGGAACCCTTCAGCATGGTATGACGGTTTACATGTGGAGTACGAAAAAGAATTTGGAAAAAATTGACGCATCCATCAACGACTGTTTCCGCACGGCAACAGGAGCATTGAAAGCCACACCGATCGCAGCTCTCCAAATCGAAGCTGGATACGCATCATTCCAATACCTAGGAAGAAAGAGAGCAGTGAATGTTGTAAGTAAGGCACTTGCCGACTTCATGCATCCATTGCACAATGCTGCTATGGATTTGCTTCTTAGCATAAAACCAACCCGAAAGAGCTGTATCTCCGCTATAAGCCACATGGTGTCCTTACTACATAGTCATCATTTATGCCTCCCTAGCACCTATTCAAAAACTGATTTTAATCCCCATCCACCCTGGAAAAGGAATTCACTAAAAATTAACTCGAGTTTGGAAATATAAAGGAAAAACGAAACACCGGATACACTATTTCAAGCTCTACACCTGGAAATGATTGGTTCTTCAAACGCAGTCCGATTTTTATACACCGACGGCTCGTGCAAGGATAATAATACCACATATGCTGTGATTGAACTTAACAAAGACGGAGAAACCAATATCATCAAAAGAGGACTCCTTCTGGAACTAGCCGGCAGTTACACAGCTGAGCTAACGGCTGTCGAAAAAGCGATTTTTATCGCCCAGTCTTGGTCAGAGAAAACTATTATCTTTACTGACAATTTAAGCATTTCAAATGCTTGGATTGAACAAGTGCCCCACCCTAGAATACATCAGGAGTAGTCTGAACTCAAACGCGAATCTATCCTTAGCATGGGTACCCGCACACGTCGGAATTAAGGGTAATGAATTTGCAGACACAGCCGCCAAAAAAACCATCAAATACCCTTTGGTAGCAACAACCCCAAACTCTTATCAACTCGCCAGGAGAATCTTTAGATAAATTCAGGAACAAGAGAGATCCGAGGAGTGGGAATCTTGCCAAACATTCCTTCGATCGCACCACAACCTGCATACTCATATTCCATACAATAAAGCATTCAGCAGAGAGGACTGCATAAGACTATTTCGAATCAGGGTAGGGAAAACCCTTTTCACAACTAGGCATCTTTACAATCAAGAAACACCCGAAGAATGTCAACTTTGTGGAAGGGCTCTTACAATCTGGCATATCATGGTCACCTGTCCAATTTCCAAACGTATACACGACGCAGAACATATCGAAGAAGAACTAGGCGAACTTCTCAATCCAGCAAAAGCTGAAACCCTGCAACACATAAAAGAAGCCACATCTCGTCATTCCAAATTTAATGACATATAAAAATTTTATACATACATACATACATATATAAATTATTTTCATGTTAAAAAAAAAAAATGAATAAATAAAATTTATAATACATAGTAAAAAAAAGAAAATTATAATGCATAGTACATACATACATATATGAACTAGTTTTATGTTAATTATGAAATTTTAAACAACTACATCAAATGGCCTTGCTGCCCAGATGTCTTCCATTCAAATATTTTTTAAATATAAATAAATAAATAAATAAATTCTTGTAGGTACAGGCATCTCTAATTTAATTTGATCTAAAATTACGAAATATAAGATAGTATTATATCTACTGTTAAATTAAAAATTGGTTATTTTATTGTATAAATTATCGTGTTAAATAAATAAATAAATAGTTGGCGCAACAGGTGTGTAGACACCCAAGGCGCAGCTTCTCACAGCCATACGTTTTGTGTGAGTTTTTATTTTTGGGACGAAAGGATGGAACCTACAATTTTATGCCGAGTCGGAACGCCTAAATTGAGAAGCTTTTTCAGGTCAGTCATACGGCACAATCACATTGAGACAAATGTTAAAAAAGTTAGAAAAGTGAAAAAAATTAAAAAACACACGCATATTTATGCGACATCTATCGCGAAGAGTTTTCCCTAAAAGCTCTTTCTTGACACTTGGAAGCTGTCAAGAAATATGGCAGGCTTCATTTTTTTATTTTTCATAAGTGTCAAATGTTTGTCAAAAGTGGAAAAGGACACTGAATGACCCTATCCAAGTTGGAGGACGCAACTGCTGGAGCAACTTTTGTAATAAAAAATGACAAAACATCAAAGGAAAGGTATGTTTCCTCAAAATAGTTGACTTGCAGAGCTATCTGCTGAGGAGATTGTGAAAACTATTTTGAGTGTGTGTTGGTTTTTGGAGCTTGCAAAATGTGAAAGCTCAGAGCGCCTTGAGCTTTAAAAATTTTTATTTTGACAAAAATGAAACGGAATTATAGAAAGTAGTTTATGTGATAAAGTGAGAAATAGAATTTTTTTGTAACTTTGTTTACTTTTTTAATATTTTCCTGAATGTGATTGTGGCTATACTCTCGGATGTTTGTCAGACGTTCGCGAGAGGTGGCGCAGTAGAAAAAACCTTAAGATGTTATCTGTGTTTTTCCGGGGATCAAACCTGGGACCCCTCGCACAGTAGTCCAGCACACTAACCACTGCACTATCGTGCTAAATAATTAAATAATTAAATAAAACAAAATGGTGATGCATAAGGTAACTATGAAGCAAGTGCTTGAGTTCATCTTCTGTTCTATTGATTGAGATCGGCGAGGTAACCTTGGCGTTTTTATAAATTCTTAAGCTCCCATATAAGTTGTGTGAATTTAGTAGTTTGAATCAATATAAATACCAAAATTTTTTTTAAACGTAATCCCTGAGCTTACCTTATAAATCGACTTTGAGGAGCCACAACCCACAAGTGTGCAGCAAGTAGTATTCTTAAAGAATTTACTAATAACAATTTATGTAAAGGGTGTCCCATAATTCACGCAAAATGTTATTTTGATAGAAGATACAGATTTTTAATTAGAAAGCTTAAATTTTTTATTGTTTCATAGAGCATACCTACAGATTGGGGTTATGTTTGGAATAGCACATCGGATAAAAGCCGTAGCGGTCTTTGCTGGCAAGTACGAACTCTTTTATTGAAATTTTCTATGGCCGTTTCGCATAAATGTGGCTAAATTTCATTAACATCTACACCTCCCAATTTCCTCTTTCAAGGCGTTGGTGGTCGTGGGCTTCTTTGCATAGACGTTTGGCTTCAAAAAACCCCAAAGAAAGGAGTCCAATGCCGTTAATTCCCAAGATCTGGATGGCCAATTCTTATCGCAAAAACAGCCGATTACACTATTAGGAAATGACTCATGCAGCTATTGAATTGTTTCTATGGCTATATGACATGTTGCACCGTCTTGTTGAAATCACAGAGGTCACATCTATATCTTTGTAATTGAAGCACTAACAACTGGGTTATCATGTCCTTATAACGAACACCAATTATAGGTACTGCCTGACCGACCAGCCGCACTTCCGAAGAAGAATTGTCCGATAATGCCTTCAGCCAGCCCAAAATCCGCACCAAACAGTTACGTGTTGTGGATGCATTTGTTTCTCAACAATTACTTGTGGGTTTTCTGAACCCCAAATGCGAGAATTTTGACGATTAGCCATGTCATCAAGATGAAAATTAGCTTCATCACTGAAAATGATTTTGTTAACATACCTGCCTTCATAATTTTTAAAATATTGCTCAACAATGAAAATGCGCTCCATTTTTACTAACCCCGAACTGTCAGCTGTCACATTGTTATCTTTTTTTCCGTTGGCATCACTGTACCATTGAGCAGCCACAAGTGTGCAACAAGTAGGAAACTTAAAAAACCAATGACAGTTTATGTACATGCAGAAATAATTTTCTAATCCATGTAATTCTGTTTCAATACAATCTCTAATAAATTACAAAATTCGTCGAAAAAAAATATAAGTCTGAGAACAGATTTTTTGATCACATACGTATTATATTACTTCCACGCATGTCACGCCGATTTGTCGTATTTCTTGTTCAATACTCAATTCAGTATTCAGGGATAGATTAACGACATACAACCATCTTAGCCTTGTTGCAATTAATCAGCTTACTCAAATTGGTTTCAGTTTCCCAAACTGCGAAGAAAAAAAAAATGACAGAACGCCATTGGAAAAAAATCCCAAATTTGACTTCGACTTCAAGTTGTGTCCCGATCGCGATGGCAGCGAATGCCTTTCAAGGGCACTATCATATGAAAGCATTGCCTCGAATCGTAGGGAGCTACTGTGAAGATATTTAATAAATTATCAAGATATTTAGCCCAAATGACCTTCATGCAAATACGTATACGTATAACTCTCGAATATTTACGGATTGACATATTGCCCGCATTGTAGGTACTTGTAGCGATGTTGATGTTCACATTCGTGTCCAAGCGAAACTTCACGCATATCCCTGATGAAATTGAAGGTCTACCATTGACTCATGCGAGAATGGAAATATCGTGATGTGTTCCTTTTGTGGAGATACAACTTTATTTTATTATCTGAATTATCTGAGGTGGCACTCCTGTGGCACTTTGGTTCAAACAGAAAAAAATACTCGTTAGCGACCGTTTTAATTGTGATACAATTGATTTAATTAAATTTATTTCGGTTTGATCTAATCGTATATGTAATTCGAATTCGCTACATTTTCCATTTTTGGATCTATGGGGGATAATAAAGAACATGCCCAGCTTAGCTTGATCTTTACGATTTGCCGCCCGTTTGAATGGTTCTATGGATTAAAAAGCAATTATAAAGTTTTGAGAGACGACCTGTCAAATACTCGTATATATACAATCATGTACATTTTACGCTGATCTTTTATAAAGGTATAAAAGATCATTATACATTTTAAGCTTATGCCTCTTATTGTTTTCGCATATTTTCTAGTAGCAAGTATTTAGAGGCTCCTATGTGGACCAATAGGACCAACTGTTAATTTTGAAGACTACATATTTAAGGCACATTTCCTCTCATATGATTTCTCAAAAGAAAGTGCTGCTATTCCGGGCGATTTGAGAAGTCATTATAAGGAACATGTGTGTTCCGAACTGAGGCGAGTTGGAAAATAAGTTGACTTTAATTGCAAGGATGTTGCAAATGGGCAAATGAATGATTGCTCAAGAACTTCTTGGCAATTGACAGGACAAAAACTCGTTAGGCGAACGTTATAAATTGTAGTTTTATTTCCGTGTACATTGACGATCTAATGGCGAGTGATTTAAATTTTCTCTATGAACATTTGACGTAATCTCGGTACTTTATGTTTCTATTCAAAAAACAGCTGTTGTTTACTTTCGGTCGATGACCCTAACAATTATTAGTTGCAATATGTTGTATATAAAATACATTCGCTTCATTCCCCTACAATTAATACATTTGCACAATTTTTCTTATTAACGCCCCATATTAAGGGTCTATAGTGAGAGTGCAACATAACTATTTTTTAGTACACAATGCATAGGGTTTTACTTGTTGCATTACAACGATTTACAAATTAGTTTGAGCGTACCACTCGATTTGCTTAAGGCACTACATGTTGTTAGACAGAGACAGCTCCTTGTCTTGAGATCGGCAGCTCGGCATATTTGACATTTAGTTCTGTGCCTTCGTGTTGTTTGCCTCGTAATTCGTGCCGCGTGTTAAAATGTCGAAATTTCGTTTACAATATTATTTAATTCAGGGGGCTTATTCCCAAATGCGCGGCGGATCGCTTTTCATGGCGGATTGGTATTTTTATATTTCCAAAAGCGATTCGATCCATTCAAAAGCGATAGCTATTGTGAGGATTGCTGGCAATAAATCCGCCAGCAATTCGTCACCTGAATAGCTATCGCTTTCGACAGCTTTTGGGAATACAAAAATATCAATCCGCCATGAAAAGCGATCCGCCGCGCATTTGGGAATAAGCCCCCAGTGTTTATTGCTAATGTGCTTTGCAGCCAGTTGCTATGAATATTGTTTAGGCTTGATTTTGAGCCCAAGTACCTCATATTCATGCAATTGGTACAACGCACATTAACTTTTTCAACATAACCTCAATGTTTTGTGTCGAATATGCCGTGCCGATTGTTTTCCCTATTTCTAGACTTAGTTTAGTGCTAGTGACATTAAAAAATACATATATTTTATTGTTGGGAACCAACAATGTGCCTTCGTCTAAAAACTTATCTGATGCACCTTTTAAAATTGAATATTTCAATCTTGGAGGTGATTTCTATACAACCTCGAGTGGATGTGAAGAATGTTAATCAGTACGAACAAGGACACAGGCAGAGAAAAACACACATCAAGCCTTCGTACTCAAACCTCTTAATTGTGTAAAAAAAATATCTTAAGGTGCTTGTTTACGGCATGTACCCATTGGGACCATTCGCTGACTTAAAAATGACATCAGTGCTACATTCGTGTGGCTTGCTACATGTATGCCGTGTACTACCACCTTTAGGCAAACATAATAAAAACTATTTTTCCATGAGGAATTAATGCATCTTCTTGGAGTCACAGATAATTCAGGAATGATAATATGCCAGGTCAGGCGGGATCACAAAATTGGTATTTTTAAGGCTAAGTTATCTATTTGGAGCAAAGTGCTATTTTTAATACTGTATAGTCAAAATTACCCCTTCATTTCTTTTGCAACTCCTTTTCCGTTGCAAGTGATTGCCTCTCATACTATTATACCTGCAGCCCAAATACTTCTTAGTTTTAAGTAGGTATGCTTTTAAATTTAGGGTCGTAAAACAAATAGCTTAAAGTTGTTATTTTCCTGAATTGTCTTTGCAGGATGTATTAATATATTGGAACAAAAACCTAATTTGGAATAACTGAGTGGGGAAGCGAGGAGTAACAACGATTCTCGTTAGTTGGGACCCTGACAATTTCTGGTAGGAAATGGGAAATTGTGTCGAATTTCAGTCTATGAATTATTATTGTTTGAGAGAATAGCATTAACAAAAACATGTAGACACAGTCCCTTCAGTGTTGCCACTAAACAAAAAACATAGTTTTGAAGCATGATTTATGTCCAAAAAGCATGATTTCCATTTCGTAGTTGGATAATGGTAAAAAGGAGAACATTTAAAATAGAAATGATGAAACCGCATCGTGACAAGTAAAACAAGTACTTTCAAATATACATTAATATTATTTATTAAACAAAAAAATAACCCAAAAATGGAAGTAATAAAACTTAAAATAAATTCATAAAATTCAAATATTCATTTTTATGCAGGTATGCTCAAAGTATATTATTTACATTTTCTGTAATTTAATAAATAGCACTTAGGTAGGTAGGTAATTGGATGCTCTTGTGGCGGTTGCCACAGCTTCACATAGACCATCCGTTGGGCCCATCGTGTTCAGTCACGGGAACCTTCCATTGCATACCTGTTGGAGACAAAAAATTACCGCTTTATTTGGATCGCCTAGATTTAGTAGTAATCACAGGTGTTCCTAGCTCATGTATCCAGATTCCCAAGTTTATTCTAAGAGTAACTGAAGGGTGTGAAGTTTGTTTACCTATTGGAACCACCACGATTTATGTATGAATCTCAGGAGTTCCTTAAGATCAACATTCTCCAGATCTTCTAGTTCATCGAAGAAGAAACTCTTGAGAGTCCTCTGTCTACTGTTTTTAAGGGCTGGGCATTCGCAAAGCAGATGGCGTACGGATTCTATTTCTTCTACGTCTCTGCAGCTTCTGCAAAAGTCATTATGCAGTATGCCCAGCCTTCCTGCGTGTACTTCTTAGCCTTCTTCGGAGCATTGGGGGCGTCTTCTGGCGACCTCAATCTCTTCGCGGCTAGCTCATCTTTGCGCCCTTCAGTAGCGGGTTTCCGTCGGAGTCCGCTCGGGCCCGGCTTTTCGTCGGTCAACCTCTGCTTCGTCCTAGTCTCCCCCTCCGCTGGGTGGCTGCGTTGGGCCTTGGGGTCTGGCTTAGCGACATCGCCCTTGACCGTTTCGCGCCGTCGGCTTTCTCTTTGGGGCCACCTCTCTTGGACAACATCTTTGCGGCTGGCGGTCTTATCGGCTCAGGCCTCGTAAGAGCGTCCTTCGCAATGGTGTCTCTGGCCCATTCCAGTGAGGCTCGTTCTTTCTCTGTGAGGGAGCTCTTCTCCTTCGCGACGAGGATGCCATAGATGTGTTTGGCCTTTAAGTATTCCCTTTTTCTTAGTAGACCTGGGGATACCTTCCTTTCCTTCGTCTTTTCTTTGCGGGGTTTCTCGTCCGAGGGTTCGGCCAAGAGCCTCTCTTCCTCCTCTTTCGAGATCTCCTCGTCTGTGGTTCCGGCTTCCAGAGCCTCCTGTATTTTTGTGAGGTCGTATGGCTCCACGGGTATTGTGTCGGCCACCGTCTCACTTTCGGTACTTATCGCACCCTTTCTCCCTTCATCCTTTTTGTTTTTTATGTTTGGATCTATTTTGTTCCCACGAGTATGTCCGGAAAGAGCTGTCGATCCCGGCAGAGCCGACATACCGGGACAAGGCATAAGAATCAACCGACCTTGCCTGAGCATCGGAGGGGACCGTTAGCGATCTGCATTTTTAACCACCTGCTGACCATGCAGCCATCGGCACGGGTACCTCAACACCTTGGCTTAAGTGGGATTTTTGCTGGGGTTTACTCCCCATAAATAGCACTTACAAATACAAAAAAATAAATATAGCTACTTTTTTTGTAATTATTTGGAAATAAATTTTATTTATTAAAAAAAAAATACCACCATCTGCTGCTAATTTCAAAACAAAAAGCGACAGGAAAATACGAGCATCGAAAAGGGGAAGAATGAGTGACTAGCTGCGTTTCTGTCAGCGTCTATATCAAGGATTGCCGAAAACCATGAACATCGAAGAATGAAAAATAAGTTGGCAACGCATCAATCTGATAGGAAAATTGACATTGACGACAGTAAAATTTTAATTAAAAAGTATTAATTCAATAAATATAATATAATTATAATTCTAAAAGGTAGCTACTTCTGATGCATTTATAAAAAGAAACTTTCTCATTTTACTATTCTAATCATAAGATAATTAATTAATCCATCAAATGGTATTAAGAAAACAAGTTTTAAAAGACTTTAAATAACGAAATTTCCAATACCAATTCCAAAGAAAGGGTGTTTTCGTTCGCGGCAAAATGTTTGGAATTGGAAATTTGCTCTTGACTTGTACTTTTCAAATGACAATTTTTGCAGTAATCCTGCGTTGTTGGCGATGATGGGGAGATGTATTCGCTTCGGAGGTTTTTTGAAGTTCTATTGGCAGTTACTCGATATAAGGAGCTGGCAGAATTTGCATGACAGTTTTACTTTTACCTTCTGGTAGCTTCCAGTACTTCTTAAGCTTTGTCCAGCCAAATCAGAAAATCAGAAAAAAAATCTGCGTTTTAAAGATGCCATGCCAAGATTGTTTTTGATTTACTCAACAATTATTTGCACTGTAAAGATTAAAAACAATTGTTGAGGAAGTCAAAAACAATCTTTGCATCTTTAAAACGCAAATTTTGTACAAATAAAATATTTTTTTTTTGATTTGTTTTGTCTTGTTTTTTTATTTCATTTATGACATCTTCATACAAGTTATCGATAACATACACAAATATGTGTTGGCTAAACTTTTCTCTATCCCCGAGAAGCTGTTAACCCCGATAATAATCCAGGTTAAGTCTTTGTTATATTTAACAAGGGATTTCTTTATTTTACTTATCCTATTACTTATCAGATTATTACAGGGAGAGACAACAATCTAAAAAAATACAGTTCTCATCTTCTCTGCTTTTGAGATAAAGCGACACTTTAGTTCTGTTTGTTTTAAAATAGTATAGTCGTGTTCGTAAGCTAGGTAGGCTAGACATGTTGAACGTGGTGTTAATGTTGCTTTACAAAGCGATTAGAATGAAGAACATATTTTTATTTTTTTAATACAAAAAAGACATGATTTTGGACTCGAAAACATTAAAACATATTTTGAGTCCAAAAAGCATGAAAATTAGAATTAGAATTTTCGATTGATAATATTTTTTTTAATTAAAATTGTACCTACTGTCAATGTCAATTTTACTATCAGAATGATTCGTTTCCAACTCATGTTTTTATTCTTCGACGTACGTTTTTTTCGGCAATCCTTGATAGAGTCGCTGACGGGGGCAAAAGAAACGAAGTTACTTTACTAATACTGTGCATGATTCTCTTTAATTTCTTAATTTCTGCTTCACACAGAGACAGAGCTTCTACTGAACGAAAGGAAAATATTATAATTCTTTGTATGTTGTAACCAATATTAGTTATTATTATTACCTACTTTGCAAATACTTTTTGAAATTATTATTCTTTTCGACACATCTATGAGCGGTAAGCTTAAATTTGGTAAAAATAAAAATAGAATTGGTTTACATTAAGTGGGGTCAATATGTACCACAAGGAATTGTGTCGTCGATAAATAACTATGTACAAAGATATTTGAACATATACACTTCAAGAAGTTAATCAGAAGAGAGAATCAAAAATATTTACTCAGAGGGAGAAAGAATGATTATGAATATTATTGTCGCCATAATATGGTTTAATAATGCTTTATAAATTTCTGGCTAAAAACTACCAGAAAATGTTTTTTTTTTAACATAGGTATTTTCGAATCTTAAATTTGGTCTGTTTTCAAAATCTTGGTAAATCAGTAAGGCTTTGTCAAGGAACATTAAGGAGACTATTCGCCTCTGTTATAGCATAGAAGCACGGATATTAGGTGGTTGAATTAAACATTTTTAGACTGATTTTGTTGTCCGTGTCCCATTTACATCGACGGACTCAAAAAAGGGAAAATTTAAAAGCAAACTCTAAGACCTCGACAGTGACATCCACCAGGTAAGGAAATTGCGAATCAGTCATCTATTCGTACAGTCCAGTCGGCATGAAGAATCTTCGGGTCTAACCCAGAGGGACTCGCAGAATTAAAATACATCGCCTTAGGAGGCACGCAAACGTTAAAAAGGAACCAATCGATACCGCTCTAACTGGAGAAGCGTATTGATTGCTAACGTCATGATCACAAAATCATAACAGCAATCGCGCGAATAGTGTATCTAGATCAAATAAGGTGATCAAATCTTTTGTTTGCACCCACAATATTATGGCGAAGTTACATTTTTGGAGTTAGGCCGTTTAAGTTTCTGATTTATTTTCGAAAACTGTGTGCAACCTTTCCACTGATATTTTACAAAGAAGAAGAAAGTACGGTGACCGACTTTATGATCCTCTAAGGCAAAAACATCTCATGAGGTGACCTCAACCATTTTGATATGCGTAACTTGGTGCTTATTTACTTACTTACTTATCGGGCTCCCGACCCGTGAAGAGTCCCTGCCTGAGACACTGCAGCCTTCCATCCTCTACGATCCCGGGCACGCTGCTTCCAATTGTCCAGACCAAGCGCTCTGGCATCCGCGATGGCTTGGTCTTTGAAACGGAGGTTCGGTCTTCCTTTGTCTTCCCGAACCTGGGGGCTGGGATTCGAAGACCCTCTTAGCTGGAGCATTTCGCCCTTCGAGTTAGGAGTTTTGAACCCAGTTGTTTTGCCAAACCGAAGTAGCAACGGTTTCCTAGGGTAATTCTTCGCCGGATCTCCACTAGGGTGTCATTCGTGGAGTTTACGTTTACTCCGAGGTAGGTGAACTCCCTAACTACCTCGAAATTGTTGCTATCAATAGTGACGTTTTGTCCTAGGCGGTGGACAGATGCTTGTTTGTTTGTTGATAGCATGTACTTAGTCTTGTCCTCATTTACTTCAAGCCCAACGGATTTCGCCTGTTCTTCAATTGTGAAAATTTGGTCTATAGTCGATCTGCCGGGCCGGAAGCCACACTGGTACGTGCCGATTAGTGTGTTGCTAGTAACTTGGTGCAGCTAGCTGGAAAAGAGCTGGCTGGGCAGTATTCTTGGTTTAAAATGTCCACCCTGCAATATAAGCGCCACCTAAAAGTTACATTTAAGCCAAATGCAATTTGATAATAGGTACTAAATAACAATCAATCTTACTTTTGGTATCTGGAATCGATACAAACTACACCCTTGTGCCTGTTGACACAATTTTGGTATCTACGCGTGTACGATTTCGCACGAATTAGAAAAAAGTAAGTTACTCGATTGCAGGCTGCACATAAAGTCACGTTATTTAAAATTACATAAACTCTACACATCCATGCATTATATTAAAACGTTTGTACGTACTCTTATGCCTACGCATGTTAGTAGGTTACTTTATGTGACTTGCTGACCGGTATCAATAAAATCAAGCAGGCATACTTCTCGTTCAATTAACGTTCAGTGTAATTAAACCCAATACAAATAATAATTCAAGTATTCATGGTAAGTCCGAGTACATTTAACTTCATTTAATTCCTTTTTTATAGGTATCTCCTTCGGTGTGTCCATTAAGCCGTGAATACGAACGAATGTCGGTCGATTTGGCCGGGATCGTCAACCAACGCAGCTACTAGGTACAGGTATGTAGCCAAAAGGAACAACAAAACAACTCAATGCCTTTGGGGTGGATATTCCTTCTCTCACCTTTCACTTTCATTGCAAAATCACATACTCGTACTCGTACGTTCGTCGTCCCAGAGACCAGAGTTGCTCATAAACTCGAATTGTGGGGACAACTTATTTGCACAGCCTGGCGAGGTGTCCTCAAAATTGCACAAAAAAAAAAAAAAAAGACAGCCAACCGAATTCTTTTCAGCTGTATCGACTGAACTGAACCGTACTTCTTGTGGTTAGATTAATCGCAGAGTAGTGTACCAGTCCAGCTATAGTAAGCAGGGATATTGCAGCAGATCTGTCAAAATGCAACGCACTGTTGCTTATGATATGCGTAGCCGAATTATATACATACATGTGCTTAACTCATGCGTATGGTATCGAAACGATAACTGACCATCACAATTTGGACGCGGTCGTAAGGCTTCTGTTACCATTCCAAGTCACATCGCGTCGGTCTGGGATTTTGGTTTGGTCATTTCCATTTTCGTTTCTGGCTTTAATTGGATTCAATTCACAGAATTTACGACCACACTATTTTAATTGCTTTTCCTTTGGTAATATAACTAATTTGCTATACCTAGACTAATTGAGTGTTAATTTATCTATATATCTAGATCTACCTACCTATAAAATAATTTTTTTTTGTTTTGAAAAATGTTGAGAATTGTATTAATTCTGTGAATTTGTTCAGGTCGTACTAACTAATAATTATTAACTAACCTATAACTAGGTATTTTACAACCTTTTGATTGATATTAAGGTAGACATATACTTGTATGGTTTTCCATTGGGACATAAGATCAATCTTTTTTTGATCCGGATCACTTTTCGTGTTCCATTGGGACAAAAAATCAATCTTTTTTTTGATTCGGATCACTTTTTGCAGATCTCGATAAACAAACGAAAAAAATTTGCACAGCTGATGTACTGTCTAATAACGCACTAATACATTCACAAAAGCAGATCAATCTGCTATCGTGTTCCATTCGCCACGAAAAATCTGAGATCTGAAATAAAAATCTGATGGTCCCAATGGAAAACGACATAAGTTTCTATTGTTGCGTTCATATAACGCCCCAAAAATTAGTGGTTGTCTCCCACCTTTCCACCCTCCGACCCATCCCTATTATCGACCTTTTTTTATCTCTCCGCTATCTTCCTGAGGAAGTGGCATAGCCGATCTTGCTGGATATATTTTATATCTAACGATCTTGCTCGCCATGTGCCTCGGGATCGGGAGGGTAGCAAAAGCAGGTACCCCAACAGCCCAGGGCAGGGACGGACGGTCCTCAAGAAGGAAAGGGAGGAAAGCTATTCGCTCATCAAAGTCACCACGGGTGGTAGAGGACAAATATAAAACAGCGAACATGCAAAGCAACAAACAAAAACAAGGAGTCAACGAAAACGCATAACTAAAATACAAATATTATAAAACAACGATCATGAAATGTCAACAAACAAACACAAGGATTTACGACAACGCATAATTAAAATACAAATACCTACATATAAAACGACGAACATGCAAAACCCACGAACAAACACAAGAAATTATCAAAAACTAACATGCAATGCCCAAAAACAATACAAAACGGGCCGACGAAAACACATACATGCGCATCCCCAAACGCCCCAAATCTGCGCGAAAGCCCACTTGATTAGTGTAGGAAAAGAAAAAAGAAAAGTCGTAAAACAAAATTCAACTCGGTTCCTCTGTTCCCACAACGCTGCTTTCCGCAAAAAGGTACAAGGCCTCAAGATCCCTAAGCTTTGTCAAGTCTAAATATACCGCCGGCAAAATACCCTTTTTCTTTTGGTAGGGGGGAAAACATTTTTAATCGATAAGGGGGGAAAATTGTCGCGAATATATTTTATTATGGGTCTAGCTCGAGGTAAATAGTAATAATAGGTCAAAAAAACAATATTTTGAAAGTTGAACAGCGTCGAACATAAAACAAAAAAAAATACACAAAACAAATAATGTGCTGAATGCAAGTTGTGAAAAGTTTGTGTGAGTGCTTTCCGTGATAAGCCTGAGATCAGGAAAGCTCCCTGATACTCGGGCGAATTCACGAATGGATGCAAACAGTATATGACTGAGAGCATGTACGGGAGTCTGCACGCACCTCCCCCAAAATAGCGGAGTGCTGCGCTGGCGGACATTAATGTTATCCCGTACTTGCTGAATGAAAGAGTATGAATGTATGAGTGTGTGCGAAGTTCGATTGAGAATGGGTGACGCGGGAAAACCACTTCTTGGTTGACCGTGAGCTTGAACGGACAAAGAATATTTAACTCGAGACAACTTATAATAAAATTGGTAGAAGTTTTGTAGTGCTATTAGTTGAATAGCGAAGAAAGTTAAAGTTTTAAAGTTAGAAAAGTGAAAGAAAAAGGGAAGAAGCATCGAGACAGGAAGAAGGACAAAGCGGCAGGACAGGCATCCAAATACCAAAAAGGACAGGTTCTACGGACAAAGGAAGCAAGTTAAGTAGAGTGTTGTAAATTTATATTTGAGAAATTTAACCGCGGTAGCTAGGTTTTTGCAAAAATTTTATCAAGTTGGCTTTTGTTCCGTCAAAAATAAATCCCTGAAAAAGCAGGACACGCGACCCGTTCCAAAATAACATTCGGGAAAAAGCGATAGTGGGCCATTTTCCTCGGCGTCCACAATTTGGTTTTAACTTCTAAAAAGTTCAAAAAATTCGTCCTCTAAATAAAATGCCATTTACCCACGTTTATAACAACGTAATAACTATTCCCTTTATTTTCCACAATTCGTTTTCACAATTCCTTTCAAAAAGATTGTGTGGCGCCCACTTTACCTCCACTTCAATTTCATCGACATCAAAAAAAAAAAAGGTTAAGTACCCCTAATAATTTAATATCATTGTCATAATTAATTATATCGATCGCTGAACCCACCCCAGCTGAGCGACCGAGGCGGTAGCATCCAACCGGCTACCTGTTGCACTTTCCCCATACATCCCACAGGCGAATTCCGTTTGACATTTCTCTCACAATAGCCATTATCGACCTATAACCCCATCGGCGCAGCGGCGGCTGCAATTGCTCGCGATCTTTTTTTCTATTTTCACGCAATTTAGAATCGTTTATTGTCTATTTCTTTTACCTCCCAGTAAAGTGCAACACTATAGGAGTCTGGAAAGAGAAAATACTCCATTACCGCGTTAATGTTAAATTAAATGTATATGTACGTCTTATTCGTATTTTGTTAAGTGGGATCTAGGTCAAAGAAAGTAATAAAATTATATTTGTATTTGCGACGTTTCGGACGTGGTTACGTCCTTCACCAGGCATAAAAAACAAGGAAAATTTTACATGGTTACATAAGTCAAACAACAATTAACTTCGACGATTTGGCAGAACACAAATTACATCACATCAATATTGCACATCTAAAGTTTTAAAAAACTTAGCTAAAAGTAAAACTTTGTACGTAGGTACATAAGAAACGTCGATCTAGGGATCAAGGAATTGATAAAGGTTCGTGTAAATATTTCTAAATAAAGAAAACCAACAAACTACTTATAGTTAATAGTTTAAAAATTAATTTTGTGTGCTTTGTTTTCCCTGCTTAAACTCACATCACGCACGCTACTGCATAAATTAACATTGAAAATGGCGATTGCAAGGGTAAGTCTCGGCTGATAAAATAATACTCTTCGAAAAGCTTTCCTAACCAAATAATGCAGGTTTAACGGTTTAATGCAGGTTTAAGTAGCAGATTACCTACTCTAGTATATATACATAACATAGTTGTCTGATAGTATTTTCGATCGATCTAAATTCTAAATGAAGCATTTGCATAGGTTCAGGCTTTTGTGCTTCTTCTGAAAGCTTTATCGACATCTAATGGAAGTCAAAAGTTATCCAATGCTAAAAATGTTTGCGCTGTTAATGTTGTGCGTCCATTCCTGTTAAATCTCCTCCTCCAAAGCCCGTCAACGCAAACGGGACCGAAAATCACTCGAAGAATTTTGCGTTCGAAGCGCCCAAGGAGATATTCATCCGCTTTTGACAACGTCAATGATTCTGCGCCATAAAGCAGGACTGGGATGATGAGGGTCTTATATAGAGTCTCCTTGGTGTTTCTCGACAAGGCCTTACTAATCAATTGCCTTCTTAGGCCAAAGTAACAGCGGTTGGCAAGTGTAATTCTTCGCTTAATTTCTGATGTAATGTCATTTTCAGAATTAATAGCGGAGCCGAGGTAGAGAAAGTCCCGAACTACCTCAAAGTTATAGCTGTCTATCGTGACGTTCCTTCTCGTTGACAGCATATTATTTTGTGTTGCCCTCATTCACCACTAAACCCATTTTTGCCGCCTCTGTACTGATACTTGCAAACGCACCAGTGACAGCTCGCTGTGTTCTGCCAATGATGTCGATGTCGTCAGCGTATGCAAGTAGTTGCACAGACTTTTGGAAAATTGTGCCCCTGGTGTTGGCTTGCGAGTTTCGCACAATTTTCTCAAGAATGATGTTGAAAAAGTCACATGACAGCGCATCACCTTGTCTAAATCCTTTTTTGACATCAAAGGTCTCGGTGAGATTGTTTCCGACCTTTACGGAGCAGCGAGCGTTCTCCATCGTCATTCTGCACAATCTGACAAGTTTGGCAGGGATGCCAAAACTAGACATGGCTCTGTATAGCTCGTCTCTATAAATGCTGTCATATGCGGCTTTAAAATCGATAAATAGGTGATGAGTATCGATTTGGACTTCTTGGGTTTTCTCCAGGATCTGCCGTAGTGTGAATATTTTGTAAGCGATGTTAAGGAGACTGATGCCTATATAGTTGGCACAGTTTAGAGGGTCTCCTTATGGATCGGGCAAACAATGCTGAGGCTCCATTCATCAGGCATACTAGTAATAGTCTTAGATCTGTTTTGAAACAGGGTGCAGGTTGCAGATGCGGTTGCAGGTAGCATACTGGCTGGCAGAGGTTTATTTTTCTTGTAGGTGTCATATATTTTCAGGGTGAAGAGGTTTATTTTTCTTGTAGGTATAATTTGTGTGAATGAATACTATATGCGTATGCCCACCGCCTGGTCTTAGATCAGTTGTGGGGGTAGACACAGGCGCACTTTTCTTGTAGGTATAATTTGTATGAACGAATGACTGTTTGTAGTATGTTTCGCTGCACTTGGCTCAGCAGGTGTAATGTTCATGGATAAGAAAAGGTTATTTTTTTGTACGAGTTTTATGGCGTTTCGAAAAGAAAAGGATCATTTTTTGAATGTTTATTAACATGTGTAGGATAAGCGATACTAGGAATTCGGCGCCAGCCGAATTTTCAAGGTGAGACATGTTAATTTTTTTATGTAAAATTGGTGTAATGCATTCAGTGATAGCCGAATTTTTATTTTTTTTGTCGTAGGTTAGGTATACCTGTTTTTTTTTTGTAAAGAGGGATAGAATATTAGGATAACGAATATAAGGGCCTGTCGGTTATCTATTTCTGGTTAGTTGTGAAAGACTTTTCGAGTAGAATATTCGTTGCGTGTGTACTACGTATCAATTTTGGATAAATAATAAATTCAGTTTAACATTTTCTTTTTATTTTCTTAAACTCTATCGATTTTAAAAACATTTAAAAAATTATATTTGGAAAAATATTTGCAATAATTGCAATAAGTGTAGTGTTTTATTTAAAACAAAAAAAAAACGTCATGGATTTTAAAAACATTTAAAAAATTATATTTCAAAAAAAATTTGCAATAATTGTAATAAGTGTAGTGTTTTATTTAAAACAACAAAAAAAATGGAACTAAATAAATAAAAACTAATTGAACGATATTCGAAAAAACTAAAAGTGCTAAAAAAGTGTGATTATAAATAATATTTGCTAAATAAAAAAAAACAAAAAAAAAAAAAATGTTCTACTCGTGTGAAATTTGCGACAAAGCGTTCGGTAGAAAGTGGCTTCTGACTAGACACGTCAGAAGCATCCATGAACGCAAGAGGTTGACATGCGGTAGTACACTTGAGAGTAAAGCATGCCACGACCGAAAAACAGGAGGTAAGCGATAATATATTAACAACGATGCTGTTCCATCTACCATATTGGGAGGTCAACCACGATGTGTTAAAGCGGTGGGGAGGAAATGTGTGTGTGGATTATGCGCACATGCTGCATATGTTATCGATGATCTACATCGTCATCTTCGGGATATTCACCATATTAATGAATTTACCGAAGATTACGTATTCGAATGTGATATTACCCCCCATCAGAAGGGGTTTTATTTGATGATGAACGTCCATCAACATCGAGAGCTGGCGTACGGAGAAGGCTGGATGATGATGAACAACCATCGACGTCAGCAGCCAGTAAAAAGAAACGCCCAACAACGATCAAACATTGCACAGCATGCAATGAGGATGTGGAGGAGAGGAATTGGGTGCACCACCAGCGAAAAAGCTCCCACAAATTAAAGTTGAAATAGAAACTCGATAAAAATGTGAGTTTCATTAGAAGTGCATTCAACAATAGAGTTATAACCTACTCTGTTGCAAATGAAAACGAATGCAACCTCGATGTGGGGCTTTTGTTTCAAGAAAACCGCGAAATAATTCAAGAACTAATAATAAACCAATTAAATACATTAAAATCTATTAAATTTAATATTGAAGTTCACGGTGATTTTGTTAAAAATTGCCTCGACGAAGACGGGATGATTGTTGAAGTAAGAGCATGCAGACCAAAACGCATGTTTTACTAAGAGAATTAGAACTCGATGAAATATTATCGATCATGTTTGATGATATTGCTGCTAAACTTGAAGAATTTCAAGAAAACGATAGCGGCTGGGCTCTGTTGTCATTCAACAGAATTGATATTAATATCAATAAATATCAACCGCTAAGGGGTTCGGTTTATTTCCCTTTGCCGAAGTACATATCGAATAAACATGCATGCATTAATGTGCAGAACAATGACGAATATTGTTTTAAATGGGCAATTATCGCGGCACTCAGCAACACAGCATCAGGCAATCGGCAAAGAAGCTCAAAATATATGATTCCTAATATTGCTGCTGAAGTTATTGCTGTGGATGACCACTCGCTCGATTTCAGTAATATGGAGTTCCCACTGAAAATAGCTGATGTCGCGATATTTGAAGAAAACAATAATATAAGCATTAATGTATTCGGTTACGAATCATCAGGTAAAGAAGACGGAGAGCTACAAATTGTGGGACCATACTACCTCACAGCCGAAGAAAAGGAAACGCACATTAATCTACTTTTTTGCGAGCAGGGTGCGAAAACGCACTATGTTTATATAAAGAACATATCGCGTCTGCTTAGAAGCCAGCAAACATCGTGCACACGAAAAACAACCATTTGCAACGGATGTTTGCTGAGATTTAAAGACTCGGAATGTCTGAAAGAGCATAAGCCCGAGTGTAAAAAAGTAGTAACAGTACTACCGGATGAGTACAATAATATACTGGAATTCAAAAACCACGAGAAGAAATTGACTGTCCCGTTCGTTGTGTATGCCGACTTTGAAGCTATATTATCCCCTATTAATAGCTGTAAACCGAACCCCAACGCTTCTTCGACCTCCGGTGTACAGGTGCACATACCCTGTGCATTTTCTTATATTATAAAATGCTCCTACGACGATAAACTCAACAAAAGAAGGACGTATGTAGGTAAGTTAAAAAAAAAAATCCTATATTCGAAGTTAATATTTAATTCATATTCATATTTATTTTTTTCTTTTGCAGGAGCAGATTGTCCAGAAAAGTTCGTCGAACTCATAGTCGAAGACCTGCGTAAGATTTATGTTGACATCGTAAAAACTCCAAAGCCGATGAAGCCGCTGACAACAGCCGAGTTATTTAAGC
Source organism: Cheilosia soror (assembly GCA_949372485.1). NCBI lineage: Eukaryota > Metazoa > Arthropoda > Insecta > Diptera > Syrphidae > Cheilosia > Cheilosia soror. The sequence continues at coordinate 50,897,081 of OX443561.1, forward strand.
AGGATAATATTGTAAGGTATGCCATATTTGCGATGTAGATTTTAAGACATTAGATTTAAGAGTTAGGGATCATTGTCACTTTACTGGTTGTTATAGAGGGCCAGCACATGTAGGGTGCAATTTAAACTTTAAAGTTCCAACATTTTTCCCTGTCTTCTTTCATAATTTTTCCGGTTATGATAGCCATATGTTTATAAAAAGCCTTAGCGATATTAAAGGTACTATAAAAGTCATTCCTTTAAACAAGGAAAATTATATATCGCTATCTAAGCGTATTCAGGTGGATGAGAAGAGATCTTTCGAAATCCGTTTCCTGGACTCGAACAAGTTCCTCCAATCGAGCCTAGACGCCTCGGCAAAGACGTTGCAGCGTGATGATTTCGTCACTACAAAATCATGTTTTCAAAATAATACATCTTTTAATTTAATGCTTCGAAAAGGTGTTTTTCCTTATGAATATTTAAATTCTTGGGAACGTCTTGACGTTCAAGCTCTACCATCCATAAAAGATTTTTATAACAAACTTACGGATGAAGAATGCTCACAAGAAAATTATCTTCACGCTGTTAATGTGTGAAATCATTTCAAATGTAAAACGTTACGCGATTTTATGATTTTATATCTCGAGTGTGATGTTCTTTTACTCGCCGATGTTTTCGAGAATTTTCGAAAAATTTGTAGAGGGGTCTATGAATTAGATCCCTGTCACTACTACACAGCCCCGGGTTTAGCATGGGATTCTATGCTAAAAATCACCAAAGTAAAACTCGAACTCATCACGGATATTAAAATGTATAATTTAAAAAAAACAGGTATTAGAGGCGGTTTATGTCAATGTAGCCATAGACATGCCGTTGCTAATAATAAATACCTTAGCTGTTATAGAGCAGATAAAGTATCTGAATTCATGTCTTACTTAGATGCCAACAATATGTATGCTTGGGCTATGATTCAATTTCTCCCGACAGTAGGTTTTCATTGGGATAATCCCGATATATATGATAGTAATTTTGGTATGCTTCTTGAAGTTGATCTCGACTACCCCGAATCTCTTCATGATAAACATAATGATCTCCCATTTTGTCCCGAAAACATTATAACCCCCGGCAGTAAAACGCGTAAATTGGTTGCGCATCTTAATTCGCGCAAGAACTACAAGGTGCATATAAAAAATCTGCAGCAGGCATTAAAACATGGACTGATTTTAAGAAAGGTTCACCATGTTTTAAAGTTCGAGCAATCAACATTTATGTCCAAATACATAAACTTGAATACGAAGCAGAGAAAAAAAGCGAAACATTTATGCGAAAATAATTTTTATAACGGGATGAATTGTAATGTTTTCGGGAAAGCATTAGAAAATGTTGAAAATCAGCGAGATATCAAAATTGTTTCCAAGTGGGATAGTGATGGAAGAAGATATGGTGCTAGACCGCTGATAGCTAGACCGAATTTCAAAAGCATTTCAGAATTTACCACCGATTTAGCAGCGGTTGAAATGAATAGGGTGAAGGTCACTCTAAATAAACCTATTTATATAGGGTTTTCGGTGATAGAATTAGCGAAATGGCTCATGTATGATTTCCATTATGATTATATGAAGGACAAATTTGGCGATTCTATAAGACTGAATTATACGGATACTGATTCCCTTTTATATTCCATAAAGACCGATGATTTTTATGCAGATATTTCCGATGATGTCGTTAATCCGGATCCGGCGAAGCAGCGTTTCGATACTTCTGAGTATCCTGCTGATAAACCACATAATTTTCCTTTAAAAAACGCGAAGGAAATAGGGCTTTTTAAAGATGAAACTAATGGGGTGAAAATTAAGGAATTTGTTGGTTTGAAGGCTAAATTGTACTCTTACAGTTTAGACAACAGTAAAGTGTGCACAAAAGCAAAAGGAATAAAAAAAAATGTAACATCTAAATTAGATATAAAAGATTATAGAAAATGTTTAGTAAGTAAGAGACCTGTATATAAATCTATGTATATATTTAGAAGTAAGTTGCATGATGTATATTCCAGGGAAATAAATAAATTATTCCTAAGTCATAACGATACAAAACGTTATATAAGAGAGAATATGATAAGTACATATGCATGGGGGCATTATAGCATTGTAAATGATTAATAAAAATAATTTATATCTGCTATTTGTTTATTTATTTTTCCAATTTATTTATTTTTGTTATTTTAATTTATTTACAACATAAAATATAAATCGCCAGTAGTATGTGTAATAACAGTAATCAGTAATTTGTGCAATAGTATTTAAAAAAAAAATAAAAAAAAAACGTCTATGGTTTAAATTTATAATAAACAGGAAAGTTATTTTCTTCAGCGGTTAGTATTTCACAAGTTGTTTCAGCATGCATACACTCTAGATAATAAACATGGAAATGTTTATACAGCGCTATGAAGAATATTTAGTTCATGAACATATCGATGAACTTATACTGTTAAACAATTTCTTGGAAAATGTTTACAAATCGGGTAAAAAACATACTATTTATGGAGATCATTTTGTAGTCTGCTGCTGGACGTCAAAAGAAATCATTACCAGTGGAGAATCGTGTTATTGTCGTTACATTCCCGATTATTTAAGAGAAATTAAAAAAATCTTTGTATTATTTCAATTGTAAAACATACATTACATTATTATATATATACATGAACAAAATAAAAAAATAAACATTTTAAATTAATTGTGTTTTATTAATCCATGAATTATGAACATCCGAGAAACCTAACCATTTAACAAAAACTTGATCGTTTCTTGATTTGAGTACTTTTTCAACGAGATAAATCTCCATATAGTTGGTCTTCATTAACTTTGGTTCAAAAAACCCGCCTTGAATCGGATCGCCATCAAGATCTTCGAGTAGGTATGTTACAGGATTTGTGAGTTTCACTTTTCTTATTGAAAATATCCCTGTTGTCCAATTTGGTGTATACCCTTTTTCAAAAACATGTTTGAACTTGCTTATCCTTACTTTATCTTCAACAACGAATTTTCCTTTGGGAGCGGATTTAATGTAATTGTAAACAGATGATAGCACTTCGTTAGCTTTCCTTCTTTTTATTTCATTCGGTTTTCGTTTAATAGTACGATGGTATGTATTATTGTATTCGTTAATTAATTTATCTATTATATGTAACAATTTATAGTTACCATTAAAACTAAATTCTTTCCACATTTTTTCCTTAATTGTTCTATTAAATCATTCGACGACGGATGCTTTTAGCGCGCTATATGTAGAGTAATGATTAATGTTATATTTCGACATCAGATCTCTAAACAAATTATTATAAAACTCTTTTCCGTGCCGATCTGTGAAGTTCTTCAACGACTTTTCTCTTACTCATAATTACATAGAATGAAAAACAATATACACAATCATCTGGTTTTATTTTTTCTTTTATTAAGATTTATAAAATTAATAGAAACATATAAAATATAACTAGAACAATATTTTATTCAGTTAGATTTACAATACTCTAGAAACCATTTGACTTAATGGGTTGTAATCAATGATTCGGTCATGCAGCATCATACAATATGCTGAAGTGTTTGGTGGTATTTGCTTTCCTGTTTTAATTTCCAACCGAATGTCTATTGATCCTGATTCTATCATTTCATTCTGGTGTCTGCAGTCTATTACGTATATTGTAGCATGCGATTTAAACTCATCTCTAGTTAAAATCGGCTCGGCGATTACCCGATTATAGTATGGTTTTTGGAAATCAGCATACATGTTATATAAAATACTAAACCGATCGTTTTCAAATGATGCGTTTAAATCTTCATACGGATATACATCAGAATTCAAATAAGCCTTCAAATCGGTAACATCACAATTATCGAAACTTGAAGCATCCGCGGCAAGTATGTTGTTTTTGTTGTTTTGCAGAACTAGCACGATGTGTCGCGGTTTTTCAATTTGAGAAGTAGTCTTCACATTCCAAATGTGGTGATTGGTTAGAGGTAGTGATGGATATTCATATAAGTCCCAGTTCCGAAATGATATTATTTTGATAGATTCACCCTTATTAATGGCCTTATAAAGGTTTAATTTCAGAGAGTAAGATGTTGTTACGTGTGGTACTTTCCATTGCAGTTTATGTATTTGTAGTTTTACTTTTTCATCAGTGTCAGAAATAATAGAATTCGCATCAGATCTAGATCTAATAAGAATAAGATCATGTCGTGCGTTTGGAATCATTTTTTTATAATCTTCGGCGAAACCCAAAAACTTGTTTAGAGGAATACAGAAGTTAAAATGGTTTGTAATCATATTTTTTTTACTCGTAGAGCACCATCCGGCATTGCTAAGCATTTCGCTCTCATTTTTGGTTAACGAAATATAGTTTTTAATTGATGAAGTTATTCCAACATTACGATTGCAATCAATCTCTTTTCCGTTTAACTCATATCGAATTTCATCGAACAAGAACGCAATCCCATTGTTCGCTAACGTCGTTTTATTAGGGGGTGTTCCATCACTTTTTGAAATAGTTCCCTCAAAAAATAGTAGACTTTCAGAAGGTACAACGTTAAGGTTTTGATTTTGGATGCAAATTTGAATAATGTCATTTTTATCGAAATTATTTATATATGGTGAATACGTATGATACTGATATCTTGAAATATTATCATCAAACTTTGGTTCTTGAAACACATCGAACATATTACACCTTCTTTAATTTATATCCGTGCGATATTAAAATTTCACGGTTTTGTTTTGAAAGCCACGGTGTTCTCTCAGCAAATGCTGTTGCTCGAACAATGGGGTATTAACTTTTCGCGTTGTTTTTATAGTGTTTATTGTTTAAACTTGCTAGTACTAGTCTCAGTACTAAAAATTTCACATTTCAATGTATTATTATTCGCTCTGATCTTAATCGACTGATGTTCTTTGAGATGACTCTGAATAAAATCATTAATATTTTCAATTTCGTATGAACCAACAGGGAAAGAAATCACTTGGTCACTGTAGTGAAATAAATTATTAACGTAGTCTACATTTGGAATAGAATTATTTGTTTGGAAATCAATTAGCCCGCAGAGATATTCCCCATTTAAAGTGATTGGTGGGGGTCAACCCCGATATGTAGAAAAATATAATACAGAAAACCATAATTTAGAAAAAAAAAATATCGAAAAAAAAAATATAGAATGAAAAAATCTCGAAACCAAAATCTCAAAAACAAAAATCTCGAATAGCAAAAATCTAGAAAAAAAAAATCTCGAAAGCAAAAATCTATTAATTTTTGAGACAATGGTAACAATTCGCGCGCGCGGATTGTTCAATTCAAGATTTACTCATATGAAAAACTATTTGAATTGCATGTGTATGCAACAACAATTTGATTCACTGTTCATGCAAACAAAAGAGTCAGCTAAAAAAAAATAGGGGCCTATAACACAACGCGGCATATCAACAAGTCTCACAAGAGCCTGCGTTGAATTTATCCGCCGGTGATCATCATAAGATCAGCATTGAACTTGTAACTTTGTTTTCCAGAAATGTGTAAAAGATTGTAGAAATTCACATACTTATTCTACAAGTTAGTACTCGTAGCGTTGTGTTATAGCTCCCAGGTCTTCCAAAACCTTATTGACGTGAATTAAAACACTTGTTTCTTACTTTTAAAATTAAACAATATTTATTTGGAACTATGTCCTTTATTATTGAAATACTTTTTACTAATTCTAAAAGGAGCTTAAGGCTACTATGTAGTTACAATAAGACTATCGATAAATTCATCATACAGTCGTATTTATATATTTTTCTTATCTATCTACAAGGAGACCCAAGCGTACAATCGTCTTGCTTGATAATGAAGAAGAGATAATATTCCAACATTGTATACAAACGATATTATCTCTTGTACATATGTTATCATTGTAGCGTTGTGTGCAAGACTGTACTAGAGGCTAAAGATATCATTGAATACAAATAATGTTATCTTTTTTCTCAATATGTTTTGCTATGGATACTTAACTCCCCCCCTTGTTAAACGAAATCGTCCCGATTTTTCGACGCTATTTTTAACATTTCTCTTTCATAAGTTTTGTTATATGCGTCAATCTTTTTTTGTTTTTGACGATCTGTTATACATTGTATAGTTTTTATCATTACGTACGTAAATGCTAGAATAACAATCAGTGTTACAATTGTGTATATAGTTGATAATATCGGTTTTTCTTCAAAAGGAATAATTAGTTTTTTTAAAGTATCTATGTTATCGAATTTGTACATTGTATCTTCTTTAATTATTTGGTCGATGTAAGACTCTGAATTATGATTTCTTAATATAACTTCTTTAATTTGCTTATGCATGTTTTTGTATATTTTATCGTCTAGATTTATAGTATTTTCATAAGTAACTAAGTTTATACCATTAATTGTTTGATTATTTAACTTATGCTTACCGCTTAATAACATAACACCGGATTCAATTTCTAAGTCGTAATCGTATTCTTGTTTAATGTTGCATTTTGAAGTTATATTCTTTAAAAGTGGAATAAGACAATTTTCTTCTTCAAAGTTAATTTCACAAATGTTTTTACTTAGATGATTTTGACAATTTCTTGTTCTTAAATAAGTTTGGTTACATAAGGCAATTGTTTTATCTGTAATGATTTTTCCATGTTTTGAATTTAAAGGTGTTACTTTATACAATTTACATGATTTAATTAGAACTGGATATTTATATATTGTGATGAAGAATTCATCAGTTCTAGCTAAAAATATTTTAGAGTACTCAAGTATATTTATTATGGGTACTTGAATTATTTCATGTTGAATAATATTTTTAATGTCATCTAAGTCTAGGCTTTCTGATAAATATTCATTATTTTTTGCTGCATTAATTGTTCTGGTCAATAATAATAATTGTTCGTACACTTGTTCTATTACTAAATGTTCTTTAAGGCTCTGACCTTCGAATTGTTGCAAAATTTGTTCAAATCTAGAATTTATAGTTTTTTGTTTATTATTGTTTTCTATGAGATTATTTATACTCGTTTCTATGTTAACTAAGTCATAATGGTCAGGATTACCAAACACATATTTGAAAGCTGTTCCTAAAAAGTTAATTGATCTAGTATGCCTAGTATGTTCTTGTAATTGGTCTGCTAAATTCTTAATTTTACTTAACCAAATTTTTTCTTCCTGTGTAGGTTGATATTTACTAGTTACGATATTTACGTAAGGTTGAAATATCGAAGTCAGGTTGGTGGCATGTAACAAATAAGTTTGTTCTTTGAATAAATACACGTCATCTGTTTGTGTAAGTATAAACTTCTTGTTTAGTATCTCAGTTATTTGAACGTTTCCTTGCCCTTCTTGACTCTGTACAATTCCTAGTAATGTTAGGAATATTAATATTTTCGTCATCTGAAAAATGATAATTCTTTATGTTATCCTTGTGAATTTTTATTCCTTCTTTAGAGATTACCGTGTCTCCTTTATCTTCTTCTACTATTCTTGTTATGTATCTAGCGTTAGATTTCTTTCTAAGACCTGTGATTCTTACCATTATCTTATCTCCTTTTTTATACTCTCTGTGTCGAGTTCCTTTATTTAGACGTTCGATCACTTTTTTGGATGCTGAGTTTAGTTTATTTATTATAATTTCACTATTTCTATATTTATTTTGATTAAAGAAAATGTCTCTAGGTTTCAAACCGGTAACTGAGTGTATAGAATTATTTAATTCACGCACTGTTCTAAATATTTCTTCGATAAGTCTTGTTTTATTCTGAATTGTGAATATTCTAGACAGTTCAGTTATTGTACCGTTTACACGTTCTACCTGACCGTTAGCTGTCGATCTGTATACTGGAGTTTCTACTTTAGTTATGTTGTATTTCAAACACATTTGGTTCACCATTTCTGTTTTGAATCCCTTCTCGTTATCTGTCATGAGTCGTTCACATTTTGGGAAATAATTAGATAAGACCTCTTCCATAACGTCGTACAGTCTGTTTCGAGTTTCGATTTCCCGAAGGATTGTATATTTAGAATACTTATCTACTGTTACAAGGAAAGTATACTTGTCGTTGAAGTATATGTCCATATGAATGTGTGTTCCCACATGTGTTGGTATTTCTGAATTATTCAGAGGTTCTCTGATAGGTTTTCTTTCATATTTTCCAAATAGACATGCTATGCATTTTTTGTTGAAACTCTTTGCTTGTTTATTTAGATCGGGCCAGTAATATTTCTCTGAGATTTCTTGTATATTGTTACGTAACCCTCGGTGTGCTCTTTCATGAGTTACCCTTACAAGTTTTAGTTGTTCCTCCAAATTTGTCACGTCTTGAAGTTTTCTTGGTGTGAATATAAATCTTACTAGTGGGAATTCTTTTTTTATGTTTTCACCATATTTGTATATGTTTTCAAATTTCGTATGCAAAGCTACAATCTTTTGGGGTTGTATAACTTCTTTCATCTGCCTTAGTAAAGAGTCTTTGTCCTTAAACTTTATTATGAGTCTTATTTTGTTACCAAAATAGATTTGTGTTTCGATATTATTTGTTATATCTTCAATAAGTTCGAACTGTGCAGTGTATGCATTAAAAGGCTGATTCACAGTTTTTATTATATCATTAGAAGAACTTTCAGCTGAATGTGCTGTTTCTATGGTAGAAGTATTTATGCGTTGACGTGATAATGCGTCAGCTACAAGATTTAGGTTTCCTGGTTTATAAACTAATTTTGCTCCAAAGTCTTCAATGATTCCCTTCCAACGTTTCAGCTTTGTGTTGGGATTTTTTTCTGATACAGAATATATAAGGCTCTGGTGATCGGTATATATGGTTAAGTCTGCTATACCATATATGTAGTTTCTGAGTTTTTGTAAGGACCATATGATCGCTAATAGCTCTTTCTCGTTTGTGCTATAGTTCTCTTCTGTCTTACTCAGTGTTCTTGACAAGAAGTGTATAGGTTGCTTATTCTGACTTAGTACGGCTCCAATAGCTATGTTGGATGCATCAGTAGTAAGCTCGAATGGTTTACTATAATCCGGTTGAAAAAGTTCGACTTGTTCTTTCAAATAATTTTTTAAAATTCTAATCGCTTCTAATGCTGAATCATTCAGATTTAACTTAATATTTTTACTTTGTTTTTTGTTTACTTTACCGTTATCTCCTCGTAAATATAATGTCAGGGGCTTGGCTATGCTTGCGTATCCCTTTATAAACTTACGATAGTAACCTGTAAGACCTAAAAATCCTCTCAAATCCTTTACCGTTTGTGGGACTGGAAAATTTTCTATAGCTGCTATTTTCTCAGGGTTCGTAGTGATTCTACCATGTCTGATTATGTGACCTAAGTATTCTACTTCTTCTTGAAAAAACTTACTTTTCTCATCAGATATTTTTAATGTGGCTTTATTGAGTACGTCGAATACTTGACTTATGTGCTGTATATGTTCTTCCTCAGATGAAGAATATATCAATACGTCATCAATGTAAACGTGTACGAATTTACCTACAAAGTCTCTCAAAATGTCGTCCACGCATCTCTGAAATATGCTTGGTGCATTTTTGAGCCCGAAAGGCATTCGTTTAAATTGATATTTTGCGCCATTTATAGCAAAAGCTGTTTTTTCTTTATCATCTGTTTTGATTTTAATTTGGTGGAAACCTGACTCCAAATCTAACGTTGTAAAGTACTTGGCTTTACCTAAATTTTGAATTGTCATGTTGACATCCGGAATGGGGTATCTGTCTGTTACAGTGTGAGCGTTAAGTTTTTGGAAATCAACAACCATGCGCCGTTTTGGTTTTCCTTTTTCGTCCAAACCTTTTTTAGGTACTGTCCATATGGGACTGTTATAAGGACTATGGCTTTTTTCTATTATATCGTCATGTAAGAGTTTCTGTATTTCTTTGTTTACGAATTCGTTATCTGCTATGGGATATGGATATTGTTTAACATAAACCGGATTATCATTGGTCGTCCTAATGCTTGCTTCTATAGTATCTGTAAAGGGTAACGGTCCTATGCTGTTATTAATCTTCATCAGTCTATCTATGTCTGCTTTATAAATATTATTTTCCCCAATTATGTAATTAATTTTCTGAATAGATTCGACACTGCTTATGGTAGTTAGAGTCATATTACTGAAATTTATTTCCGCGTTTAGAACTTTAAGTCCTTCATATCCTAATATCATATCAAAAGACTGAATATCCTCTAATTCAAAAAATGTTATATTTTTCTTTAATATCCTAACTACTTTCTTTGTATCTACCATAGAATAACCATGCATTGTTTTTATTTTTATAGGTTTAATTTTAATTTTTTCGCTAGAATCGCATTTTCTATTAATGTAATTATGGGTTGCACCAGTATCAATAAGAATTTTGTAAATTTTCTTATGAATAGTACTAGTTAAATTTAAGCAGGGCAACCCGTCTACTAGTTTAAATGATCTATTCTTATGTTATTATTTACCATACATTCCGTTTCATCTGCTTCTGCATATGTACTGCTGGCATCGTCTCTGCGTTGTTGTCGGGAGTTATTTACTCTCTGCTGCTTGAAGTTCTGCTGATAAGATCGTTGCGGTCTGTTGTGTGTGTTGAAACTCCCGCTGTGTTCACGTTTCGCTGGTGGATTATATACATCGGGTTTGCATTGATTCCAATTTTGTCGCTGTGCATGTACAATTTGTCTCGAGTTTATCTCCATCGGCTGTGGTCCTTGATTGTGTTGCTGCATATTATCGTATTGCTTCTGGGGTTGATAATTCGTTGTTTGGCTCGAATAATTTGGTCTTCTTTCGTTTCTGCGTTCATGTGGCATATTTTTGTGGTGCTTATCTTGAGTGAGATGTAAATGCCTGTGCACATTATCATGTTCTATTCTGCGAGCAATTGCGAATGCGTGTTCTAGATCATTTATTGTAGCTGAATATAATGATCCTCTTGTAAAGTTGTCACTCATACCATCAATGAATATACGAACTGCGTCGTCGTTAGCATTTTTAATTAGTCTGTCGATTATATTCGGCGGATCACCTGACATAGTGATTTTTGATATTATTAAATTGAGATTTTTATTTATCTCGTCGTGGTATTCAGACAGTGTGCTTCTTTTTTGCGTGATGGCTTTCATCATGTCTTGTAGCACGTATAGAGGTTCTTGATTAGAGTACGTATAATCTAATCTGTTACGTATCGCCTCAAAATTAAAAATTGTGTTATAATTAGTTAACACATTCGCGGCTGCATCCTGTATTTTACTTTTTACTATAGTCAATGCTGCTGCGTACTTACTGTGTGTTTTGAAGTTTTTAATGCTGTCCATTAATCTGGATGCTTCTTCGCGCCACGACCGATAATTTGATTGATCGCCGTTGAAAATAGGTAGGCTTTTAAATGCGTCTAACTGTATTTCACTACCATCTGTATATGTGGTTCTTATTTCCTCTAGCACAGGTATGTTTGGTACTATGCCTAATCCAGATTTTACTTCATTTAGTTTTGTTTCTAAATTAGTGTTTATTTGATTTTGGTTAGTTATTATTGCTGCTAACCTTGCATTCTCTGTGCGTGTGTGCTCTAGGGTTTGTGTTACTGTGTTGCACCTGGTTTCTAAAGCTTCTAATCTTGCCATTAATACTGCGAGTTGTTCCATTTTGAACTCGTGTCTGTTGTCGTCGAATTTGTGTGTTTTTTTCCTCCACATATACACTTTCACTGAATTGCTTAGCTGCTTCGTATGAAGAAGCTATATTTGTACCTGCTATGCTAGGTAATTCTTGTAACCGGTAACGCGAGTGTTCTGTTTATACTAGATTTCACTACTTGTTCCCGAGGTCCGCTCGATTGAAGTTAAAAAGTATATTTAACCTCCTGGCAGGATCGCCAATTAAAACACTTGTTTCTTACTTTTAAAATTAAACAATATTTATTTGGAACTATGTCCTTTATTATTGAAATACTTTTTACTAATTCTAAAAGGAGCTTAAGGCTACTATGTAGTTACAATAAGACTATCGATAAATTCATCATACAGTCGTATTTATATATTTTTCTTATCTATCTACAAGGAGACCCAAGCGTACAATCGTCTTGCTTGATAATGAAGAAGAGATAATATTCCAACATTGTATACAAACGATATTATCTCTTGTACATATGTTATCATTGTAGCGTTGTGTGCAAGACTGTACTAGAGGCTAAAGATATCATTGAATACAAATAATGTTATCTTTTTTCTCAATATGTTTTGCTATGGATACTTAACTCGTGCTATTGTCAAAACACCGCGTGGCTTAGCTCCGACATTTATATTTACATACGTTTGGACAAACACCCTTAATGAAACTAATATGTAAACTTATTTTCTGTTGAATAGCTATAGCTATGGTTTCGAATGTGTTTTGTTATGACTATTTGTTAAAAATTTATTATTTTCAATAAAGAAGTTACAAAATATTCATTTTAGACTTGTTTTCATTACTTTCGGAGTGAATTTAATGAATTATAAAAATCTCGAAAGCAGTTTTATTTTCTAGATTTTTTTCGAGATAGAGTCTTTCGAGATTTTTGTACTTTCTAGATTTTGACCCATTCGAGATTTTTGCATTCGAGATTTTTCAAATTCATTTTCGAGATTTTGACCGTTCTAGATTTTAGTCATTCTAGTTAACGTCATGATCCCGATTGGTGGAAAATATTCCGCAGTAAGTTTTGATTCGTTCCCGCTCAATGTAAGTGTTATCGTCATCTCATACAAAAATAGAATGAAAGAAAATGCATACAACATTCTGTTTTATTTTATTTATTCATGTAAATAACTGTGTATAATTAAGAATATACTTCAATTAGAAATTTTAAACATAAATTACCACAATTAAATGTACTTATTAAATTTTTGATATGTATCATAATTATAGCTCACTCTTTTACCCAAATACTTTATAATCTCAATAGGGGGTCTTAAGTTACCAAAACTATAAAAATATTTTACATTGCTTTTATGTTTAACATATGCTACCCAATGTGTACCCTCTCCGATTTCATCATCTTAATTAATAATGCCGCATTCAAATACAAATGGTTTTGCTGGTAGAGCATTCCTCATAAAAACTCCTCGAAAATGTGTTATGTGTTTCTTTCCAAACCGAATTATATCAAAATTATTGAGGGCTCGGTTAGGTAGCGATGCTATTAGTTTTTTGAGTCTCGTTGTGTGAGTTGTAGACCAAACCCAGCCTTATATGGTTTTAGATATAGACCCTTCCCATTAATGGCGATTGCCTCCATGATTTTGTTGTGTCGTATATTTTCCTCTAACTGTCTTTTTGCTGCATTTGCACTATTTATAGTTTTAGCTATTCCAGCTGCTCCTCCTGATAGAGCGCCGACTGCTGATGATCCAGCAAGCACAGGTGCTAAAAATGGAAGGAACCCACCCGTTTTTGGTACCGGAATAACTCTTTATATTTTTCCGCTTATTTCGAATAAAGGATTTTGCTGCTTTTAAGGCTCTTCTGACAATGGGGATGGCTTCTTTCGATTTAACTTCTCTGATTGCCTTTTTGCATGTTTGATGGCCTTTTTAAAAATGTCGATATTACAACATCTTTTACGCGTTTTCGCAGGCTTAACATTTTGGAGTCCCATTCCTAGTTTTGTTTTTGTTTTCGTTGCAGCTGTAACCAGAAGGCTGTTTATTTTTTCCGAAGTTGTTCAATCTCCGGCTTTGAATCGTTGCCAAGCCTTTTCAGCTAATATCTTATATGCACTATGTCGATCGGGTAACGCTTCGCTCTTTGAATATGCTATATCGTGTATTCGGCAAGCTTCATCACCCATCATCTGAGTGATGGTGTTTGATATGTGATCATATTTATATATACATCCAACTCCTTTCAACGATGAAAAGCTTATGAGGATATAAATGAATAAATCTCTAAATCTCTACATCAACCAAAATATGAATATTTAAAAAAAACTTGTTAAATCGGTTAAAGGAATGGAATATCATGAATTTTCTAATAACGAAGAAATTATGCAACCAACCGAATCTAAAAAAATTCTATTTTCATATTCGACGATGTTGCATGCGATAAACAGAATACGTATGTAATTACTTCTGCAGGGGTCGTCATAGCGGTATCGACAGTTTCTATCTATGTCAATCGTATACACATATCCCGAAACATTTAATCCGCGATAATGCTAATTTCATTATATTATTTAAGCAGGATAAGATGAATATGAAACATATATATTATGACCATATAAATTCAGATATGTCTTTTACACAATTCAAAGAGTTATGTTCAAAATGCTGGAATGGGAGATATGGGTTTTTGGTTATTGATAAGGATAGCACGATAGAAAATGGTCGTTATAAAAAATGTTTTTAAGAGATCGTTATTCTGTAAATACCAATGTTGCAGTAAAAATCCGCCAATCAATCATCTGCATTTGTATACATCGGACGTGAATATCAAACCTACGGCATTCAGTTTACTCCTTGATATATATATATACGACTTGTTACAAGCATACCTGTTGTGAACCCAACCCGACCTGTTGTGAACCCACGTTATGAAACCACTTTATGAACCCACGTTGTGAACCCACGTTGTATGTCCAACCTGACCTGTTCGAAGAGCACTACTATATTAAAGAAAGTAAACATGGATATTAATAAAAATATGATGATGGATTTAATTCTGGCTCGGAAGCAGTTAAAGAAAAAGTATAATATGAGTCTTAAATCAGACAAAATGGCGTATGATGACGAGATAGAGGAAACCTTTAAACCTATTATTAACCCTTTAAAAGAAATCGCCGAAAATTCCATAAAAAAAAAAATATTTCAAACGAATTGATGATATCGGGTAAACCCGAATTCTCTGAAAGAAGGATACAAAATCTCAAACGTATGCATCTAGAGACTCAGACTCCAAAAAAAAAAAAAAAATCAAACGTCAGCGTCTAGAGTTTCAGTCTCCTAATAAGAGCGAAGAATTTTATGGTGAAGATCTAGCAAGAACATTTACTCCAGAGTCAAATATTAACGACGACGATAGTATTTCATTTAGCACCCCATTAGCAAGAATTCTCCATTCAAGCAAATGCATATTTTGGAAACTAGCATTGATAAGGTGTATATGGTCCATATTTTGACGTCAATAGTAATTCTACAAAAATGGGGCGATCGACATTCTCGATAGACGATAAAAACATAATAATTGATGATGAACGTTATGAAGCTACACCTGGACTTGTGGAATTACTTTTTAGAAAAAACCCCCGAAAGCAGAAATGCCGGTAACAATAACCATCAAAATGAAATAAATTCTATCATTGAAGAGTTGAGAGAATCCGATATAATATATTAATCATGACGAATATACGTTGCCCATCATTATCATAATGAGCGTTGACAAGTTTGGTAGAAGTGATGCTCGCGCGATTAAAACAATTCGATCTGCAGAAAAATCGGAAGCCCCTTTGCAGCTATTATCTAACGGAGATTTCGACATGAAACGTAAATGTTTGAGTAATGTCGGTAATCCGAAAAAAACACATCAGGCTGCTACTAAGGAATATGTGGATGAGAATATAGATTTCCAAGATAAATGAATTTCTGTTTCAAGGCAACATATCGATGATACCTTTAGTACATTCATGAAGACAATAAACGCAGAATCCTTAACTACGATGAAACTAACTCAATCAGGATACTTTGACGCCGATAAAAAATTAATTAAGAATATTGCCGACCCGATTCATAATTCCGATGCTGCGACAAAGAAATATGTCGATAAGGAAGTCAGCAGATTATTTACTCAATATACTATTCTTATGGAAGGTATCAACAGATAAAACTAATAATAGTATACGAGATGTTTTCTTTCGTTAACTCTAATATTCACAAATCAGTGAGTATACATCCACAATCGCGATCAATCAGAAGTCAAACATGGATCCCTCCAAAGAAACCGATAATATTTTATTATTTTTGAAAAATAATAGAGAAACTCTTCTGGAAGAACACTATCAAGAATTTGCCGACTGTTTGCTGTTTCTCGAGAAATATAAAAATTCCACTATTAAACTATCAGCCTTTGGATGCCACTTAAGAATTGTTGTTGGTCGTCAGATTACTGCCAAGAAGGACTCGATACATGCTCGTGCCATACACTTGATAAAATGCTGCTTAGGATTAAAAAACTTATATGCTTATATTATAGAATACATAAATAAACAAATACTATTTCTAATAAAATCTTTTATTTCAAGCAAGTTCTTAAAAAATATAATTTTGTAATATCTACGTATTTTTTTTTTAAGAAATGATAAATTTAATTTAAACTAAATTATTGACTTAAACATCAATCTGCTGCTTCGGCCAATTTTCCCATCATATACAAAGAGTACCTACATCCCACTGTTGAGAGCGACGAATGTTTCCTCCGACATCTTATTATATCGTCCTGGCAAAAACACCTTAAAAAAAAAAAAAAAAAAAAAATGATGACAAAATATACATGAGAATAAATATGGGGGAGTTAGTTTCATATCTGACAACTCTTCTCTAGAACTGCAACGAATCCTTCACCGAAACGTGTATTTACACGTTTCAGCTCCGAAATATGATACTCCTTTCCTATAATTAACTGCTCGATTTTCACTGTTGGCAGATAATTTATATCATTAGCTTCCAACACCGTCAGTTCAATCATTGTTGAATCCATTTCAGATATATTTGATTCTACACACAACTCGAATATTCAGCTCGGGTAGACTTCTACAACTAGTTAGAAATACAAATCCGATCTCCCTTTTTATAAGAATATTTCGTTTCGTCGGTTGGAGGGGAGACAAAAAAAAATGTATACAAACAGGAGAAAAGAGAAAAACGGCTATCGCCGAATGCGTTACATCAACCGTGAGAGATAGAAAATAAACATGACTCGACTTAAAAATTCGGTTATCGCCGAATGCATTGCATCAATAGTGATACATAGAAAATTAACATGTCTCATTTTGAAAATTATGCTAGCGCCGAATTCGTTGCATTGCTTACCCCACACATGCGAATAAACATTCAAAAAATGATCCTTTTCTTTTCGAAACGCCATAAAACTCGTACAAAAAAATAACCTTTTCTTATCCATGAACATTACACCTGCTGAGCCAAGTGCAGCGAAACATACTAAAAAACAGTCATTCATTCACACAAATTATACCTGCAAGAAAAGTGCGCCTGTGTCTACCCCCAGAACTGATCTAAGACCAGGCGGTGGGCATACGCATATAGTATTCATTCACACAAATTATACCTACAAGAAAAATAAACCTCTGCCAGCCAGTATGCTACCTGCAACCGCATCTGTAACCTGCACCCTGTTTCAAAACAGATCTAAGACTACTACTAGTATGCCTGATGAATGTAGCCTCAGCATTGTTTGCCCGATCCATAAGAAAGGAGACCCTCTAAACTGCGCCAACTATAGAGGTATCAGTCTCCTTAACATCGCTTACAAAATTCTGTCTGCCGTACTATGTGAACGCCTGACTGAAACCACTTGTCAACGAACTAATTGGACCCTATCAGGGTGCCGTGACATAAGGCCAAGCGTCATTAGGCCAAACCTCGAAATTTGGCCTTATGACGCTTTGCGAAAGTGACATAAGGCCAAATTCTAGCGTTTGGCATTATGACACTTTGATAAAGCGTCATAAGGCCAATTTGGCTTTATGACGCTTTCGATTGTATATTTGATTTTGCTTACCTGATACGTATATACGATTAAACGACTTTGACTTCGCCCGCGTCCCTTCGCCCGCGACGAACGCGCCGACACGTCCCGGCCGCGCTCCGCCCGCGACGCCCGCCCCGCCCCCTTCCCACCGCGCCGATAAAACACCTAATTTTAATCTATTAATATAGTAATTTATATATCCACAGGTATTTCCATTCTTGTTTGTCCTCTTGGATAAGAAGTCAAAGTCAAAAATTCCTAACACTGAAACTTGCAATAAGTCCTAACTTTCATGTAAATAAACTTAAGTTCTTTCTAACTTTGTATGTAAAATTTTACTTTTTATTTAATTTTTTTTTGTTAGGAGTAAATGCATAGAGTCAAAATCTAAGAGAAGTATTATGCTTGGGAAAGCCCTCGGAATTTTCCAATCAACATTGTACATTGAACGCGACTAACGAAGGCGACTAACTTACCATAAGGACTACAAGTAGATTAAAAACGAGTACAAGTACAAGTAAACGTACATAAGAGGTGTACTAACAGATAAATTGAAATATCGATTGGGCCCTTAAATAGATTTGTTTTACCAACTTACCTGCTGAGAACTTTCATTGTCCTGTGCACATACTTCGTCAAAAACTTCCCGAATGCCACTTCTTTTTAGTGAGGCATTTGCGCATTCATTTTTCACTTCACTAACCACTTTCATTTTTCCTCTAATTGTTTCATTTGTTCCGTGATTATGCACGAAACTTGATTTCGGAATTCGGAATTCTCAAAATCGACAACTGCACTGGCACTGCATGTTTTAATGTAACAAATATATCGCTTACACAATTTTGAATTACTTTTAAACCGATATAATTGTTTAATTTCGGGAATATAGAGTAACTTACTCCCTCTCCTTAAACCCTCACAAAATTCGAAGTTATAAATATTATCTTCTGAGTTTTCCATCTTATCACGCTTTAAACGATGTAACACGAATGAGAAGTGCGTGGGTTTGCTACATGCCATTAAACAAATATTCTTCATGTTCTTACGGTAAAAACCGTTATTACAAAGAAATAACAACTTAAACAGTTTTTTTTTCTCGCGAAATGCACTGTAGAGTGTGATTTGAGTACCATTTGGCTTTATGTCGCTTTAGCAAAGCTTTAGCAAAGCGACATAAGGCCAAATGCGAAAATTTGGCTTTATGTCACTTTCCCGATTTGGCCTTATGACGCTTTATCAAAGTGTCATAATGCCAAATGCTAGAATTTGGCATTATGTCACTTTCGCAAAGCGTCATAAGGCCAAACTTCGAGATTTGGCCTTATGACGCTTGGCCTTATGTCACGGCACCCCCTATCAGTGCGGTTTTAGGCCCGGTAAGTCCACAACCAAATTTTAGAAACGAGTTGGTGTATTGTGTGCTCTCTACCAAGGCAGCAGGGGATGTGCCTTAAAAAGCTCGGTCGATAAACCGTCCGGTTCTTCTTGGTCCTGTCTCTGTTCGGGCCTTGTTCCCGTGACACGTTCTTTTTACCTTTTGGTAAAACTTCCGAACATTGTTCCTGGAGTAACACCTCTCTATTTCCTCGATCGCGCGCTTCTCATGCTCTTTCTTTTTCCTCCGGAGAAGCCGGTGTTCTTCCCTCCTTTTTTGCTCGTAGAGCTCACGAGCTGCTCTCGTCCTTCTCTGCAGCGATGCTTTGTAGGCCAGTTGCTTTGCTGCATGTGCTTGCCGGCACTCTTCATCAAACCAGGGTTTCGCGGTGGTGGTCGGGTGAAACCTAGCACATCAGTCGCGGCTTTTCTGATGGCTTCTTGGCATCGATGCCACTGGTCTTCAGCACTTGATGCTGGCTGCACAGGACTTCTCGAGAGGTTGAGGGAGACGCGATCGGCAAAAGTTCTGGCGGTTTGTTGCGTTTGTAGCCGTTCAACGTTGAATCTTCCCACAGTATTTCCTCGTTGTTGTGGGGTCTGGGATATCCGCATACGTACCTTGGCTACAACAAGGTAGTGATCTGAGTCTATGTTGGCCGCTCGGAAAGTTCGGACATCTAGAATACTAGAGGAGTGCCTTGCGTCGATCGCAACATGGTCAATTTGATTGACCGTTTGATGGTCTGGTGACCGCCATGTTCCTTTGTGAATGTTGAGGTGTGGAAACCGTGTGCTTTCTATAGTATCTTTACGTCCCGCAGCAAAGGCAAATAGGCCTAAATCCGTTTCTAGACGTGGTGTCGTGTAGGCTGTGCTTTCCGATTGTGCTACCAAAGATGTTCTCCTTTCAATGCGTTTTCGCTTCGCTAAGTGGGCCTGCGATCGACTTAGAGAAGATGCCGATTTGGCTGGTATGTAAACAAGCAAAATTGTCGCATTTGGGGCACAGAAAACCCGCACGCATACATTGAAAAGCCGATATACCCAAAACGAGTCACTGCTTGGTGCGGAATTTGGTCCAGAGGCATAATTAGGCCATTTTTCTTCGAAAATGAGCAAGGAGTGGCCGTTACAGTCAATGGCGATCGTTATCGGGCAATGTTGAACGAATTTTTTTTCACAAAAATTGAAGAGGAGGATATTAGCAACATTTGGTTTCAACAGGACGGCGCTACGTGCCACACAGCCGAAGCTACACTCGATGTTTTGCGCCCTGTTTTTGAAGATCGCAATATCAGCCGCAGAGCTGATGTCGTTTGGCCACCGCGGAGCTGCGATTTGACACCGTTGGACTATTATTTGTGGGGTGCCGTAAAAGATAAGTGTTACGCCGACATGCCAGAGACAATTGACGCTTTAAAGGACAATATTCGTGAAGCCATTGGTGATATACAGCTGCACACAATCGGCTAATCTGCGATGTAGCCAAATAATTGTTTGAATTTTGACAGTCCTTGATAGATGGTTTCTACATATTCATGCAAAGACAAAGTAATAAGGTACGATTACACGGCCATTTTTTCGAGTAATTTAAATGACGCTGTGACGTCAGGAAAAATTGTTGCACTAGAGTGACATTCAAGCTACGATTCGTCATTGGTCATTTGCGAAAAAATGGATCACGCGCAATGACTATCATCGTCACTTTTCCATCGTCCATCGTCCCAAAATCAAATAACGGACACTGCGAGTCATTTAGAATTTTCTGTTGGGATGTCATTTAAATGACGAGCGAAAAAATGACGATGACATGGTAAATGACTTGCATCATCAAAACGACAAATGATGATTTCCTATTACATATTTCAATTTCGGGTCATTTATCTGTTTTGAGATCAGACGGTAATGTCCTATGAGAAAAATATAGCTACTGTCATTTAGTGTCTCGGCGAAGACACATACGTGCGACTTTTTTAATTAAATAGGAGTAAAAAAAAAAAAATATTATAATAAATAAAAAATGTCAAAAAGAACTTTTGCGATGATGGTGGAAATTGCGTAGACGGCGTATATAGCAACGTGTGTCCTGGAAAGCAGTAAAGGCGATTTTCAGTCAACGCGACGTAAGCGGAGTATTTGGCAAAAGAAGTGGTTGAGTCGTCGCGAGAAAAGTGGATTTTGTGTTGGATTACTACTCGAATTGCGCGAAGAAGAACCTGAACTACATATGTATATCGCAATGTCCTTCGTGTTCGTATGTCAGCCAATCAATTCGATTATTTGTTAAGGTTGGTGAAGCCACACATCGAAAAACAGAACACAAATATGTGAGCGAGCGTTTCAGCGGAAGCGCGACTGGTAAGGTTATCACGATGCGCTACCTGGCCACTGGTGAGCGTTCTCGATCGCTGCGATTCCTTTTCCGCGTATCGCAGCCAACGATAACGTGCATCATGCTGGACGCTATTTACAAGGTTCTTGTCGGTGAGTTTATTAAGGTGTGTGTTGTGTACTATTTTCTGGTGAAGATTGAAATGCCACCAATTATTTGTATTCTGGAACTGAGCTATCCCAAAGCGCCCGTTGCTTTGCACCGCCACAATCAAACGCGATTCCTCTTCTTCGCTCCACGAATGGCAGACAGATAATGACGGCTTCGTGACGCAATTTTTACGTCAGAGCCATAAAAATGGCCGTGTCTTTAAACTCGGTTTTTTGTAGGTATTTTGAGTATATAAAGCTATAGAGTATACTCAAAATACCTACAAAAAACCGAGTTTAAAGACGAAAAATTGTTTTATTTATTAAATATCTCTTTAAAATATGACGTTTTAGTAAAAGATACTTCTTTTGGAGGAAACTTGCGTTTTATTACTAATTGGGAATTTATAAAATGTATGACGTTAAATGTTCTTTACGATATTTTTTCTTAGGCCGCAGTAAGATGATAATCAAAATCTACTGCTTATGGCGAACATTGCTTTCTGAACAATATTATATTGACCCTACTATAGGCTGACCATAATTATCTACAACTTTAAAAAATGTGCGCACAATATATCGTGCATGCTTGATCGGTATGAAAGTCGGGTCACGACTCGTGAGGTAAACGTTAAACAGCAATCCTTTACATAGTTAAGCCAACTTCACCAGTGTAATACGTTTAATACATATTTTCCTAAGCAATTAGAAACAAGTTAACTGCGAATGCATGCATTAGCCGCCACATTCGACTTCAGACCATTGATTAATAAGTTACGCACTAATTGCCTTTTAAAACTACCAATTTATAGAATTAGTGGTTTCCAGAACATGCGTGGATGTCGAAATATAAAAATAAAAAAAAGACAAACGAGAAGCTATACCATTTATCTAATGTCGTGATTGTGCGATATCCAAACCCAACCTTGTCACCTTTGCAAAACCCGACTAATACGCAATAATAATATATTACTCTCAGTTATCAAATGGAAAGTATAAAAACGCTCCTAAAAGAGGGCGTGGTCCCATGCGCTATGCAAGCATTGTTAAAACTAATGTCAGACAAACCTAAATGCGATTTTGAATTTGTTTAAATATAGTCAACATTCTAATGACCCGACCTTGTTATTTTACAACTTATTATGTGAGTCTCAATCTGCGTATTCGCTGACTGAAACCACCAATTGTATTGAATCAAAACGTTGCAGGTTGCAAATCAAACTGAACACACCCTATGACGAGGTATGAAAAGCCGACATTTCGCAACGTATAGATTAGCACTTGGTCTTTTGATGGTCTATTTTGAACATTTTTGCAAAATAATTTGATCGCTGGATTGCGTTCGTTTGATGATGAGGTGGTGGACGGGACGTTGTAAGTTGTAAATAGGCACTACGTTGACAAGTTGGAACCAATGTTTCATAACTGCCAACCAAGGTAGAGGTACAACTAGGTATTCATATTAACAACATAATTTAGATAAATGGTGTTGGTATTTTTTCTAATAATCCGATAGTCATGGCTTACGGAAATTAGTCGCTGGTTGCTTTAAATCGCCTCTAGAGGGAAGGAAATGAAAGTAGATACCTATAAATCTAAAATCCTAATTCTAATTTCTAAGGTTAACTCAGCTTGTCTATTCAGATGGGAAATGTCCTGATTGGGGTCTGCCTTGGAGTTTACTCACTATAATTTGAGATTCGATCTACAGGAAAAAAACAAATCGTCATTAATTAATTGTCCAGATTGTGTCGACTGATTTTTTTGTACTATAATAAATTAACGTTTAAAAAAGGCTTTAGGTACTATTGTAATACTATTTTGGTAGACTTCTCTCAAATATAAGGGTTTTTCAATAAGAGCGCTACAAAAGTTTTTTTTTAAATAAAACAAAAACGGTTTTGGATATCAATGAAATTCTTTATTCCTGTGAAAGTACGTTCGATGCCATTATGTATGGAACTCGATTTCTTTTGCATGGCCACCACGGGCACGCTGGCAGAAGTCCAGACGCTGAACCCAATTTTCGACGGTTTTCAAGCATAAATCTGCCGATACTGCTGAAATTTCACTTTCGATATTCGTACGAAGTTCATCAATCGTCGCTGGCTTCTTGGCATAGACCATAGACTTGACGTAGCCCCACAGGAAATAGTCTAACGGCGTTAAATCGCACGACCGAGGCGGCCAAGCGACTGGACCATTTCGTGAGATAACACGTTCTCCAAACTTGGTTTCCAATAAATTGATTGTGATATTCGTTGTGTGGCTTGTGGCGCCGTCCTGTTGGAACCACATGTCCTCCAAGTCCATATCATCCAATTGGGGCCAAAAATATTCTGTTAACATTGAACGGTAGCGATTTCCATTCACAGTAACGTGCCGGTCTTGATCATCACGGAAGAAGTACGACCCAATGACGCCGCCGGCCCATAAACCACACCAAACCGAAATTTTTTCGGGATGCAATGATGACTCATGGAGTACGTGTGGATCGCTGCCTGACCAATACCGCATATTTTGTTTATTGACGAAGCCATTCAGCCAGACATGAGCCTCATCGCTGAAGATGATTTTTCGACGAAAATCCGAATCATTTTCAAGTTGTTGCTCAGCCCAATTCACGAACATACGACGCTTCTGGTGGTCAAGCGGCTTCAGTTCTTGCGTCAATTTAATCTTGTAAGGATGTAGGCCAAGATCTTTTCGCAAAATTCGCCACAACGACGTCACAGAGATGCGCAACGCTTGAGAAGGACGTGTGAGAGACACATTTGGGCACGGGAACATTTTGTACTGTGCCTGTGGATTCAAATATTTCCACTAGACGCTCAATTGTTGATCTGCTAGGACGATTATGACGACCATAAATTGGAAGTAGCGATCTTAACGTTGAGGCCACTGACTCCGAATTTCGGTAGTAAATTTTAATAATTTCAACTCGTTGTTGGCTCGTATATCTTTCCATCATGAAATGGCAAACCTTACTGAAGAGAAATGTCAAAAGAGCGGCAAAAAATTCGGCGTCGTTTGCTGTCCCTGTCGCTTTACTTTTGTAGCCTCCCTGTTGAAGATTTCCAGCTGAGAGCAAGCTTACAAACAAGCTTCTGTCGATTTATCAATGTGTAAAATCAGAGTTTTCTCGATTATGTACCTTGTTAGGTCATCATATAGGTGATTATGATTTCAGATTCATCTATTTAGTCCAGCGGTGAAATTTTCATCCAAACGGACAGACTTTCTTGAATGCCCAAATTTATAACCGTCTTTTTACCAACTGAAGTTTATTCTTCATTAATTTGGTACTTTTTTTTTATCAGTACCTGTGCTTCAGGTTCTACAACTGATATAAAATAGAAGACCTTAGGGCTTACATTTTCATGAAATTCAGAACAAGAATTCGGCCGGTAAACTGACATAATGATCAAATCAAACAGTTGCCCAAAAAACATTATTTTTATTAAAAAAAAATTTAAAATTATTTTCTTTCCATTTTTTTTCCACGCCGAAAACTAATTGTCATATAATTATGTGGTATCGGAACATCATTTAAGAGGTTACCAAAACTACCGTAGCTACACGGACCTACGAACTAAATCACACATGAATCTAACTCCCAACAAATGTGGGGTTTATTTTATATGAACTAACTGCAACGATTTTCAGGAACTATTATCCAACTCTAGAATGAATCAAGTCTCAATATGAGAATTGGGTATTATGCAAAGTTTTGCATGAATTTAAAGAAATTTTGCATAATATCCAAGCCCCCACCTACTCCAAAGTCAACAATGACCCAAAGCGGTGAGGTTGCAGGGCGGCAGCACGGCCACCATATAAAGGATGGGCCAAAAACAAGTTTCTTTTAAAAAATACAATTAAATTAAAAAAAATAATTTTTTTTCTATGTATTATGGCTTTATTAGTAAGAGAAAACATTCCCATTAATTATGGAATACAAAGTCCAAAGTGGCTGCTTCGGCTGGATTCGCAGTAGCGCATTCTGTCACTCCAATTTTCGAAGACCTTGTTCATGGTTTCGTGCTGTAGCTCAAGAATTCCTTGGATGATATTATCTTAAGTGCTTAAATCGTTTTCGGATTGTTGGCACAACATCGGTCCTTTACGCTTCCCCACAAAAAATTCTAAAGAGGTCAAATGGCCGCCTCGAAGCTGCGATTTGACATCGACAAGACGGCTGACAAAGCGATTTGGGATCAATTGTGGCATGGGCTGTGTGGCATGGCGTGCCATCCTGCATAAACCAGAAGTTTTCCAAATCAATGTCTTCAATTTCAGTAAAAAATAAGTCGGTTAACATGGCTCTGTAACGCCAGCCGTTGACCGAAACGTTGTTCCCAGCCTAATTTTTGAAGAAAAATGGTCTAAATGATGCCACCACGCCACAATCCGCATCAAACTGTCACTCACTGTGGATGCATTGGCTTCTCGACAATAATGTGCGGGTTTTCTGAGCCCCATATGCGGCAATTTTGTTTGTTAATGTAGCCGCTGAGATGAAAATGCGCCTCGTCAGAAAATATGGTAATGTTTCCCAACGTTGTTCAAGCGTAAAGGGACTCATTTCGTTCCGCGGAGTCTGACTTTCTGTCAAGATTTCGAAACAGCTGTCAGTGTCAAAATAACCTATGATTTAAAAAGGAACCACTAGCTGGCCCATCCTTTATATTTCACTGTTCATACATTGTAAACTTACTTCTTTAGGAAATATCGTCTACGTTCCAAATGAACTAACTATCTCCCAAATTGATAGCCCAAATCCCACTGCATATTTTCATTCATGTGGTTCGTAAGGTCTAGCAATTTTCATAGAAAAAGCCTGATGTGGTTATGGTGCATGATGATGGATTTGTTCATCCGACGCACATGATTGTGAAGACACTGCAGTACAAAACAAAGAGCCTAAATTTAGGCGAAATTAAAGAGGCAGGAGAAAAAGAGGTCAAATTAAGTCTTCGAAAAGGTGATTGAAGACTATCGCTTTGGAAATAAGATGCGGATTAAAAAAACACAATGCACCATATTTCCTAGGTAGAATGCCTTGAACACAAATCAAAATCAAAATGGTACCCCATCCACCCCAACGAATACGCATGCAAATTTTTGGTGTCAATTATGTTTTGAGAGTGAAAATTTGAGAGTGCCATTCCCAAGTTTAATTAGGCTAATAGCTTTTTTCACACGCACAATATTGTTCGAGAAACTGAAGAAACATAGTGAGTTTGTTGCAAAATATTTTAACGCGATCAAACTACTAAATTATTTAATTATTTGGCGAATAAAAACGAAATAATAAAAATACAGTCGCCACTGCTCGGGAGAAAAATTTCGAGTGACGAAATGTCACTGACCACAGAATACCTATGTATTCGCGAACAATTTGCAACACCAGCCACTGGAAAATGGGCTGGGTTCAGCTTCGCTCAGCGAGGGTCGGGTTCGTCGTGATCTTTTGGTTATTTACTTGATCGAGGTGACAATTTGTTTTGATTAATACCTATATCCGATGTTTTATTGTGTTGATCTGTAAAAAAAATGGGCGCCACGTAATTTTAAGGGAAATTACGAAACTCTCTGGGAATCGAGAAAGACGAAAAAGAATTTACCACCGATGACGAATCTGTAAATGTACAAATGAAACAACGATTTTTACCTCGTTATAAAGCTCCGTTGGAGCACGGTCTTTTATTGAACTTGGGGTAGAAGCCCCAAAAAGGAAAATTTGGCAAATATTGGTGACACAATTTTTTTTTGGAAGATGGCGGTTGGACCGTTGAAATGGCCCACTATCGCACTGTCTCGAGTGTGTAATAAAAAAAATTAATGGGTCGCGTGTCCCGCTTTCACCGGGATTTTTACCGAAACGAAAGCCTACCGAGATTTGAGTTTAACAAAAAAACCTACACAAACGAATTATCTAACAAATCACTCTACTTATCTTTTTTTTTATTGAACCAACACCTGTTGAATTCCTTGTCTCCTGTGCTTTTGTATGTGCCCCTTTCTGGCACCTTTTTTTTCCTCGTCTTTAAATGTCCTTTTGTCCTTCTTTCCCTCCTTCTTTTCCACCTATATTTTTTCTCACTTCTACTATATTAACTCTACTTTACAAAAAAATCTACTCCACGAACTACTTTTCTTTATTCGTAACACCAATCAAAATTGCTTTTTCGCTATAAAAAAAAAAACTTCTTAAAATCGACTATGACAAAAGCTGGTCAGCCAAGAAGTGACTTCCGAAAATTCCTCTTTGTTCGAAGTCGCTTGACTTCCTCACACACACACTCTCATACATTCGCTGGTTTAGGCCCCAACGGTGGGACTCAGCTTGGCATTCAGCAATGCCTCCCACGACCATTAACCACCACATTCACACACTCTAGCGGGCTAAACGGTCGTTATATGCGACACCAATGCGCTGCCGTAACCCGCTAGGCCTCTCACAACTTCCAGTCACTCTTCCCTATATACTGGAATTCGCCTTGTAGGGGATCCTTCCAGTATATTTGGGATTAGCCAGCCGACTTCGAACAAATGGTCTATGTACCTAGTAGACTCTCTTTTCGAGTCTCGCTTCTTTTTATAATATTGTCTTTGGCATTTGGCCAAAGACAAACAAAAATACAAATAGCTCGTGGAGGAAATTTGCAACCGGCATTTTTC
Source organism: Cheilosia soror (assembly GCA_949372485.1). Taxonomy (NCBI): domain Eukaryota; kingdom Metazoa; phylum Arthropoda; class Insecta; order Diptera; family Syrphidae; genus Cheilosia; species Cheilosia soror. The sequence goes on from OX443561.1 coordinate 50,925,386, forward strand.
CCCCCGATTAGTTTAAAAAAATCAAAAATATATAAAAATTCCTATGAAAAAGAAAAAAGGATAAAAGGTGGACGCTATTCCCCACCCGAATCTCAACATCCCCGTGGGAAATTACGCAACAACCCCCCGTGTAGAGGACAAGGAACCAACAGGTATTGTTTGTTTACTTTTTTTTCGCGGATAACTAAGGGATGAGACTTGCTGATAGCAGGCCATTCCTTACAAATTTGTTGTGTTTAGGGTGGGCTCTCGGCCATAAAAAGTGATCGCAGCATTGGTGACCTCAGTGCAAATCGTGTTGTTGTTTTCGGTTTTGGTTCGTGATGTTGTTTTTGTGGTGTCACGGTGTGTCGCCTTTTCGGTTCGTGTATTTATTGTCTTGTGTAGCCCTTTTGCTTTTCGTGTTGTTGTTGTGTTGTCGTTTTGTTTGGGTCTTGCGCCTTAGTTTTGCTGATGCTGCTGCGATCGTCCTTGTGTTTTGTTTTTGTGTTTTGTTGTGCTCGTCGTCAGTGTTCTCACACCCTTTTGGTGCGGGTGATTAATGTTTGTGGTGCTATTATCACGCACTCTTCCGTGCGGGTGATTTGTGAGGGTGTGTTTTTACTTGGCCGTCCGCCCACACTCCCCTGTTGCTCCTCCGTTGCTCCATCGTCGGGGCATGGACTTAGGGATCGTCTTCCCTATGCCCATCGAACAAAACTCCCTACCGTGGTAGTGGTAGTTCTAATGTCGATTCGATTGTTTCGAAGAGTGTCTTTATTGTCTCGGCAGCCCGCCTATACTCCTCTGCTGCTCCTCCGTTGCTCCAGCGGCGGGGTGATTTGCAAAAAGGGATCGTCGTCCCTCCACTCATCGAACAAATCTTTTGCGTCACTCGGATATTTGTGAGTGACGTTCGTTGGGGTGTTTTGTGTTGGCGGTCCGCCACACCCTTTGCATGACACGGTTTTTGTATGTCATTTGATCCCACGTTGGAGTGTCGCCTAAGGGGATCGTCCTCCCCCCACTCTTCGTCTTTATCGACCGCCTGTCGATGTGGACATCTGGTATGTGTCGGTGGGAGTCTCCTGACGGCCCGTCAGGCTCACCATCCGACTGTCGCTCGCTGTTTATCGCCGGTTACGAGTCTCCCTTCCGTCCAAAGGGCTACGTAATCGGACTCTTCTTGTACTGCCACTCAGACCGTTCGTCTGGTGGCTTGTGACCGACCTGTCACATCGTAGACCTGTATGGTGGCACCCTTAAGGCTCCAAGGAGGTGGTCCGGAGGCTGATGGGGGCCTCGGATGCCCGTCCACTTCCCAGGACCTTGGATGCCCAACCCAAGAAAAAGAGGGACTATGGGTGGGAATAGAAGGGATAGAGAGCAGACCTTGTTGCGCTAAATTTTAACGCAACAAGTTTGTGAAATAAAATGTCCTAAAGTCGCACTATTTAGTTAATACAACTTAAAATACAAAATATACATATTATTAAGTCGCCAATAATTCGCTCGAATGAATTTTGTGTATTTAACATTCGAACGAATAATGTTCATTATCGAATGGTATCATAAAATGAACTTTAATGAATTGAATAGGTATATCTTTCGAAATCAGCTGTTTGATGTCATTTGACATTCATTTGTATACAAAAATCATATTTTGAAGGGAACGGGCTGCCTGGAGAGTAGTTTAGGTGTATACTATTGACAGCTTGCTTATGTAGCAATTGACAACCAGTCTGTACTGACTTGCAGGGATTCATCGTATTTTATTTGTGCTTGGATTGTTTTTGTATGAATAATATTCAGCGAGAACGATAAAGAAGTCCATATTGTATAATGACACCTACAAATTCGGCTACATTACGGGTATCCCTCCTGTACCGAGTTGCGCCACAGCGCAGAGTGACACCTGTCAAATTACGCACAGCCGAAGTCAACGTATAGCGCCATCTTTTGGGTTATGGCATTGATCGCAGCACGGCGCCATCTGTTATTTATCTCGTTAACTTCTCCTCACAAAATCCACGCAAATTGTATTTTATCACAATGAATTTCACAATTATCCGAAATTTTACAAGCTTCACGTCTAAAATCATCAATTCATGCGATTAAATGCAAAATTTTGGCGAAAAAAATTTTTCGCTTTTTTCGGAATTTTCTATTTTTTTCCATTCGAAAAGCCATACAAAAAATCATTTTTCGATTTTTCCAACTTCCCGACTTTTCCAGAGTGTTTTCCCAAAATGTTCTTTCGGAAGAACTTTCTCCTAGAAATTGCAAACAACTGAAAAAAATGTTAGCCAATTCCGCCCAGCCGTTCTCAATTGATTTATTACTATATGCATTTTTCCTACCATTTTTATATACGTCGAAATTATAAAAGAATTAAATGACCGATTTAATAAAAAAAAGAAAAGAATTATTGTTCATTATAGGAAAATAACGCTCCGTGTCACAAAATAAATTTCGTTCCAAATAACATTGAAATTTAGTTTTCACCTCCCCTTACTACTACGAGCCTTTGCTCGGATCAGGTGGCAGATGTTTGTCGCTGATGTGGTGACTGCTGAACCAGGGATTAAAAATCAGTTTTTTTTCAATTGTATTTAAAGCTTAACACAAATTGTACTTAAATGGGTCCAATTGTACTTTTTTTGGAGCTAAATATGTGCTCCAGCCTCAAATAGCGCCATGAATTAGCTGCAATATTGACTTAATGGCTTACATCTTGTAAAAGACTAAATTATTAGTTTTTAAAATTCAAAATCCCCAACTTTTTTCCCCAAAACTAAATGGCACATTGTTGATGCTCTCTAACACAGCCAAGTATTTACGCCTCATTCTAGACAGCAAATTGAGCTGGAAACCCAATATTCTGCAGAGGGTTCAGAGAGCAAAAAAGCTATTGGTAGCTAATGGGGAATTCTGCGTAGAGAATTGTACTTGCAAAATTTTAGAAATCAGTTGTACCGAAAAAAGTACAATTGTACGTAATTTTTCATCCCTGTGCTGAACTGCTGATACTTTAAGCTGCTCATCGCTGAAGGGCATTCTCGGCTTTCTCCGAAAGTCGAAGAAATTCCAGTAAATTGGGTAATGCTATGTTTCCACCGAACGCTAACCCCGAGATTAAGTGCAAGAGATTTAAAATTAATCCTGAAGTGTTTCCACCAAAAAAAAAGAGATTAATTTGACATTTCACCAGATATTGTCATCAGCTGTCCAATCAAAAAGTGTGGCAAATGATAAAAAATTAAAAAATTTCTACTTTCGAAATTCAAAGTTAAAACAAAAAATGAGTGGCATTAATCTAAAAATATTATTACCGCATCATTTTGTCCTCAAAACTAATATGTATGAACATTTTAACGGTTGCATTGGCAAGAAGTCGCTATTAGGGGTGGGTACCAAAAAAACGATTTTTTTTTCTTTTGCTCACCTATGACATAAATGTCAAATGTAGCTCTGTTTGTTTTTAATTTTAGACCTTTCGACCTGTGGAGAGTGTGTTCAGAGACCGAACTCTACATGTAAACCTAGTCAGTTTAGGAGATTAATTTTTAATCTCCTTTTTATGAGATTAATTTTTGTATGATAAATCTCGAGATTTATACGAGGTTAACGAAAATTAATCCTAATCTCGGAGTTAATCTCCGGTGGAAACGTAGCATAATACAAATACTGGATTTACTTTTGGTAGTACAAAGGACCATCAGTTGCGCCTGAGTGAAGTGATTCCTAACCCGACAAAAAGTATTATAGAGCAACTGGACTATGATGATATATTTTTCAATTACAATAAAATCCTTATTTTATCCTTTTTAGAAAGTTTCTTTCTTATATCCAATAAAGAAAACACGCTTAAGAAGGAAATTTTCTGACATTTTGGATTTTCTTATATCCGTCTTCGACTGGACATAGATGTATGTATAAAATTGCTTATATGAATGAAAGAGAAGACCATGATTCACAGAATCATAGAATTTTAATTTTAAATATTTAAATATATTTAAATATAAATATAAATATTTAAATACGTCACTGCATATCGAACATCAGTCAGCGGAAGTCCTGGGGTGGGATTCTGTAAAATACGAAACGAAAAACACTTTCGTTTTCACTAAACCTGTCTCTATCATATCTGTGGCAATAGACAGAGACAGCTATTGTCGAAACGATATCGTTCGATCTTGTTCATTTTACATAAGCTGGCCCCTGCGAGCAAATTTAATACATACTCGCCGTTCCAAAGCAAGCAATATCAATGAAAAAACAATTGGCCTACTTGAAAACAGATGCTGTCTTAAGGTTGGACAGCTGTAAGACTCGGCGAAAAAAGCTGTCTAAATAGTAAATGTGTGTGCGGCATACATTATGCATCCACTTTAAAGTGTCTGATAATGCTGAAAATTTACAGACTGAAGATCGCTCCGAAATTGCATTTAATGATGTTGATACAGTGAGTGTACTTACGTTAAGGAAGCTAGGAATACTCGTGCCAGAATTGCTGGCTTATTTTAATAATAAAAAAACGTACTTTATTTAATATAGATTCAATTACTTTACTTAATTGAATTACATATTTCGATGAAATATATATTCGATAAAATAAATAAAAAGCCAGACAATCTGTGGACTGTATTAATTTGTACCTGCTTTTCCTTTAAGCTGCTCCTGCTTTGTCTAGAAAATTTCTTGAAGAAAAAAAAGTAACAGACCGACCGAATTTGAGCAAAGTTTTTTATCAATCCTCTTCAGCTTCGGCCAAGAATGTGCTACACTCGCTAAGCTGTTCTTCCGAAAGAAGTTGCCGATCCAGCATTGGCCAATCTGCCTCAAACTTTCCCCAATCCTCATCGATACGACTGAGACGAGTCCGCAGCTCTTCGGCCGACCATTGCGCTATTTCTTCATTGGTATGGCTGGTTACAATGCGCGCCAGCATTGCGCTATATAGCCGCATCGACACAAGGCTTATCATCGGTCGTGGTTGCATAGCTCTATTCATTCCTTGCATTGGAATAACAAATTGTCGGTGCTCAATTTCCTCTTCCTCCATTGAATGCGCGGCATCGATTTCTTTGCTCTGGCTGCACGCATCGTTTTCGCTATCGCTCGACCAATACCTATTCGTCGCTAATTAGCATCTTCGATTCATCCATTTTGGGATTTTCCAGCTACAAAAGAAAAACGAAATTAATGCTAAGTCTGTCCTCAATTTAATAATTCCATTATTTAGCAGAAAGGTCAAAAATCACATCTCATCCTGTCCCTAGGAAATGTAAAAAAAAGGCTCGATGGACCATGTTTGACAGCCAGACAATCTGTGGACTGTATTAATTTGTACCTGCTTTTTCTTTTAGCTGCTCCTGCTTTGTCTAGAAAATTTCTTGAAGGAAAAAAAAGTAACAGACCGACCGAATTTGAGCAAAGTTTTTTATTGATTAAAAATAACAGAAACCAGTAAGACAATTATCTTCGACTATGCCGAAGCTCAAATACCCGGTACTGTATTATTGTAAAAATAAAAAAAAATATTTTAGTACTAAAAAAATATATATTTGTATGGGAGGTATGGGTAGTTTTTATTCGATCAAGCTCATTTTTTGTCAAAAAATTTTAAATATTATTAAAACAATATGTGCAAAGTTTAAACTTGCTATCTTTATTGTAGCTATTTAAATTTAATTTTTAACATCAAAAAGCTATATAAATCCGATATTTTTGTATGGGAGGTAGTAGTAGTTTTCATCCGATCTTGCTCATCTTCGAACTTAGCCTCAGTTTGGTGGATAAAAGCTTACGTACCAAATTTCAAGTCGATATCTCTTAAATTACGGCCGTAATCGTGCGGACGGACAGACGGACAGACGGACAGACGGACAGACGGACAGACAGACGGACATCGCTAGATCGACTAAGAAAGTGATGCTGATCAATAATATATATAGTTTGTCATACCTACAACGCCTCCTTATGTGCGTTACAAATGGAATGCCAAAGTGAATATACCCTCACCACAGTGTGGTACCGGGTATAAAAATTAACAATATGAAACGAAATTGCAAACGACTGAAAAATAAAAATATTAAGCAAAGTACATTATGCATAGTGGATTACTTATGTTAAAGTTCCTTTAAAGCGTCTTAGTTTGGTGCCGGCTTTAACAGAATGCATTAGGCTATATAAATAGGAACATTTTCCATTTGTACTTGTATGTAGTTGTAGTTCAGTCTAAAGGTGCCTGTCCATTTGAGAGTACTTTCTCTAGAAAACTCTCGAGAGTTACTCTCGGCCTCGGGTGGCTGTCCTGTCCACTTGAGAGTAATAATTTCGAGATTTTAATAATCGCGAGTTCTTTGATAACATTTTGAGAGTAGATTCCCTGAGAGTACTCTCATAACCGTGTCCACTTGATATATTTCGTCTGCTGCTAGTTACCAGTTAAAATGAATTATTACAAGCAAAAAGTTACCGCTGCGTTAATAATTATTCGGACTGTTCTTAACGAAAATAATGAAGCAAAAAAGAAATGCTGTATTAAACCATGGGTAGATCGTCGTCGGCAACTCGGTGAAGTGTCTGCTCTTGCAAGAGAGCTTCAAATTGAAGATGCTCATCAGGATTTCAGGGATTTTAACCGTTTGACAGCAAGTAATAATATTTCAATATAAATTCAATATGTTGGGCCAAATATTTTTTAAAAGGATACCAAATTAAGGGAAGCCATTGTATTGCAGCTGCTCCCAAAATACGAACCATGTTGGAATTTCGCGAGCTAATCTCCGATAGTGACCAGAACATGTGTCAACTTGCGAGTGATTTTCAATTTTCAAAAGGCTCGAATCTCGATAGTAAAAAGTTAACTCTCCGCGAACTACTCTCAAGACTATGTCCACTTGCGAGTTTGCTCTCGAGAGCTGCTTGAGAGCTGCTCGCAGCATTTTTACTCTCAAATGGAGAGGCACCTTAATACAGGAACCTGTTGTGGAATTGCAAAATAGGTAAAATAATATAAAGAACTTAGGCCGCTGGACTTCAATTTGGACTTCAAGAAACCTCTTTTAGAGCTCCAACTTTTTACGCATCAATTTTTTTTGTCTTTTGTATGTAGATGCCTTATTATTTACAAAAAAATTATTAAGTAAATTTTAATGATTTATAAAATTACATATTAAGGCGGTGTAATTCATTTGAAATGTCATCCAATTTGGAAGACATAGCTGCAAAAAAACTTGCTGTGCTTCGTTTTGTCGCATTCAAATTTCAGTTGGATTGTCTTTTTTGGGTTTCTTCTGGGGAGGTGTGACTGCTCCTCCTGACCTTCAGCAACTCCACCTGGATCGACATTTTCGTCTGCATAGAAAGTCATGGATATCTTTCTTATGGAGAATGACGCCATGACGGCATTAAAGGTGATGGATCTGGTCGTGGAAGTGGAACAGTATACTCTGGCATTTATGCCCGTGACCGACTGGCTTAGACACGTCGTGATTCTCGAGACAGCCTGCTCGAACTCAGAAAGAACGACTAAATTATTGTCATTGTAACCTGGCGGTTGCCTTTTCTTTGCATTCTCCACCAGCTTTGTTTTTGATTTGTAATCAGCCAAAACCTGAAATGCAAAAATTACTTAGGTAATCGTATCAAACTACATGTCAATTTTAAACATTTTTCCACGTAGCTCCTTCTTTACTCGGGGGTCCGTAGCAGTCCTTACAGAACCGGTCAGTATCATTTAATTCAGTTCTTTGAGAACCCCTTTGCGATTTCGGGATTTTCTTCCATCATCCTTAGCAACGCTTCCTTTTATTCCCTGTTTGTCCAATTGGAGCGAGTCCTTTGTAAACAGAGCAAATCTTATTTTTATTTAAAGAGAATAATATTTAACAAATATTTACTAATATATCCGCCAAGAATATGGAGCAAAACAAAAGCAGTCGCTGCTTAAGCGTCTGAAAATTGCACACGAATAAAAAATGACATTTGTTTCGTCGACACCGAGTTGTTCATGGCTGCTAACTAGCTCGAGATCTCTCTGCAGCTGAAGCTTCGACGATTCACTTAGGCAGCTTAATGAGAAAAGTTGAATCTTAAAAAAGAGAAAACAACATATATGTAGACTGACGCAATATTGTTTTTAAAGACATTAAATACCGTAAAATAACTTAAGATACTAAGTAAAACTTAGATACTTGAGTAACGATGTCTAGATGACGGATGTTCACATAAATATACCATATAAAATTTGCAACTTCAGTGATATGGCATTTCCAGCTACACTACACGCCACGCACTAACGACATAATAATATATTGCACAATTAATTCGAAGTGACTGCTCATTAATTACCATAGAACGTTGTCGCACAATCAACATAGACGGAGGTAATCCCAAAGTGTCTCCTGCACACACATTACGTGGGCACACACCTGCAATTAGCTTGATCTATGGCATGCTAATTAAAGGCATACAACTGTTTCATCAAATTTGCCGTCATACTGTCATAACATTTCGCATTTCGACTCGCGGAAATACGAACTCGTAGTCGTAATCCTCAATGACGTTGATGTTCGCTGAAGTAATCACTTCATTTGCCCCGATTCGAGATGAATTATAAAGACTTGTTCGCATTCTGTAAATAGTAAATGCAACTAACTAAGTGAAAGTACGAGTATGCTTAAGTTGCCACCAGTTTGTGTAGTCTATCTAATCTCTGATTATGGACCCATTTTCCAAATCGTAATTAAAATCGATAGATCACGGAAGCCCAAAGGCCTCGAATGCCCGTTGGAAAAGGAAAATTGATCTTGTGCCCCAGTGCGGCAGTCACCCGTTGAGGATCAGCTTTCGGGGCCAATAATTGGCAAATATATTAAAGCGTTGAAGGCGAACTGTAGTCTGTAATGCAATAGAGTTGTTCTCACGTCTTGCCTTAAAGGGAATAAATATGATTTCATCATAATTGGAAATAATTGTTTTCATACTTTAGTTATATGAACCTTGCTTCCTTATTTGATAATTCATTTTTAGCTGTATACAGCTGAGGTATAGCATTGATAGTTTTCTAATGAAGTTATCGATACTATCGATACCATTGATGTTTTTTAAATTTACACATGAAACTCATTTAGGCAACGTAACGGAACCAATATCTATTATTTTTAGTAAACATTACAGGTCAATAAAAATCCAACCAAAGAACAAAGTATACTTTATTATTTAAAGCAACAAAAACAAAAATTAAAATTCATAAAAAAACTTAATACAAATAAATTATTATTGCCACTATTCATTAGATAATAAGTAATATTTTATTGACAGTCTCAAAACCCAAAGTCAATGGAACACAAAATTAATCAAAACTAAAATTATTAATGAAAACACTTAATTATTTATCAATGTTGAACAAAGCGCAATTATGTTTTAGAAACAAAATGTTATTTAAATGTTTACCCCCCTATTAATAAATACCGAATAGCGGTGAATTAGCCTTATCACATCTGATAACTCGTAATTCTTATTAATAAACATATCTTAGCTTTCACTGACATGTTTAACGAGCGGATAACTTAATTCACCAAATTCGGCGTATAGAGAGTGGTTAACTTACTCACACACAGAGCTAACCTATCCACATAATTTCAAATACACGTACACCAACAAAAAGTTCGATTGGACGCGAGAAATTTAAAAGCTGAAAGAGAATTACAGAGAGAATCTAAAAATCGCAAGCGGAAGCACATAACATGCTCTGAGCATGATAGTGTCAGCTGATGGAATATGACAGATTTAAGTACAGTTTATGACAGTTTAGTACAGTTTGGACGCAGTGCTGTCGTGCGTTTAATGATAAAGAGTGGATAGCTAATATGGATATAAGATGTATTTATAAATAATAAAATTTATCAAACGAACAAGTCCACTATTCGTCTGCTAGCTATCAAATGGATTAAAGAGCGAATAAGGCTTTTTTATTAATACCGCTGTTAGTCTTTAAGCCTGTTGCGTATTTGGGTCAAGACTTGCCCAGCTTTAGAAAACATACGTTCGCAAGGAACCGAGCTAGCCGGAATCACAAACCGGCTCTGGTTTGTGGCCGGAATACATAAAAATTTGAAAGCAATTTGACGAAGAATTTTGCTTGAACTTTCCCAAAATGCAGTTGAACAATCTGTTCTGTTAACAGTAGGCTTTTCCAAATACTGAAGAAGGTCTATGATAGAAACACTAATGGGAGTTGTTATTGTTACCTTTTCATGTCTTATATTTGATAAAAAGACCAATTCATCTATTTTGGTCATGCTAGATGTAGACACTTGCGATATGGTTATGTTTGCGTCATGGTTTGTGCTGGTGGCATTGCTTTGTTGTTGCTTCGACTTCGAGGCAACATATGTATTTACGTACTTCTTTTGTAGAGCTTAAACAGCACTGTCAGCTTCTTGCGAAGTGCTAAAATAAGGTTTTAGTCTTTTATTTACAGAGTCTGTCAGAGACTTCAGAACGTTTTGGCCTTCAGAAGTTTTAATTCTGGCTTCTAAGGCTTCTAGGAACGATTCGTTAAAAGATACTGAAACAACCAAAACTCCGCGCACACTCATTTACTACAAATGAATTTTTTACACATACTTCTTCACAAATCCAGAATTGTTTTATACAGCTTGTTCAGCACGGGAAGTTAAGTTTCTCCGAAAAAAATATGACCCACTACATTTTTTTTTTTTTTTTGAAATACTTCTCTCGGGCAAGGCAAACCTATAAAGCTTCATCAGCGCCTTGCAGCGCCTTCTGGAAATATATCCCCAGGAAGCGAGTTCCAAAGTTTGCTTGTCCTGTAACAGAAGGAGTTTTGGAAAGATGATGTCCTCGCGGTTGTCAAGTGTACTGTATGTCATGAGCATTAGCAGCCTGTCTTGTGGGGCGCCCAAAAGTTGCATTTCGAGGGATAATCTCCTTGAGTTCCTCGGAACATCTACCATGGAAGTACCTATAGAACAAACATAGGTCAGTGACTTGTCTTCTGTGCACCAACGGTTGCAGATTCGATGTGATAAGTCGAATAAAATAAATCGAACTGCTCGTCTCTGTCAAGTAGGTTAAGTGAATGCTTTAGGGCCGAGCTCCATATATGGGAGCAATATTCCAGGCCATTGTCTAACCTGTGCTTTGTAGAGAAAGAACATTGGCTTCGATTTACAGTTGCTCCGAATCAACAATTGATAATTCATGTTTAGGTATAATGAATTCTTGCAGGCCCCGACAGCAGCCGACATTCACGGTGTTGACGTCGGGACAAATGATTTCACCCATCGAAGCTTCGGGATCTTCCAATCAACCGGAGCTAAGTTCTTCAACTTCCTCTCCTTCCATTATAATAAGGGTATTGGATCAAAATAATTATATACGGGATTATTCCCTACCGGAATTACCTTCGTCTAGTCATATTTCTCCATCCCAATTTCCATCTCCCGAACGTCATTCATATTGAATGAAAAAATGTAAGCCCTTCCTAGCAAGAGATAATCTCAGTATATTTTCAAAACGCCAAAAAGACTGAAGGTAGACAGGGAATATCAATTGCGCCAGCTTTTAGAGTGTCAATTGGAAGGTTTGCCTATTGCCGTGCAAACGTTTATCTTTGCGCAAACCTTCCATAAAGATAACAGTCGTTGGGGAAATGACGAAAAAGATGTTTTTCTAAAACTCTTTAATAAATTCTCATCTGCGTATTCACATTTGTTGTGTACGGGATTCAAATTACCAGCGGCAAGCACTATCTATCGCTGGCATTCAGCTTTAAGACTGCCGGCTGGATTTTCAGAGCAAATGTTGACTTTACTTACCAATAAAGCGCAAATGATGACAGCGATAGAGAGAAAATTGTGTTTTATTATTTGATGAAATTACCATAAAACCCGAATTGGAGTATAATATAAAGGACGACTTAATTTATGGATTTACCGACTTTGGAGAGCTTGGCAGGGCGACCGTTGTAGCCACCAAAGTAATGGCATTTACCTTAAGAGCGCTTAATAAGAATTGGAAGCAAACCATTTCCTGCTACGTAGGATGTCCAAAAGGCAAGGATATTGCAGAGACGTTGAAAATAAATTTAAATAATTAAATAAATTGTATGTTCTAAACGTCATAGTGACAAGTTGCGACCAAGGAACGAACAACGTACTGGCTTACAAATTGCTCGGAGTGTCAACAGATAAGCTATATTACGATATAGGAAGTCAAAGGATTTTCATGCTCTACGATTATCCCCATCTTTTTAAGAGCGTGCGGAATATATATATATAAAGCGCAAAATAATATTAACAGGAGATATTGTATTCTGGAAAGTACTAGTTAAGCTGTATGAAGAAGATTCGAAAGGAATTTTTCAAGTCTTCTTTAAACTAACAAAGAGTCACGTTTGCCCAAACAGTTTTGAAAAACTATCCGTAAAGCTGGCCACCCAAGTTTTTAGCGCCAACGTAGCTGCCGGCATTTTGTATGCAGTAAAGGCAAATTGCTACAAAACAGACGAAGAAAAGAAAGTTGCAAATTCTACAGCAACTTTCATACCAAAAATGAACGACTTGGACGTGTGTATGTATGTGAAAAGCATTCGCTTAGGTTGATAACATTTCTAGTTGATGGACGGTTGCTTTTGATTTATAGTTGTAATAGCATGAGTTTTAAGTGCGAATAAATATCGAGGAAACTATCGATAGTTTTACTAAGACTATCGATGTATTAGATAGTTTTTTTACTATCGATGTTTAAGCAACCCTAATGTAATGAATAGACTGACGCCTGAAGTTCAGGCCCTGAACAACGCTTCCAAATTGGGCAAATTTATTTTGGAAATCATGGTTCTGTTCGAAATTCGTATCGCGCACTACGTCCATTTTACTTTTGCTCACTTTTGGTTGAATGGATACGTCAATAAACAAAACTGCCGATAAACCTCAAGTGCATTGACTTATTATATTATGGACTGCTAGTAGACGTTTTCTCGACCGCGTTGGTTCCAACATAGCAGCTAGCTCTCTTGGTTCGGAGCGGAACAAATTGGAAACTATCACTTTTTTGACATCTGACGATGACGACATTTCCATTTCGTTGCGGTTGGTTTCGGTTAATTCAAGTTGTGAAAAATAGCGGAGATATTATACCTATTGCGATTAAATAAAGATTTGAAATAAAATAAAAATGAAGTGTTGTATAATTGGTTGCAATTTGCAATAAGATTTATTTTAACAAATATACTCTTTATGATTTCAGTGAGAACGTTGAATTTCTTCCTTGAACTTTTACTAATTGTGCAGATGACACTCGTGACTAGTGTTGCCAGTTTGACTGTTTTCCAGTCAAATTTGACTCGATTTTTTCGGTTTTGACTGGAAAAAAAATCAAATCCAGCTGACTGTTTTTTTGACTGGAGTTTTTTCCTAAAAAAAAAAAATAAAAAAAAATTGCACCTCCAATGTAAATCTAGTGTATATGAGATTCGCGCAGTGCAATGAAATGAACACACCCATTTTCCGCAAGCCGCTTTAAATAAAATTTAATCTAGAATTTCTTGCAGTTTGCGCAGTGTTTCTTGAGAATTTTGAATGATTGCCTTTGCATTTAATTCGGTTTGTTGTATGTTGTTTATGTTTCATTCAACACACATGCGATTTCAATCGCGCGACTATTTAGTCGCAAAAAATGAAACACACACATTTCAATATGATTGAAATCGCGCGATTGAAATCGCATGTCTGTTTCGGGCCTCATACAAAAAGTTGGAAAGAATACTATATATCAAAATATAAAGGGTGGGCCAAATACAACGTCGTTCAAGTTGCTGCCTCGGCTGGCTTTGCAGTAGCGTATTCTGTCACTCCAATTGTTTAAGACATTGTTGGTGGTTTCGGGCTGTAGCTCACGGATTGCTTGGATGATATTGGCCTTAAGTGCTTGAATCGTTTCCGGATTGTCCGAAGTCCAAAGGAGTCAAATCGCAGCTCCGAGGAGGCCAATTGACATCGCCAAGACGGCTGATAGCAAGTTTTGGGAAGTTGGTGCAAAAGATCGATTGTGGCGTGGGCTGTGTGGCATGGCGTGCAATCCTGCATGAACCAGAGTACGTCCAAATCCATGTCTTCAATTCCAGTAAAAAAAAAGTCGGTTAACATGGCTCTGTAACGCCCACCGTTGACCGAAACGTTGTTCCCAGCCTCATTGTCGGAGAAAAATGGTCCAAACTGTCAATCTCTGTGACATTGTCGTCTGTGCGCACCGTACGTTGACGCGGACCAAGAGTGTTGTCCACTGCCATACAAGTCACACGAACTTTTTGCACAAACTTGAGCGGTGGGTGCTTCATTTCGGCCAAAACTTCTAAAAAAACCCACTGTTTGGGCTACACAGCACTCACTTTGGAAATATGTTTCCAATATTTCCCAACGCTGCTCAAGCGTAAAGCGACTCACTTCGTTCCGCGCAGGTATGAACTGACTTTCTGTAAAGATTTCGAGCTGGAAGCAGCTGTCAGTGTTGAAATAACCTATGATTTAAAAAGAAACCACGATGACCCACCTATTTTTGTTTTCGAAAAAATATCTGTTTACATTTTCGACTGTTTTTTTGACTGGGATTTTTTGTTTTTAATGTTTGACTGTTTCTTTTGACTGGATTCGGAGAGAAAAAATCCAGTCAAACAGTCAAATTTGACTGGATTTTAACATTTTCGCCTGGCAGCACTACTCGTGACACAATAATTGAATTTTCGAGTGGGGTCGACGTTTTGAGAGACAAGTAAAATTCAAATTATAATGCCATATTACATAACAGGTTCATTACCGTGTTATTTCTTTCAGCACACCAGTAAGAACTAGAAAACGTGGCTATCGATACCCAGGCGATATTTGTGTTGAACAGGCTACTCCTCGCACTTGGAAAAAAGATTCCTGTAATTTAAGAAATATTTTGACCAAAAAAAGTCATTAAAAAAATGGGGGACAAATATTGAGTAAAAAATAGTAAAATTAAATGCTTACATTTATTTATTAGTTGCTTAGTTGGAGAAGAAAAATGTTATATCGGAAAAGGCGGCAGAAGTGCTTAAGGTAAGTTGTGGAATGGATAATTAGAAAGAGAATTAATACCGTTAATATACTTTAAATTATGATAAATAAAGATTTGGCCTTTCTTGTTTTCTTGTTTTCAGACATATGATAATGGTTTGCTTAAAAGTTTGTCAGGTGGGAAAAATAAAGGGACGTATCCTGTAGAGCTACGATCTTTCGCGTTGACTCTAAACTTTTACAGCCTGCGGGCCTACTGCTATATAAGGTCTTTATTCCGAAAGAATTTACCTGCTCCGAGTACCCTTAGATCATGATATTCTCAGACCGAGAACCGAGGACCAGGTGTCACCTGGATTTACCCAAAAGTCTTTGGATGTTCTAACACTAAAAAACATCACTTTAATGAAATCCAACAGGAAAAGTTAGTTGCTTGCTTGATGATGGATGAAATGGCAATAAGGAGACATCTTCAGTGGGACACCAAAGAAGAGAGATACATTGGCACCATAGACTGCGGAACCAATTTTTCTACCACTGAATATTTACCTCTTGCTAAAGAAGCGTTGGTGTATTTATTGGTGAGATTGAACAGCGCGTGGAAGCTTCCAGTGGGTTACTTTTTAATCAATGGATTAAGCTCAAGAGAAAAAGCAAATTTAACAAGGCAAGTTTTAGGTTTTTAAGAACCATCAAATGTACAAATTGTAGGACTCACATTTGATGGGCATGCATCTAATCTTGGCATGATAAAACACCTAGGTGGGTCTTTAAAGGAGTTGGAGTCAAGTTTTAAACATCCTGAAAAAGATGAACAAATTTCAGTATTTTTCGACGCTTGCCATTGTCTTAAACTAATTCGAAATACATGGGGAGCCCATAAAGTAATTTACGATGAGAATGGGCAGGCAGTAAAGTGGGAGTATATTGACAAATTGGTCAGTTTTCAAGATAAACTTGGGCTCCACTTTGCAAATAAGTTAAATGCCAAACATATTAACTGGCATTCTAAAGTCATGAATGTTAGCATTGCTGCTCAGACTTTGAGTGAAAGCACCGCTATTCCTCTTGAATAGTGGAGAAACAGACTTTGAAGGTTGTGAAGCAACAATTTTGTTCATTAAAACAATAAACAATATTTTTGATTGCTTAAACACACGGTCTAAGTTTGGGCACAACTTTAAGAAAGGTTAAAGTAAAGATAACAAAGAACAAATTTTTAGTTTCTTCGATGATGTAATAAAATATCTTCGCGGCTTAACAATAAATAACCAAAAAATTATAAAAAAAAGAAATAAAGTGGGTTTTATTGGCTTCATTATTAATATGCAGAATTTAAAAACAACTTTTTTAAAATACGTTGAAGACAAAAAAAAGCTTGGATTACATATTGTCTTATAAGTTGTCACAAGATCACTTAGAACTTTTGTTTTCGAGCATAAGATCTAGAGGTGGTTTTAATAATAACCCAACAGCTACACAGTTTGCTTCAGCATATAAACGACTTCTTATTCACAACGAAGATCGTTCGTCCGCTGAAGCAAACTGTATTGCATGCGTAGGGTGACCAGATCCATGCCCACCAAAAAGAGGACACTTTCAAAAATATCAAATGAAAAATTAAAGAACAAAAAACAATAACCAAAATAAGAATATATTTTTTAAAAGTATTCTACCCATTTTTCGTGCAGAGGTGAATTTAAAAAGTTATTCTTGTTTTATTCTTGCTCTACAAATATTTTTAGGTTACAAGATTGGTCAAACAATTTATTTTCGTTTAATTTGACATTTGTTTCGCAAATAAAGCAACGAATTTTCGATATCGTTCCTGTTGGGAATTTTGTTTAAATCCATCAATGTAAAACAAGCAAACTCATCGAGAGATTCGGCCCATCTCTGAAGATATTTTTTAAACTCCATGAAAACTTCTAATACATTTTTTCACGTTTAAGACAATAGCGAGTTAACTACAAATTTTAGGTCGTGTTGAGTTCATATACCAGAAAGATGGAGAAAATGTCTAAATTAGTGTTAAAAAAAGTTTTGTTGCAGTTTTGTGGTGTCGAAAAATTCCGTAAATTGAGAAATCCCAAAAAGAGGACAAATTGCATATTTGTCCAAAAAGATACCGGACATTTTTTTTGTAGATAAAAAGAGGACATGTCCTCTTAAAAGAGGACGTCTGGTTAGCCTATGCATGCGACAATACTAACATTTTAATGGTATCTGCATCAACGCATGACTCTGTAGTGGAAAACGAGGCTGATTTAGTAATTTTTGACTATTTCGCTGAAGGTCATATGAAAAACTCACCATTTGAAGAGATGTCTATGCCTATGTTGTCTATATAAGTGGTTTCGTAGAGCACAAAATAATTAAAACAATTAAATGTACGAAATGTAGACAATTTTTAATTTCTTGTGAAACCGAAAAATTCAATTTCGTCAACATAAAGTCTTAAGGTTTCTTAAGAAATCCACATAAGGATACAATAAAAAAATTTAAAACGGTGCAGAAAACTGTTTCCCTGTATGAATTACAAAATAAATTAGGGTCCAATAACATTTATATTCTGATAGTTATAAGCTCTTTAAGAAATATAGATTTAAGTAATTTATATCATGAATTAAATTAAATTCTCATGTGATAGAAATATACTCAAAAGTGATATTAAACAATATTTCTAAGAATACATTAATGTTAAACAACACAAAAAACTAATTCGCAATAAATATACGAATATTGTGCAATTTATGGGGCAAGAAAATGCATATAAATACGGTTTTTTATTCAAATTTGTTTGGTTCCATCTATTATTAATTATTTGAACTAGCACATTTTTCGAAGTGCCATATCTATTTTAAACAGCTACGCAACAATTTGAATTTCAACTGCTTTACCTGGTAAATTCATTCACCCTCAATAGGTGTCTCTAGCATTCTATGGAGAAATCCAAGATGGTTGCAATTTTGTTTCTCTTATTTTCCGCTCCGAACCAAGAGCGTTAGTTTATGTTGGCGTGATTTTCTGGGAAAAATTTGTATCTATGAACTGACATTTCGCTAGCAGCCCATATATAATAAGTCAATGGCCGCGTTCCATTGACCGCTAGATGACTAGCGCTCATGCCAAACTCCATATAAAAAAAACTGACATTTCATCATTTGCGCTAGAGCTCTAGCACATATTGTGAAATGTCAGTTGTTTTTTATATGTAGTTTGGCATGCCGCTTGTCATCTAGCGGTCAATGGAAAGCGGGAAATGTTCAAGTGTATTTTGAGACACCGTTAGATCCACAAAAACTGACTGTTTGGTGTGCTTTATGGGTTGGTGGAATAATTGGTCCGTACTTCTTTAAAAACGATGCTGGCCAGAACGTTACAGTCAATGGTGACCGCCATAGAGCCATGATTACTGACTTTTTCGTTCATCAATTGAATAACCATGATGCACAACATATCACATAGCTCGTGCCACAATTGATTTATTGAAGGAAACGTTTGGTAACCACATAGTTTCACGCTGCGGACCCGTGAATTGGCCTCCAAGATCGTGCGATTTAACGCCGCTTGAATATTTTCTGTGGGGACATGTGAAGTCGATAGTTTACGCCGATAAGCCCGAAATGATTGACCACTTGGAGGACAACATTCGCCGCGTTATTGCCGATATACGGCCAATAATATTGGAAAAAGTCATCGAAAATTGGACCTCCAGATTAGACTATGTCCGAGCCAACCGTGGCGGTCATATGCCAGAAATCATTATTTAAATTATACCTAATACCATTAGATTATCTTTCGAATAAAGTAAATTTCATGTCAATTTAAAAAAAAATCACTTTTGCTTTATTCCATTTGAAAGTTGTATACGTACTCTAAAAAAAACACCCTTTATAAGCATTATCATCCGCCTTCAGAGCTTTATATTAACCCTCTTTCGTTTTATGTGATCAGTGTTGGCAGAAAGTACCGTTTAGTAGATGATTTGCATTTTTTGCAGATTCTGAGCTTTTAATACGATACCACGCAAATCACTTTTCTATATAAATGCATGTGATGAACTTGAAATAAGATGATGAAATTTAGATGCCACATTGTTATATCGAAGACATTACATGCGTTAATTTGCAAAGTTTATTTATTTATTTACCTTTTAATCATGGTAAACAGTAAATAGTAAACGTGCAAATAAAGTAAAGCCCGGATTCATGAATAGTTTTAAATATAATTATGGCTTTTAACATACAACGAGGATGAAGCCAGTTCGATTTTATTTAATATATCAATACTTAAAGTTATCTGTAAATTTGAGCTCAATCGAGTTAGTGGTTTTCAAGTTTTAAGTAGCCGAAAACACGACCCATTTTTGTATATAAAGATTGGTAGAGCAGAGTGCGAGCTGGTGCGTTTGGAAGTCTAAATCGGATTTTTTTTAAATGCTTCTCCCGGGAAAGGCGAACCTATAACGCTTCATCAGCGCCCCGAGATACTTGCAGATGTATGTTAGTTCTGCACTTAAATTGCTGCAAATTGTAGTATCGCCTGCCGTTTTGAATAGCTCGGTGGTTAGGCCATCTGCTCCAGCGGCTTTCTTGGACTTAAGCTTAGATATGGCTATCTTCACTTCGTCCAGGTCTGGTGGACGGAATTGTTGGACTTCATCGTCCGTGGTACATTCTGTCTGACAGCGGAATTAAGTTCTTCGCCTTTTCGCGAAGTCGATCAGCCTAAATCCGTTATCGGAGGTGGTATCGTGTAGGCTGTACCTTCCGACAGTACTACCAAAGATGGCCTCTCTTCCTATCTTTGCATTAAAATCAAAATCACCTAGAACAATTTTAGTGTCAAAGTTAGGGCACTGATCGTATATCTAGTCTAAGACATCGTAGTGCATCTCTTTGGTGTCGTCGTCTTTCTCCTCCGTGAGGGAATGGGCGCATATTAGGCTAATGTTGGCGAATTTAGCGAATTTAGCCTTGCCTTTCATTTGCCAGGTTCGTCAACAGTAAGATCGTCCGTATCTATAACAGACGTTTTTCGAGTTTGTACCTTTGTTAATGTAAATTACTTCTTATCACATCTATAGGTGAAACCCAGGCATTAAACGCTGTGGATTTACATGTTGTATAAGCATACATAACAAATAAATATTTGTATATATATCAACACTCGCTTCTCTTGGCTGACAACCACCAGAATGTTTACTTCATAAATACTAAAGATTATCTGGCTCAATTATAATATCTGCTACCAAACTAAGAAATTCGTGTAAAGCTTCTGAGCTTAGAGAGATAAGATCCGTACAATATTTAAACGAAGCAGCACGAACGCAGAGCGTCGAATCTTATTATGCGACTCGATTCAACAAACTAATACCCAGTGTACATCTTTAATTGCAAGTAGTCCGCCAAGATCATACGGTAGAGAGAATGGGAAAATCTGTACGCCAAGCAGTGAGTATTGACGAGGCTCTAGAAGAAACAAGTGAGTAAAGTTTGAAAAATGTATAGTACACTTTGCTATAAGTTGAACACCCTTTTATCTAGAATATGGAAAGTTCAACTATTTCATTATTTGCGTGTCCGGATTTATTTTGATTAACGTCGTCCTGGAATCGTTGGGCATTAGTTTCGTACTGCCAATTACCAAATGCGATATGGACTTAACGTATCAGCAGAAAGGGATTCTAGGAGCTGTAGGCTTCTTAGGAATAATTTCTAGTTCACATCTCTGGGGATTCTTAGCAGATACAACAGGCCGAAAGAAAGTTATTAAACCCACGCTCATAGTTGGCTATATTGTTTCGATAGTTTCAAGTTTTTCACCGAATTTTTAAGCCCTCGTCATTCTTCGATATGTGAATGGATTTTTGTGAGAGTTTTTAAAATATGTATAATTGATACATTTCTAACCTGTTCTATCGACTTAGGCTGTCAGGTGGATCGGCGACTATCTACGCGTATCTGGGTGAATTTCATTGCAACAAAATCAGAAATCGCGCTATAATGTCGGCGACTTTTGTAAGCGCTGCAGCATCTTGCTTTTATCCAATAATGGCATGGGCAGTTATTAACCAAACTTGGTCATTTTATGTTCCGTTTGTGGGCATTGTCTATAGATCTTGGCGACTCTATATACTCTGCTGCGGTCTACTGGGTTTCATTGCGGGCTTATGCTTCTACCGATTGCCTGAAAGCCCAAAGTATTTACTTTCGGTCGGGAGGACTGAAGAAGCAATCACAGTTTTAAAGAGAGTATATTCCATCAATACTGGCAACGAATTGGATAGCTTTGACGTGAGAATAGCTTATAAATCAAGGCACTACAATATTATTTTGTGAACGCTTTCTAGATAAAGGCAATTAAACCAGATGTCGACGAAGGACAGCGATTAATTGTTGACGGAGGAAAACCAGGCTTAGCGATACTCCTAAGTACTATATGGAACCAAACGGCGCCGCTTTTTAAGCGCGAGCATTATAGAAAGACTGTTCTTTTGTGTGTTATCCAATTTTTGATATATTTCACCGCCCAAGGCTACTACATGTGGTTTCCTCAATTACTCAACAGTTTAATGCAATTTAAGAAATTGTATCCAGGCGGGAGGCTTCAAGTCTGTGAAATATTCTATATGATAGAGGGAACTAATGCAACAGCAGATGCTTTTGTAAAGCAACAATTAAAAAACGATTATTATTTAAAATGATTAGGTACATTTGAAATATTATTTATAGGAAGAAGACTGTGATCAAACTTTGGAAGCATCGACTTTCCAGCATACGCTAGCACTAGAATTTGTTTATGTCGCCATTTGTTTATGTGTGGGATACTTCACTGGAAAAATTGGACGAATCTTTACACTGTGTAAGTAATGCATAGCTTCTACTATGATCCCCTTGCAGTAATTAACTTTTTTTTTATTATATAGTTTTTATTCTTTTAATAACCGGCCTCTGCGGAGTTTTTAGTGCTCTTGTGACTATTCCAATTGTGGCCGTTTATTTTATGGTAATTTTGTTGGTATGTGGACTAGGAACCGCTGTAACTAATGCAATAGCAGTGGATATATATCCAACTCATTTAAGGTAAGACAATATACTGCAGATACTAGAAGCAGAAATTGCTCTTGAAAATTGTAATTCTGTTGTAACAGGTTGTTATAATACGATACTATTGCCCATGTCCGTCCGGATACCGTACTCGATACCCACATTGGTGCAGTGACATAAGGCCATGTCACATTCGACCATATTTGGGAATACAGTCGCACTTCGATTATACTCAAACCATGACTTGCCAGAAAACAAATTCGAAAGAAGCGCCACAGTGGAGTATTTCAATCGAAAACCCGGCCAAATTTATTTTTCATTCATAATGACATTATTTTTGCGTAAAAATGGTAGTTATGCAATAAAATAATAAATTTTCCTCATATGAAGATATTTTAGAATTTCATATTTTTTATCTATAGGATACAAAAAACCAACCTGAAATGCTTGTTTCTGGCTTCTGCTGCTTCCTCAGATAAGATAACTGGCCAATTGGCAGTAAGGCATTTTTTATAATGATAGAATCATGAGTTGAAATTTTATGCATAGTAGGTGTCATAGTATGCTACATAGAGTTTTGCTGTATCCATGGTGTATATACCAAATTTTTTAGTATCTATATTGAATCCACAAGAAAGTGTCTCCAAAATTACTTTCTATTAAAACTATTAAAAAACCTTCGACTGGTGTTTCCATTATTCGTATTTCCGAACCCAGCTCTTGGCACATCCACAATGAGGCCCAGTTTGTTACGAAACTCTTGTTGAATCTTAGTTTTGCGTTCTCTGACGGGTTGGGTTCGATATCCCGCTTTTTATAATCCCGATTCTTAAAATCCCGCTATTAAAATCTCGCTTTTTATAATCCCGCTTTTTATAATCCCGCTTTTTTAAAATCCCGCTTTTTAAAATCCCGCCTCTTATAATCCCGTTTTTTATAATCCCGTTTTTTATAATCCCGTTTCTTATAAATAAGATTCAAAAATCGCGGCGATTTTTTAAAATAAAGCAACTACTTTTGATTGTAAAAGCGGGATAAGCATGGTCTCACAGAAGATTCACATTCCACTACACTATTACGTATAATCTGCGATGGATTAAAACAGAGTGATTCTGCAGCTTTTTTTATGTTGCTATTTGTTTTGCAAACTTCTTTAACACATGAATCAGGAGTGTGGCAATGCTCTGATGGTGCCTTTTTTATGATATGTTCTCCGTCTTTTAAAGTTGTATTGACTCTTCCCTTGCAAAATTTATTTTTTCTCTGCGAACAGCACCATCGAAAAACTGCACCTACTTGTTTTTCAAGGTGATAATCGTAGCCGCCAACTATTAATTTTTTCCCACCTTTGTTTGATTTTACTTCACTTATAATATTACTCATCGCGGTAAATAGTTCTGCGTGCGCACTCAATCCAATACTACACAATATAAATTGGCGCAAACTCCAATTATTGTTACAGCAGTAAATAATAAGGGTAAAACCGTTAGCAAGAGAGACAATGTAGAATATGTAAGCAAAAACAAATGCGTGCTTACAGTAAAAACTAAAAACATTCGGATGCATTTTCTTTTTGGTCGAGTATTTTTAATATTTTTAAATATATAATAATATAATAAAAAAGCGCATATAACCAACATCTATTTTTTTGATAACAATGTTTTGTAAAAAAACGGGATTGGCGGGATTTTAAAAAGCGGGATTATAATAGATCGGGATTTTGAACAAGTGGGATTCTAGAAGACGGGATTTTAAAAAGGCAGTATTTTAGCAGACGAGATTTTAAAACTTTTTTTTCGGTATTTTTGAAAAGCGGGATTCCGATACGCTCCCTTCTCTGACCTTAGCTATACGCAAAGCGAATGGTGTCCACAATGAACGCGAACATTACCGCTTCGGAAGTCCATCAAAATAAATAAAATCCTTGAATTATGGAAATGGTCAGAAGAAGATTAAATAATTAATTTTTCAGCCATTCATTGTTGGAAAAGGACAGTCCGTTCAAAAGATTAAAAAATCAGCTAATAAATAAGACGAATATTGTGATCTTTACAAAGATTTACGAAGACATCGGAAGACATCCTGACAAAAATTGCTGAATATGTTTGAAAGTCATTAAAAGTATTCGATTATATACCCAAATCTATTGATAGCTATGTTTTAGCTTGAATTTCTTGCTAAAAAAACTGAGCAGAAGAGTTTTTTCTTTTTTCGCTTTTAGCGCCAAGTTTCGCTTAGCATGTATCTCGGCATTGAATCTACTATGGCCGGTGCGATTAAAATGTATGGGCGCAGTTTATTAGCTTTGAGTCTTTGACCATGCCAAACCTTAGCTTTAGCTTTCGCTTCGCTTCTCGCGTTCACTCTGTCCGTAGCCTAACGAATTAACGTTTTGGATTTACTCAAATCGTTGAAGTCTTTTGATGAAGATCCGCATACAAAAGATTTGTTCGTTGATTTTGTGTCGGTTGCTGCATTACACACTTTGCCATCGACCATTGTAAATGCCAATGTGTGTTTCACTTCCATATGCATATTGTGGGTAATTATCGGTTTATCGAGTGAACCAATTTTTGTTTGGATGTAATTTATTTCCCTTTTAGTTATATCTTATATCCGTAGTCTCTTTTACAAAATTTATTCGAATAAATAAATAAAATCGGGGAGAAGATGGTGTTGGATTTTGCCAGATTATTTTTGTGCTGCAAACCAATCGCAGAGGTACTAGAGAACTTTCGAAAATGTAAGCGTCCGAGTCCGTACTATTTTCAAATTTTAGATTGTATTGGTTTTGTTATGGGATCCGTCACAACCCCATTTCGATATTAGTTCTAAGGAACTGCACTCCTTTTCACCAAGACTGTTACTGTTCTGTTACTTCTTCCAAATATATCAGTAAACGAGTAACAGATGTGATATAGCAAATCCTGAAGGTTTATTTCGGCCAAGGTTTCGGTTACATTGTATGGCTAGTGTATCACCCTTTTTTAGCTTTTTGGAGTATACTATAACAGGGAAATAAACTTTTGTCACTTGTTGCTATAATTTCGTATTGTTTTCGTGATAAACCCGCTTCAATAAACATGGAAAGCGCATTCAACCTTGAAATTTTCTCTCTTCTTCCTTTCAGACTACAATAAGCTTTTTTATACTTCTGAGCTCTTTCCGGGGTTTGCAGGATTTCATCCAAAACTTTTGAAGCAACTGCCTTGCCAGATTCTCTCAGTTTCATCTGAGTGGCAAATGCTAGTTCCTTAGTTTGGAGGTTTTCGCGAATATTTTGCGTTTTTCTTCTCTTACTCCTAATGCTCGAGTCTTCAAAACATTTGGCAGGTCGCCCTGCCTTGGCGGTTGTATTTGTATTTGGTAGCTCAAAACATCCTTGAAGCCATGATTCATTACTTTTCAAAAATAAAACCTTTCTCCTGCCCGCTTTTGTCCATTTTCGCCTTAAATCAAATAAAAAAACTTCGACTTTACGTTTAAACAATTTTTGTTGTTCTGCTGGACAAAAAGTACTGTTAAGCAAGTAGTTTTTCAAATAATTCAATTTCTCGATCATATTTTCTCCACCATTCTCTTCCTTGTCACGAAACTTACACCAGGCATTCCTAATAGCATTTTTTTTTCTTTAATTAATAATAAATGTAGGTATACATTTGGCATATGAGCAGAGTATACGCATAGGTTAAATACGTTTCGGTTCACAAAATTTCGAGTCGCAAATAATCGCAGCTAATTCTTTTTGTATTCAATTTGAGAATATTTGTTCTTTCTTATACCGTATAAATAATTACGCAATAGTGCGCAATACCATAACAAATTCATTATAGAATGCAAATTGATAAAAAAAACCCGATTTTTTTCAATAGTCTTTGTAAACCGAAATTGTGGAAAAACAAATAACTTATTCTTTTCTAAAACAAATTGAAATGTTAATACATACCAGCAGCAGAACTTTCCATTATGAAATGATCACTTTTTATTACAACAATTTATAAAAATAATTTATTGAAATGCACTGACCGCGATGTTACGTGCTAACAGAAAAATGCATTGTGTGTAACTGTCAACTTTCAACTGATTTTATTACAACACGTGACCTTCTATCAACCAAAAAAGTGTTGTACATTATTCTATAGACATTTAAGAACCGTTATCTTAAACTTTCACTTGCCAATTTTGCTTTTCTGAAAATGGACGGTTGGCCGAGTTTTCGATTGAAATACTCCACTGTCAGCGAGGTCGATTGCTTTTACCTATCAAGAGCAGTTTTAGTTTTTCTGACCCATCCATGTAACTCTTTGTTTACTGTGCTTTTCTCCATGGCATTTCCGGTTTTTAAAAGTTAAAATGTTATTTGAGAGACATTTAAAAAATGGGCCCGTCTCATTTGCATTAAATTCGTCCCTTGCTTGATAACCCCCCAGGGGTAAAAAATCATGTTTGGATTTAGTACAGTCCTCGTCATTCACATCATTACTCTCTCTACAAGCCTTTTTATGACATATGCCGTTCCTTAAATAAAATCGTTTAATCAGAATGTTCACAAATTTTTTTTACATAAATGTGTGTACATACGCACGTATCCAATTATCCAGCCAACCCGAGCTTGCCTTAAAATTTGGAAGTCACAGTTTTTGACTAAAATCCAACGCTTTTTTTTTAATTAACATTCCAGATATAGGTAAGTTCGGCCTTCTTATTAATTTAAACCATTTCAAAACGGCTTTGTCCACATTTTCGTATGTTGGTTTTTTATGTCTCTTGGAACTTACATTTACAGCACCATTTTCGTGACAATACTTTCTTAATTTTTTAAAATGGTAGACACTGTAGGTACACCATACACAGCCACATCTTTCTTTTTCGACCCACTTTTCACCACTTTTATAAGTTTAAAATTTTCTTCAAGAGATAATGTTTTTAATGTACCTACACTTTAGCGACATATTATCAACGTTAAAAAATATGTAATCAACTTTTCACTAAACAACTAATAAGACCGATAATTCTATATGGCATCGTTGTGTGGTGGCCGGCCTTGAACAAAATTTCCAATAGAGGACTCAGCGCTTGGCATGCCTGTGCATCACGGGCACACTGAGGACATATCCAACCGCCGCTCTGCAAACCATGCTTAACTTTCTTCCACTAGACATCGTCAATAAAGAATATGCCACCAACGTGGCGATCAGACTAAGGGAAGGGAAATACTGGAGAGGGCTACGGTCTGGGCACGCCAGCATCCTTCTACAAACGATCCCCCTGCCTACTACTACCAACTATCTGCCTACGAAAATCAACTTCGAAGGAGGCTTCACCCATAAAATACCGGACAGAAACCAATGGAATTCACAAAATGTCCAACACAAATCAATGTCAATATTCACAGTCGGGTCTAAGACGCAGAGATAGTGGGCGCCGTAGTCTTTTTAGAAGAATTGAACCTAGGCCCCTCCTTTTGTCTTCCGAAACACTGCAGTGTCTTAAGCCGAAATTACAGCAATTCGTAAAGCCACAGCGTGGCTATCGATTAATACGGTATCACAAACGGATATCGTCATATACATTGATAGCCAGGCTGTAATCAAATCCCTAATATCCAGCGAAATCCAGCTTCATCGACTTAAGAAATTCAGCATCTCGAAAGTCGTTAATATGATCTCCGGGCACTGCATATTAAGCAGACACGCACAAAGGCTCGGTCTACCATACCTACAATGACTTCTGCAGGAGCTGTAGAGATGAAGAAGAGCGCGAGTCCGTCACTCACTTTCTTTGCAGTTGCCCTGCTCTGGCCAATCTAAGAAAGGCCCACTTAGGAAACTATTTTCTCAATGATCTCAGTGATCTTGGTAATACCAGCGCCGCTAACATTCTTAGCTTTATAATTGACAGCAAATGGTTTACATGAGTAGCCAGCAAAGAAAAAGCTCCCAAATCCCAGTGGCATGCACTATGGGCCGAATAACGGCCTAGGTACCTTCTCTCATCGAGAGCCACTTTAACTAAACTAAACTAAACAACTAACAAGATCTACATACTCCACTGTTCATACGGATCTTCAACTTCAACTCTGTGTTTTATTTTGTTGTCCTCTTTGGGTTTTTTTAGCCGCCTACTATAATAATTATGCGTGTTCTATTCTATTTCTAACCCCTTCCAATCTAACAAGAAATTTGACAATTCTTACTCACACTCATAACGAAATCACGATTTTCTACACGTATACTAGGTCATAGGAACCTGCACTACAAATACAGTGCCCTCGAAAGCGATGCATTATAAAACGAACTTGTAAAAACACGGAGCATTTGGGAATTCCCCCCCTCACAATTCGAATTATCGAAGCTGACGCCAAATAATCTCTTCGAGTTATCAAGACATTCGAGTAATAGAAGTTCGAGTTATTAAATACAAATTACATGTAAATTTTAGCCTTGACGCTTTTACCAACCAATTTCATTCGAGTTATCGAAGTTCGACTGTATTTCGAAATATGGCCTTATTATATTTTTAGAAGGTGTTACTTTGTAAAAGCATTTAAGTAGCATTACCGACGATACCCTCCATACAATGTCAATTATACACATTGAATTATTTTCAAAAACGGCTAAAGGCTAATGGCTAACAATTTAATATTGAAGTTTAGGTGAACCAACGCAGTATTATACTACATACACAAACACATTAAATTTTGAAAAGCAGTCGTTTCTCGAAAACTATTTTTTTGTAACTTTTACCAATTTTTACAAAAAATGCTTTGACCAAAGTGCATGTTGGTGAAAATAATCCTTCCGTAAAATACTTCGTCCTATGCTTTTTGTTATTCAAACAATGAGAAATACAAAAGTTTTCGTGACTAAAAAAAACTCCAACGAGAACAATCATGCGACCCGAAAACGGTTCAAACTACATTTGAGGCTATGACCTATGAATAGAAACACGAACAATAAGTTGAACGGTTATACATATAAAAAAAGTTTAAAAATGTAATTTCATTTTAGGGCAATGGCAGTCTGCATTTCTTTAATGATTGGAAGACTCGGCAGCGTTGTTGGAACAAACGTTATTGGAACATTACTTGAACACCATTGTCAATCAGCAATACTACTAACCAGCATTTTCTTAATTGCATGCGGGTTTTTGTCATTTCTAATACCAAAAGGCTTAGAATTAAAAAAAACTGGAAACAAAACTGGTGAAGAAGAAGCATGACACCTGAATAAAAAAAAAAAAAAAAGGTTTAAAAGAAATGCAAAATAGTTTTTATATCTATGTAATAAAAGTGAATATTTATTTCAGTGAAAAATCATCACTATTTTTTTAATGTAATATGAAAAGCTGGGCCTATGGTTTTCGACCTCTAGCGTTATTTATATTCATATATTTTTCGGGGTTACTTGGCAAAAGCTTGAAACAAAATGAAATAAGGAATCTACAGAGAAATGAGTGCGGCTTTTTTATAACCACGAACGACCTTTTGGTAGAAAAAATAGCGAACAGACTATTGGACTTATCATAACTTGGTTGATTATAAAAATTAAAATAAATTGATGTGGTTAAGTAAAGTCAGCTAGTAAAATTGAGCACATTCAAGAAAAGGACGATGAAATACATATACATACCTACATATTTATCTATAAATTCAATCATCCCATTGGAAATTACCATAGGAGAGGGGTTGAGACCAGTGTTGGGACTTGAGAGTAGGCAAAAGGTGGTATATTGGGAAACCAAAAAGTGGTAGAAAGTGGTAGATTTTTAAAACATACCATATGCTGCAAACAAATTAAATAACGCTCTTTTCTTCTGCTAACAGCGACACCCTTCCACACTTTTCAAGAGGAGGAGCTACATTTTTTAATTAACTTGAGCAACTAAAAAAAAAATATTGGCAAAAACGATCAATTTTCTAAAATTATCTAGGAACAAAATGTAAGAAGTGAGTTTGGATTTTATTAGGTAAAGGTTTTCAAACTTGTAAATGCATGCAAGTCGCCATGTTTAAAGGTTCCATTTTTCGGAAATTTAAATTTGTATTTGTTTATCTTTATGCACCTTCTCTGATTTTCGATTTTAAAAATGACGGTCGGCATCGGTGCGGTGAGTTTGCCGACTGAACTCCTTAAAATTTACAGAGTTTCGATTCGATTTTAAAAAGGGCGGGTGGGGTCGTCAGGCAATCTTAGGTATTGGCCCGGGATAGCTCATATGAATATTGGTCAAAATTGTACAAAGTGGCATGGCGCCTCCCCTACAAAAACAAAAAAAAAAACTGCAAAGCATTGCAATAAATATTTTAATTTTATTATAAATTATTATTGGAAAACGTTTTTTTTTGCCTGGAGAAGCCAACTAGTTGTATTTCTTTTTGTGATTAAATGAAATAGCCACAACATAACTGATATTCTGAGATCTGAGACAAACGTTTCCCAGTCGCCTCTGTTATCGCTTTTTGGAGATTTTTACTGGACCGCAAGATCACACAACGTTACCGCAAAAGATTTATTTCTATGGAGCTATTTAACACGGGCTTATATGAGCAAGCCACAGAACTTGGTAGTCCGCATTCTCTTTCAAGTTCTCAGCCCGAAAATATTTTGTTAGAAAGGATAAAGGAGGCAATTCACTCATCTTGTATATAAAAACAAGTAAAAGTGTTATCATCGGCCTGCTTTGATACCCTTCACTGTATGTACTGTAAAGGTACCTACACGCATGTGACTAGTATTGGCTATGGAGGTACCCGAAGAGGTACCAGAACTGCTTCACCGACATAGCCCATTTTCAATACCAACCTGACGGCGGTAAAAAAAGTCCTCTTACAAAATTTCATTCGCCTATTTTGATACGTTTGGACACTATGGTGCTTTCAACAGACAGACAGACGGACATGGCTAAATCGATTCAAAATGTGATCCTGATTCAGAATATATTAGGGGTATTCATGCAACGTCGTAAATGAACTGTCAAAATTTGTATGGAAAATCATTTACGACGACATGGTAAACTTACTACGCGAATTTGTGTGCAAAACCGAGATAGTAAACTTACGACGAACGTCATTGTGACATTTCACACAAAAAAAAAAGCGCGAACCTAGAAAAACATTTGCAAATCAAAATATTTTTATAAAAATGGATAAGGTGAGAATAAGAGTAAAAGAAGTAAGAAATAACATCTTAAAACATTTTTTCCAGAGTGCAGATAATAAATTACCAAAACGCCGTCGGATGAATCCAACTCACCCATTGACAGAAATTGAATGTCTGACAATATTTCAGACAATTGTTGAGGAAGTCAAAGACAATCCGGAGTCCTCTGAGGTTTGTTGTAATAAATATTCTAAATTGAAATGATCTATAATACAATCCTTTTCCTCATAGAAACCTACAGCCCAAAAATTTCTGCAAAAAGTTGCAGCAAAGTCTCCAGGAACAGAGAAAATCGACTGGATATGTATTCGAGGCAAAATGCGGCACCTCAAATCGACGTTTGTTTCTGCTGTAAACTGGAGGGGCAAAACAGGCGCCGGTCTTTTAGCCAGTGGTCAGGAAAGTAGTGTGGCAGAATATGTCAAAAAAATATGCCCATACTTTGACCAGCTAGAGCAGATATTTGGTGCTAGGAAAAATGTGAATCCTACGTTCCTATATGAAACAAGCTACGACACAGATGAATTAATAGAGGAAGTCCAAGATGATTTCATTGATGTATCGAATTCAACCACCGTCACCGAAACAATAGATGAAAGCGAAACAGCTATGAGTTCAGTATCGGATACACAGCAGCCGCACTGCAGCGGAGTTAAAGGTAATTGCAATTGATTGATTAGCAATCAGTGAAGTATTTGTCTTTTAGATCGTACGAAGGTTTTTGGACAAAGATCTAAGCCCAACGCTTCCAACAATATTGGGCAACTGCTATCCCTGCAGGAAAAATGGCTGGAACTGGAATTGAAGAAGTACGAACTTAGCGTGGCAGAACTCGAGTTAAGGAAATGAAAACAACAGCAAGACTTTGAGTTGAGGAAGCTGGAGATTGAAAAGGAGGAGAGAATGCAAAAATATGAACTAGGGCTAAGGTATAAATCGAAATAAAAGTACACAGTTTGTTAGATACATATTTTATTCTTGTAGTTGTAATAGTTCTACCAAAGCACGTCTTTTTACTTGACCTGCGTCAGTAGAATAAGTAATATTCTTCACGGCTTCATTTTCTTCAGTTTCAGAGAAAACTTCTGGTTCATTTGGAATCTCGAAATTAACTTCAGTTGGTTGCAAAGTTATAAGGTTGTGCAAAATAGAACATACAAGTATCCATCGACATGCGAATTTAATACTGTCTTCGTTTTTTATTTGGATTTTTAGCTCCTTCAAACTGTTTAACCTTTCCTTCAAGATACCAAAACAGTGCTCAATTTTAACTCGGTGTTTACTGAAGCGCTTGTTAAATTTATTTCGTGCATCTGTCGACATTTCTGTGGAATTTTCTCTGAAGGGTGTTATAACAGTCGTAGTCAATTTATACGCACTATCTCCTGCTTTCCATTCAGATCCAGAAAAGAATACCTGTTGGTTTGTAGACAATTCACAATTATTGTAGATTCGTGCGTCATGTACGCTACCAGGATAACCCACAACCATATGTCGGATTCGCAACATATTGTCGCAGACAGCCTGAACCTTTCATGAATAAATATGTTTCCGAGAAAAATATGCTTCTGGTTTCTGGATCTTCTGATGGTTTTTCAGCTAACTTAATTTCTGTCCCATCCACGTACCCGCAGGGTTGCCAGAACTTAGTTTGCTTTAAGCGCCCAAACCTTAAAAAAATGTAGCCCAATATCGTTGCCGGGAAAGAAGCCCAAAAATCGTTGAAAATAATTCCGTTCTTGTATTTTATTATAAAACCGGTACACAATCATGTATTATGTTTATTAAAATAAACAAAACTTGAACAAAAAAAAAATATATATATCTCAATGAATAATCATTATGATACCAACACTTAGGGCCAGTTCCAAGACTAGCTAATAAAGTCTCGGATAGATTATCCAGAACTTACCTATCTATCAGCTAAACTTCAACTTTTGATTTCAAAGGGCCTTACCAATAATTATTTTTAATCTTCAACTTAAATAATTTGAAGTTCACAATGGATAAATTTATATGGAAATTTTCGCCATTGTGACTTCGTAAAAGTTAGCCTGGACACTAAAAATGATTATTAGTGTGTACCAAAGGTTTCGGATAGTGATATCTGACAGTCTCGGATAAGTATCATAGCCGGTTCAAGTGGCTGTTAAATCCTTCTTCCGGAAGATAAATTTAACCGAGAACGCGCCGGTGTATTAATTTTTTTTCCTAAATCTTCCTACCACGAAGGGGCAGTCACCCTGCCGTTGCGTCCTTTTCTGGACGTTGTTGGTGTGGAGGCTTAAGTTGTTATGATTTAACAGGCTATGCTGTCGGCGGCTTTAGTCGCCAGTAGGGTCACCTATAACAGACAGGTTGTTTTAATGGACAACGCACTAAGAACTGCCCAAAAACTTAATTAGAATGCTCGATAAGACGGGAGAGCGCATCTACTTCCCCCTTCTTTTTCTACTCCTACCAACAAGTCACTCTTCTAACTACTCTTATCCTATACCCCTTTCCCATGGGCTGGACGAAGGTGTTCTACGACACAAAACCGAGTATCCGCGGATACCTGCTCCAGTTCCTCTGTTAAAAATATTTTTTTTTATTTTTGCTGCTTAAATTTTTTCTTTCGATAATTTATCAAAGGTTTTTTTTCTCTTGGCTTTCCGAAAACAACAAAAAATATTAGAAAACACGAAACAAACAAAGGCAACAAATTTACTTGTGAATCGAAACAAACTTAGTGGCTGATAAATTTTTCCGCAAGTTAGTTCATCAGAGACTTTGACGATGAAACGGAAAAAAATATCAGTAGCTAACTATCCGAAACTTTATCCGGAACCTTTGAAACCATTATTGCTTTCTTCAGTTTTAAATTTTCACGTCATCATCATCACTACCCTCTGTATAAATGTCTGATGTAAATTTGCTGATCATTTTCAATGTTGGTATAATACTTACAACAAACATTTTTAACAGTCGAATTGACGTGTATGCGCATCAAAGCATCGAGAGATTCCGTTGACAATCTGTTTCGCGGTTTGGTCTTAATTGAATTCATAAATGAAAACGGTCGTTCTACTACAGCAATGCTTATTGGAAGTGTTGGCATTTGGGTTTCAAAAAAAACGCAACTCCTTAAAAATTGCTTCATTGGGCCCGTTTCTTACGTTTGATAACACTTAAGCCCAAAATTGTTCTGGATTTTGTGATATCTCAACCAGAAACACAACTTTCCAGTCAGATCATATCAATTTATTCCACTGATCCTGCAAAAGATCAAGGTTGGATGTATTTCTTTTCTACTGGGGAAGCATTTTGATCGGAAGTTTTCTGAATCCGGGACGCGTATAATTTAAGTTGATACTCGGACCGAAATTCCGAATTTGTCTTAAAATTTAATAATTTTCAGGAGTTAGCTTTTTTAGTTTTGTGAAATAAGAAAACAAACAAATTAAGACAAAATTTGTAAAACGATATATCGCCCAAAATTGTGTTGGGCGCTCATGGAAGAAATTTCTATCGTTTTTTAAGGAAAAAGATCGCCCAAAATACGACAAAGCGCCCAATCTGGCAATCGTGCGTACCCGATGCAGTGTGGCAAATCATCTACTATTTCCAATGCAAGATTTTTTCGCTCTGAAGCATTTGGCCAATATGTATATAAATTTCTTCCTCAGTTTAAGAATAGCTACAAAAACTCTTTCAGTGATAATCTAGAACCAAAAAAAGGTTAGAATTTAATTGAAAAATCAAAACAGCTTTAATTAAGCACCTGAATTGTTCCGCCGTCACCAATACCAAACAAGTTTGCAATTTTAGCAACTGTGGCTCCCTCTCCGCTCGAACCCAATCGGTATAAGGCGATTATTAATTGCATTTTCACAGAAAATTGCAGGCAAGACCTTGGGCCATGGAAAACATCATCATCCTTAATTAGGTCAAGGATAACATCGAAATTTGTCCATTTCACACGAACAATTTGCTTGAACCTGTCTTCATCCAAATAAGGCAACACATCTTTTAAAAAGTTTTAGGATTTTGGGACCGAATGATGGACAAATGAAGCTCCATATCGAGAGCACTCAGCTACCATTATTGTCAGAGCCAAATCTTCCAAAATCTCGTCCTCTTTCTCCTTACATCTATCTACATAGATAATTGTATTTTAAGTTAGCAAATTTCACTTATATAAGACCCTCATCATCCCAATCCTGCTTTATGGCGCAGAATCATGGACGTTGTCAAAAGCGGATGAAGATCTCCTTGGGCGCTTCGAACGCAAAATTCTTCGAGTGATTTTCGGTCCCGTTTGCGTTGACGGGCTTTGGAGGAGGAGAATTAACAGCGAACTCTACGAGCTGTACAGCGACATCGACTTGGTCAGAAAAGTACGTATCAGTCGACTAAGATGGCTAGGACATGTAGAGCGAATGGACACCAACGCTCCGGCCCGAAGAGTCTTCGATTCCAACCCGGAGGGACAACGCAGTAGAGGAAGACCTCGCCTTAGGTGGCGCGCACAAGTGGAAGGGGACCTCAACCAACTTGGAGTGCGCAACTGGAGGCAGTTAGCCAAAGATCGTGCTAACTGGAGAGGCGTGTTGGTTGAGGCCCAGGTCTACCCCGGACTGTAGCGCCATCTAAGTAAGTAAGTAAATTTCACTTATATGTAGTTGATGAAAGTTATGAACATACCATCATTTTCTTCAAATAACTCCAACATTAATAAATCATTAAAAGCAATTTCTTCATACAGTTTAATAAATTTCCTTTTATTGCTTATTTTTGACATAATTAAACACAGATTTTATCGAAATAAATGATTACAAATTACCAATGAAATTAGTATTGAATCCTCTACGAATTACAAATGAACGTTTGACGTTTAACGCAGCAGCTGGTTTACCACCATTTACCACAAACAGCAATTGGGGCCTTCATGAAACGTTTGTCGTAAACTTACATTTTACGCAAATGGTAAACTTACGACGTTGCATGAATACCCTTATTATATACAAAGTGAATATACCTTCATGTGGGGTGTATATGTATAATGAGTTTAAAATATGTTATGAAAACACGAAAAACATATGGTTGGAAGCGCCGACTAAAATGATGCTGATTTTAGTTCAGGAATTGCAAAAAAAAGTGGAAAATTCCCATAAATTTTAAACGAATGCCTTATTTATTGAGCATTGAATTTATTATTTTATTATTGCATTGAAATGGGAACTATACATAAATTTTTTTGGAAAAGAAGAGTGGAATGTTTCCTGAGTTCATTCTTGGAAACGAAACGACAGAAGCTGCACGAGACTGGAGCTACTAACGCAAGCGGGTCTGAGCCACCAGGAACAAGTTGTTGAAGATACTGATTACTACAGGTAAAATTCAAATACTAAGGAAAATATTGCAATTTAATACCCTATATTTTTAAGCAGACGAAATAAATAATAATAAATTGGAAACATCAACAGAGACATTCAAAGGAAGTTGCGGAAAATATGAGATAAAAAGAACAATTCCACGACAAAGCCTTCCTAATGGAAGAAAAATCCGAGAGAGAGATGTGAAGAATATTCAGCTACTAGAGACCAGCGATGCCACTTCTGAAATAATTTCTGGAGTAAAATTGGTTAAAAAAGTGGAGTAGATTGAAAAAAACGGGAGTAGATTTTCAAAAAGCTTCAATATACATTGTAGGTATATACCTTTTTCAACGCCGAAATGTTTGCATTTTGCAAATATAATGATTGGACATGGCTCGGGACTAAGTCCCAAAACTATTCTATCCTATGACTAAAAACCGATATTTCATACGATACACTTAGACCATTTTATAAGGTCCCGTCTTGTGATACCACATGAATCTATAAGAAGTTTCCTCCTACTCGTTGAACCAGTTTGAGCTTCTAATAAAGCATAGGAGATTACGAAAGTCTAGGTTTGTTAGATCATTGTAATAGAAAGCTCCCGAGGACTGCAAGTTCTCGTAGGGTACTCTTGGTTTTACATTAAGAGCCTGAAATATGCATATATCTATTTTATTATCCTTACATATAATAAAACTGTAGGCATTTTCTTTGTCAGCTAAAAACTCGAAAACTACTGGACAGATTTCGATGAAACTTTTTTTAAATGTTCCTTAAGACTGTGAGACTGCTATAGGCTATGTCGTTTATAGCCACGTCCTTAGGAACAGTTTTTAGCCAAAATGTATTTTTTGAAGTGAAAATATATACATACACATATACCTTGCTACGAATGGATGTTTGTACTTTTACGATCGTCAAACAAAAACAAAACAAGACTAGCATACGTATACTACACATTCGATAAGGGTTGATTTGTTTTCGCAGTGAATGCTATGGTCAGTTGTATATTATGTAGGTATGTATATTATGATTGTATGTCCGATGAAGGATGGGGATGGGGTGAGTCGTGCGTGCTGCAGAATGGCATGGGGTATATTAATAATCTTCATAAGAGAAGAAACGTAAAATACAAAACAGGTTTCATTTCAGAATTTCATTCGATATGTGGTATGGTAATTGTGTTGGGTTGGGGTAGGTAGTTGTTTGGATTCTATAGGAAGAGGGAAGCAAAGGAAAGGAAAGGAAATGCAGTATATTAAACAAGTAGCAAGATCAATGAGAGGGATGGCGATGCAGAGGGTGCACATTATATATCCAATGCATTACATCCATTATCGATATCGCCACACAACGCAGTAGGAATTTCATTCTGATATGACGTATGCATTTTTTGAAGTGAAAATATATACATACACATATACCTTGCTACGAATGGATGTTTGTACTTTTACGATCGTCAAACAAAAACAAAACAAGACTAGCATACGTATACTACACATTCGATAAGGGTTGATTTGTTTTCGCAGTGAATGCTATGGTCAGTTGTATATTATGTAGGTATGTATATTATGATTGTATGTCCGATGAAGGATGGGGATGGGGTGAGTCGTGCGTGCTGCAGAATGGCATGGGGTATATTAATAATCTTCATAAGAGAAGAAACGTAAAATACAAAACAGGTTTCATTTCAGAATTTCATTCGATATGTGGTATGGTAACTGTGTTGGGTTGGGGTAGGTAGTTGTTTGGATGCTATAGGAAGAGGGAAGCAAAGGAAAGGAAAGGAAATGCAGTATATTAAACAAGTAGAAAGATCAATGAGAGGGAGGGCGATGCAGAGGGTGCACATTATATATCCAATGCATTACATCCATTATCGCATATCGCCACGCAACGCAGTAGGAATTTTATTCTGATATGACGTAACAGGGGTAGTTGTTTGGACTCCATAGTTCTACTTTGGGGTTGTTGTCGCACATCGAAAGCAATTTTTCTTGAACAGATAGGTACTGTGTATGAGTGACTTACTTCTGTCCAGCCAGTTTCTGAAATCTATTCTATCTATACATATAATAAAACTGTAGCAATTTTCGTTGTCAGCTAAAAACTCGAAAACTACTGGACAGATTTCAATGAAACTTTTTTTAAAATGTTCCTTCGTGAGACTGCTATAGGCTATGTCGTTTATAGCCACGTCCTAAGGAACAATTTTTAGCCAAAATGTATTTTTTGAAGTGAAAATATATACATACACATAACCAAATATAATTTTGTGCGAGCGGGCAGGGCGAGCACGGGTCCAGCTAGTTCCATCTACCAACGTTTCGAATTTCGTCTCGTTTTATCTGATCATTATGTTTTCTACCTATTAATGGACCATACATAGTTTTATCTGGGGCTAACAGTTTTCCAGATAAATTCCAATAAATTAATCCATAAAGTTGCTACAGCTACATTATTACTTACTTGTCATTAATGGCCTAAAAAACATTTTAGAAAATTGTGAAATATTTTTTATTAAACGAAATAAAGAAATGAAGTAAATTTGAAATTGGAGTAGATGATGGGAAATTAGAAAAAAGTGAAGTAGGGAGTAGATTTATTAAATTTCTGAAAAAGTGAAGTAGATCTACTCCAATTGAAGTAAAGTGTCATCGCTTCTAGATACGTTTTTAGAGATGAAAAACTGATTCGTATGCTCTTTGAAATCGGCAATAATTGCTATTGTTTAGTATTCTCAAAAAATTTACCTAGAACAAAGACTGGTCATTAAGTAGCTATACATAATTTGAAGTGAAGCCATCCGTTTTAAGAAATATAAAAAATAAAAAAACAAGTTTCTAACATTAATACTTTATTACAGGCAGATATACATATTTTACTTCTAATTTAAACACGATTTAAGAAAACGTTGGCTGCTTCATTGAAGTTTCAATTGTGTGCAGATTTGATTACGAACATTTTTTCCAGCGCTCTTGTCTTCATATCTTATTTGATTGTTGAATCCACTTCCGCTTCAAGTGGGGATTCTCTCAAATAAGGAAAGTCACTTTCATCAGCAAGGTTATGCAAGACACATCAAGCTATAATGAAATGGTACAGTTTTTCAATAGTTTTAAGCTTACAGTAATATAGCTGAAGAAAACTATGATTCGAAATCCCAAAAGAGTGTTCTATCCTAACTCGACAGGAACTGAACTTCATATTACATGGTTTTTGAGGTCTTATAAGATGTCCATTATCACGGTATAGAGTGAGTAGATTCTCCATGCACTGATATGCGGACGCAGTCACCCAATATTAAATAATCTGCAAAGAAAGAAAGTAGTTAAAGAATGTTAAATAATTAAGAAGAATTACCTCCTTTATCCAATCTCTACGCAGCTTTGGGTAGATGAATGAGTTCTGAAAGACCCAGCTGTTGTGCGAAGATCCAGGGAAAATCCACAGAAATGTCTAGGAATTTTTTTTCTTTTCATTACATATAACTTTCAAGATTATGCTTATATTCCCTTTGCGATTAAAATAGTCATCTTTGGCAGAACTCGGTGGATCGATTGGAAAGTGCGTGCAGTTAATTGCTCCCAACTTAAAAAACATAACAAAGTCAACTGATGTTTAAGCGAAATCATTTCTTTGATTTATCTATAACTTTCGAAAATCCAGATTTGTTTTGGAAGAAATCGCTGCTTCTTTTTTTTTGTTCCTCATTAGACCATTGGAAAACGCTCAGTAATTCATTGTGACACATTGAAGAGGTATATTTTTATTAAATGCGAATTAAGTGCTACAATCAAATTAGTTAAAGATCAAATTGACATTAGTCAATAATAAGAAAGTCAAAATGACTTTTCTTAAATAATTGTTTGTAAGAAACCCGGTCAGGTACCTACTTCTCTTGAAATTTAGAGATTTCTCTCTCGATTTTTGAGATTTGAAATTTCTCATTTTTCTATGCTGAAAGTAGGTACACGAACGAACCTATTGTGATCAAGTGCAATGGAATCGGGAAGTCGTAAGTCGTAAATGTCCTAAAATAGAACACCGCTATAAGCGAGAGCAGAGGGAGCTTTTTCAAAAATAAAGTATGTAAATTGGAAGTGCATTAATGCCGTCATAAGCTTCGTGTAGACCTCCCGGCTCTCCACTGACGACGTTGGCGTTATTTTTTAGTATCCACTACAGCCTGAATCGCAATGCAATAAAATACATCCTCTTCCTGTTAAAATAGCTCTCGTTGTTGAAAATCGGAGGCTTTGATTCTTATAAGAGAACTGTCGATAAAGATTACGGAAATCTTTGTAGTTTTTGCTTCCATTACTGCTGCATTTCATAACGCTTCATTTGCGTTTGGCCATTTGACATATTCATGCCCAATTGAAATTATCCATTTCGTAACTCTCCTGACGACTGTTGAAATTAAAGTTGAAAAGCCAAATAAATCAGATATTTCTCGAAATGTGTTTGTATTTGGCCAGGAAACAACGTTCGTATGTTTTTATATGTTCTTCAGAAATCACAAAAAAACGTTTTAAGATAATATTTTAAAGGAAAATAATAATTAATTCATTGATTTCAGCTACTTAAATAATAATAATATTAATTAGTTATTAATTAATTCAATTATTATATTTAATTGAATTATTAATAATAATTTTATTTTATACTTACTATTTTAATTTACAGTACCTACTTACGAGTAGTGACGGGTAATTGAAATTTTTATTAAAGCAAGTAATTTAATTACACCGTAATTACACAGTAAATTTTTAGTAATTGCAATTACAAAATTGCTCTAAGTTATTGCATTTACACCAATGTAATTAGGGATGTAATTAAAATGAAGTAAGTAAATATGTAATTAGGCTATTCTTTGTACATTTATTTATTTCATAAAAAAGAAATATTAGATATTTTATTGCACCGACATGCGAGTACATAATGTATATTTTGAGTTAGCTTACATCAGAAAAAGTTTTCCGAAATTTGCATCGGATAGTTTGTTCCAATGAGGAGCATTAATTTTTCCCGCAAATGAAAACAGCCTTTCTTACTGGAGCGGAGGAAGGTAAGATGGTATTGTACTTTATAAGGACCTGATATATTTTAGGATATTTTTCTACAGCTCTTATCGATACATCTCGATCTGTCAGGTACGTAAGCACTTTTAGCTCTGCCGCTGTTGATGAGGAACTCGGCACTCGGCAATATTTTGTTGGTCTCCTCCATTGACATACTATACATGAACTGCTAGCAGCTAATTTTTCGTTGAAGCAAACATAACCACTAGCTCTTTTGGTTCACGGCCGGCGGAGAGAAACGAAAATACTCAAATGTTTTCGAGCAATTCGTGCGATTTTGTTTGAGTGCTAAGTGTGTCATCTGTTATGGAACGTTCGAAATAATTTAAATAATGCCCAAATCACAACGGCGCTTTGCCGCTTGCGTGCGTTGACAGATAAAGTAGAACCAATGCTTTCATATGGTGCAAGCCAAAATGCGGCGTCAGGCTTCGGGTCGCGTTTAGATCGTAAATATCGTAAAGTCCAACGCGACGCCCAAGTAGAGCAACTTTCTACTTTCAGTGGCGTTGGACGTCTTTGACATTTCATTTTCGGTTTGGTTTGTTCGATTTGATAATATTTAAAGTGGTAGAGCATATGCCGTTCATGTTGGAGTAGCGTGGGTATACACGTACTCGTTTTTAGTAGAATATGAGGTTTTTGCAACACAAATTAATTATTTTACTGTGACGAATATTATTTTTGTTGTAATGCTACTAGTGATTTCTTCAGATTGTTGAACAAAAAAATATGTGCCCAAATGTTATGTGCACGCTTTTGAAATTTTAATTTTCTCTGAAACTACTCTGTGCTTTATACAATTGACAAACGAAATAAACATTTTTGTTTAGAATATTTATAGTTTCTTTTTCTAGTCGAGGGAAAATCTAATTTTCTCCGATGTGCAAATGATATGTATTAATTGATTACTTGGTGTACCCG
The DNA here is from genome assembly GCA_949372485.1 of Cheilosia soror. Taxonomy (NCBI): domain Eukaryota; kingdom Metazoa; phylum Arthropoda; class Insecta; order Diptera; family Syrphidae; genus Cheilosia; species Cheilosia soror. Next base: position 50,968,023 of record OX443561.1, read on the forward strand.
TTCGTTTGAATTGCATTGCTTATATAGATATGGCTATATATTTTTTATTGTCTATCGGGACAATGCACATGAATATGCGTACCGACTTTGACCCAAATTCACGGGAATTCTTCGTCCTATATCGAAGATTCCCTGTAAATTTGAACTCCATAGGCGGGAAGGTTTTGAGGTCCAGCCATAAGAATATAAAAAAATGTCTGGACAGGACAGCAAGATCTTCGCGGAAATATAGCAAAAAAAATGTTCGTGTATTTAATTAATACCAGGCAAATGACCCTAATTAGAGGGTCATAAAATCCTTTCAATATGCATTTCCATTACTGGCGATAGGTGAACGGATGTGGTAAAAACCCAGCGAGCGACGAAAAACAGTACCTGCGGTCGCAACAGGCACGTAGCCAGGGGGGGGGCTTGAGGGGCTGAAGCCCCCCCCGAAACTCTAGACAAAAAACTAAAATTTTCTAAAACTGATAACTCAACTAAAACTGAAAGTGAAATGATTGTCAAAATAGGGGTTTAAGCCCTAAATTCAAATCTTTAAAAATAAGACTATCCCGGTAGGTATACAGTATTCAAACGCTAGGTATGTACACTGTGCAAGCCATATCTTTAACCTGGTTCTGCCAAGTCAACTCCTGCAATTCGCAATTGCCTTTGTGTAGTTTGGCGTATTTTTTGGGGAAGTGAGTATAATAAAACCAAAAGAGAGTAGAAAAGTTTTGCATGGAAAAGTAAAAGTGACCTAGCTTTAGATTCTTAAAAAAATACGCCTGTTAGTGAAATTTCTTCCGCAACTGTTCAAATGCATTACATATATTATAACTTTCAAAAATGTCATTACAAAGCATGCACCAGAGAGCTAAAACACTCGACTTCTACGCCTTTGTGAAACAAGATTCATTCAAAATACATCTCAATAAGTCTTGAAGAAATAACGAGCAGAACGATGTCTTCGAAAGCATCAACACTTTTGGCAGCGCCAGCGGTCCAAAAAAGTAATTTCCTAGTAAGCCTCATTACATGTGAAAATCTGTTCAGTTTAACGCTGCCCTTATCACAAAAGAAGTTCTGAATTCTCTTAAGAACATCAGAGAAAATACCGAAGATTTTTTCAGAGAGACTTTTCAATCCGCATCCCAACTTGCAGAGGACTTATTTGAAGTTAAATTAAGAGCTCCAAGAACTTCATTGCGCGTTCCAATCTAGAAACCTTTCTACTGAAGCCTATTTTAAAGTATCTACAAATACGATATACTGATTCCTTGCATTACATAAACTCGCTAATACAAAATCTTACGGACAGATTCATGGTCAACGATGACGTTCTACCATCGTTTCAAGCTCTTCTCTCAGGTTTTGCTGCAGTTGAGCGAGTGAACGAAATGGAAAAGCTAACAGGCTAACCCGTTACTTTGATAATGCAATTTCACTGTCAGCTGTGAAAGCTGAATACATTCTTTGGTGCGAAAAAAAAAATCGTCGAGTGATACTTCTACCGAAGTTTTGAAATTGCTTGATATATGTGACAAGACTTACTTTAGAGGTATAAATTTCTTGCTTACGGTTTTAGCAACGCTTCCAGTGACCACAGCTAGTGTTGAAAAAACCCTTTCAGCTATGAAAAGGATTAAAACAATGTCCCGAAGCGTTATAGAGAATGCAAGATTAAGGTAACTTGCTATGATATCTGTTCATTCGGATATTATTGTGGATCTAAATAAGGTGATTGATCTCATGTTAAAAAAAAATGTGTGTAAAATTATTATTTAAGTACCTATGTTCGTTTAAGTACATACGATTTAAAAACTAATACGACTCAATGAATTGGAATATTCTTAGTTTTTTGCTTCATAAGATTTGGATCAAGCCCCCCCCGAACCAAAATCCTGGCTACGGCCCTGGGTCGCAATCGTCCGAATGAATGTCCAGCATACCAACAGATGTATAAATATAACTGAAATAAAATATAAATATGAATTGAAAAATCGAGTAGATCATCGGTATCCATATTTGAGAATTTATTAATAGGTTTTTTTTTCAATAGCCAAAGCAAGTTTTTAACAAAATTGCACCTCTGTATTTTAGTGACTGAACTTCTTTCCACAGCGTAGATAAAATATGCTGGCCATTTGGTAATCTTGCACACTTAAATCGTTTTTCAAGTATTCCACAAAGTAATCAATTCACAATTTAAAGGGAAGGGATTTTCGGTGTAATTTATCCACATTTTCTCAACCAAACTAAACATCTACCAGCCTCGCCTGAAAGGACTTTCATGGGAAGGCTTGTACCTGTGTATCTATGTACATTCCATGCACCAGACAATTCTGCCACAAAAATATTCCACGACAAGAAAAGTGAAAATACAATAACTGTTATTTATTTATGAATTTTTTACTATTTTGAACAAATTTCCTCTTAAATCGTGCATTAAAAATAACAGGTATAAGCAAAAAGGAGTAGACTTGCATTCTGCTCTGAATTGGGGTATATTAACATAAACCAAACAGAACTTTCAATTGCTCATACTCTAGTCTCTCAACGCGCCAAAGCTCTGAAGCGGCATTTAGTTTTGGAAAACTGCGGCTTGCGCGCGTTGACATAAAGTACGGTAAAGTTTCTAAAACGCCTGTCAACGCACGCAAGCGGCAAAGCGCCATTGTGATTTGGGCATAAGTCGTTATTTTGCGCAGTTGCAATGTTTCTACAATGGATGTCACTGTGTTCTATGTAAAAAATAGAAATTGCGCCCAGAGGTTTCATACTTTCGCCGCACTGAACCAAACGGGCTACTGCTTATGTTTGCTTCTTTTTTCCTCGCATCGTCCATATAAGTACATATGTCAATTCATTCAGTATCTGTGGGTACTATTCTGTCAACCCAAAAACAAAATCAATTTACCATCATTTCCGTAGTCAAAGAATTGTAGTGCTCTCTGGTGTCTTGCAGTGTTGGTCAAGGACTTTTTCAGATGTTGTGCTTTGCGCAACACATGATAAAAGAATTTCTTTAACGTCTTGCAGATTTTTGCCCGACGTTGAAGTAACCACATTCAGCCACTTTATTTTAATTGCAGAGCAATTAATTGCTGCTACAAATGCATCATAGGAAGGACTCTAAACTCAGTTAAAAAATACTATATGCGAATCACCGCATCAATGCTCCTTATAATGCCGTAATTTCCCTAGTCAAGTACTTTAAAACACTTTAAGCAGCAGTTTTTTCGAATTTGATTTTGAGAGAAACTATCGATGGTATCAAATAACAAAAAAAAAAAAAAAAAAAACAGCACAATATTCACCCAAATATTCTAAATCTACTGCTGATAATCATGCTATCAGAAGCTTGTCGCAAAGCTCACCGAGCTTATCTTTGCTCATTAATATTTTTTTAATAGAATTATACGTGGAGTTCAACCTTGTAACGATAAAATATCGAAAGAAATGTCCAATCAATAAAAACAAACAAACCTATGTTTTTAAGTTTTCTTACTTTTTTATATTTATGCAATACATGAAGTATAATTTTAAGTTTGTTTTAAACGGTGCTCATTTTGTTTTCAAATAAACCAGAAAAAAGTTTGAAGTGGAGTTCATTTTATTTTAAATGCCTATGTCTATTGTCTCTTATTTAAGATGCTACATTACGGTAATTGTCTCTTATTTAAGATGCTACATTACGGTAATTAGATGTAGTGACTACGGAGTTCTCATCGGCATCTTCTTCTTCTGCTTCTTCTTCAATTTCAGCTTAAGAAATGTTATTATCAAATCAACCCGAAAGTGTAAGCATATGTTATGCAAAGCACACGCCATATTGATAATTTGTGCGGCCTTACGGGGTGAATAATGCAGTTGACGTGCATCCAATATACACCTGAATCGGTTTTTCAAAACACCAATAGTCCTCTCTACAATATTGCGAGTTCTGCTGTGGCTTTTGTTGAACGCACTTTGATGACTACCAATTGCCGGCGAACGATATTGAGTAATAAGCCATTGCTCCAGAGGATATCACATAGAAAAACATTCTGTGATTCTTGATTTATATTAAATTAAGACATTGTATGTACAATGTACATACCTAAAATCTAAGAGTTTCTTTCTCATTCGCGGTATTTGCTCTCAAAAAAGTCCTTGCACTACTCAAATTCCATACATGAGAATCGTGGTTTGATCCGGGATACCGGGATAAGAATAACTGATTAAGGAGCATTTAAAAGAAGTGCTTAGCTAAATACCTATACCTACCAACATAGCATTTATACTAAAATATCCTTTTTTGTACAAATATTTTTCTTCAGCCGGTGGGATAAATTTGATATGAGTTCCATCGATGCACATAACCATACCCGGAAATCTGGCCTTTGAGTAGAAGTCCAATTTTGCCTGTCTTTTGTCCGCATCGTTCGTGTCTAAATCTGCAACAACTTACACTATTGATCCTCGAGGTCAAACGGATTACAATCATCCCTCAGTATCTTACCTACGCTGCATTTTTAATTCTCCTTTGCGTCTAACATTCTCCTCCTCACTAGCAACAATAATTGCAAATGCAACAGAATCCATTTCTAACAATTTTTTTGTTCAAAATACACATAAAACAACGATTATAATTTATTTATTTCTTTAACCTCCCATTACTTTGTAGTTATTTAAATCAATCTAGGTATTAATTTCTTGTCTAAATATTTAATTTTCTAAAACTTTTGTTATTCTATTTTTGAACATTGAGAAATACACATCAAAAATATTTCTCCGGATCTTTTGCTTGCCTCTGCCTCCCCTTGAAACTCTTAAAGGTTATGGGCGATACGAAGGAACATTCGAGTGGGATACTGCAGTTCAAAGGAGCGGACTTCGACAACTAGCAGTTTAGAGTCAAGTCTCATATTGATTCTCTTGGTCTCCTGGAGATGTTAACCAGTGTTAAACCAGCTGAGGAAGAGGCGAAACTGGATTTCAAAAAGAAAGATCGCAAATCCAAGGATCGAATCGTAAATTTTCTACACAATGACTGCTTAGGGAACATAAGGGATAAAAGTACCGCAAAGGAGATGTGGGACAGCCTCACGAGTACATTCGCAAAGAAGTCCTGTAGGTATTATTAAAAGAGCTTTTTAATTTCAAATATAAACTTCAGTTTATTTAATCACTATTATATCTTAATAACTACTTAATAAAAAAATGAATATTTTAAGATGCGCAATTACGCGTGACCAACGCCGTGTACCACACTACAGCAACTCACTAACTCATTCGTGTCTAATTCAATTGACGTTGAATTTGGAATTTGGAAATTTGGAAATACGGTACTAACTGTGGAACATAATGAAGCGGGAAGTTTGAATAATGGAGTGTATTTATTTTAATACGCTACATAACTCCCCTCTAAAAAAATTTGTTTCGATATTCGGAAACATGTTTTTCGTACAATTACGGCTGCTATTTGGTTTGCTCTAACATATATCAGGTTATATCATACGCCGGCTTAAGACGATCTATGGAAATCGTTTGGTTTTTTCCATTTATATCTAAAATAAAGTGTTTTCGGCATTTTCTTATTATTTTAAAAGGGCCTTGGTATGGTTGTTCCAGACCAAGTCTGACCCTATCTATTCTAACGAAAGCATAATCACACTTAAGGATATCGTCTGGTACGTAAGTTCGTGAGCTCGTTTGTTTGCGAGGGCTTCTAAATGTGACTCGACGCATTTTATTACGCAGATTTTGAACTAAAGTTGTAGTATCGGTAGGTTCAGTCGTTTCGTTTTGTATGAAAAACTCTCCCGGAACTTTAAGAGCTTGCCCGTATACTAGGTCGGCTGGGGATGCGTTAAGATCTTCTTTATATGACGTTCGAATGCCGAGAAGGACTAATGGAATATCGTCGCTCCATTTTTCCGTATTTCCCCTAGACTTTAACGAATCTTTTAGTTGGCGGTGTACCCTCTCGATCATACCATTACTTTGGGGATGATAACTTGTAGTATGGATCCTTTGGCTCCCCAATAATCGTGATAATTCTTTGAATAAGTTGGATTCAAATTGAACTCCTTGATCCGTCGTTATTTTCAAGGGACAACCGAATCGTGAAACGTATCCGTTAATAAATGCTTTCGCAACCTCAGAAGCAGTGCTTGACCGAAGTGGATACGCTTCCGGCCACCTTGTGAGACGGTCTATAATTGTGAGTAGATATTGAAACCCATTCGATGGAGGCAAAGGTCCTACTAAATCCATATGGATGTGTTCGAACCTGCCTGTCGGCTCATCGACGTTCTCGAGAGGAGACTTGATATGCCTGTGTACTTTAGATTTCTGGCAGTTTAGACAGCCTTTAGCCCAAAATCCAACATCTATGTTAATACCTGGCCAAAAATACCTTGATGTACATAACTTCCTACTGGCCCGAGTTCCCGGGTGTGAAACGTCGTGCAGTTTGTAGAATGTGGATTTTCGAAGTTCTTCTGGCAGATATGGACGATTTTGTCCCGTAGATATTTCGCACCAAATTTGTAGGTCAGTATTTGGCACAGGAATCTGTTCTAGTTTCCACCTGCTTTTACTATTTTCGGAAAGTAACTCCTTAAGTTCAATGTCGTTTTCTTGCTTTTCGTATAAACCTTTGGCATCTAAACCCGAAAGTGATATACCGCAGCTTTCGTTGCCGCTAGGTCGTGACAGAAAGTCAGCGACAACGTTTGACTTGCCGGAAATATGGCGGATGTCATTCGTAAACTGGGCGATATATTCTAAATGCCTTGTTTGACGAGGGCTGTGGTCCGTTTTAGATGTTAAAGCCGTAGTTAAGGGTTTGTGATCCGTAAATACGATCACATCCCGACCTTCTATAAAGTGTTTAAACTGTTTAATGGCTAAATATATAGCTAGAAGCTCCCTATCAAAGGTAGAATACCTGGTTTCGGCTGGCTGTAGCTTTTTTGAAAAGAAAGCTAAAGGTGTCCAACAATGCTTATTAGTGTCGAACTGTTGTAACACAGCCCCCACCGCTATATCGGAAGAGTCCGTTGTTAGGTTAAATTTGGTACTCTCAATTGGGTGGGCGAGAAGCGTAGCAGAAGCTAAAGCTTCCTTTGCTTTTTCGAAACCGACATTACACTCCTCTGGCCAATAAAAATCATGTGGTTTTATTTTTCGATTGTTGTGTGTTCTATTTTTCGCCTTTTTGTCTTCGAATTTAGAAATATGAGCGTAAATTGGGGCTAGATATTCTGCTAATCGGGGTATAAATCTATTGTAAAAATTTATCATCCCCATAAACTGCTGTGTTTGCTTAATATTAGTGGGTGGTTTTAAAGATATTATGGACTCAACTCTTTCTTTAGACGGGTATATTCCATTCTTGTCTATGGTATGTGCTAGAAAGGTTAAACTGTCTACCCCGAAAACGCATTTGGACAGATTGATTTTAACGTCATATTCGCTTAGTTTTTTGAATAACAACTTTAAATTTTCTTTATGCTCTATTTCAGAACGACTAGCTACCAGGATATCATCAATATAAGGAAACACGAAACTAAGACCTTGAACTACTTGGTTAATAAACCGCTGAAATGTCTGCGCAGCGTTTCTTAACCCAAAAGGCATTCGCAAGAATTCGAATAAACCAAAGGGTGTAGTTATTGCTGTTTTGTGTATGTCGCTTTCTGCGACCGGTATGTGATGAAAGGCTCTCACAAGATCTACTTTGGAAAATATTGTGCATCCTCTCAGGTGCATTGCAAAGTCCTGAATGTGTGGTAATGGGTAGCGGTCTGGTATTGTGGAAGCATTAAGACGTCGGTAGTCCCCACATGGTCTCCAGTCATTGTTATCCTTCTTCTTTACTAAGTGTAAAGGAGAAGATGCCGGGGACGAAGAAGGTTGACAAATTCCTATGCTGAGCATATAGTCGAATTCAGTTTTAGCTAACTTGAATTTTGCGATATTTAGTCTACGTGGTTTTGCGAAAGGTAGTTGGCCAGTCGTGACTATTCGGTGCACTACGGTATGCTTTATTGGCATTTTGTAATTAGGTGCAGACGTCAGGCTTGGAAAATGCTGTATTATGTCTCCATAATGGTTCGAAAGTGCGAAATGTTTTGGAGTGGGAGTGTTCCAGTATTTCTCAATCGTGCAGACAGCTATTAGCGTTTTTTTATCTACCAAACGTTTTTCTCTTAGGTCAACTAAAAGATTAAATTTCGATAAAAAATCCGCTCCAATGATAGGATGCGGAATGGAAGCAATGAAAAATGCGTGGGTGAAATCCCTTCGCAGCCCCAAATCGAGTTTCAATAGCTGGGTACCATACGTACGAATTGATGTACCATTGGCTGCCGATAAGCAAAAATCTGCATCTACTCTATCGCGAGGAAAAAATGTTATGGGTACGGTGGAAACATCTGCTCCAGTATCAATTAAAAACGGAAATTTTGTATTATTGCATTTTATGAAAAGGCGGCTAGAAGAAATCGTTTCAACGTGACTGTCTGTGGCCGCTTCACAAGCAGTCAAAATTAGTTTTTTTGTTGATTTTCGTTTTCTCTGAAGTTGCATGGTTTGCAGCAGTTTCGAGCTTTTTTACCAAAGCGATAATGAAAGTAACACGTAGGATATTTCTGCACTTCATTTGAATCACGCGTTTGCCTATTTTTTTTAAAAAAATTTTGTCGACGGCGGGAGTTACTCCGCGATCTAGCGACTGATCTAACAGATGATAGTTGAAGTCTACTTAATGTATTCTCGATTGTTGTTAGTCTTTTAGCGATTGGGTCATTAGATATGGATGCAATACCTAAGGGCCTGCCAACTTCAAAAATTGTGTCTGCTGTTTTTAGCTGATCATCGGTCTCAGCATCGGGTGTCGCAGCTAGGATGGATTTTACATACGCGGGCAGACCATTCAACCATATTCTTTTTAACAAATCGTTTGTTACCGCTTTCGACCCGCCTGCGATTGTTTGCAAATTCCGAAAATATTGTGAAGGAGTATTATCTCCGATCGCGACACCGTCCAATAATTTAGTTACCCTACGATTCTCACTCTCCGTGTGCCTTCCGACTACTGTTTCCTTAAGTGTTTTATACTTGTTATCCGCGGGTGGATTATTAATTAAATCAGTAATTGACATTAAAATATCTTCTGGCAAAGCTGTGAGCGTGTGATGGTATTTTAAACCATCACTTGTTAAATTATTAATAACAAATGTTGATTCTGCTAAAGCAAACCATGTAGCAGGGCTGGCGTGACAGAAATTGGGCATTTTTACCCTAGCGATAGTACTCGTGGAACTAGCCGCCCCACCATTCGCACTTCCCTTGTTTTCTTCATCATTCATTTTAGTTAATTAGTTAATAGTATCTCGTATTTACAATTTAAAATTTTTAAAACAAATATATGTATTTATGTTTAGGATAATATTTGAAGCGGGCTTACCAAATTCCAATAGAAAAACTAAATTAAGCTGTAGTTTGGTACGTACATTTTGTTCTATCTTGTTAGTCACAGGTTCGGTTCACGTCGGGGTCACCAATTGTAGGTATTATTAAAAGAGTTTTTTAATTTCAAATATAAACTTCAGTTTATTTAATCACTATTATATCTTAATAACTACTTAATAAAAAAATGAATATTTTAAGATGCGCAATTACGCGTGACCAACGCCGTGTACCACACTACAGCAACTCACTAACTCATTCGTGTCTAATTCAATTGACGTTGAATTTGGAATTTGGAAATTTGGAAATACGGTACTAACTGTGGAACATAATGAAGCGGGAAGTTTGAATAATGGAGTGTATTTATTTTAATACGCTACAGTCCGTTGTGAATCAATTTATGGTGAAAAAGCAGCTTGCAGTGCTTAAAATGGGGGATAACGATTCAGTTTCGACCCATTTAATGACGTTTGAGAATCTTATCCGCCAGCTTAAGTTTTCTGGAGCGAATATGGAGGAAAATGATTTGGTGGTGCAACTTTTATTAAGTCTCCCTGCAAGGTATGATGCTCTGGTCACAGCTCTTCAAAATATTGAAGGAGGTAAATCAACATTTAATCTAGTAAAAGAAAGGCTTCTTTTAGAAGAAACAAAACTGTCTGACAGAGTAAAAGGAACTTCACCAACCGAAAATGCAGCTTTTTCAAGTGAAAAAAAAATACATTCAAGTTCAAAGGGAGATGTTACAAGTGTAAAATATTTGGTCACACTGCAAAAGACTGTCAAACAAAGGACAGTGAATCAAAATGCAATTGGAAGGAATCTGATACCAAAAAGAGAGATGCTAGGACCGTTGACAGTTATTCCAAAGCAGTGGCTTTTATGGTTAATGGAAGTTCTCAAGAGAAACGCCATGGGAATATACGTTTTTTGCTTGATTCCGAAGCGAGTGATCACCTAATGAAAGATAAGTGGTGCTTCACTAATCTACGAACATTGAATACTCCTACTATGATTGACGTAGCTAAAGAAAACTAGTGAAGAAAAGTATGAAGGTTAAATTCAAGGAAGGCGAAGCACTTATAGTCAAAGATGGAGATACTATCGCAACAGCAGTTTCCCGAGGAAATTTATATGAGATGACAATTGCTGTAAGTTCAAAAGGATTCGTGAACATATGTAGAGCAGATAAGGATGGCACAAGCGATTAGATCACATCTGTCAATCTTCGATAACTCAAATGGTGAAGAAAAATCTTGTTTCTGGAATGGGCGCAAAGACTGGTGAATATAGTTTATGCGATATATGTGTTGAGGCAAAGCAAACTCGACAGCCATTTGATGGAAAAAGAAAAGAAACTAAAAGACCTTTGGAAAAAGTGCATTCAGACGTATGTGGACCGGTAAATCATACTTCATGGAATAGCTACCGACATTTTATGTCGTTTATAGACGAAATCTGAAGTGTTCGAGAAATTTAAAGTTTAACTATACTATTTCTAAGCTCAGAGGTGATCAGGGAGGTGAATATACATCGAACGAGTTCAAGACCTGGTGTAAGGACAAAGGTATTCAAATGGACAATTACATCCCATATTCACCACAACTCAATGGAGTGGCCGAACGCTTTAATAGGACGTTAGTAGAAAAAGTTAGAGCTGTTCAAAATTAAGTTGAACCTTACAATGATCCGGAAATGACTGAAGATGAAGAAGAAGAAGTTCAACAGCCTGCAGAAGAACAAGTTCTAAGAAGAAGCGGTCGTGAGAAAAATGTACCACATCGTTTCTTCGAATATTTTACTGCACATATGGCAAACTCAGTGATGGCTTCGACTTCGACCATCACCGGAAATAGAAGAACGTGATGTGGGCTACTTAGGACGATTTCAAGAAAAGCCATCAGAAGAACATTGGCAGACTTTAAAAGGGATCGTTAGATACCTAAAAGGCACCCAATGTAATAAACTTATGTTTAAAAGAAATTTGGGCAGTGATCCTAAAATAGGATATGCGGATGCGGACTGGGGCAGTGATTGCAATGACCGGAAATCAGTAAGTGGATTCGTAATTCAAGTTTTTGGATGCACAGTCTCCTGGTCAAGCACGAAGCAACCTGCTGTTGCGACATCATCCAGCGAGGCTGAGTACATGGCCCTGAGTGCAGCTACTTCCGAGATTTTATGGATCAGAGGAGTTATGGAGGATCTTCACCAGATGGTTGATAAACCAATAGTCATCTATGAAGATAACAGAAGATGCATTGGCATGTCAAACAACCTCGAGTGCAAACGTGCCAAACACATTGATATTAAACATCATTTTATTATGGATTATGTACATCGAAAAGGGATTTATAAAGATCGAATCTATTGCCACTGAACAACAACTGGCGGATTTATTTACGAAATCTCTTGATGGAGTCCGTTTTCAGAAATTATATAAGAAGTTGGGATTAATGGATTGAGAAGGGGTGTAGTTATTTAAAGCAATCAAGGTATTAATTTCTTGTTTGTCTAAATATTTAATTTTCTAAAAACGTTTGTTATTCTAATTTTGAACATTGAGAAATACACATCAAAAATATTTCTCCAGATCTTTTGCTTGCCTCTGCTTCCCCTTAAAACTCTTAAATATTCTATGATACACATTTTTTTCGTATTCGTATCCGTAACGTAGATCCGATTTCGTAACTTTATTACGAGGGATTCTGTGATAGGCGTGATTATAGTTTTTCTATTAAAGGTCTAGCTTTGCTTTTGAGGTATACGCATAAGTGTCTATGTACTATTACAAACTGGCTGCAAACATGCTTTCAGAATTATCAAAAATTAAAAGTGTTTGAAAAAATGTATACATATCACTAAAAATGCATGTGAAATAAATTTTCCATGATAAAAAATTGCAGATTTTACAACACAGGATTTTATTATAAGCTAAACAAATATCAAGAACTGTTACATAGACTAAGTTATCAGCATGTGAATTCGTTTGGTTTAAGCCAAGCGATCTTTTCACAGCTCCTTATTTGTGATAAAACGATTGAAAAATACGATCAAATCATTTTCATATTTGAAGAATATGGAACTGATTATGATACTAAAAATGGAGATGATATAATTGATTTAGAAGAGTATGTTAGAAACCAACGATACAGATTGCGTGAGTACATTGCACAATATGTTAATATTTCAGAGATCTTAACTATCTGGATGAACTCTAGCGATTGTGCCGGTTTCTTGCCTTCGAAATTGTACTTACGTACACATACAAAACATGGATTTCCAGTAGGTATAGAAAACGCAGGATTTCTATTTTCGATTGTACTGTCCCTTGCCAAGACTTGGCAAAAACCATTTCCAGCGTTCCTTTCATCTTTGTGTTTTTCTTCTCTGGAACGATTTTTATCTGCAACATGGCTTTCATATTCATTTTCAAGCGGCTGTCTAGTCTTGTGCTTGAAACAAGTGTCGCACCAATCTTTTTTGGTCTATACTACAGGCCAGGTCTACATTTTCATTTTCATTACACTTTTTTACATAAGCCCTTATCTTTTTTGCAGTGGTGGGAAGGTAATTTGTTAAGGCTCTGCAGAAATTCTTTCATGAAACACAATCGAGGATCTCTTTGATTTATAGTTAAACTTTTAATAGGTATTTGAAATGTTGTCTGCTATTCACAATTTGCTTCTTTTTACCTAAATCAGAAACGACCACTCTTTTATCTTCGTTTTTAGTTCTTAAAGAATATTTGAATGTATGTTTTTTTCGTGTACCTCCGGTTAGATGTTCTAAAGTGACTGTTGTACTAACGAAAACTATCCTTTCTTCTCAATTTAGATTGGACCAGATACATTCAAATATAATATTCCTATCTTCATTAGACAACGATGCAACGATCTCCTATTACACGAGCTTCCCTGTCTATGTTTTGAAATGCATTTTTCTGATTTTTCGGTTTTAAAAATTCCAAAAATGCATTTCCTCTCATACTGAGCTCTTTATTTTTTTTTTCTCTGCTTTTTCTTCATTTTCTTAGTCGGGCTTGGTTCATTATCTTAAATACGTACAAAAATCTCTTTTACAATGACGTAATAAATTTACACTTTAAATTTTTTTCAGAATTTGAAATTAAATCTTCTCTTTCATCGATGTCGAGAATTGTGATCTCGCTTAACACCTAGCTTGAACCATCGTCTTCGTAAAATTCAATTGACTTTTGTTCTGACTCTCATCAACTTTAGACAAATCTTAATATTCTACGTCATCATCTTAGCTAATTAAAAATGCATTAAATTATCCTTAAATAGAAGGAGGCTATAATTACCGTTACTCAGAAGATTATCCAACGATTTTTGCACAATATCATTATCAAATTTTTAATAAGAATTCAGGGCTAAATTCGGCATTAATAATGCTAATATGCGCATTAGGGTGGTCCTTATTCCTAAGAAAAATTTTTTTTTTCTTTAATTTCGCGGGGCACCACGTCATTTGAATATATACCATAAGAAAGTATTTCAGTATTTTTTTCGAATTTTTTAAGTGACATTTAGAGGTCGCTACCAAGGTTTGAAGTTTAAATAAAAAGGCAAGATTTTACTTTACTGCCCATTCGAAAACATTCGAAAATAACGGTTTTTTTTGCACAGTCCGATTGATTTCAGTGCCCTAAACACAAAACTGAAAAAAAAAATTGGCTGTCTCTCACCGTTTGGGCGTGGCACGCCCCCAAAGTTTCAAAAATACCATATGAAATAGTACCAAAATTTCAAGAACGGAGTGTATTGGATTGTGATGAAACTTTTTTTATAAGTTAACTGCACATTTAGGGAATATAAAAAAATTAATTTTACAAAAATTGGACACTCCATTCCTGAAATTTTGGTACTATTTCATATGGTATTTTTTTAACTTTGGGGGCGTGCCACGCCCAAACGGTGAGAGACCGCCAAATTTTGTTTGAAGATTTGAGTTCAGCGCATTAAAGTCAATCGGAATAAACAAAAAAAAGTATTTTTTTCGAATGGGCAGTAAAGTAAAATCTAGCCAATAAAAACTCAAAATCTGTATTTGTTAGATTCTTTTATTTTTATAGCCAGGACATAAAAAATATTACAAAATTATTGTTTTTGTTACTATGAATTAAGTAGATATTTCAATCATTTATTTTTAAGATAGAAGGGTTGACTTGTTAGTATTAGGGAACTTTTTCCTCTTACTTACTCTTACTCTTTTACCAACAAAAGCAAATATTGCTTTTTGTTCTTCATTGGTTGTAATTAGTTCTTCATTGGTTGTAATTAGCTAGTAGCTTTACTGAGTCCGCTACTTGTAGACACCATTGTAAGTTGAAACACGTTACTATGACTTTTACAAATAAAACACGTGAGTTTTTCCTCTTAGGGAGCGAAATAAAAAGACGCGTGGCTAATAACAATGCCTAGATGAAACTGACTTGGCTATACTTTATTTTAAATCAAGAAGAACATGGTACATAAGAACAACATCGAACGATGCTGTTCCGTTTCTTCTAGATAACCAAAATACCGTTTAACGCACTTTGGTAGCTTAACAACTAGAACTAAAACTAGGTCATAATTATATGGGTATATAACGGTACAGAAGAGAGGTCGTGGGTCGGAAGGGATAAGAACCGATTGCCTATGAGAGTTTCACTTGCATGTAAAATGTAATATAAACAATTTAACACCTAAATGAAACATGAGTGAAACCATCATTTAAGCTGTCCTTCAACGCTTTTTGTAAAGACTTTGACAGCTGGTAGCGACCTCTAAATCTTAACAAAAAAAAAAAAAAAAAAACCTATTTCATATTTAGAGGTATATAATCAAATGAGAAAGTGCCCCGGGGATAATTCAAAAGTCGAAAAATAAGGACCACCCTAATGCGCATGCACACTTGTACCGTACCACGTAAGTGATTACGAAAATGTTAAAAGAAATAAACGTAGGTATATGTTTGGCGAAATTTAATTTGGAATATCAATAAATTGCACATACGAAGCTTATTTTATTCATAAATTTGATTTGAAAAATTACTTTTTTTTTTGCTAAAAATAATTCTTATTACAACGATATAAACACTCAACATTCACTTTGATTTGACATTCAGGAGACTTTGTTGCATTTTTGCCGCGAAATAGTTTTTTCCGGTTTCTGTAAAATTTTAAGATTTTTACCATGAGAATACCAGTGGAAGGCTCGGATTTTTCTGATTATTTTGAGTAAATAATATCTTTTTATATTGTATCCTTTGAAAATTAAAAAAATAAATAAATATCTTTTTCACATTATTCTACATACTTACGAGGTCCTGTCGTTTAACCCTCTATAGATCTATACAATTATATCAAATAACGAGAACATTGTATTTTTCTGGAGAAGTTTTAGACAGTCCTCTCCGCGGTGTTGTACTAAACGACTTTGATTTCTCTACATAATAATAAAATTGTAAATTTTAAAAATTGTGTTCCACTATCACGTAAGAACTAATAACCCGATTGGTATGGATCTGTTTGGAAAAGGTAGGCCTCAACAATGAGCACCATATAGGCTTTATTTTATAGCAATCGGCTTACTCATTTATGAAATATACGAAAAATAACGGAACAAATATTGGATTTTACGTGAAGCCAATTTTTTTGTTGTTGGGTTGTTGCTCTGCTTTGGGTTGGTGCCTTGGTGGGCGTAAATCGCAGCATGATGTGATGTAGCATATCTGCGAGTACACCATACGGTGCAAAGCGCTTGGTAGAAAGAATGAGAGATACAATCTGCCCTAGCGAGGAATCCTTCGGAATGGAAGGGAATATTCTCCGATTTTCGTTCCGACAAATAGGCAACGCATATTGGCGTTATGCGTTTCAGTGCGATCAAGTGCATTTTACATTTTAGCAAAGTAATTGGTTGTTGCTTAAAACAAATAGGAAAACCCCGATGCAGCACGAAACAACATCATATCAACATCGTCGCATTTCAATTATACTTCCGGATACCTCGAATGTAATTTGAGAGTCCGAGATTTATATATCCTGTAATGTCATTACATTATGCCATCGAAATTCTGTCTTCGCATTTAATTTCTCGCATTTTTTTTAAAGTTCAATTTGTCATTTAAAGTGTAGGTATTCTTAAATGGACTAAATACTAAATTTAAGATTGTTTTTTTGCTAAAGGCGAGCGAAGCAAGTCGAGCACGGGTTAGCTAGTCTAAAAAATTAATTGCATTGTGTTTGTAATAGTTGTCCTCTGTAATGCGTGAACCGATTTTTATTCTTGAAATTTCCCATGATAGTGATAGGTGACATCAATACCAAAGTTTATGTATACATACGGTCTTTGTATGTGTATTGGTTCATAAGTTATAGGGGCGTGGCGCATCCCATACAAAAAAAAAAACATTCAAACTCTTATATCTCAAAAACCACCTAATCGGTTGAGCTTAAATTTACACATAGGTCCCTATTAATTGTCGATTGATATTTGTCGATTTGACAGTCGCTTGTAGTCGATTACAAATGTGTGATCGATGCTTTCTCTTGGAAGTGAAAAAATTGTGTGCGTACGAATAGCTAAAATCAATCGACGCAATCGACAATTGTCGCGACGATCGCTGATCGACAATCACAATAAAGGCCATCATAGTCTTCGGTATTGGCCCAGGAGTGCTCTTGTGAAAATTGGTCAGAAGTATAAAATGGGGCGTAGCGCCCCCATACAATAAAATAAAATTCAAACGCTATTCTTCGACAGTCATATTTCACCGTGCAAATTGCAGTATACTGTCTGTATCTACATATTATACCCTGGCATGTCGATCGATTTTTCATGTTGATGCTTTTGGAAGTCCAAATCACTGTAACTAACGACTAACCTTCCCAAAAACTTTAATTCTTTGATGATTGGTTATAATATTCTTGCCATCTTTTTCTTATATAAAAATGAAGATCACGACTAGGCTTGCCACCTTTTAGAAAATCTCGTGGAGGACTTAAAAAATAAAACTTTTTTTGAAACATAAAGTCAATCAATTTTTTTTTTAATATTGGTTTGTTTGTTTACTTGCAATTACGCTGGCTCTATATTTGTTTACCACTTTAATGAATGGCTTTTCTTTCACATTTTTGTACTCAATTAAGGAATGAGACCAACCTTTGAAGTGCGAGATTTCCGACCGTCACAGTAGAAGTAATAACTGACGGTTTTTACACAAACATAAAGTCAGAAAATATGAGGTACCTAATTGAAAAAAGCTACATTTTAACCACCGAATTTTTGTACTGACATTTTGCTTACTTTCAAGGGCACGGGCTAATATTTTGTATTTAAACATTTAAACATTTTTACTGACTTATCTTAAAAAAAAAAAAACGTAGCTTATAGGGGCATGCTGCCCCCCGTGCAATCTCTCTGCTTTTGGCTACTGTAGGATTTCGAGTGGGTGCAAGGTTGGGTACCTATATGCAACGTTTATCTTATGTTGCTTGACTAATTTTACCGCAAAAAAATACGTATTTTTATAATTACCTTATATCTTCGGTTTTTGGATCCGATTTTGATGAAACTTTTTTATTAGTTAACTACACATTTATTTAATACTAGCTGACCGAACTAGCTGGCGAACGAACTCCTTCTCGCCCCAAATTTAACGCCTTCGGATAAACTCCAGAGTGATAATAAAACACTGCTAGTAAAAAGCACATTTGCTCAATAGAAAATGATAATGCGAAAAGGACACCTGTCAAATTGCGCGAACAGCCTAAGTCTACGTATAACGCCATCTGTCGGGTTGTGGCATTGATCGCAGCACAGCGCAATCTATTATTTATCTCGGTAACTTCTCCACCCAAAATGCACGCAAATTGTCTTTTATCACAATGAATTTCACAATTATCCGAAATTTTTCAAGCTTCACAACGAATTTTACACCTTTGCATCATGCAAAATCATCAAATCATGCGATAAAATGGAAAATTTCGTCGAAAAAAAAAAAATTAATTTTTTAGCGTTTTTCCGGAAATTTCCGAGTTTTTCACTAAGAATTTTTCCATTCGAAAAGCCATTCCGAAACAATTGCACACAAGCTAAATTTTTCGTTCATGATTTAGTCGTTTAATTTTTTATGCGATGTTTCAATTCGCAGCTTCTTTCACGTGCAGTGCAGAAGTCAATAGTATCTAAAGATAAAGAAGATGAAGAGATGAAAAATATTAAACCCTCTTGCTCTTCTGCAGGTTCTGCAATTTATATTAAAACTTGACTTTAATGTATCTATTGCTACATTTGTAAAATAAAATCGTACTATTTGAAAAGTGAAAGGAATTTGATTTTTTTTGTTAAAGTAATTATGGTTGTGGAGGACATTTTTCTTTTTGTGGAGGACGGAGGACAGCACCTTACAAAGGAGGACGGGTGGCAAGCCTAATCACGACTCACTGACTCATCTACGCCCAGCGCAAACCCCTTATTTTAGAAAGCGAAAATGTTGCACGGAGGTTCCCTTTATGAAGTTTACAAGAAATAAGGAAGGATATTTCGAAATTCAACCCTTAAAAGGGTAAAAGGGGCGTCAAAGTTTTTATAGGAAAGATTTTTTTCATTCGATCGACTTCAAACTCGGTTTGTGTACTCTCTATAAGAAGTAAAGAAAATTGATTTCTCCGATTTGGAAATTTTTCTTGGGGCCCGCCCGAGTTATTAGCGATGGCCCCTTTTAAGGGGCCTCTTTCATCACTCACGAACCGTTCTTCATTTCAATTAAAAACTTTGTAATGCGTCCCAACCTCTGTCCTCGTTGAATATAATTATCGCTTCATGCAACTCGAGGGAACGTATTCCAAAGATGTTCAAACGGAATTCTGTAAGAATGCAGCATACTGCAAGAAAGTGTCGTACATCCTCACAATCTTTTTGGTAGTATAATGTTGCACAGTATAGGATGTGTGCGGTGTGGGATTTAATTAAGGGGTAAGAGTTTCCCCTTAATCTTAAGATGGTGCTGATCATTTCGGTGCATTTGGGTGCTAAGAAATAATTGTAAGGAATTTACCTTTACACCAATAGGCCAGGCACGCGATTCAACACCTTTAGAATATTGTATTTCTTCAACCTCAAACATGCCCATAAAATATCTCAACCGGATCTACTAGCGTACGAACAACGTGAATCATCGTGTGCAAATTGAATTCCCACATCTTCAGGCTTATATCGTTCACTATATGCTCATATGAGCAATACAGTGTAGACATAAATATAGACCCAACCCGAAAGAGTTGTTCTAGTCCAGCAATATCTTTCAAAGCCTTGCTGTATCTAATGCATACATGCGTTTGGGTTTGTAGTTACCTACATATAGTGTATCTTTTTTACTCTAAAATAGCCTGAGCTAGTTCTGCCAGAACCGTGGGAGAAATATGAAATAATTATCACAAATTATAATGCGAATGACTTTTTTAATTGACTATGCGTATGGGTATCGTATATCGTATACACTTTAACTTTTATAATTTGCGAACGGAGACATTTGATCGGAATAATATGCAATTAAAAACAGAAGAAGTGAGTCAATGTCAATATGTTTCAATATGTACATATTTTACAAAACGTCGCGGTCCCGTTGAAGCAAAAAGTGCAATTATAGATTAAGAGCTCGATTACATTACGATCTTGAATGCAAATATTTTGTCGATAAGAAATGTGTAATTACCGTGTAATTTTTACCTCAATAAGAAGTTATTTGTATTATAGATATACTTCGAGTTGGTGGTCTTAGATAGACGTACCTTTACTCAAATATCAACTGTGTTACGCTTACGGGGCCTGCGCGCGGACCAATGTCCAACGATGAACATGCTGTTAAGTTCCCAACATATGTATACCTAAATAAGAGAACAAGAGTGATTACATATCCATAACAATGGCGCCCAACGTAAATATAGATTAGAACGTCAAGCTGCACTTCCAAGGGGACGATTTTTACTCATAAAGGTCGTCGCCCTTTTTTTTTGTGAATTTTTTTGAATTTTCGCGATTTTTAGTTTATTTTCTCTTTTATCTTTCAAAATTTTACTATTCTGTCTTTCTGTCCTGACTAAATAACCGTATAGGCTCTGAGAAATATATATAGACGGAAGATGGCTGTCCAATCTGAAGGCCAAGATCCAATGGATCAGGTGAGGTAATCGGAAGTCTATATTGGAACGAAGAGCGGATCGGGGTGGAAAGGCCAATGTTCTAATTGCTATCCAATCAACAAGTGCCAAGAGCACACTTGTTCGTGAGGCAGGAGCATCGGTCTGGAAACCTTGTTCATGTCAAGAGTATGCCTGGTGATCCTAGTCAGCCTTCTATCAGCTTATTTACCAGATAGAAAGTAGTGGTAAGGAACAAAATGGAAGACTCTTGACACTCGTTTAGTTCCAGAGACCCAGTCACGACTCAACTAGACTATAACAAACGAACTTAACCAGACGAACAGAAAAATCGACGACAAACAAAAAGCACAAGCGCGATAGATCGGAAAGCATATCTCTGAAGCCACACACCATCACGATTACCTAAAAAAAAAGGAAAGAAAATACTTGGTTTTAAAACGAGTTTTAAACATTTTTTTATTATTTGCTACACGATTTTTTTTAAAGTATTTGATTTTTTTTAATTTTTTCAAACTTGTTTTGAATTTTAATAGGTACATTTTTAAATTTATTAGGTTTTGGGTTTTTTTAAAATTTTAAGTTTTTTTTTTAAGTTTAAGTGAATTTTTAGTGAACAAATTGACCTTAGTAGTAACTCGAATTTTGTTCGAAAATACGAAGATCACTAAAAGGTGAAATGGGAAGGCCGTCCTTCCTCTAGTGCAATGACGTATACGCTACGTAGACGACCGACGAACGCAGTACATGACGAGACGACATACAAACTCTCCTCTACTTAAACAAAAGACTGACTGAAAGGTGGCTGAAATCTGGCTTTAAGGGGCTATCACTCCATTTCCTCAGCCAGAGAGATAGCCATGTATGTGTCCCTTGAGACATTGGGTGGACAGGCCAGTGCCAACATCATCTGGCACCGTCTCTAGATCCAAGCGAAACTTACCGGGGAGCGATCGCGGGAAGCAGTGGATGCAAAGGGCTAGGGTAGGATAGGTGTAAGTTAGAATAGGTTTAGTGATTAGGATTTAGCTTACGTACATTTTTTTGCATCTGACTTCCCGGCCTCTCTCCTTGGTAGGGCAGAGGTTGTTGAGTCTTCTTTTCCGCTTTTCTAACATTCTCATCCTTCATCGTTTAAATATAGTTCTCCGACTGTCCTTCTTTTAGTTTTTTTTTTTTGGCACGAATTTTTGTTTGTTTTGAGCAGGTGGTTTAGTGTGAGCGGTGACAAGAACTACCCCGTCCGACGAGCGATATCCGTGCGACCGCGAGCGTGCCACCGTCCTCCTCCACTACTCCGAAGATGCCCCTGTGGCCTACCTCGACTCTTAACAATGGCGCCCAACGTGGGCTCAGCGTTTAAGTGCGATAATTTTAAATTTAGATTCTTTTATGGGGTAGTGTTTTCATATTTACAATAACAAATAAGGCTTATTATTTAGTTTTAGCCCGAGATGATAGATTCGTCATCACCATCAGCAGTTATCTCTAAATGCCGCCCTCACAATCAAAAGCCCTTATCACAAAAGACAGTAATAATTGTCGAGTGCATTCATTGTTTTAGCTCAATTTTTGACATGAACGGCAAAACGACGTCAGATTCTGTCTACACACAACTTTTGTGAATATTGTGAATACTGACAACTGTTTGACTATAGGCGTATTTTTTTGAGAATCTATAGCTAGCTCACTTTTACTTTTACATGCAAAACTTTTATACTCACTTTTGGTTTTGTTATACTCACATTTGATTTTATATGAAAAATTGGTATACTCACTTTTGGTTTTGTTATACTCACTATCAAAAAAAGTATGATGAGCAAAAAATCACTACATGTGATTTAGTAGCAGTGATTGTAAAATCGCAGTCACTACCTGCGAACTAGTATCAAATAAAGAGTGGTTGCTAAAACGTGATTGCGATTTTTCACTAATTCTTCTTTTATAGTACATTTACACCGCACCTAAATTCAACATTTCAGCAGACAACATTTCGAAATCCAATTTTGCGTTCCGACTGAACTTCAACATTTCAAATGACAGCTAGTGTCAGAATTTATTACTGATGTTTTTTTTTTGTTTCAAAGTCAGAAGTGGTTTGTACCTAAAGAATAATTTTTTCAGTAATTAGTCCAATCATGAATTCAAGTAATAATTCAGACTAATTAAATATATTGCTAACTCAATATAGAAGTATGGAGTTCGCGATGAATCTTATGTCCACTCAAGGCTTTCATCTAATAAGAAAACGGCGGCGTGTTCTATGGAATATATTACGTCTTATGAAAAGAAGAATTGCAATTGCAAAAGCAATCGTAATGTATAGACAACCAAGAAGAGTCTGGACTCATGTAAGTAATACATAATATACCTAGGTTTATATGTGCGCTTTAGAAAAATAATAATTACTACTTTCAGAAACGCACAAGTACTTTCTGGGAACAGGAAGTTCCAGAAAAAGATGATGAGTTTTTTAAAGAAAACTTTCGTATATCCCGTGAAAATTTTCAAATACTATGCAAAGAACTGCAAGCTCTGCAAAAATGCGATACTAACTTTAGAAAGTGTATTCCATTGCAAAAAAGAATTGCTATTGCATTGTACACACTTGGATCTTCAGCGGAGTACCGAAGTATTTCCAATCTCTTCGGCGTTGGCAAGGCCACAGTTTGCCAAATATTGAGAATCTTTTGCGAAGAAGTTTGGAAAAAATTACATCCAAGGTACTTGAATACTTATCCAGTTACTCAACAAAGTGTAAAGGAAAATGTAGCCGGTTTTGAAAAGTTAGGATTCCCTCAGTGTATTGGTGCTATAGGTAAGAACAATAATATGTAGGTACAAAGATTCCTAAGTATTAAAACATTGCCCTTAGATGGTTGCCACATTGAAGTTAGACCTTGTGCTGAAGATGCCGTTGATTACTACAATTACAAGGGCTGGTATTCTACCGTATTGTTGGCTGTTGTTGATTATCGGTAAGTTTGTTTATTATCTGACTTTGCATCTCTGCTTATACATATATGATTCAGTTACAGATTTCTTTACATAAATGTCGGAAGCCCGGGTCGTTGCAATGATTCACAAATATTTGAAAATTCTAGCCTAAAATTGGAACACCAAAAACCAATTCTAAGGGAGCTATCTAAAAATATATGCGGTATTGACGTTCCAGTTGTCCTTATTGGAGACTCTGCTTTTCGGTTTTCCAATAGAATGATGAAACCGTATCCGTACAACAGTACTGCAACACAAGAAGAAAAAAAACTTTAACTACGCTTTGTCCAAATGCCGAAGGGTGGTTGAAAATGCGTTTGGGCATTTAAAAGCCAGATATAGGCGAATTGGAAAAGGACTAGATAACCACATAGATAACACAAATCTCATTATCAAGTCTTGCTGTGTTTTACACAACTTTTTGAATGTGCACAACGACAAATCTAACAACCATTGGTTACAACGACAAGACGAAACTCGAAGCAGAGATCAACCCGAACATACATCTCACATCGGTGATTTCACAACATCAGCTGAAAGTATAAGAAATGCCATTAGCAGATATATAAGTAAGAACAACTATTATGGTTTCTGTTTCAATATATATTAAGTATTTCCATACTACATTGAACATGTTTTTCCAGCAATTTATTGCGCTCCCTCTCAATTTCAATCATTTGCTGGTCACTTTCCTTCATAGGTTCAACTTCCTTGCAAATAGTGTCGTCTGTTGACTTCAGCTGCACGAGTAGTTTGTCTATATCAGTTTTTTGTCTTTTCGCAGCTCTCAATCTTGGCGTTGATGAGCACGTCACAGGTATGATTTGATCATTTCTACTACGCGATCATATTGTTACACTTTCCATACCGGCAGATCTCAAATATATTTTGTTGATTAGATATGTACAATTGTGCATACCTACTTACGCATCACAAACTTCTAATAGCAGTAGTTTTTTTTATGCATATCCATTCTCTAAGTTAAATTGCAATCAAAGTACAAAGTGCAATCTGAATGCCCATCGTGCGAGTAATAATTACTATATTTTTAGAATGAAACTTATAAGTATCCCCAAGCACAACTGCATTCGAGAAACCAATTTCGTTCGCACTTGACCAGATAAGATCTATTTTCAATTTATTATATCTCACCCTCTATATGGACCAGAAAGATGAATTTTGGCTCAAAATACTCGGTGATGAATTGCTTAATAAATTAAAAGCATATCTTGAATCGGCCTACATAGATTTATGAGTATAATGGCAAATTGAGCGTAGTAAGGTCATCATCACCTTTTTTCGATCCTTATAGGACGAATTTTGAAAACCGATGAATGAGGCATGTAATAATTTTGACTTATCTATCAACGTACAAACTTTTTAGGTTAGACGGCTAACGATTGGTGAGGCCCCCCTTATTGCCCGCGACTCCTTTACTCCAGAGCAATTCTCACCCACCATACGGACTAAGTTGGCCGCACATCTATGAACCAGAAAAAAATGTATGAAAATCGGACATATGGTTCTCGAGTTATGGAGAAACGAACAGACGGACGTTGCATTTTCTAAGTATGTAGTATGGATGGATGGATGGATTATGTGCACATTGCACAGTCGCATTTTCCATTTTCCAATCCATAAATGGAATTGTTTATACCTAAACAACTCCAATCTATTTATATCTTTTCCAATGCACTGTCAAGTTTCGATATCCGACGACGTAATCAAGGTTTAGCAACTAGCGCTAAACAGGGTGACGAGTATTTTATTAACATCGGAGATTAAGTTGTTATATCTATCACGCCATCTTGTTTTTGGTATAGTATTGAAAACTAATTTATGCAGAATTAAAAAATGTATATAATGTACCTGCAAAAATTGAGATCACAGTATAGCTATATCGGCATTAGCTACTCTGTGTTATATATTGGATAATTAAAAATGTGTGCACACTCAATGTGCAATGGTGTATCTTGCACGTTACCATGACCTTAAATTCGTTATTTATGAAGTTAAAAAAGAAATCAATTCGCCGGCCCATTAGTATCAAGCTATTCACGGCAAATGATTGAACTTGTCATCAAAGCCATTACACTGGGTACCTACCTATCTCTGTGGCTAAACGTTTTTTGATGAAATACTTAATCAAAGCACAATGAGTTAGCCATTAATCCGAGTAATTTATTGACACATAAAGTGCATATCCATTCAACAAGGTCGGACAATCCATTCTATGGTTACCAGCGTTAATCGGCGGTGAATTGTAGTATGTGTCTGCCCACAACGCCCATTTCATCATTCTGAATTGGGCATGCACAGCACAGTTCAATATTTGTATCTGCATTCTACAAATCTATGGGAAAAGTCAGTCGAGCAGAAAGCTTATACATATCTAGGTATATTGGTTAATTTTCTTGTGTTTGACCAGGCGTGGAAATCACTTGAGGCTGCCGGCGTTCAGTGTAATAAATGACAGAAAAATCCTTTGCACCTAATTAATATCAATTAGATCATAAATGGCGTTATCTTATTTTGTATCAATGAAATTATGGACAGTATGCGTATTTGTAAGTATAGATACCTAAATATATTTGACAAATAAAAGTTACAAACAACAAGAATACAATAGACAATACTGAATCGCAAGATCAAACAAGAACATTAAAAATGTTTCTAAAAATTAATAGTGCAAACTATTGTATGTACTTGTTCTTGTTGTATGAGGTATACTTTTGTTCGCGCTTCGCTCTCGCAGTCCTCAGGATATGGTACACAGAGATTCCTTTACAGTCAGTTAGTTCCTTTTTTTTAAGTGCCCTAGTATCTCTGAGAAATATGTTTTGTCGTTTAAACACCAACTACCCAATACTGTAGCTTGTTCAGTTGTTCAGAACAATACATTTGACATAAACTGTCACATTTAGAGATATAGTATGACTTTGAAATAATTGTGAGTTGTTCGAGAGTATAGTCATACTGATAACTTCCTTTGTTAATTTCCTTTCTTAATTATGTTCATCATCATCATTTTCAATGGTTAGCTTGTCCATTATGTGGGTCGCGGGTGTAGGTTGCTCAAGTGGACCCTCCATAGCTCTCGATTCTACGCAACCAACTCTAAATCATCAAGGGTAGGTGAGAGATTACGAACTTGGTCTAACCATATAATCCTGGGTCGACCTAGAGGACGCCTGTCTGATGGTACGGATTCCAAGGCACGTCGTGGGATCCTGGTTGCGTTTAACATGACCAAACCACCGAAGCATGGACTGCTCCGTCTGGAGAAGTAGCTGCTCGACATTGAGTTCCTCACGTATTCTGGTATTACTAATGCGATCTCTACGGGTCACACCAACAATACAACGGAGGAATCTCATTTCGGCGGATTGTATTCGCGATCTTATTCTTTCAGTCACTACCCAAACCTCATGACCATAGGTAAGAGTTGGAACAAACACCGAATTAAAGACTGACAATTAAGCTTTGACACTAAGTTCAGTCCTCCTAATAACAGAATGACTAAACTGTCTCAAAATTGACCCAGCCTGACCAATCCTACAGGAAAACTCGGCATTGCTTCTTCCATCACTCGTGAATAAGACACCGAGATACTTAAACTTGTCCATCTGTTTCAATGGGACTCCAGCATTGAACAGGCGTTCTGGAGACGACCATCACTTCAGATTTGTTCACGTTTATTGTCATCTCAGCTTCAACACAAACGGTAACGGATACAAACAGATCGAGTGCGCGCTAAAGTTCAGTCTGATAGTACCCAAGGATGACCAAGTCATCAGAGAAGAGCAGGTGACTTATCCTCAGATCTCCCAATTCGAAACTTTCCTCGCCAAGACTGCGCTGTAACATCCAGTCCATAAGTAATGAAAAGGAAAAGGCACACCTCTGGCGAAGTCCAACGCCCACGGTGAAAGGTATTGATTTAACGCCGTTTACCCGAAAACAGCTTTTACAGTTTGTGTAAAGAGATTGAATGGCTCTCAAGATCAATAAGAGACAACCGTCAACTCCATACTCCTGCAATACACTCCAGAGTTTACCTCGAGGGACTCGGTCGTATGCTTTCTTCACATTTACGAAACATGCGTAAACAGGTGTAGCATACTGCATACTCCATAGGCTTCTCAAGTACCATTCTGAGAGTGAATAACTGGTCGGTTATGCATCTGCAGGGACGAAAACCGCACTGCTCATCTCCTAATCTTGACTCGACTACAGCTCTGCAACGCGTTTCCAGCACCTTTTCAAAGACTTTTTCGGGGAGACTTAAAAAATATAAATAAATAGGTGCCGCAACAGGCGGGTAGACAAGACACCCTAGGCCTAGCTTCTCGCAACCATTCGTTTTGTGTGAGTGTGTGACTTTATGCCGAGTCCGGACGGCTGAATTGAGTAGCTTTTTCACGACAGTCATACTCTCGGATGTTTGTCAGACGTTCGCGAGAGGTGGAGCAGTAGAAAAAACCTTAAGATGTAATTTATGTTTTTCCGGGGATCGAACCAGGGATCCCTCGCACAGTAACCACTGCGCTACTGCGACTTAAAAGTGATATACCCCTGTAATTAGAGCAATCCCTTTTATCCCCTTTCTTGAAAAGGGGCACAATCACCCCAATCTGCCAATCGCTGGGAGTTTCGCCGCATTCCCAGGCCACTGTAATGACACGAGAGAGCCATTTGACTCCCTCTTCACCTAAGGCCTTTAGCATTTCTGGCCGGATTTCATCTACTCCCTCAGATTTGCCAGCTTTTAGCGATTTGATCGCAAAAGTGACTTCCTCTACCGTTGGACTATTTTCCGCCGTGCTTAAGTTGATGGATCTGTCATCCTCAATAGGTACCCTGGATTGGATAGAGCAATTCAGAAAAGTGCTCGCTCTATCTGCGCAAGATGTCCTCCTAATTGGAAAGAAGTGGACCAACTTTGAATTTGACTCCTTCAATAATATTCCACTTCCCTCTAAGACGGCGGATGGCCTGCCAGAACACCCTGCTTGCAGATCTGTGATCACGGTCTAATTATCTTAAATAAATTAATTCTTTTTATAACGTATTATACTAAATACCTTGTGTTCTTCATTTACTAATCGAACCCTAAGAACACAACAGTTTAACGCTCTATTGCAGACAAATTAGATATCGTCGTGTATATGAGAACACCGCACAACTGACATTTTTTCGGGGGTCATCGCAACTCACCCGGTCGCATTTCACCCGACCCTAGACAGGAACCTAAAAGCCACCTATGTTTCAATTCACCACATAAACGCTTACCTTCAAACCACTCACCTTTATTGTTCGAGTTGCAGTGGATCGTTGCCCCTGACAACGCGGCATTTAGTGTTTGAAAGGGTGTGGCTATTTTTTTTTGGGAGACGCTATTGGTAAATGGGGTACAAAATCGTTCATTTATGAACACATACACATGCATATGCAAAAGTGAATAGGTATGATACATATATGGAGATTGAAAAAATTATAATAAAGATTTTTATTAAAAGGGGAAAACCCGAGGCTGTGAAACGTCAAATGTAATGTCGAGGAGTTTGAAGCACAAGTGTTGCCGCTTATACATAATTGCAAAAATTCGGTAGATTGAATGGAAAATCAGAGAGAATTAAAAAAAAGTAAAACAGTTCACATCCAAATTTAATAATTGTTCAATAACTTTTAAACGGAAACTTAAATATATTTTTCCTTTTATTTATAATAAAGACATCAAACATTTTAAATAGATAAAAAATGTTTTCTAAGTTCTCCCATTTAGCCTTAGTACTTTTTTTTCAATTTGCACACCACGATAATTCATCTACTCATTTAGAAATAAATTATTGAAAATGACAGCTAGTTTCTTTTGAAGACAATTATTAATATTGGATATGTTCGTTCAGGAATCATTTGGAAATTTTTGACGAGGATGTTACATAAACGACTAAAAAAGTTAACTGGAGCTGGAAGCAAAAAAAGTGAATACTAAACAACTTATATTAGGAAAACAAATACGACTTATTTTTGTTTAAAATAAGTTAGTCATAATTAACGCATTAATTTTTATTTTATTAGGTATATATAGCTACATATTTATATGTATTTAAAAATGGTAGCGACCGTTTATCTTTGTACTAATTTTAGTCCTTAAGGTCGAATTGAAAAGTATAAAAATATATACCTCAGTATATTGCAGTAATTTATATCACGTTTGTTTTAGGTATATGAAAAAAGAAATATCAGTTGAAGTAGGTAATCTTTTATTTCAGAAGCTATCAGTATTAGGAAATAACATATCGCAAAAACATTTTGTATTAATGTTTAAATGCTCCATATTATGTACAATTGGACTTCGATATTCTTCATGCAACTGAGTTCAGTGTTTTAATGACACCAAGGTTTGTGATAAGCGCCACATATCTGCCAATAAAATCCACTCATTAAACAAATTATACAACAGAAACGTAGTTTAATATTATCAGCTTAATAAATTAAATAAATAGTAAAATTTAAATATTGGCACTATTTAAAGTCGTTGTTTTTATTTTGGTTGTAAGCGTTTCGCTAAATTCACGTATGATGGTACATTGTTTTCTCGAAACTATATTTTTGTCGTTTAGATCATTCTAATTTGACACACAGCAAAAAAAACGTTAAACACTAGATATAATTGAATCTTTATTTACTTAATACAAAAACTTCTAAAAACTATGTTCATATTATTTTATAATCTGAAATGGATTTTTTTTAGAATAGCTATCAATCTCGAAACTGACAACACACAGAACATACTATAGCAGACTGAGCCACTATTCACGGGACAAAACACCGAAATGATGAGCATCATCTTTAGACTAAGGGGAAACTCTTACCTCTTAATTAAATCCCACACCGCACAGATTCTATACGGGTAGGTGCACGGAAGTTGGCGGTCTAATTATATATTGTCTTTGGTCGTAGCCATCTTAGTCGACTGATAGATATATACTTTTCAGACCAGGTTGATGTTGCTGTACTGTACAGCACGTAGAGTTCGCTGTTAAATCCCCTCCTTTGAAGGCTGTCAACGCGAACGGGATTACTAGAAGAATCTTGCGTAATATAATTAGGGGTATCGCGAATAAATTCCGATGGAATTTTTTCCCTTGTCGGCAATGTAAATCAAATTGCTGAATGGGAAACATTCCGGGGGAAATATTATTCGCGATAGGGGTGAATAAATGTCGAAACAATCAAATATCTAGAAGGCCATCGATTAATAAGCGACAGGCAATACGGATTTCGGAGCCGTCCTTCCACTGGAGACCTGTTAAGCTATGTAACGCACTTATGGACGCCAGAAATTGAACAACACGTCGAATCCAGAGCCGTAGCCTTGGACATATCAAAGGCATTTGACCGAGTCTGGCATAGAGCCCTCTTATAAATTACCACAACAATTCTGCGGATGGATGCAAAATGTTCTTCTGGGAAGATCGATCCAAGATGGTGTATCATCTAATTCGTTTGCTATAAATGCAGGAGTACCCCAAGGATCTATTCTTTCTCCAACTCTATTTCTTCTCCACATCAACGATTTGCTTGAATCGGGAAATAATTATATCTACAGCTTTGCTAATGACATGACAACACACTTATTATCCTCTATCTCGAACAGTAGGCCTGTGAATGCGGCTACATCAGTCAGAGATGTGAACAAATTAGTTCTGTAAATGATGATCTGAACAAAATCTTGAAGTGGGGAAAAGACAACTTGGTTGTATTTAATGCAAACAAGACACAGCTCACAACATTTTCCAGGAAAAATGCATCAACAGTTCCTCAGATCCAAATGGATGACCATCCAATCCATACCAAGGATTCAATGCACCTTCTAGGAGTCACAGTCAATTCAGGAATCACATGGCAGAACCACATACCCCATATCGCAAGATCGGCGTCCGCTAAGTTGAGCTACCTATTTGGAGCAAAGAGGTACTTTGGCCCCAAGCAACTTATCCTTCTCTGCAAAGCACAGGTTAGACCAGGCCTGGAATATTGTTTCCCATATATGGAGCTCGGCCCCAAAACATTCACTTAACATATACATACTTGACAGCATACAGAGACGAGCAGTTCGACTTATTGGAGACCCCACACTCACTTCGAATCCACAACCGTTGGTGCAGAGAAGAAAAGTCACTGATCTATGCTTGTTTTATAGGTACTTCCACGGTAGATGTTCCGAAGAACTCAAAAACATTATCCCACCAACTTTTGGGCGCTAATGCTCATGACCATACAGTACACTTGACAACCGCGGGGACATCAATTTTCTAAAACTATTTCTGTTACAGGACAAGCAACTCGCTTCCTGGGATATATATTTCAGAAGACCACAATTTGCAGCGATTTAAGTGCAGAACTAATGTACATCGGACGTTATTTCGCTGACTTATTTCCCTGCACCTGCTAGTGCATCTCATTTTGGGATAAGTTTGGAAAAATAGTACCATCACCTCTACGCGGTGGCTCCTGGATAGCTTTACTGATAATAAAATAACGACTAAAGTGTCTCACCAACACTATTTTTTCTCCTCTCCCATTTTGTTGGTTCTGGCTCAAGATCAAGGAATCAACCTGAGATCCAAGGCTGAGGCTTCATCACAAGAATATCTTAGCTACCAGTTTCTCCAACACTAGGTACACCCGGAGAGACAAAAATTTACCTGGATATAATACTCGCATATTTGCCTGAAAATATATGCATTTAGAAAAAGTCAATTGGATTAATACATTTTTAATTTTATTGTCAACACATCGTTTTATATTATTCAAAATTGTCCTAGGCATATATATGTAAACAATTCATCAGAAGCAGGACCTTAACCATAGACAAATCTCTTTGCAATCAGTTTGTACAAACTTTTCGACAGGCGCGTTGCTGGGTTTATATTACAGCATAACCAATCGCTTTCGACAAAGGCAAATCAGGACGAGGAGTAGCATATAATAAATAATAGAATTTAAATAATAAAGTTGACCGAACCAGGTACGTCGAACTAACTGAAAGTCAATCAGTCAGTAAACTGCAGCGCTCGTACCCGAAAACCGACCTATATTATTCATGCTTACGTTTTTTAAAATAAAAAATAAAATAAAAAATAAATATAAAACAAAAAAAAACATTTTTCCAAAGAAAATACATAAACTAATATTACAAGAAGAACTAAACAAAACTTAGTGTTTTCGCTTATATTCGTTTGGAAGGTGTCTCGCATACATCGGAGCCATGTGCTTCTGATTGTCCTTCTTGATCATAAATTGCACAATCCGAGCAGCAGCAGCATTCTGCTCATCGGCAGTATTTGGAAATACTACCGGACCGTCTGAATCTGGCTTCTTCTTGTACGACTTTGGCTTTCGTTGGAAATAGTTCGCATAGTCGTTGTTTGGACGATATCCTTTGTTATTGTATTGCTTAGGAAAAGTCGAGTAATGCTTTAGACCTGGTGTAGTAAGAACTCCTTTCTTAATGCCATTGTTCCCATTTTTATGACCGTTCCCATATTGAGTGCGCACAGCAACCGGCTTTGAAGATATATAGTCTGTATGTAGGCCCGGCATTTTAAGATGTGGGTCAGGAGGGTACTTATTTTGTTTCTGTGATGGCAATTGTTCCTCAAGTGCAAGATTTTCACTTACATATGATTGTTGGTAATCTTGAAAACGCTGATTGGGCATTGACTCTTCAGCTAGTACACTCATCGCTTTCCAGTCGTTCTCATCAGTGTCATATGGTACTGGCTTTGGTTGGAATCCGTATTCGTTTTCCATCTTCGGAAGGTAATTCTCTCTGGCAGCTTTTAATCTTTCGTTCATACCTGGTACCGCCATTTCCATTGGGACCTGTTTTATCCTAGCATGAGGACGCAGTTCGATTAGGCTTGGAATTTTCGGATGTGAATGCGTTAAATCTTCGATGGGTTTTTTAATTGGCTTCAAATCTGAACTGAGGACTATGTGTTCCTGGTCCTTACTGTAGTGATTGATTTTAGATTGCGATGTGTCGTCATTTTGCCCCACCTCAGAGTGTGGGGAATCAGTTATCGGATGAGAATTGGCTCCAACTGTCTTTACGATGGCATTGAATCCATTCTTGCTATCGGCCGTGTAGTGAACGGTGCGTATGGACCCATCGGGCTCCAAAACGCTGTATTGACCTTTTATTGTATCACCCTCTCGAGACTCCCATTGCGACTTTACATCACCTGTATGTAGGTCCTTCACTCCATAGCTAAATGCATATCCAGGATGTTCCTACAAATAAAAAAAAAACATATTAGTGTAAAATTTTTTGTAATAGATTTTATAAAACCAGCTTTGAAGAGAATCTTTTGTTTTCCAAATGCATAGAGAAAATATTTATTTTAAATAATAATATCTGGTTCTGAGCCAGAACCATTGCTGGTCGCCGACGGCTATGTGGCATCAATGGGAAGAAGACATCGATGTCTTAGTTTAAGCTCGACCATCTCCACGAAACCCCTGGTTTGACGAAGAGTGTCGGTAAGAAATTGTGTGCTTCTACAGACTCTAAACTGGCAAACTGAATCAACTATAAAGGTATCAAGCTCCTTAACATTGCATACAAGATCCCGGCTGCCGTACTCTATTATAAACGCCTGAAACCATATTTATCAACGAACTGATTGGAATCGAAGACTTTTCGAACCATTGATGTCCATTCACTCTACAAACATGTCCTAGCTATCTTAGTCGACTGATACGTACTTTTCTGACCAGGTTGATGTCGCTGTACAGGTATAGTATAGAGTTCGCTTATAAATTTCCTCAACCAAACCAAAGCCCGAAATTACTCGAAGGATTTTGCGTTCGAAATTACTAAAAATATTTTCATCCGCCTATGTTGACGTCCACGTCCACGTCCACGTCTCTGTCTATTGCCACAGATATAACAGAGACAGCTTTAGTGAAAACTTATCGTTCTATCGTTGACCTGGGTTAGAAAAGTGTGAATTATTGAATCGAATGGTCCGAAGAGCAACCTAGATTAGAAGAAAACCTCGCCAGATAGTGCACCTGCAACAACTTGGCCTTCGTCGAGGTCCAGATCGAAAAAGGACTATAAAGTAACCCAAGTAAATAAATCTGCTTGGGAGTATTTTCCATTTAGTTACAAAGACTTAACATTGCAAATACTTGAATGAAAAGAGGGGGTTACTAGATATAATTGAGAAAACAACAAACTATATTATTGTAAACAAATACTTTGGTTGGAGCCACAGCAGTTTACCAAACTAATTACTGTAAATAATTTTTCGAACAAGTCTGGCTTAAAATCAAGTTACATTTTAATTTAATATTAATTTTATTTAAAAAAGGAAAGCTTTGTGAATAGCAGACACCAATATTTTTGTCTTGTTTTATATTTTTTTGAAAACAAAAAACAGCACTAACTAAATTTAACTCTCAATCAAATCAATCTCCTTTCATTATGCCTTTTTGACAGATGCGCAGAACGAAACGAAAATAATTGTGATGATCTAGAACTACAATGACAGTAATCTTGAAAATAGTTTTTTCAAATCTCGAATGTCAAAATCGTTGGTCTCTAAAGTACAAATTTAACAGGAATAATTTATTTTTGTGGGCGCAGTGGTTAGTGTGCTAGACTTCAATGCGAGGAGTCTCAGGTTCGATTCCCGGAAAAACACAAATTAAACCTTAAGGTTTTTTTCATTGCGCCACCTTTCGCAAACGTCTGACAAATATCCGAGAGTATAACTGTCCTAAAATAGCTTCTCAATTCAGCCCTTCGGCGGACTCGGCGCAAAATTGTAGGTCCCTTCCATTCGCCTAAAAAAAAAACAAACAAACGAATGGTTGTGAGATGCTACACATGGGGTGTCTAAGCGCCTGCTGCGCCATTTATTTATTTAACACATTTTTTCTTCAAAATTTAATTTATAAATATTTTTTTTTTTAATAGGTGGCAAGTTGTTACGTGCTCAGAAAGATTTATACCAGATAACTACTAAGCACTTTTCGAAAAGTGTTATTTCTTTACTTAAATTTAATACAATTTTGTATTTATATTGTATGTACCTATTGAGTAAAATATATTATACAACTAGCAAACCGCCTGCATACTTCGTACTGCAAAGAGAAAAATAAAAAAAATCAGTTTCAAATTCATTTAAATCAGTGAAACAGTTTTTACTGTAATGCTCCGCGGTACACATTTATAGTTTTCTAGGAATCGTATTGCTTAGATTAGACACCTAGTATTTTTGTCTTTCAGGACAATGCATATCAATGCTACAAATTTTACAAATCAGTACTACACTGCTTCAATTCCCTCCAAAAACCCTTAGTTCCAAGAACAAAACCAGATTATGGTGGGTCATAGGATATAGAGGATTGAAGGTAACGAAAAAGCTGGTGAACTAGCCAGAAAAGGCTCGGAAACCCCTTTTATTGGACCTGAACCCCCCAAATCAGCTATAAAGAGCTGGGAACAAAACAAATGTAATTAATATTGGGAAAACATCCCAGGCCTAGACAGGCCAAAAGAGCTATTCAGCCCTTCAAAGCAGATGCCAATAAGATACTAAATCTTCGTTGGCACGATATATAAAACTTAAAAGGCTCACTGAAAATAAAACCTTGGTATATTTGATAAAAATAAGGATTAATTCAACAAATTTTCTGTCAATATACGTCCAACAAAATCTATATATCAGATTGACATCATTTTGTTAAGTTTTATCTTGTCTCAAAACATTTGTTGTGATGACAAAAAAATTGTTATGGTAACAAAAATTATTTGTTTGTGCGTATAAAAATATTTTGTTAAACTAACTAAAATACTCTTGATTTTACAAAGAAATTTTTCATATTGATCTTTATCTTTTTGTCAAATTAACAAAAAAATTGTTAATAATATCGAAGTTGTTTGTCAATATTCAGCTATTGTATTTTGTTAAATCAACAGCAAATATTGTTGATTATACAGAAATATTTTCTCAGTACTACCGTTGTGTTTTGTTGAATCTATAAACAGGTTGTTGGTTACATAGCAACATTTTGTCAGCTCCAGCATCTTAATTTGTTGATTGAACAACAGAATTGTTGAGTGAATAGAAATAATTTGCCAATTAATTATTAATTGTTCTGTTGAGTTAAATAAACTATTTTGTCGATATGATTAATATTCACTTGCAGTTGTCCTTTAACTTAATTTTGAAGGTATGAAGTAAGTATTTATGTAAATAAAGAAATTATATCTAAAATATGTCTATTATACCCTTGTAAAATAAAGTAGGTATTAATAAATGATACGCAAAGCAAATAAGTTTAGTAATTAGATTTATTTATTTGAAAAAAGTAATTAAACAAATTAAATGCAATTAATTTAATTCATTCATGCAATTCATGCAATTCAGGTCGCTTATAAGCTCTCCATTTACCCATAATTTCGGCCGTTGAATTCAATTTGAGTATTTGAGAAAGCCTGTATTTCGAGGTTGACGTCCAAAGATTCTCAAATTCAGCCCATGAACAATTGTCCGCTAAAATTGCATTCAAATGGTCTTGAACATCTTCCTCTGTGACTGGGAGGGACTAAATAAAGATTTTATTAAAACATTATCAGCCTTATTTATAAACTTTATACACTCTCTATAATAACTCTAAACGCAAAAACCTAATATATATTTTTGCGTTTAGACCTATTATAGAGAGTGTATAAAGTTTATAAATAAGGCTGTATATCTAAACATTATATCTGTTTTAATTTTTTAATTTGACCTAAAGCAGTAGCAACTCTTATTTCGCAATCAGGACCACGAGATGTGCTGGGCCTGGGTTCCTCAATTGCATTTATTTTAAACAGTCCACAGCTTTTTAATATTTGGCGTACATTTTACCCGAAGGCACTTTTCCAGGTTTTCCTTTGTTTTCCCTTGGTTATTAGTGCAGCTGTTTTGCCTTCAATAGGTATACATAATTATACCTATACATTATCGCACTCATTTCTTTCACTTACCTTTTAAATATTTCCATATGCGGCTTTCTTTTATGGATGAAAGCTTTAATTCACTTACTAGGTATATCCTCATCCATTTACTTACGTTTTTTTTTAATCACTTTTCACCGATTGTATTTTGCGCACAAACAAACTTGCTACTTCGCGTGTGAGTGAAACATAAATGCGCCATCAATAAATGTTTAAAATGTATTTTTATCGATTCAACAAGTGTGTTATCAATTCTACAAAATGTTTGTCATATCTACAGCCATTTTTTTCATTTCAACAAAATGTTTGTATTATTGTTAATCTGTATTTTGTTTGGCTAACAAACATTTTGTATAAGTTTTGTCAATTTGACAGACATTTACAAAAGTGATTTTTGGTTATGATTTTATGGATATAACAAAAACTTTGTTAATTCAACAATAAATATGTTCAATTGATAAACTATCGATTTATTAAACTGAAAATTGTGTTTTGTTAATCTGACAAAGTAGTTTTTTAGTAAACATTTTATTCTTTTGACAAAATATCGTTCAAATTGATAAAACTTAAGTTGTATTGATAAGTTTCATTTATCATTACAACAATTTTTTTTCAGTTCAACAAAACTACTTTTGTTGAAATTTTAAAATAGAATTTTGTCAATATTAGCTGGTATTTTATTTTCAGTGTACCTAATTAACTAACTAACTAGTCGAATAAAACGAAACAGCCGAACACATAACATGCGAATGCGCGGCCCTTTGCGGTATAAGAAGGAAATCATTCGCCAGGGAAATAATAAGTATCTACCGAAGAAATAAGGAAATCTTCTGCTGAATGTATTATCAGCCATATTAGGAAAGTAGCAGCGCTACTAACATAAACAGATATCTGACGGCAAGCACAATAGATCTTTTAGGTCGACGTGCATCTTAATGCTCCGGAAAGCGAGAAGTTACAAAAAAAAAAATTTTACAAACTTTGGCTCCCATGATTGTCGAAGAATAGCGCCACACGTATTTTTCTTGACCTCTTTCTTGACTCCTGGGCCAATACCTAAAATTGTATGTAAATTTAAACTCAATTGATTTGGTGGTTTTCGAGATATAAAATTTTTGTATGAGAG
The DNA here is from genome assembly GCA_949372485.1 of Cheilosia soror. Classification (NCBI taxonomy): domain Eukaryota; kingdom Metazoa; phylum Arthropoda; class Insecta; order Diptera; family Syrphidae; genus Cheilosia; species Cheilosia soror. The sequence continues at coordinate 51,006,786 of OX443561.1, forward strand.
GTGCCACGCCCCTATAACTCATGAACTAATACACCTACAAAGACCGTATACACTTAACTTATAAACCATGATATTAACATCACCTTTTATGGGAATTTCCAGATTCCAAATACACTTATTTTATGTATATAGATTACATTCGGTCCAATTGTATGTTGAAATGTAATATATGTATTAATATTTGTATACTAAAAAGTAGGCAATTTAGTATATTGTATTGAAATGTAATAACAACATACCTTTACTTAAAATAAGTACAAAATTGTATAGAAACATAATATTTTTAGTGTTAAATTATATCCCCTTTGTATTTAAAGAAAATATAAATTATTATCGAAATATAATAAGACTATGTTCCATTGTAATATACTATGGGTTAATAAAAAAATAAAGGAATATTGAATTTAATGTGAACGTATACATAAGATTTCAATACGCACTTTCTCTGTTAAATAGATATTCTAAATATTTTAAAATTTTAACTAACATTTTAAAAAGTAAGAGTAGGTATAATCTTAAATTTTAATATTTTTTCCTGCGTTGTCATAACGCCAAAAATATTAAATTGAAATCCAGGATTTTTAACTGTGTACCAGTATTCTACTTATTAGAGATAATTTTTCAGAAGTGTGTTGTTACAGTTTTGCCATTCCTGACAAAATCGTAAAATAAGTCCAAGTAACAAAATTGTATTTTTACAGTTGAAGAAAAAAGAGATATGTGTGATGTCCGAAAATAAAGACTGGACTTGATTAAATTTTATTTTTAAACAATACTTTTGTAGTGTCACGAAGTGGTTTACATTTTATGTTATTTATTTGTAAAGGGTGAGCTAATTACAAGTTTCTTTTTAAAAATGCAATAAAATGAACAAAATAAAATGATTTTTTCTATGAATTATGGCTTTATTAGTAAGAGCAAATATTCCCATTAATCATTTAACACAACGTCGTTCAAGCGACTGCCTCGGCTGGCTTCGCAATAGCGCATTCTGTCATTCCAATTTTCCAAGACCTTGTTTATGGTTTCGAGCTGTAGCTTACGGATTGCTTGGATGATATTGGCCTTAAGTGCTTGAACCATTTCCGGATTGTTTACATAACATCGGTCCTTCACGGTTCCCCACAAAAAAAAGTCCAAATCGGTCAAATCGCAGCTCCGAGTCGACCAGAGATCGTCCAAGTCTATGTCTTCCAGTAAAAAAAAGTCCATACCCTGACCGAAACGTTGTTCCCAGCCTATTTTTCGAAGACAAATGGCCCAATGATGCCACAACTGCACAATCCGTACCACCATAGCACACCGACACCAGTCACACGAACTTTTTGTACAAACTTGCGTACAGCGCAGCGGTGGGTGCTCCATTTCGGCCAAAATTTATTTTCGAAAAACACAATGATCAATATTTGCCAACGCTGCTCAAGCGTAAAGCGACGCATTTCAGACTGCGGAGGTATGATTTCGAGCGGGAAACAGCTGTCAGTGTCAATTTAACCTTTGATTTAGAAAGAAACCACTAGATGGCCCACCCTGTATATGTATCTTCTTTTTTTCTGAAAAACGGCTTTTTTTGTTCTTTTTTTGGTTTGGTCCACCTCAAACCTTATGCAAGTTAATACTTTTTAGAAGGGGATACGGTAAAAGTATAAGTCATATACAAACGAGTCATATAAGCTTCATATTCAAGAAGGAATTATCGCCAGAGAGTGAAAGGAAATTATTTGTGCGTACCGTACACGCATGTGCACCATATTACTATGTATATCTAACCCCAAATGGTAGGTTATTGTACGACAACGACAACCTGACTATAGTAACGAAACGACAACTATGCACAGTAAAGTAATGCTCTGGAACTGGTTCCATGGACATTTTTCTACCACTATTCCTTAATAACATGCGTTGCATATGGCCCCTATGACCGCACCACTCCGCAATGTACGTAGGTGTGGACTTAGGCTCAATGCTGGGCTTGCCAAAATATGAACTGCTCACGCAGTGATCTACCTCAGAATGCTATCAGATTTATTGACGCTGCGTTTCTCCTACGAAACGTTCGCATTAAAGTACTGTATTTGCTTTCAATTGCTGATTTCAGCCACCTTAGCATGTGTTTTATTATCGAGACTTCCAGCTTTATTTATGGTCGAGAGACATTCGATAGTCGCTTTATCTTTTTTGACTTATCGCAGGGTACGATCTATCAAAATGCCCGCTGCGAATCGATCCGAATGAAATCGATTCACTCACTTGGACCGACAATGTATAGCAATATTGCTCTGCAGGATATTACATAAGCTGTGCAAAGCGTTGTTGCGAGCTTGGGCATATTTTTTCGACACGTATAAATCAGGCATGTTTACAGGTAGTGCTATATCTGGGAGCGTGTCAGCGCCACTCAGCATGCTCTCAATCTCAATATCGCTGTTCAGCATTTCGCCTCAATATTATAAAAATGCAAGGTTATAATAACTCCAACATTTACATACCTATTTGGTGTAGGTGATATGAAATCTGGGTCTATACTGACAAGCCGTAGTTTCGAAGTCTTACACACAGCAATTTGGTAATGGCCACTTTCCACTTGTGCGTGCCAGATAAGGCGAGTAGTTGTCTTCTTAACATGTTAACTTTAACATTATGGGAATGTAAGCAGCCATATACACGATGTATTTCCTGAACGAATGTTAGTGGTTTTAAATTGTATTCAGGATTTATAAAAAGAAGGCGAAGTGGGAAAGAAGCACATTTTTGATATTTGTATTATGTATGCGGGTAACCATCCCATATCTCAATTTCGTCAAACAGGAGGGTTTTCCCTCGGGTTTTCCTTCCAAATTATGCCAAAAAGGAGGTTTTTTATTCTCAAAAAGGAGGATGAAAGAAGAATCAATATATTTAATTATGAGAAAAATGTTTAAATTAAATTTCAATTAAACAACTGAATACGAAATAGATTGTCTTTATCTGTTTGTTTGTCACAAGCCACATTATAGTTTGATTTCGATGACATTTGGCGAAGCATATTTGGCTGCGATTTGATGAACGAATATAATTCCAGTCGCGACATATACCTACTAACATATTGCTTCTTAAGACCGTATCCTCGGATAATTTTCTGACACTATTGTGGTGGTATCAAAAATTGTCCTGCTTCGGGAGCAAGGTAATACAAATTATTTAATTATTATTAGGCTAATTTTTAAAGGGTTTTTTTTAGTACTTGAATTCCAATCAATTCTAAATTTCTTGGCATCAACTTGGGTCATCCTTGGGTCCTCTCAAAATGAACTTCAGCGCGCACTCGATCGGTTTGTAGCCTGAAGTGATGGTCGTCTCCAGAACGCCTGTTCAATGCACTCTGCATGTTAGTGGAGTCCTATTGAAACAGGTGGAGAAGTTTAAGTACCTCGGGGTCTTATTCACGAGTGATGGAAGGAGTAATGCCGAGTTTTCCTGTAGAATTGGTCAGGCTGGATCAATTTTGAGATAGCTTGGTCATTCTGTTATAAGGAGGACTGAACTTGGTGTCAAAGCTAAGATGTCAGTCTTTAATTCAGTATTTGTTCCAACTCTTATCTATAGTCAAGAGGTTTGGATAATGGCCCAAAGAATAAGATCGCGGATACAAGCTGCTGAAATTAGATTTCGCCGTTGTATTGCTGGTGTGAGGAAATCAATGTCGAGCAACTACTTTTCCGGACGGAACGGTCCATGCTTCGGTGGTTTGGTCATGTTAAACGCATGTCCCCGACCAGGATTCCACGACGTGCTATGGAATCCGTACCATCAGGCAGGTGTCCACTAGGTAGACCTAGGATGAGATGGTTAGATCAAGTCCATAATCTCTCCTCTACCCGTATGGGGATTGCCCTTGATGATTTAGAGTCGATGGCGGAGGATCGAGAGCTATGGAAGGTCCACTTGAGCAACCTACGCCCGCGACCCACTTAATGGACAAGCGGACCAATGAAAACGAAAATGAATGATCAAAATTTCTATTTTATGATTTAAATTTCTCTTTTCAATACTTTCATAAGTGCAAAACTTTAATTGATTTTTCGTTGAAAAAATTCGTGTTAAAATTTCAATGGAAAGCAGGATGATTGGAGGGTAAAAGAAGGATTTCGGACTAGAAATGATCAAAGGTAGACCAAAACGGCCAACCGTTTTTTCATTGACCTAAGAAGACAATGACTGCGCAGTAGCGCAGTGGTTAGTGTGCTGGACTACTGTGCGAGGGATCCCAGGTTCGATCCCCGGAAAAACACAAATTACATCTTAAAGTTTTTTCTACTGCGCCACCTCTCGCGAACGTCTGACAAACATCCGAGAGTATGACTGTCATGAAAAAGCTTCTCAATTCAGCCGTTCGGACTCGGCATAAAATTGAAGGTCCCTTCCATTCGTCCCAAAAAATAGAAACTCACACAAAACGAATGGTTGCGAGAAGCTAGGCCTTGGGTGTCACCCGCCTGTTGCGCCACCTATTTATTTTTATTTTTTTTTAAGAAGACAACTTTTAAATAAAGACTAATGAGGAGAAGTGAGGACACTCACAATTTCAGCCAAATTATATCATTCAGGCGCATGCACATTACCCTCTATTAATAGTATAATATGGAAGTTTAACTATATTCTTAGAAATAATTTAATTTCAGTATTCCTTCAAACAGCATTTTTGCAGACTATTCTATCTCGGTGGATAACCTTGTCGAATTTGTCTTCACTACATTCAGTTAGGCTTTTGATAAAAATGTCCCATAAATTAATTCTTTTCCAATTGACTGCTCTATGATTTGATCCCATTTTCCTTCAATGGATATAACCTTACAAGAAAAACTGTTTCTAAAGTGTTCGCTCCACGTCTTTCGTGGCTACCTCTGGTGTTCCTCAAGGCAGTGAACTAGGCCCTCTTATCTTTTTCGTATTTATTATTAACGATATTGAATAAAAACTCTGTCATTTTTAAACCCATTTCCTTATATCATGTACAGTACATACCTATGGCTTTACAGATAATTTACAAAAGAAAACTCAAACTTGGCTTGGTTAAGTACTTTACCAGATTACTCTACATCACTTTTGTTTGTTTCCTCCTCGAGTATCTACGCTAGCCAATCGTAATCTCCCTATCAGCGAGTTTGTGTACCCATAGTCGAGAGAATTGACAATATTATATTATATGGACTGATAGTGAAATGTCAGTTCATACAAATTTTGCCCAGAAAATGACACGAACATAAAAGGTAGCGCTCTTGGCAAACCATCTAGGATTACTCCATAGAATGCTAGAGACACCTATTGGGCGTGAGAGAATTTACGAGGTAAAACGGTTGAAATTCAAATTGTTTCGTCATTTGTAACATTAGATGTCACTATCTTCAACCGCAGCACTCCCTTCTTTAAAAATGATCTCCTTTACCATCTTTGGGGTAAGCCTCAGTTATAAGTGATAGACTTAAACCTTGGATATATTTTTAGCTATCGTTTTAGATTGTATTACGCCGAATAAATGTGGTGGCCTGAGACACTGCAACCTTCCATCCTCAGTTGTCGAGACCAAGTGCTCTGGCATTCGCGATGGCTTGGTCTTTGAAACGGAGGTTCGGCCTTCCTTGTCTTCTCGAACCTTGGGGCTGGGATTCGAAGATTCTCTTAGCTGGAGCATTGTTGTCCATTCGCTCGATGTGGCCGAGCCAATATAGTCGATGTGTTTTGGATTTTTGGACTACATCCACATCTTGGTACAGCTCATAGAGTTCGCGGTTGTATCTTCTCCTCCATTTGCTGGAAATGCTCTTCGCTGTTTTGAAGAGCCTGCGTTCCGGTTTTGTAGCCCGCAGCCAGTTGCTTGGCTTTTTTATAAAACCTCCTGATGTTATTACGATCGCACGACTCTTCGGTCTCCTTGAGCTGGGAAGCTGCGTAAGCCCTATTCTTTCTACGCAGCACCCTCTTTTCCTCCCTTCTCCTGGCTCAATATGTACTCTTCTCTCGCTGCCTTTGTTTTGCGCTGCAGCGCTTTCTTTTGTGCGTCTTCTGTCACCTTTTTCCTGTACACGAATTCATCATCATGCCATTGGCTATTTCTCCGGGATGGCTGCTACCCTACGGTGGTTTCGGCTACCTCCTTGATGATGTCAGATACTGGCACCACTGATTATTGGGGTCTGTGGTAGGTGAGTGCACAGAGGAGAGTTTCTCTGGCTCTGGTAACTCCAGGTATACTAAGGCGTCCAACGGCGAGTTTCTTCTTCTGGGCGGTTCGCAGCTTCTTCTCCTTGGACAATCGAGTTCTGAATTTAGCCGCGACAAGAAAATGGTCAGAGTTGACGTCTGCTCCTCGGAATGTGTGCACGTCGAGCATGTTGGATGCGTGCCTCGCATCGATTAGCATATGGTCGATTTGGTTGGCGGTTCGACCATCTGGAGAGCGCCAGGTTGCTGTGTGGATCCTTAGTCTTGAAAACCTAGTGCTACTTATCACCGTATTACGAGCTGCTGCAAAATCGATTAGTCGGTAGCCGTTGTCTGTTGTCGTTTCGTGGATTCTGTGCTTAACAACTTATCCGCCTAAGATGTTTTCCTTTCCGACTTTAGCATTGAAATTCCCGAGTACAACTTTTACATCATACTCCGGACAGGCTCCGTAGGCTCCATCCAGAAGGTCATAAAACTCCTCCTTGATAGGATCTTCAGACTCGTCGGTAGGGGCGTGTGCACATATTAGGCTTATGTTTTGGAAGGTTTTGGGCCTAAGCCGATTTCCCACGATGAATCCGCATCCTAATACATGCAATCTTTTGTTGCAGCTGTAATAAATGTCGCAATCTTTTCTTTTCATCATACCTGATCCTATCCATCGTATCTCCTGGATCGCGGTTATATCTGCCTTGTACCGCGTGAGGACAGACTCAAGTTTTTGAGTAGCACTCGGGGTGTAGAGCGTTTGTACATTCCAGATACATACTCTTAGATCGTAGTCCATTGACGTTCCGGGTCTGGTTGCCATTTGAGGAGTTCCATTATCCGACGCTGGTTGTGTCTCTCTCATAACTACTGGTTTTTTCCATGGTCGGGAAGTTACCCCGACGGCACAACCCCCAACCTGGAGGACCAGGCCCTTGTTTTGACCCTAGGACAGCGGGCCGGAAAAACCGATGTCAGTAACCCATTTTGGGATATGAGCGCTGCCGTTGGTTGGTTACCCCATCTCCAGTCGAGGTACTAGGCAGGCACCCAACGCAACGTGGAGGTGAGAGTAGGAATTGATAGTGACAACGCTTGTGTTCTCATATAATAGCATCACTACCCTTAAACCGGCAAATGCGGGTTTCATCCCCACCAAAACTATATATTAAATTAGATTAAAAATATTTTATTTATAAAAATAATTAAGCTAAAAAAAAATATTAATAAAAATGCTCTCCAACCAAAAGGATTTATATAATAATTAAATTTCGAAAATTAGGTAGTTCATTCAATCAAATCAAATCGCTTATAATGTTAACGTCCCTGTATATTGCTGCCATTATAGCAGCAAACATCACATATAAATATACAGTCCAATCCAATCAGTACAGTGGAATAAGCGTATGAATGAACGTACCATCTAATGAAGTGTCAAACGTGTCGCATGGGAGTTGCTATTCTCAGCATTAGACCAGAAGCGTACATTCACCAATAGAGTTATGAATATTAACTCAATAACTCCTTTCGCTTTTTTAGACAGATGTCCGTTCGCCTAATTTGCAGGTACTAACTGCGCCAAACAAATTGTGTGTACGTAAATCTCTGCTTCTAATTAAGCGTCCGATTTACCATCGACGACAAAAATTTGCCGATCACAATAAATCTCTACCTACCTACTTACTGAAAATAAGAAATGCATGACCGCAAGGAGAAAAAATTCATCACGATTCTGTCGGCCTGTCCGTCTGTCGAACGACGGCTTTAGGCGGCATATGCATTGCGGCACGACGCGACGATGTAAAAAGGCGTTCACGATTAGCTATTAGAGTGTGCGCTGACTGTTTAGGCCTGAATAATTGTCGCCTGTCAAATGCACGTTTCGGCACTAAATTCGAGCGATCTGTATGAATGGCGAAAATTGATTTATCCCAAGTTGATAAGCCGATCAATTAAAATAGATTTCGAGGGATTGGGCATTCGCTTGTTATTTTGTCTGCATCGATAAATGATTTCTTGAGCTGTTAATTAGCAACTGGTTAGCTCTGAAATAAGTGCCTTGTTGCAGCGAATACAACTTTTGGTCCGAAGTGACTCACTTTATGTAACAAAATTAACAATAGTAATCGAAATGTTGATCTTTCAAGGTTGTATATCATGGGGCTCGATCCGCACAGGTCTTAACTATTCCCACTGGTGGTTGCCGTCAGTGCAAAACGAATTCAAAGATTTATTGATTGTGAAAATTTAGAAAATGCGTTTTTTTGGGTAGGACCGCCGCAGGCAGAGTGCTATCTGGGTTGCGGCGATTGAATTTGATCCAGAATTGCTGGCAAGAACAAATTTGTAATTTGCGCACTTTGCGGACTCAACTGCAGGAATGATAATTTGGGGCTACGAAAACGTGTTCGAGCTGCTAATATATCTATGTGAACTCTCTCGATAGTAAGGTTGGAATATAAATCATATTGCACTGGTGCAGTTAGGCACTTGTGGTAGTTGTACATAATTGGAGGCGCCAACTTATTAAGAGGCTCGTACATATCTCATCGACGCGATCGAGGACGCGATACCAACTGTGTTGTGTTTTAAAATAAAAGTAAATCCTTCGAAATTGGGTTAGTCGTTAGTGTATGACATGCTTGCAATTTAATTTTCATTGTTATAGGTATGTGAATGTGCGTTGACAGGTAATGAATGTGGCTTGTTTGCAATTTGCTAAAATGAACTACGTCGAGCGGCTGCGATCGGGAAAGACTGCCAGGCCCAGGGCCTCTGATGCCGACGGCGTTTTTCTCAATCTCTTAAGAAGTGCCGCCTCTGACGTACGTAAAGCTGGATCCACCACATCGCCTTTTCGAAAAAAAAGATGAGGCATATACCGCTGATTTAATTGCTCTGGGAAAATGCAAACATTTTTCCGATCGGACAAGCCGTTCCTCCAGAATTAACAGTTCAAGTTTTAAAACCCCAGTTTGCTACCGAACTCTTTTGTTTTTTTTAGGAAAAATTAAAAAAAAAAAAAACGATTACCCCTTTCGAATTTTTCTTCTTTGAATATTGCAAAATAATTGTCTATGCCTAGGCTAGTGTCAAACGGTGAAACAATTTTTTAAAAAGTTATATTAATTACCAAAAACCTATTACCCCGGGCGAATTTCTCCATCCGTCTCTCTCCGTCGGTCGTTGGCTTATGCAAAATATACACATTTACTATTTATTTAAATAAAGTGCTACTGCGCATGTTGGGATCTTTCTTTTGCTTTGGGACGGGCTATACCTAAACTGTTTGGGATCTACCAATTAACTGCAAAGGAATTAACTAAGAACAAGTAAAAGTGTTATCATCGGCCTGGCCGATACTTTGATACCCTTCACTGTATGTACTGGTACAGATACACACATGTGTCTAATATTGGTTTTGTATGGGAGGTACCAAAACTACTTGACCGACATAGCCCATTTCAGTACCAACCTGGCGACGGTAAAAAGAAGTCGTCTCACCAAATTGCATTCGCCTAGGTCAATTCGTTTGGACGCTATCGTGCTTTCAACAGACAGACAGACAGACAGACAGACAGACAGACAGACGGACATGGCTAAATCGATTCAGAATGTGATCCTGATTCAGAATATATATAGGTACTTTATAGGGTCTCCGGTAAATCCTTCTTGGCGTTACAAACGTAATGGCAAAGTGAATATACCTTCCTGTGGAGGGTATAAAAAAGTCCCAACAATTTCCATATAAATTTAGGAGTTAGTACAGGTGAAAGAACTCCAAAATGTTGGAACTTTTTCAAGTTTTGTATTTGTAACACCTTTTTAGTGTTAGACGAGTTATTTCATAAAGAAATTTGTCCCAAAGTCATGCAGATGGAATAAATGCAAATTATGGCTTATTTCATAGCACGGGCTTTGAGAGTTATTTCATCTATAGGCGTATTTTTTTGAGAATCTGTAACTAGCTGACTTTTACTTTTACATGCAAAGCTTTTATACTCACTTTTGGTTTTGTTATACTCACTTCCCAAAAAAATACGCCATATATGTTATTTCATTTGTCTTAAAATAGCAATTTGTAAGAACATTTTGCCTTCAAAACTGTATTTTTTCTATAAAACCGTTGCACTTTAATGCTTTTCGTGGTTGACGTCATTTAAAAGCTACTTCGATTAGAAGATCAGTTGGTAGTAAATACTCGTAGTAAGTTGATTTGATCCGTTAATAAGTTAAATAAGAATTGAAAAAAAAAAAATGGATTTCGAAATGATTAATGGAAAACGAAAGAAAACGCCGAAATCTGTCCATGAGGTAGTGGAAGCGTGGCAAAGGGAAAACATCTGGAACAATTTCGGAGTAGCTTTACACGCAGATGAAAAATACCACTTTTTTAAGGCATGAAGACTTTTCGCTCGGCATATTTTCTTCAGAAAAAAATATAAAATTGATGCAGACGAATATTGCTGTGGAAACCGGAACTTCTTGGCGGATGGTCCCTTTTCAGTGGTGCCTGTTGGATGTTGTAACTAACTTCTTATTATATACGTTAAATATTTCGAGAAGGTAATACATACTATGTATTTCAAAATTATAAAAGATTAAAGAAAATATATTGGCTATGGATTAACAGTAGACATTTGGACGGACAACTAGGTATTTGAGGACTTCACATCCATTATAATAAAAGAAGAAAATTAATTACCAGACAACTAGGCCTAAAATCCATGAATCGTGTGCAGGTGGCGTTATATTTGCAATTTTTTTTTTAATTTCCAAATCACTCCTTTTCGTGCAGTCAGTAGATAATCATTTTAGCAAATTCGAATTTCTACTAAACTAGCGGACCCGGCAAACTTCGTCTCGCCCCAATTTAACGCCTTCAGATAAACTCCAGAGTGATAATTAAATAAATAGCACATTTGCTCAATAGAAAATGACAATGCGAAAAAACCACCTGTCAAATTGCGCACAGCCTAAGTCAACGTAGAACGCCATCTATCGGGTTGCGGTATTGATCGCAGCCCAGCGCCATCTATTATTTATCTCGTTAACTTCTCCACCTAAAGTGCACGCAAATTGTCTTTTAGCACAATGAATTTCATAATTATCCGAAATTTTCCAAGCTTCACAAGGAATTTTCCACCTTTTTTCCAAAATCATCAAGTCATGCGATAAAATGCAAAATTTCGATACAATTTTCCGAGTTGTCCACTAAGAATTTTCTATTTTTCCATTCAAAAAGTCATTCAGAAACAATTGCACACACAATTCCATACAAGAAAACAATTTTCGATTTTTCCAATTTGCTGACTTTTCCGGAGGGTTTTTCCAAAATTTTCTTTCAGAAGAACCTTCTCCTGGCAATTACGTACAACTGAAAAAAAATATCAGCTAAATCGGGCCAGCCGTTCTCAATATAGAAAAAGCAATCAAAACAATTTATGAAATAGCTGAGATATGTATTACATAATGTGCACCAAACTGGTAAAATCCTTTAAGAAATCCGGCATTGACTCTTATTTAAAAACCTCTTTAAAAAGTTACTCTTACTCACAGTCAACGGTGGAATACAATCATTCGAGAGTATAACTGGCCCGAAAAAGCTTCTGAATTCAGCCGTTCAGGCATAAAATTGTAGGTCCTTTCCATTCGTTCCAAAAATAAAAACGAATGGTTGTGAGAAGCTAGGCCTAGGGTGTCTACACGCCTGTTGCGCCAACTATTTATTTATTTATTTTTTAACGGAACGAACGGTTTGTTTGAGAATTTTGTTCTAGGGGTTCAAAACAATACGACCAACAATTTTTTCTTCGCCCAACAATGTATTCTTGAACTAGAAGTTTAAAGTAACTGTTGTTAACTTGGTTAACAAAAATTTAATTTGTGATTGATCAGTGAAGTTAAATTGAAAGTGAAAGCGAAGTTAATTTTATTACACAATAATGTAGAAATAAACAATATTGAAGATGAAACCCTACAGTTGTATCTGAATTGGTGATTATCCTACGAAGGAATCTTAGCCTTGGAGGAGTGCTGGATTTTCGAAATTCTTAAAATGATAAACTCCCACGAAATCGAAGATGTATTCCACCAAAGGCAATTAATGGCAAGCAGAATTAAGTTTCGATACGGTCTTAATAAATGGAGGGAGGCTAATCATGTAAGTACAAATAAAAAACACAACATTTAGAATATTATAAACTTTTTTGTTTTAATATAATTATGAGCCAACTTTTTTAACCTCAATATTTTCGGTTAAGAAAGGAAATCTTGTTCGATCATTGTAAGGCATTTTTTTTAAATTTGAACTATTATCATGCTGTGCGAATGATAAGACCTTATCAATGGTTTCAAGCTGGACCTCCACTGGGACTATACAAGTATAGGGTGTTCATCTTCTTCATTCTTGAATTTAATTCTGCTTCAAATTTCGAATTCAATCTTAAAAACATCCTGCAAAAAACAGCCAATGGAAATGGCATTGTTCGGAAGTATACAGAAAATGCAACTTTATCCAGTAACGACCAAAATATTATCTCGAGATGCATTGTCGATCATTTTCATTTGAATGGAATCAAAATGTGCCGATTTTGAAGCATTACGCCCCTAAAAAAAGGTTTCGTTAAATTTTACGAAGTTGATAAAAAAAAATAACCAAAGGTATATTCTTCGCATCTTCAATAAAAGAGAAACTTCGAAACAAAACATGGAAGCCATCTATTTTCGACGCTCAAAAAAATATATTTATTCATTTGGTGAGCTTCAACAATTTTAAACCAAAAGATGATGAGCTGAAAAATCAGGCTGTTTCCAAAAAATCAAAATTGCAGAGTTGAAAGTACCCAACAACATGCACAGTATGAATTTTATTTAAGGGGAAATTTTCTCATAAAGTGTTTTCGATCACATAAAATTATTGTTAATTGTCCTGATGATAAGGGGGTAATCGTAAGACTTCATGGCCTGCACTCCTAATGATGTCATCAATTTGAAGCTTTCGGACCGACTTGTTTTGTTTTATTAATCCATGATATGTATAAGCCTTGCAGCTGGCTGATTGTTGAGATATATTGTTTTCGGAAAGCCATTTAATCATATCAGCTTTTAATGATGACGAGTTAGGGACAATGCCATCTATTTTATTGTGATACTAGTGAACCCCTGCACACTTCGTAGTGCAAAATAGAAAAATAAAAAAATCAGTTTCAAATTCATTTAAATCAGTGATAAACAGTTTTTATTGTAACGCTCCGTGGTACATATTTTTTGTTTTTCCAGGAATCGTATTGCGTAGAAAGTATTCTTGTCTATCAGGACAATGCATAGCTATCAATGTTACAAATTTTACAAACTTTGGCTCTCATGACTGCCGAAAAATAGCGCCACACACCTTTATATACCTAAGATTATCTGTCAATATGAGCTCAATCATTTCGGTGGTTTTCGAAATATACGATTTTGAATGTTTTTTTGTATGGGCAGTGCCACGCCCCTTTGTTCAATTTTGACCAATCTTCAGAGGAGCACTCCACGGACAATAATTAAGATTATCTATAAGTTTAAGTTCAATCGATTGGGTAGTTATGGAGATATACGATTTTAAATGCACTTTTTGTATGGGAGGTGCCACGCCCCTTTGTGCGATTTCGATCAATCTTCACAGAAATAATCCAGGGCCAATACCTAAGATTGTACGTAAATTTGAACTCAATCGATTCGGTGCTTTTCGAAATAGAAGATTTTTTAATGATTTTGTTGTATGGGTGGTTCCACGCCACTTTGTCCAATTTTGACCAATCTTCACAGGAATACTCCTGGGCCAATACTTAAGATTGTATGTAAATTTTAACTCAAACGATTTGCTGGTTTTCGAGATATTAGATTTTGAATGTTTTTTTTGTATGGGAAGTGCCACGCCCCTTTGTCCAATTTTGACCAATCTTCACGAGAATACTCCTGGGCCGATACCTAAGATTGTAGGTAAATTTGAACTCAATCGATTCAGTGGTTTTCGAGGAATAAGATTTTGAATGCATTTTTTGTATGGGAGCTGCTACGCCCCTATAACTCATGAACCAATACACCTACAAAGACCGAATGAACTTATAAACCATGGTATCAACGTCACCTTTCATGGGAAATTTCCAGAATCAAAATCGGTTCACGCATTACAGAGAACATTATCGACAAACACAATTGACCATGATTTTTATATATAGATTTTGCATTGTCCACAACAATAATTGACGGTTCTTCTAAGAACCTGTTCCCTTAACCATTTTGAAAAGTTTTCGTAGTTCATCTCATTATGGTAGTCAGCAGTCTTGCTTCCAGATGTAAAAAGCAGTATTTCATTTCTAGCAAATCCTCCTTATTCTCCAGCATGAGCTATATTCAAACGTGATACTTTGGATATGCTTGACTTTAAGCCATCCAAGCTGCCAACTGTCCAAGTATTGGGTCGAGTATGTGAGCTATGAATATAACTTTCATCTATATAAATAATGGCGTAGGCTTACTCGCGGAATTCTCGTACCTGGGCAATGTACTCCTAAATTTATATCTATTATTTTGTAAAACTCTGTGCAAAGATGATCGGCTCATCTTGATCTGCAATCCGAAGCGATTCGTTGATTTAGAGCATTTAGGGTAATAATAATTTTTTCTTCTTTGTGAAAATTTTTAATTATTCTTTTTATTACGCTGATGTTACATATCTGAGAAATGTGTATATTTAGCATACGCCAACGACGATGTTGTGTGGACATATCTTATTGGACATAATCTCTAATTTTTTTACTCTCTTTTTCCAAAATCTCCCGGGATTAAATCCCCATGCTAAAATCTCCCACAAGTAAACTAAACTAAGCATTTACCCAACAAGGCACCTAAGTACTCCAAATCCTACAGTGACTCCAAGCAGCGGGTTGGAGGGGGGCTGCATGCCCCTCATACGTATCGCACCTTTTAACACAATTTTTAGGTGTTGCGGCGACAAAATATATAAAACACCAAATCTAAAAATGGTGATTTTGTCCCTGGGGATTTTCTCTTAGGGTCTTTTGGAGTAAGGGATTTCAGCACACTGCATTTTGGAAAGGGGATTTTGGAAAAGGAGATTTCATCACCTACACTAATTATGCTGATTAGCTGAAACAGGCAATTGACATTAAGCCTAAGAGTAAACAAGAAAATGCAAAACAAAGAGAGAAATAAACCCTGCCCCCTTTCCCTTAAGGTTGATAGCGTCTCCGATAGGAGAGAGGGCGCAATAACAATCAACTGTAAAGGTGAAGAAACAGTACAGAATATAGAAATGGAGGTAAAGCAAAATCTAGGCGAAAAGTATGATCTGAAAATTTTTAAGTAAGAAACTCCCAAAAGTTATGATAATGAACGTAAAAATGAAAAATGAAATAGGGAAATTTGCAAGAAGCAGTCAAAAAGCAAAACAATATTGTAGGAACAGTACATAAAATGCGTAAGACTTTAAAAACAAAAAACAGAGAGGCATATGCAATTATTGAACTTGATGCGATTGATCACAAATATGTAGATATGTATTAGAAAATGGTTTGATTGGCCGCGTTCAATGCGCTTTTGCCTAGCTAGTCAACAGCCTCTGATTGGTCGATTTGACTGCAAATCTAGGCAAATTTCGTGAGGTCGGTCAGCTGTGGTGACTGGAAAGTTAGGCAAGAATTTCTGCCTGAGTTCTTAGTGGGTTTGAGAAATGTCATAAACAGCTGATTGAAATCGAAGAATTTTTCACTCCATTGTTGAACTTTGCTGAGATTTGTATGTGGTTTTATTATTATAGTTGGAAAAAATAAAAATAAAAATGAAATTTCAAGTTACAATTGACGGTGTTTTGCATGACATCGATGATACCCAGGAAACTTACGGCAAATTGACTACGAATAATAAAATAAACACGTACACAAGTGTGATAATAATTAAATAAAATGTGTCTTTTAGATGGGGTTTTTACCCGACAATTTGTAAAGCTGCTTTTAGAAAAGAATCAATACAATCATTCATTTTGCACTTCAATAATGTTATATTTTTCTTTAGTAGGTAGTCAATGTGTTGATCAGTTGATGTCAAAACAGCAAGTGAATGCTCAGTTTTTAACACATATTAAGCATTTGACATTTGACTTAGGTACTCGGCAATTTTCCGTTCAATGATGAACTGTCACCTAAATATTTAGGTGCCTAACCACATTGAACGCGGCCATTAACTTAGGATGGGAAACTGCTGATTATTTGAGCATTTTGATGTGTGTAGGTGTTGCTACTGCTGTGGATATTATCATAGCGCAAAAATATGAAAATGAAACCAAATGCGCAAAGTGTGGTTGCGCGCATGATACTAGAGGATGTAATACAACTGAATTGAAATGCCTTAATTGTGTACGGTATAATGAAAAGTAATCTCTTAATCTCGAAATTTATCTCGACAGTCGATACGCTAACTGTGCAGTATATAAAAAGCTAAAAAAAATAAATTTGTGATTTATCAACCAAAGAAAATTACAGCTGTTTATTGTAATATACAAGGGCTTGGCAACTTCATAGAGGCAGAATGAACTTAATTGGAAAAACAATTTGACTTTCTTGTATTTTCTGAAACACATGTAAATGTAACTGATGAAATAGTGGACGACGAGATTTTTTTAGCGTAGTATCACACCCCCGCTCGATGTAATAGTCAGTCAAGACACATAGGGTGACTATGCATTTATGTCAGAGAAGAAGATGAGAATATCGCTAACGAATTCAACAATTTTTTCGTAAGAATAGTTTTGGGAATCAACCAATGTTTAAGCGAACAAAGCATTATTAAGGTGATAAGATCACTTAATCAAAAAAAAGATTTTAATTACATCAGTGCAAAAATGCTATTGAATGCATTGGAGATAATCGGACCCATCCTTGAGCGAGTAATAAATAATCTATCTTTAAGCAGTGGAGAATTTATCGAGTCCTGGAAGGAATCTGTTATCACACCTATCGAAAAGGTTAAAAGAACCGACAAATGAAAAAACTTGATTTTCCAAATTCAACTTGAGAACTATTTCGAAAGTATATTATAATAAACTGTTTCTGGAAAACCAGTCGGGCGAGCCTGCGAGACAGCGCTTAATAGCATATTAATATCGCAAGAAGAGGAGCTTGCAACAAAAAACTATGGGGTTACTGTCTTTTTGGACTTCAAAAGAGCGTTTGAAACCATTGACAGGAGTATTCTTGTGTTAAAACTGCATAGATATGGCGTTAGAGGCAAAGAACTGGAGTCGTTTTTAAAAAGAAGTGATGAAACAACCCTAGGTGTGCGCCTGTGCCAGATCAATACTGGGAGCACGAGCACTTCTGTTCACAATTTACATCAATGACATAAATCAACAGCTTAAATACGCCCAAGTATAGCCCTATTTGCCTATGATTCCCTTCTATTTATATCTGGAAAAAAACTTAAATGGATGTGAACAACGAATGTTAGAGGACTTAGATAGATGGCTAAGACTAAAGGCAAACAAGCTTACCTAAACCCTAAACTTAAGAAATAGTGACGACTTTAGAATGTCCGCTTATTGGGGAGATGTAACACAAAACAGCATTGCGTATAAAGGTTGTCAGTTGTATAATTCACTACCAGTAGATTTAAAAAGCGAATGTAACTTGCAAAGATTTAAAAGGTTAACAGTTAAATATATAAAATGCACTTTTCCACAGACGTAATTTATTAGTTTAAATATGTATTAAAATTTTTTACTTATTATCGATTTTAAATGGCAATTTCTGCTAAATAAAGAAAATCAGTAAAGGTAACCACGTCGATGCGATCTATATGGGTCTCATTAAAGCTTTTGATCGAGTTGTAAAATGGCTCATTTATAGATTTCAAAATGCAAAGTTTGGCAATAATATTTCGAAAAATATATCGGTAACCGCTGGTGTTACTCAAGGAAGTCATATTGGACTTCTACTTTTTATTCTGGTTGTTATTTTACCTGAATGTTCTCTGTTAATGTTTACGGATGACTTTAAGATATATTTGCCGGGAAATGATTATCATTCTTTTCACGTTTTAAATTCAAAACTTTAGAAATTTTATCTGTGCTCTGCTCCGTGTCTGTGGTGCTAAAAGTTACCTCTCTTTATATGTTACTATTGTCAGAAATAACTTTTTCCCGTAACCTTCCCTCTGTAAATCAGTTGTCATGTATACGCAATCTTTTGATGGTGTAGTCATTCCCCGTGTTTCCATATTCAAAGATTTGGGTGTGTTTTTAGACTAACGTTTAACTACCATGTTGAGGTTATCACAAAAAAGGCAAATAGAACACGGGGAATGTTAGGGCGCTATGCTTACGTGTTTTCTAACGTTTATGTTATTAGGTCTTTGTATTAGCTTTTGCTAGATCTGTGCTAGATTATGCCTCTATAGTTTGATATTCGTAATATAGAATTCATATAAGTAGAATTGAATCAATTTGAAGACGATTTTTATGGTTCGCTCTTTAAAAACTTCCTTGGCTTGACTTAAGCAACTTTTCCCCTTCTATATCTGGGTTAGAATTGACTAGCTTAGAGTCATTAGAAGTTAGGAGAACTGTGGCTAGAGTTGTCTTTGTTCGTAGGACCCCATAAGGTGAGATTGACTCAATGGACATTCTAACCCTTCTTAACATAAATATTCCATCTTTTAACCTGCGACTAGCGATGCACTAGATTTTTTAGAGTAGACCATTCTCGTGCAACATACGGTCTTTCTTCTTCAATTAACGGTTTAATGATAAAATGGTATCGTATAATGCTAATGTCAATTTAATCGATTTTAACTTGTCAATTTCCGCCATAAAAAGGAAATTACTTGATAATGTTCAATTGTTCAGTCTTATTTTGGAAAATTAGTAAAAAATACTTAATAGGTACCTATTTATCCTCTCTACATAAATTGGCCATTCATGTTGTCGCCCAAATTATCGTAGGTAATTTAAAAATGGAAAATTAGTTTAGTGCTTTTAAGCTTAATATTTATAAATAGTCCTGATTCCAAAAGCTTACTTACTGACTTACTTAGGTGGCGCTACATCCGGGGTGGACCTGGGCCTCAACCAATACGCCTTTCCAGTTAGCTAGAATGATCTTTGGCTAACCGCCTTCAGTTGCGCACTCCAAGTTGGTTGAGGTCCCCTTCCACTTGTGCGCGCCACCTAAGGCGAGGTCTTACTCTACTGTGTTGTCCTTCCAGGTTGGAATCGATGAATCTTCGGGCCGGAGCGTTGGTGTGCATTCGCTCTACATAACGGGACCGAAAATCACTCGTAGACTTTTGCGTTCGAAGCGACCAATGCCAAAACTAGACTTGGCTCTGTATAGCTCGTCTCTATAAATGCTGTCATATGCGGATGCGGCCTTTAAATCGATAAATAGATGGTGAGTATCGATTTGGACTTCTTGGGTTTTCTCCAGGATCTGCCGTAGTGTGAACATTTGGTCGATTGTGGACTTACCGGGCCTAAAATCGCACTGATAGGGTCCAATCAGTTCGTTGACAAATGGTTTCAGGCGTTCACACAGTAGGAACGCCAGGCAAGATCTTATACCTAAGCGATATTAAAGAGACTGAATCCTTTCGTATGAATCGGGCAAACAAAGCTGAGGCTCCCTTCATCAGGCATACTTTCCTCTGACCAAATTTTTGAAACGAGTTGGTGTATGCTCTCTACCAAGTCATCTCCCGCTGCCTTAAAGAGCTCGGCCGATAAACCGTCCGGTCCTTCAGCTTTGTTAGACATCAGCTTGGATATTGCTATCCTTACTAATCTAAGCAATGCATAATTCCAAGTACATACTTACTTGGTATGTCTTTTTGGCCGCGTTCCATTGACCGCTAGATGTCTAGCGCTCATGCCAAACTCCATATAAAAAAAAACTGACATTTCATTATTTGGGCTAGAGCTCTAGCACATATTGCGAAATGTCAGTTTTTTTTATATGGAGTTTGGCATGCCGCTAGTCATCTAGCGGTCAATGGAACGCGGGCTTTGCATATTAAGTTGATAAAGTCAATCAGCAAACAATCTCTCTAAGAAACGGAGGTATTGGTTTCACTGTAAATTTGGCAATTAAAATTCAACATTCTTTTTTTTTACTTCAATTGTTACTTTTAAAATAATTATATAATTTTTAAGAACTCAGGTTATGTTAGGTTAGGTTATGTTAGGTTTTATAGGGTATGACTTTATCACAGTGGACTAGACACCATATTGGGCCGATCGCCATCCCTGGGAAGCCTTCACTGTAAAAGCCTAAACCAATTCGACGAAGAAACGTTATTTTCGTACAAAACCTAAAAAGCTAGTAAGCGAGAAATCGAGAAGCTGGTTCACTATAGACGTACCCTAAGAACGCAATGCCCAGAGAGTAACCCTATCGCCATTCGTAAAATTTGATTTGTTGGCTGAGTTCTAATAATTCTACAGATTTTTCAGATTTAACTTTAGTATAAGAGCATCTTAGGTCTGTCCTATTTCTAGTTTTCTCGAAAATATTTTGTTCTTGGCCACGGCTATTGGTGGTCTTATGCCCTTAATACTTTCAATTTGTGGAACGGAACCTCTGCTCGATTTTTGGCCAGAACTTCGGCTCCTTCGTTACCCTTTATATTACAGTGTCCGGGTACCCAAAATAATAATTATGCTTAAATGCTGGAAGCGGCCAAAGCCGGGCTTGTATATCTTATTATAGTAAAAACGATCTTTTGTGTGGTATATAAATAGTCCAATTAGGTAAGATAAGGAGCTACATTTTGCATTTTTCTTACAAGCGTTTCTTGTACATTAATTAAAACTTACGTAGTCTGGAGCGTACTCTAGTAGTTCTTCTTCAGCTTGTGACAAATTGTACGGCAGAATGTAAATCAGCAGCGCTATAAGTCGGCATTTAAAATACTGTTGCCGAATCTGTAAATCAAAAGAAAGGTTATGTTAGAAATTATATGCAAATTATATTAAGCATTTGGAAATAACGCCCAAAAATAAAGAACAAGATGGAAATAAAGCCCTAACAGTATTTGAATTGTAAGCAAAACCAAAAATTATTAATAATGGAAAACAAATTCGTTCCTTAAATGAGAAAATATTAAATACATACTAACATTAATTAAAAAAATGCGCTTCGGTCAGATATGGTGGTTGGATTAAGCAGATTAGGCGCACTATTGGACTAAGCAGTCATTATATCAGTTCAAAATGCAATTTATGAAGTTAAGGCCATTTAAATTATTAGATTACACTCCAGATCCTAAACCTTGTAGGCGAAGAGAGCGAGTCCAGATTTGAAGTCTACTACACTCTTCTCCACCACACCGAAAAATAAGATCTTGAAACACAAAAAAAAAGACATTGGGATTGGAGCACTCTGCTTGTCAGATAATACCGCTAGCGAATTTAACGCACATTCAAAAACTGCGTCTACAACACCACACGTTGAAGTCCGCTAACCTGCCAGTGAAAACATCAACAAGACTTTCCACGCATCAACGAAAGACCATCTCAGCTTGCTTCGCCTATGACGAGCGTTTCCAGTCGTTGCATTGCAGCTGCACCCGCGGTGGATTAGCAAGCAGTAGCATCTTCATCAATCGCTGATCAGCGGCAAAACCGATATTCGTTTCTATGTGCTTGTGGGTGGTTCGGGTGTTTCCAAAAAAAACTTCGTGCGGCTGGCGGGGTGTCAAGTGTGTGCAGTTTTCGACAAGTGGGTATTTTTTTTTTCTTGGTTGCCGTGTGTTATCGGTAATTTGTTTGGAGGAAGTTTTGGATTTACTGACAAAGGGAAGATCCTTGATAACCACCCTAGTGACCGAAGTTATTTTACCTATTCTCCGGAAATAAAAGAATTGCTGGCATAAGTGAAAAAAAGACATAAAATTACATTATAAAAAAATGTAGAATCTACCCTTAACGTATAAAAGAACAAAGCATTTTTTTTTGTTTGCTATCCTACCCTAATGTACACAATTTAATAAGGAAATTTATTTAACGTCAAATAAGAGAAATATTTACCTAATTTAAGAAAAAAAAGTGTGCTAATGGCAGTTTCGACATTGGACATAATATTTAGCAAATAATTTCTCGAACTGAAAGGGATTAATTAGTGTCATCGTTGGAAATTGTGCACAGAATCCTTACGGACAGTTGGTAAGTTTTTTTTTATTATCTTCTTAATAAGTTACAAACAAATGCTCAAACTAAACTATTTTTTTTGTATAAATTTGTTTAATTGAATTTTAATTAATTTGCCTAATAGTTTTTAAATCTATTATTGTAATTTGTTGCTGATTTTATTTTTTTTGTTGGGTTAATATTTTGGTAGGGATTTTTTTTAATTAAATAAAGTGGACACGGGGTTAGTTTACCTAGTTGTGGTGGTTCGGTTTCGGATCTTTCGGGAACTGTCCCTTTTTTAAATCCTTATAATCACTTACGATTTAGTGTCAAAGTTTTTTTTTAATTATCAGAGTACAGCAACTGTCATGGAGCAGTATAAAGCTATAGTGGGAAAAAACATACATAGGTACTCAAGGCAACGCTACATCTGTTGCCCGCGAAAGAGTGTGTGAAATAGTATCCGTCCATATTTGGGATATTTGAATCTTGGCATGAAGATATTTTTTTCTCGCGTTGTTCCTGGCTATTTGTGGATCAAGTTCCCAGCTCATCCGACGTTCCTTGCTGCGCAATTTGCAAGCATGCCAAGTAGCGATTCGCGCAAATAGTGACCAGTGTTTTTATAAAATCCGCAACAATATTTCGAGCCCGAGCATTCGCGTCCATTCGCTCTACATGACCCAGCCAACTCGGTCGTTGTACCTTCCCTCTTCTGGCTAGGTCGATGTCGCTGATGTATACAGCCCGTGCAGTATCTCCTCCTCGATGTCTTTGAGCCATAGAGAAGAACTGGGGTGATAAAAAAATAAATAGGTGGCGCAACAGGCGTGTAGACACCCTAGACCTAGCTTCTCACAACCATTCGCTTGTGTGAGTTTCTATTTTTGGGACGAATGAAAGGACCTACAATTTTATGCCGACTCCGAACGGCTGAATTGGGAAGCTTTCTCAGGACAGTCATACGCTCGGGTGTTTGTCAGACGTTCGCGAGACGTGGCGCAGTAGAAAAAACCTTAAGATGTAATTTGTGTGCATTCCGGGGATCGAACCTGGGATCCCTCGCACAGCAGTCCAGCACATTAACCACTGCGCTACTGCACCCACAACTAGGGTGATAAGGGTTTTATAATAAACGGTCACTTTAATTGTTTGTGAGAGGAGTTTGCTACTCAATTGCTTTTTTTAGCCCAAAGAGAAAGCGATTGGCATGACCCATGACTTATTCTTCGTTCAATCTCAGCGCTGGCTGGTGTCATTAGCTCATTTCATACCGGAGCTTAAGTAGACAAAGTCTCTAACCACCTCAAAGTTATATCTGTCTATAATAGTGACCATATATAGCCAGAGCCTACAGCGAGCGCCTGAGTATGAAACTCTCCTCTGTGCACTCACCTACCACAAACGCCAACAATCAGTGGTGTCAGTATCGCGACATCATCAAGGAGGTAGCCGAAACCACCGTAGGGTACCAGCCACCCCAGAGAAAGAGCCCGTGGTATGATGATGAATGCGTGTACAGGAAAAAGGTGACAGAAGATGCACACAAGAAAGCGCTGCAGCGCAAAACAAGGGCAGCGAGAAAAGAGTATCGAGCCAGGAGAAGGGAGGAAAAGAAGATCCTGCGTAGAAAGAAGAGGACTTACGCAGCTTCCCAGCTCAAGGAGATCGAAGAGTCGCGCGATCGTAATAACATCCGGAGGTTTTATAAAAAAGCTAAGCAACTGGCTGCTGGCTACAAAACCGGAACGCAGGCTCTTCGAGATAGCGAAGGGAACCTAGTCACCGAAGCGCAGGGAATAGTAGATGTGTTTAAGCAGCATTTCCAGCAGCTGCTTAATGGGCATCATGTAGAGAAAGTGATAGGGCAAGAAGAGAACCCACGTCCAGTCAATGAAGAACTAGTTCCACCACCTAGTATAGAAGAAGTTGGCTTAGCTATAAAAAGCTTAAGAACAACAAGGCCGCAGGCTCTGATGGTCTACCAGCGGAGCTCTTTAAACACGGTGGTGATGTTTTGGTAGGGAGCATGCACCGAATCATCAACCAAGTATGGGTGGAAGAAAACATGCCCGATGACTGGACTATCAGCTCCATATGCCCCATCTACAAAAAAGGCGATCCTATATCTTGCAAGAACTATCGAGGCATATCCTTGCTAAATGTCGCATACAAGATCCTATCCAACGTACTGTGTGAACGTCTAAAACCGTTCTGCAACACACTAATCGGCACGTACCAGTGTGGCTTCCGGCCCGGCAGATCGACTATAGACCAAATTTTCACACTGAGGCAAATCTTGGAAAAGACCAACGAATTTCAAGTCGAAACTCACCCACCTATTCATCGACTTCAAAGCCGCGTATGATAGCATACATCGTCAGGAGCTCTATATGGCTATGGCCAAATTCGGAATTCCGGCAAAACTCATTCAGCTGTGTCGTGTGACGCTGGAAAACACGCGTGTCAACACGGAAGGCACTATCTTCAACAAGTCCGTCCAGCTGCTTGGCTATGCGGACGATATTGACATCATCGGTCGCTCCCAACGTGCCGTGATAGAAGCATTCACGGCGATTGAAGAACAGGCGAAATCCGTTGGGCTTGAAGTAAATGAGGACAAGACTAAGTACATGCTATCAACAAACAAACAAGCATCTGTCCACCGCCTAGGACAAAACGTCACTATTGATAGCAACAATTTCGAGGTAGTTAAGGAGTTCACCTACCTCGGAGTAAACGTAAACTCCACGAATGACACCCTAGTGGAGATCCGGCGAAGAATTACCCTAGGAAACCGTTGCTACTTCGGTTTGGCAAAACAACAGGGTTTAAAACTCCTAACTCGAAGGACGAAATGTGTGCTCTACAAAACCCTTATCCTGCCAGTTCTTCTTTATGGCGCCGAGTGCTGGACGATAAGCAAGAAGGGAGAGCTGATACTGGGCTCCTTCGAAAGAAAAATACTTCGGCGGATTTTTGGTCCTGTGTGCGAGGAGGGCGAATGGAGGAGAAGATACAACCGCGAACTCTATGAGCTGTACCAAGATGTGGATGTAGTCCAAAAAGCCAAAACACGTCGACTACATTGGCTCGGCCACATCGAGCGAATGGACAATAATGCTCCAGCCAAGAGGGTCTTCGAATCCCAGCCCCCAGGTTCGAGAAGACAAGGAAGACCGAACCTCCGTTTCAAAGACCAAGCCATCGCGGATGCCAGAGCGCTTGGTCTGGACAATTGGAAGCAGCGTGCCAGAGATCGTAGAGGATGGAAGGCTGCAGTGTCTCAGGCAGAGACTCTTCACGGGTCGGGAGACCGATAAGTATAATAGTGACATTCTGTACGAGACGTCGGTGTTGGGTGTCATTTCTTGTTGGCAGCATATCTATACTTAGGTAGTCTTTGTCCTTATTGACAGCCAAATCCATCTTCGCCGCCTACGTCTCAATACTCACGAACGTGCCAGTGATTCTATATTATTCTAAAAGTACCTATACTTCCTTAAAAAAGCCTTCATGAATTATCGAGGTCGAGGACATTGTTTACACACTTTGCTAAGGCTACCATTAGAAGGGAGAGTTGCGATCTAAGGGCTTAGGTTTGAAAGGTCAATTCGAGCTCTAATGCAGGTATATGCCCCAAATGAAGTTTATACTACCTAGATGCAAAATTAAGTGAGCACCTTCTGGAACAGCTCTCACCTGTATGAGTGCAATAAAAATAAAAATACAACGCACAGATAACTTCAAACAGGCCTATAAAGCTATACTGTTCAACTAGTTATCTCAAAAGGATCACTAAGTATCTCAAGTCTTCATTTATAAGTAGCTAGTGCTGATGATAATAATTTATCGGCGATTATCTTATAGCCACGCAGACATGCAGTATTATGTCAATTTAAGTCAACCAACTAAATGATTGATTTAGGTTTTCATATGCAAATCGAATTCGCCTAATCAATCTGCTGAAAAATGAGTGCGTCTTGCATAGTCAAGATGAGTGCCCATGTCAAACATATGTTATCCATTCATCTGCTAGTTTTTCGTAGCTAAATAAATTAACGCAATAAAAAGTGGACTGCATTCGCTTCCTGCAGTCTTTGGTAGTAGTTACGCTTTACCTTGCGTAAATGTTTGCTAAGACAAAATGTAAACCAGTTACTGTCTTTGCATCGTTGCTCGGTAGAAACATAAGTGTCTGTAAACATGCCCAATGCGAATATGTACATATTTCCAATGTGGACACTCAAAATCAGAAGACAATTTATTTCATAACCACTCGCTGTCAATATATCGGTTGGCTTGTTATAACTACCAGAGAGATATATCAATATTATTTAATAAAACGAAAATCGCAAAGGAATTGTGTCTCTAAATTGGCTTAAGAGTTAAAAGAGTAAGACCAGAAGCTGGGTTGGTCTCCAAAGTGATACTCGTAAATGATCAAAGATCCGACGTGTAATTTGTTTCCAGTTTGGTCTTTGGCCATATGGCGGGCATTATGCACTAGTCCTGGACCTGTGTGCGAGTGCAGACTCTGAGAGCAACTTTGCTGAGTGCGTTTACGCAGCGGCCGGCCCCTATATACTTGTAGTACAGCATGTTTATATTAATTAAATTGTACAACGCTAGAATGTGCGATTTGTTGGACTTTTATTTTGTTTCTATTTTGCAATCGAATAAATTTGAATACGTTAACTGTGCGCATATTGAAGCCAATCGTAAATCTTTCTTGGCGAAGTGTCAATGACTTATTCTTAGTCAATACCTTTCACATATTTCAGTTTGGCAGTAGGAACAGGGTTGCATGTCTGTGCATGGGAAGATATGTCGACTGGGACCCAACCCACAAAGTAGTGGTTTAGTGCTCATAGTGAGTTGGGTTCAATTGCGTTATAGGCTGAGTTCAGAATTCTGGTAGGTATATGTTGGCAGTAAAGTTTTAATTCATGCGAGTATAAATTCAATTAAAACGAAGGTTGGGACCAACACATGGGCCTCTAGACTAGGCCAGTTTCTAAATTCACTTGTGGATGGAAAAAAAAAATGTTTCCAATATAAATTGGATCCTCTTTCTTACCCGTCACTAATAGCTCGGGCCCCAATAAGAATTTACAAAATCAGAGATTTCTTTACTTCTTATATAGCGTAGGAGCGTAGGTACTGGATCTACACCTACCTGATGACTAATCTTTTTCAAACGTATTTGAAAAAGCAGAAATTGAAAGATCTGAATCGGATGCAGTTGTTACTGAAGAATTATAATTATAATGATGATGCAACGCTCTGATTCATAAGAGCTTACTGTCTGTCAACGGTACCGTACACATCATGATGGCACCTTTCCACGCTGTCGGTAAATTTATTGATGAAGGTGGAGTTCCTCCCTCATGTTATGGTGAAAAGTGAACTACTAGCAAGCATTAGAATCGATGTAAGCGATTGTATCATATGGTGGCCGAAGACATAATTTCAGAACTCAAGCATTTCCAAAATAAAAAATCTATTAAGTGATTCAGGCGTAATAGTCTAGCTCTAGCTATGAAGCTAAATAATGTGCCAGTTATAAAGTATAAAGAAGAAGCTCTTAATAGTACATTTGAGAAAACGCAAAGATTTTATTAGCCTTATGCTTATGGATAATTATTTAGCGTTTATATTTCCAAATACGTGATACCCAAACTATGCTTGCTAGTTAGTAACATACAACGCAAATCTAATGAAAGTTGAAAACATGACTAGCGGTATGCCAAACTTCATATAAAAAAAACTGTCATTTCAGCATTTGCGCTAGAGCTCTAACACATATTGCGAAATATCCTTTTCTGGGAAATTTTTCAATCTAGCGCAAAATGAACTGCGCGCCTGCGATGAGAATGACAAAGGAATAAATCAGTATTTGAGTTCGAAAATTCAGTCCAAGTAGTTCACACAAAAAACGCAAAAAAAAAAATAGTTTTTCATTAAATTATTATATTAAAAAGTGGTGGAAAAGTAGGCAAAAGCCAATAATACCAATAAAATAAATTAAAAAGTGTTCGTTAGTGATCAAAATTATA
Source organism: Cheilosia soror (assembly GCA_949372485.1). Lineage (NCBI taxonomy): Eukaryota > Metazoa > Arthropoda > Insecta > Diptera > Syrphidae > Cheilosia > Cheilosia soror. The sequence goes on from OX443561.1 coordinate 51,035,220, forward strand.
GGATTGATTATCGCCAAAGATTTAAAAGAATATCTCAGAAAATTAGAGCCAGGTATTTGATCTGATCAGTGGATATTTAGAGGTAGATATTAAAAAGTTGTGAATTTTTAGGACTAAGTGCACTTAAAAATTTAGTCTGCGTCGCTTGGAGAACCTTCAATTGCCGGTTCGAATCCCGGTAGTAAGCGAGGAGTTCCTTTTTTTAATTCTTATTTATTTTTATGACAATATTGATGGCAACGAAAGTTGCTTGTAATATTTTTGTTTTGAATTTATTTAAAAATAATAATATTGTAATTTAATTATTCCTTACCACAAATAAATATATATATTGCGAGAAGAGTGGCCAAGAGGTGGAGCGTAAGAAAAATGACTGGCAACGTCAACATCACCTTGACGTGGAAGACTGGCATGGTTTTATTTTTTGTTGTACGGACCAAGGGTCAAGTCGCACACCCCCGACCCGACGAGCTAAGAAGTGAACTTGCATGCCAACAAGGACCCGAAGGCAAAAATAGATCTAGCAACAACAATTTGGATTGAAAAATCTATGTATTTGAAAAAGGATATTCCGGCGTTAATTGGTCGGAGTTTGTAACTATCCGATGAAGCATTCAAACACAATTACTGCTCCATTGTACTGCCAAACAGACCTTACTTTGCTGTATTTAGTTTCGAAGAAGGATAAGAAGGTGCTTTAGTGATGAAGAGCTTAGATGTTCGGCACTCACTACGTCAGCCCCAAAGATCCGCCACCTGATACGAGCAAAGGCAGGACAACTACAAAGGAAGTGCTCCGCTGTATCGTCATCCTCTCCACAAGCAGGACAGATGGTGGTGTTGCTCAAGCCCAACACATTTAAGTGTTTGGCAAAAGCTTGGTGGCCCGAAAGGACGCCCACAAGAAGTCTGCAGTCGATTCTCCTGAGAGACAGAAGGAAAGACGAGGACCTCTTGCAGATGTCCGGACGCAGTCGTTTGGTCTGTCTACACCCAGCACAGTCACGCCAACGACACTCGTGTTCACGAGAAACCCAAGTATTTATGGATGACCTAACCACAGATGCAGGCAGACCCAACGCAGGTTCAGGTCCTGAGAGAGCTTCTTTTGAACCCAGCCTGGCAAGCTCATCGGTAATCGCATTTCCCTGAATACCAGTGTGAACTGGGACCCAAACAAATTTGACCGTGTTTAGCCCACCGACCAATTTCAAAGCAAGCTTGAGTTCGAGCACTAACTTAGACGAGGTGAGAGGGTTGAGCAGTGCTTTTAGTGCAGCTTGGTTGTCACTGCAAACGCATGTGCTTCTAGTCCTCCACCTGTTTGTAACAATATAGCGCATAGCCATAAGGATATCGAAAATTTCCGCTTGGAAGACAGACGCATGATTACCCAAGGGGTAGTATAGTCTAATGTTCTCGCTTTCCACGAAGACTCCAGAACCAGACCCCTGTTCGGTTCTAGAGCCATCCGTGAATACACGATATTCTTTCCCTGGCTCAGAGTCTGGCCGAAGATATTCCTTTGCCTAAGGAAAGTTGACGTGGTAGTTTTGTCGCTGTAGGATTTCTGGTGTCATTGCGTCAGATGGCATATCCATAAGGCAGGGGTCAAAGGATAATTCTCGCGTGCGAAAGAAGACAGCTGCTAGTTCTTTGGTCAAATCCGAAACATTGGACTTCATTCATTCATTCATTCATTTTCAATGGTCCGCTTGTCCATTAAGTGGGTCGCGGGTGTAGGTTGCTCAAGTGGACCCTCCATAGCTCTCGATCCTCCGCCATCGACTCTAAATCATCAAGGGCAATCCCCATACGGGTAGAGGAGAGATTATGAATTTGATCTAACCATCTCATCCTGGGTCTACCTAGGGGACGCCTGCCCGATGGTACGGATTCCATAGCACGTCGTGGAATCCTGGTCGGGGACATGCGTTTAACATGACCAAACCACCGAAGCATGGATCGCTCCGTCCGGAGAAGTAGCTGCTCGACATTGAGTTCCTCACGTATTCTAGTATTTCTAATGCGATCTCTACGGGTCACACCAGCAATACAACGGAGAAATCTCATTTCGGCAGCTTGTATTCGCGATCTTATTCTTTCGGTCATTACCCAAACCTCATGACCATAGGTAAGAGTTGGAACAAACACCGAATTAAAGACTGACAACTTAGCTTTGACACCAAGTTCAGTCCTCCTGATAACAGAATGACCAAGCTGTCTCAAAATCGATCCAGCCTGACCAATCCTACAGGAAAACTCGGCATTGCTCCTTCCATCACTCGTGAATAAGACCCCGAGATACTTAAACTTCTCCACCTGTTTCAATGGGACTCCACTAACATGCAGAGTGCATTGAACAGGCGTTCTAGAGACGAATATCACTTCAGATTTGTTCACATTTACCTTCATCTCAGCTTCAACACAAACGGCTACAAACCGATCGAGTGCGCGCTGAAGTTCAGTCTGAGAGGACCCAAGGATGACCAAGTCATCAGCGAAAAGCAAATGACTTATCCTCAGATCTCCCAATTCGAAACGTTCTTCGCCAAGACTGCGCTGTAACATCCAGTCCATATAAGTAATGAAAAGGAGAGGAGACAAGACGCACCCCTGGCGAAGTCCAACGCCCACGGTGAAAGGTATTGATTTAACGCCGTTTACCCGAACACAGCTTTTACAGTTTGTGTAAAGAGATTGAATGGCTCTCAAGAGAGAACCATCAATTCCATACTCCTGTAATACACTCCAGAGTTTCCCTCGAGGAACTCGGTCGTATGCTTTCTCCAAATCTACGAAGCAAGCGTAAACAGGTGTAGCATACTCCCAAGCCTTCTCCAGTACCATTCTGAGAGTAAATAACTGGTCGGTTGTGCTTCTGCCGGGACGAAAGCCGCACTGCTCATCTCCTAATCGTGCCTCGACCACAGCTCTGCAACGCGTTTCCAATACCTTGGCAAAGACTTTTCCGGGGAGACTTAAAAGTGATATACCCCTGTAATTGGAGCAATCCCTTTTATCCCCTTTCTTGAAAAGGGGCACAATCACCCCAATCTGCCAATCGCTGGGAGTTTCGCCGCATTCCCAGGCCACTTTAATGACACGAGAGAGCCATTTGACTCCCTCTTCACCTAAGGCCTTTAGCATTTCTGGCCGGATTTCATCCACTCCGGCAGATTTGCCAGCTTTTAGCGATTTGATCGCAAAAGTGACTTCCTCTACCGTGGAACTATTTTCCGCCCTGCTTAAGGCGATAGATGTGTCATCCTCGATGCCCTGGATTGGATTGAGCAATTCGGAAAAGTGCTCGCTCCATCTGCGCAAGATGTCCTCCTCATTACAAAGAAGTGTACCATCTTTGGATTTGACTCCTTCGATGATGTTCCACTTCCTTCCTCTAAGACGGCGGATGGTCTGCCAGAACACCTTGCTTGCAGATCTGTGATCACGGTCCAATTTGGACTTTGTAATTCCAAATGATGTCATAAACAAACGGACAAATTGTTATCATGACTCAGGGAAAAAAAGGAAGTTTTGGATTGTGGACGACACTTTTACAATATATTTTACTAACTTTGTTTTGCTATCCATTGTAACGTTGAATCCAGCCTAAAGCATATCCAATTGTGTACCTTCCTATGACGAGAAAAAAAAAATTGTACGATATCTTAGCTGTTTAAGCGTCAAGGCAAGGCATAGGTACCTATGCTCCAATTCGAAAGAATGCATCATGGACTTTGAAAAAGCACCAATAAATATTGAAATAAAAAACGAGACTAAAAACGTAACGCACGGTGATGAAGCTTGGAATAAAAGCAAAATATATTAACGGATCAGTTGAAAGACGAGCATTTTAAATCGACTATGAGATACTTTATTACCAGTGCATGATATTTAAAAGTCAATATAAATAATTGTGTTATTACATTATGTCATAGCTCATAGGGATATTGTTTACAAAAGAAGAAAAGAGATAATGAATATTGAAAATTCTAGTCTCAAAAATATCTTGATATTGAAATCTGCGGTAGGTAGATAGCAAAATAAAAATTTCAGATTTGCTTAAAGACTTTTTCCAATATGTTATTGGACTCAACTCACGTCAGTGCCGTAGTCAGAATTTTGTTTCCGGGGAGGCTTGCTTCCAAATTTTACGAGAAATTCTTAAAACAAAAAAACTATATAAGTATGTATATTCCAATTCAATGATTTTTATTAGTTTTTGAATCGTATGTATCTACTTAAACGAACATACTTAAATTATTTTTTACATACATTTTTTTAAAGCAGAAGACGTCTTAATTTTTGTTTTGACATGAAATCAATCACCTTATCTGGATCCACATTAATATCCGAATGAATAGACATCATAGCTAGTGAGCTTAATCTTACATTCCCCGCTTCGGGACACTTTTTTAATCCCTTTCATGATTGAAAAGGTTGTAAAGCAATCAGTATAGACACTCTAAAATAGGTTTCAGTAGAAGAGGTTTCTTGATTGGATCGCGCTGTTTGTTTCAATGAAGTTCTTTTGGAGCTCTTAATTTAACTTCAAATAAGTCCTCGGCAAGTTCGGATGCGGATTGAAAAGCCTCTCTGCAAAAATCTTCGGCATTTTCTCAGATGTTCTTCAGAGAATTCAGAACTTCTTTTGTGCGGTCGATTGCAGGAATGAAATCTAAGGATTTTTTCTGTAGGAAATGATAAGCAGCGTTAAACTGAATAGTTTTTCGCATATAATGGAGCTTACTAAGAAATCGTCATACCTAACCTTGGCCAACACAATTCTTCATATCAAGACGTAGTTCTTCACATCGCTGCAATATGGTTTTTGTCAGGTTCTCTGAAGTTTATTCATCAACAGGAACAAAACCTACAAAATCTTCCTAAAGCATACAACTTTTGGGATCTGTTAGGCGGCTTTCAGATTGAGGCAACAAGCAATAAGCAACTATAGTTGCTAAAGCAACTTTCAATAAGCAATCAGCAACATTTTTCGTTCGAGCGATGTTTAGTGTCTTTAGTGTGAGACCTCTAAGCTCTAATTTAATTCAAAGTAAAATAATTGTGAGCGATAATATTACGTGTTTCCTATTGCCAGTTGCTTACTGAATATTGCCTCAATGTGAGAGCCGTCTTAAACAGCCGACACGACATATCGAAGGTATATCGATATCGAAAGTTGTTCAGTGCCAGTAACATTGCTTCGTCAGCGAGGATACTGAAACAACTTGAACTTATAGCCCGTTTAGTTATTTCAGTTGTGACAATATCAAAACATAATCTCCAGGGTTTCATTCTGAATATCTGTACTCAAATAGCTTCGTTTTTAGCACTGATCAGTGATCATGGCTTGATTCTTTAAATTGTCGTCTCCAGATTCAATTCTGAACCGCAGTAGGGCCCTTAGTTTTCCATATTTTTTTGTGGGCCGAGTCAGAGATAGAGCTCCACTATAATCGTCACCTCTTAATGGCAGCTCCTGTTCTGCACAAAACAGAATAGTCTGCATAATTGGTCTTATTGCAGCTCTATTTTCTGCTATCGCTTTTGCACGCTGAACATCCAATTGGGTAGCAACATCTTTTTGTTTTCCTGCAGCAACATTTATGAACGATGTTGCAACGAGAACTGAGTTTTTATGATACTGTTGTTGAACATGCTTATTGAAATACTCCTTCGCTTTTTTCCAGTCACGGAAGCCAATAGAAATTAGTTAGAAATTGAAAAAAATAAAAAAATCCGAACTCAATTCTCAAATCGATAGTTGTGTGGTGATACAAATATAAATTCTGCACCCATCGCAGCTCTGCAACATGTCTCTATTTCTAAATCCACTGCATAGCAACGCAGTGAATTAAATTAAATAGACTTGGCAGCATCGAATTTTTAAATTCAGCTACTGATGCATACGAGGAAAAGAGAGACGGGAATTATTTGTCGTCCGTTCTTTTTCTACAATAATTGAATCTGCTTCACAATCTGGGTTTTCTTTACTTGAGTTTTGTTTATCGAAATCTAATAAAATCAAGACAGACAAAATATAATGTTATTATTAATTTTACCTAGATACATAAGTTAGCCTAATATGAAAATTTTAATTTTAAGAACCGAAGCTTAGCAAAACCAAAAGGGTTTTGATGAAAAGGGTGCTTTATATTTTTTACAAAAGTGATGATTTCACCTAATTGGCAGAACAATTCGACATGATGGACAAAACTTTAATAGCATTATCTCCGTCATTATAGATTTGTACTTCGAATCCCAAAAAAATATACCTATCAAAACTCCCATGTGGTAATCTCAAAATTCAAAGTTCGTGGAAAGTGACTCGAACTATCCCCGAATATCGTTATATTTTACTATGCGAGCTTATACTTAATTTGTGGGGTTCGTCCGTATCTATTTCGACGGGATCTGTGGTTATTTATTTATTTATTTAAAAATAACAAGTTACTTACCTACCACAATGTTTTGGTTTTAAAAAAAAAAAAGTAATGGAGCTTCTTAAGGAAAAAACAAATATGTAATACGATGATTTGAAAAATATTTTCCGTAAACTGAAAGTTATTTTAAATATTTGTATTTGTAACGCACATACCTATTACTATTTCTATTTACCTATTTATTTTATTTTTTTATTATTCTGAGATCATATGAATTGTTGTTATTTATATTTTGCAATTTTTTGGCAATAACTAAAGTCGTTAACTGATCCCAAATCAAATAAACTGTAGGGTTGTAGGGACCTTAAATAGTCTCCTCATCTTAATAGCTTTTAAAATCAAACAAAGTAGGTACCTAAAGTCTCTAAAATTCAAAACAAAATTGTATGCATACGTATACCTAAATAGTCTCTTGTTTCTTAACGAAGTGCTTTCAAGTAGTTGAGAGCTTTAGCTAAATTCAAATAAACTACACATACCTGTAGTATCGGCACTGTGCCATGCCAACACTTGACTATATAAAATGTAAAACAATGAAAATAAAGTCGAACTTATAAAATAAAAATACGGAAAATAGAAGTCAATTGATAGAAAAATATAAAGCAATCGACTATGAAATATTGGGTCTCTACAATACCTACTTCGATAGTCTCCTTATTTTTACAGATTTGAATTTTGATTAGCAAGTTTCAGATTTCAGTTTTTTGTTTATGATTTCTACGTGCCTGACGTATGGTAAAACTGGCGCCGTTCAAAGGAGGAGGAGGATAATGTCTCTCTGCAAGGAAACAATATATAGTACAAGTGGTCTTATAAAGCTTGGAAATCACATCCAATTAGGTAAGTCTGATTAATATACAATAGGTATGTTTTATGTAACAAATGCACCTACATGTGTATGTTGTATTTGTTGCTGTGTATGAAAATTTAAGATATATTATCTTCTAATCGGTATAATTCCAAATACATTACCAATCAATTATCGGCTTTCATTAAATACCTTCCTTTTATGTCTTGCAATAAAAAGTCTAAAAAGTAGTAGGCGTTATTGAGATATTAAATAAATTGGGGCATTGCGTAAACTCCCATTATATCGAGGAGCTATAGATACTGAGATTGCATTTTCAAGTGACAGTTTGCATTCATCATTTATATCACAAGGAAAAGGAATGCTGAATGTAGAACATTTTTGCACTGGAGCATCGTTCGACAACTGCGATCGCTTTGTTGAGACAAGTAATCAAAGATTCGTCCATACACTGAGAATAATTTGCAACGAAAAAATCAAAAAGGAACATATTTCATTTTTCCATATTAAAACATGTCGCCTTAACAAAAAATTCAATCCAAAATCTGGTAGAATCAAACTAAAACATGTTCTATATTGAAATAATGGTTATTTTAAATATATTTGTCTTTGGTTTAAGCTCGTTTATGTTTTTACTATTAATAAAACGTAAACGAGCTAATTTGAAAAATAATTCTATTCAAACTAATTGAAAACGAAATATTCCAATAGATTTGTATTTAATCAAACTTAAACGTTTTTGAATTAAACATAATCGATTAGTTTAAGTCAAACATGTACTGTACATACACGTATCATTTTGAATTGAAGAATATTGTAAATATATACGTATTTTGTTTAATCTTTTTCATGTTTGATATTATCAATAAAATCACAACCGATTTTTTTGTGAACAGAGTTCTAGTAAAATCGATTGAAAATGAAAAACTTGAACAGATTTCTATTTGAATTGACTTATAAACGCTTAAAGGAAACGTATTTTATTATCGCATTACAAAATATGTGCAGTGAGTGATTACCTTGCGAAGATTTGCAAGTTCTTCTGGAGAAGTGGAGTTGATTTTCACTCTTTCCTGTATTTGTCGGTAAGTTAAATCTTCTATATAGGTATATATACTTGATAGAATTTTTGTTTTTCTTAATTTTACAGCATGGTACGAGACGAGTTCAGACTAAAATCGCCATCGGGTTGGATATGTCGGCAATTCTTCACAACGCGACAATGGGACTTTAGGTCGGACAACTTTATGCGGGTATGTATTTAATGATCTAAATGTAAAAGGTCAAACAATGTATGATGAGCTCGGCTTTTCCGTTTTCCAATTTATTTTATTTGTTTACGTTGGTATAACAATTTTGCAGATTCAATATGAACACTGAAAATTTAGATGATCTGGAGTATTATGAAGGCAAGCCTACTGGGTGGAAGATTATATGTGATGAAGGAGTCTGTATCATCACTGCCAAGAGCAAGGACCCATCAAGGATCGGTAATCATTTCACTTTTTCTTTGTCCTCTAAAATTGCCATACAAATAATTTTCATAATTTTGTTACTTTCAAATAATGCTTTTAATAAAAACTGGTTATGCTTTCAAATAAAAAAAAAGTTTTATTCAAATAGGTTTTTAGCAAAATTAACTCGAACGTATTTATTTCAAACAAAAAAATTTTTCATTGAAATAGTTCATATTTAATAAAATTAAATCGAACATTTTCAATTCAAAAAGAAAACAGTTTTATTTAAATAAGTTTCCATTTAGAAAAAATAAAATTAACATCTTCATTTCAAACAGCAAACATTTTGATTTAAATAGGTTCCTATTCCCAGAAATTAAATTGAACATCTTTATTTCGACTACAAAATACTTCGATTCAATCGAAATCCATGTGAAATCATGTTTCATAAAATTAAATACATTCGTGTTTAAAATAAAGAGAAACCATTTTGGCGCCAAATCATAGGTGTTTATATTTGATTTTAACACGTATGAGTTTAATTTTTTTCTCTGTGTAGGTAAAATATAAATAATCTTCACCTTGTCCTTATTATTAACTCATGAGGACTTCTCACCCCTGAGGGGAAGAAAAAGGCGGGCATATGTACCTACAGATAGTGAAATCGAAACTTACTACATACAAGAAACCAAAAATGTTCTCAACTCTTTCTAACTCTATTAAGACTAACATTGACCTATTTAAGTCATCGTTTTATTAAGCGAGAGAGCTTGATAGAATATGGTTAATGTTTTAAACGGTGGCCATGGAAACACTCCTATGTGGACGGGATGGAATTCACTTTATTATAAAGAAAATCTTCCACAACAACAGGTAAGTATTCTAAAATAAGAGCAGAATTTAATATGTATACTGGCATTTTACCACCATTAACAGGTCTTCTATTTATCTCTATTTAATGAATCATCGACTAAGCATTCCGTCGTATTGAGACATTAAAAGCTTTATTCTTATCGGTGATGAAAGTAAACAGAAACTCATATTTGTTACCTATGATCTAGCTATAGCAAAAATAGCTTCACAAATCCAGCATCAAAAACCACCTCGTTTTGATCGTGATTCTATTTTATTGGGAAACTTTCACATAGAAATGACCTTTTACAAGGCTATAGGACAATTTATTGACGCATCTGGGCAGACATTTTACTACATAGCATGTAATGTAAATAGTGGCGTTCTAGCCCAAGGTTCTTTAAATGCTTTTATTTCGGGTATATGCTGATTTACGTTGCACATTTATATTTATTTTTAAATAAACCTACATTTAAACATAGGAACACATTTTAATAGATGCAGAAGATTGCATGTCCTACTGAGTGCAGCTTTACAAGTTCTTCATTTTCAAGCTTTTGATGAAGAAGGAAATAAGTATATGCATCGATGATTTAAAGGCAGATAGGTATGTTTTGAATTTTTTTTAAAGTTTGAAATGGAAACTGATTTACTAGTTAGTATTACCTTCATTATTTCGTGATATACTGACTGTACTTTAAAAACAATAAGGGGCTTTGTTTACATCGCAAAATAGCAGAATATTGGATGAAATACGTCGAAGCGTTAGAACTGGAGATTTCAATTTAGACCTTTACCTACTCCTTAAATCAGTTTGCTGCATATTTTGTTTCATTAAACCACTATAACTATGCACGATGGACTGTAAAGCATAAATTGTACCCATCCAGATTTTCTTACAATTATTCAAAAATGTGGACAACAAAGAATTTTTCAATGTCTTCTGTTGACATTACCTTAGAACAAACTATAAATGCCGATGCTGCAAACAGGTTGACCGGAGTTTCATAATCATAATTAACAAATTCGATACCAGCTCGACCAAAATGGGCGAAAACACACACATACAGAACTTTTTTGGTAATGCCACGAAAGGATGATGTAAGATGTAACTCGTGATTTAAGGCCTGGCGAAATACGAATGTTTTCAGAAAATTTTAAAAATTTGAAAGAAGAAATTGAAAAATATTACAATCTATTTACATTTGGCGCCAATGATAACAACTTATTTAACATCTGTACCGGAAAATGCCTTTTTAAGCAAACAAACAAGTTTTTGTTAAGAAAGTGGTGTCTATAAAAGATACCAATTTATAAGCAAATGCCAAAAAGATTTGAAAAAACAATTTTGAGAACGGAGATAAGGAACTTTGCTTCTGAATACAAAACACCAAAGAATTCAGGCAAGCTGAACTTTTCGGAATTAAAAATGGAGAGAAATTTGATTGGGCGCATTTTGTTTATATAGCTTCATAGAATTCTTAATACAAAGAAATATTTAAATATCCGCTAACACCTATACATATACAACAGGCGTTCGGTCATTTCGATGGATCACTATAGTCAAGTCCGACAAATCGGCTTTGTTAAGGCCCTTGGAAAAAGCAGGAGGTAGTGATATCCCATATCATATCGACACTGTAATTCTCTATGGTTTTTTTCTTTAACACACTTTAGAAGAGTTACCACTGACATTCGAAAAAATTGCGGAATGCCGAATGAAAGCAAAAACTATTCACATTAGTATTCGACCGAATAATATCGACTTCAATAAAAGATATTGGCGAGATAAAAAGACATCAGAGACGCCCACCCGATTTTATAAAATGTCTGCGGAACAGCTCATTTAAAAAATGTTTTCTTTTCTAATCTGGAAATGATATGATATTCGCGAAGAAATTAAAGAACTAAAATGTCTTTTGAAGAAGAAGCTGACACTCGTATGATGTTACATTATATCGTTTTTGCCAGGTGGTTCCTCTGTTTTTGTGAAATCTTCAGATACGGATGTTCTCGTAATAGCTCTTTACAATCTACCTTACATAAAAAACGAAATTAAATTATGTAGGTATCTATAGAAGTTGGAACATTTTTTCGAAGAACTCTCTCAGATGCATTAAGGATTAATGTCAACTCAATTTATGATAGTTTGGGTCAAATGCTTTGCGCTGCTTTACCTGGGTTTCACAGCTTTACGATGTTATTTCACTCCATCTTTTTTTTTTGCAAAAAAGGAAAAATTAGGCCTTTTTTTATTCTTTATAATCGACCAGACCTACTTGAACTTTTTCAAAGCTTGAATGTATAGAACATTTCGTTTGTGCTATTTATAAAACAAGAGCAATTTCTGTTGATAAAGCCCGATATGAGATATTCTATAAAGCCTGCAAGGCAAGACTATATCAAGGAACATTTTTAAGAATATCAAAAGTAGTTTATATTTTCGAAATTTATTTCATTCTTTGGATACTCTCATTTGATTGTTGCAGGTTTTGAAGGAAGTCTTTTACGTCTAAATAAATCAACACTGCTGCAGCAGATATACAGAACAAATAACTATATTTGCAGCATTTGGAATAATGCTCCATGCTAACTGTTAACACTATAACAAAATGGTTGGGTTTTATTCCAAAATATGCTCCAAATGAAATGGTTTGAGGGAGATGTTGCACCTGATTTGATATGTTATGTAGCATAAAATATGTTCTTGAAATTGATGTAAATATATCTAAAAGTGAAGATGATAGCTGTCATCGAGATTCTTCCGATGAATCCGAAAATTAATCGAGTTCCGGTAATTATTTAAGTTAATTAAATTTTAACGTTAATTATTTAAATTTCAGTTTTATGGTGATAAATGGTCATTTTTAGTGGATCTCAAACCTTTGAAAGCGTCCGGCAAGGACTTGGCGATAAGGAAATCATCTGGGACTTCTGTGGTTTTATGGAGGAGGTTGTATTCTATATTTTGGGAAGGTTTCAAGTGGTTGTGCTGCCAATCGCTTTCATAAAGGCTTAATATTAATGTCATAATCATTTGGTTACCTTTGACAACAAAAAATTACTGCGTGCTATTAGAAAAATAAGTTACTTCAATGTCTTTCTTCTTATTTTTAAAAAGGCCGTGAAAATACTTAATCATTATTAATGTTATAATCATTAAAGCCGTTGCCATTATCAGCAAATGAAAAACAAAATCCATCCACTTCGTCTAGGCCATAAACATCGTTGTCTTCATATGCAGACTCTTTAGGCGAAGGTACTTCAACTAAACTGTCATTTGATCAGAAGTTTGTTGAAAAGTAGAAGCTCGATAGATCATGCTCCATGGTTTTCATCAATTGAAAACTGAAAATTAATTATATTGCACATAATTTATTTAAATTTTTTTTTTATTTTTTTGTGTAAAAACAGTAAAATACATTAGAAATTTTTTTTAATTTCTCAGTATTAAGACAAAGTTTATTATTTTGTAAAAGCAAAGTTGGCATCTGGCAGACGGTTTCAAAACCAAGGCCATAATTTATTTTTTAAATATAAAATTGATAAAATTGCTTATGATTTGAAAATAAATTTATTCTATTGCACATGGTGTAACATATGGCTGAGCAATAATGTATTAAACATTAATACGCACGCTGAGTCAAATCTACATAAAATTCGATTGCAAGTGCTGCAAAAACATTCGAAGATAGATAAATGCGCAGCGTCAGCTTTGGCAACAGATCATATGCCTAAATTTTTACATTCATTGAACCCAAGTGAGTTAAAGATGAAAATGCAAGTAAACAAAATCAAAGGAAATGATAAACTTAGTTTCATAATTTCCTGAGTCTGAAATACCAGCAGACTTGAAAGCAAAAAAGTTTTCTCTGATTTTAGACGAAACCACTGACGCTGCATCGAAAAAATGTTTAGTTGTGGTAGCTAGCTATGTATTTTAAATCATTTAGAGTTCACTAGATTTTTTCGGCTTAGTTAAATTAGACAGCTGAACTGCATCTTCAATTTCTAAAATAGTTAAGAAGAAATTTGATACAAACGAAATCCCAATTTTATTGGCCAACGATAATGCATCAGTAATACGAGCTGCGTTGAACGGAGTAAGGACACAACTTAACAAACTTAATCCCAATTTGTTCTACTAATTATCTAGGTACATGTCATTCGCTAAACTTGTGTGTATCAGCAGCAGCCAAAGAGATTTAATCCACTTTAGGATAATTTGTAAAAAGCGTAAATTGCTTCTTTGCTTAACTTATAAGAAGAAGCTCATTTAGAAAGAATGCCTCGCTGTATGTACTTCTAAAGCGGACCACACGTTGTGGATGTCATTTTTTGTCGAAGGCATCGTTCTTCACAACTAATCCTGATGCTGGGCGCCATTTTTGCTCGTCGGAGGATGTAAGGTCCTTCACCCAGGCACGTACCGTACACTCTTCTAGGTGACAGCTGTTTTGCGGACGTATTATTTTCGTAACAAGCTACATATTTGGTCACACTGATTTTATTCCGAACTCAACGGACTAGAAATAAAACTTGTAAGCAGGCACAGCGCACCAACAAACGTTCACTTTGATCTATTAGATAAATACATATATAAAATGTTCGAGTCCATTAAACAGGTCGGAAGTTCATTAAACACTTAAAAGAGTCCTCGTTCCACAGGCACCAACAATTTATGTTCAAAAGACTGTTCCTATCTCGTACATTGAATCCGTTTTTTGTATCAATCGAAGTAAAATGAAACCACGAATACGAGTAGGCTGTCAGGGAACTTTCAAAAACTTCCACTACACGTATCTCGAAAAACACTCGAATCGATATCACTATATGTATTGACAAAGCAACTATGACTCGCAGGTTCCTTAGGTACACCAATAGGATTGTATGGAATTATTGTCAACAAATAAATTAATATACAGACAAATGCGTTCAGAGCGAGAGTATCCTTGGGAAAGTGCTGGAGAAAGCTAGCTTTCTCTTGCAAGAGAAAACAGTTAAACACAAGTAACACTTACAAAAAATAGCATCCTAGTAGCCTTGCAAGTTAATCCCCGATGATGCTTTTTTCAAAAGCGATCAGTATCCCTTTATTCCACAAATTCGTAATATAAATTTCGTCGAGTTTATTGTAACTGAAACAAATACACTGTCGTCGAAAATAATCACTTCTTTTCAATTCACAGGCACTGGACTTCACATTTCAAGGACAAGTTAGTAATTAGATTTGCCGTAGAGCTATGCGCCTCTATTTATAGTGACTAGTATGTTTTTTCTGCGGATCATCTGATGCGAATACATCTGAAGACGAGTTTCCTGTGCCGTTGCTTCGCATGTGAGATGGTAAGTTCAAATCGAATGCCGGTTTCTATTTTCTACTCATTCGGAAAGGCCTATCCGGTTAAGCTAGCACTTGGCGGTTTTTTTAGTCGAAGGTGGAAATCCAATCACCATAACAAGTCATTTCTTTCCACAGAGCCTTTTTGTAACTTTTTTTCTTTGTGCTAAACAGGAACGACGTGATGATAGGAGAGCGTGAAATGAAAAGTTAAAAGACACGTTTTTCCACAGAGCCACATTCGAATGGGGAAAACATTGTCGGATCGCACTGTGGGCCGCATAATTTGTTGTGTGCCATGTGTCTTAACAATTAAGCGTGGAAATAGTGTGCACTCTTCTATAGCATAAATGTGTGAAAGAGCGTCTTGCGCGTTCATTAATACATAAATATCTGTTGAGAAAACATTAAATAACTTTGACATTGAAAGTAAGCATGTTTTTAAAATTGAAAGTGAGTACAAGTTGTCGTCGGGATATAGCATGGGGGGCGCGCAAAAGAGTGATTTTCAGCAGTTGGTTGCCGGGAGAAACTATTAATTTTCCTCAGCTCGATGAGGCATTAGTGTATTTAGTTTGATGGTGTGATTAAACCACGTTTAAAGGTGTAGTTAACTTTGGTCGATAATTATGAAACTTGTTATAGCCATAATTAGATTTTATTGTTGCTGTTTTTATTTTAAATCAATGAACTTACTTATGGGTAGGTATGTTGAGACTATGGCTTGAACGTATTATGAAGTAGGAGTAAGTGGACGAGATTACTCGATTGATTGTTTCAGTGTCCACTAACCTTGGTTTAGTTTTTATTTAGGTCAATGATTGCAGGTGTTGCAACGAATACAAAAAATGGGTATGGGAATGGGATGGCTCCATGGTTTTTTTTTTTTTTTTTTTTTTTTGGTTGCGCCAATGGATGTCGTAATCTTCTAAAGATGCGGTAGCCCGTGCTACCAACATGCACGATTCGCAAACCCGAATAATCGATGCCAGGAGTGCGCCTTACGTACTAATCGACACCCTACGTCCTTCAACCACTCTCCCCGCGGGACTGCCGTTAGGTATTACTTCGCGGGGCTGGTTAGCAATTTATGCTCTAGTCACAGTGTTCGTTGTTTCTTCTCGCCTTCTTTTTTCAATTCGTCGCAGCTCATTTTGTACACTAATAACTAGTGTGCTGATTTCCGTCCAGGTATCTTCCGAGTTCACCATGTCGTTTATAATTTGTTGAGGACTGGGCAGGTTATTTCTCCATTGTTGGAAACGTTCGCAGTAGAACACAGCGTGTTCGGTATCTTCTTCTTCTTCTGAGCATTCTGGACAAAGTGGTGAGCTATCGTGTCCAAACCGGTGCAAGTATTTCCGATAGCCGCCGTGTCCAGACAGGAACTGTGTAAGGTGGTAGCCGCAGCTGCCGTGTGCTCGGTTTGTCCACACTTCGATGATAGGGATCAACTTATAGGTCCATCTGCCTTTTGTAGTATTGTCCCATCTAGTTTGCCACATAGCTATTGAAGCTGACCTCTCTTTATTGTTTTTATGTCACCAGCATCTTGCTGACTTAAGACTCTTCTGGTGTAAATTCGTTGCATTTCATCTGCGAGGATGTCGATAGGAATCATTCCGGCTATAACAAAAGCTGCTTTGTCCGAAATAGTTCGAAAGCCGCTGATCGTTCTTAATGCACAAAGTCTATATGATGATGTTAGTTTCCTCCTTGTCTCTTTTATTGCTAGGGCGCCTGTCCAAACTGGCGCGGCATATAGCAATACTGAACTGACCACCCTCGATAGGAGAATTCTTCTTGCATATCCCGGACCTCCGATGTTCGGCAACATTCGAGAGAGTGCTGCCTGCAGTAATGACGCTTTTCTGCTCACATAGTCAACGTGTTCTTTAAACTTTAGCCTATTGTCAAGCATAACTCCAAGGTATTTTATTGATTCCTTTGATCTTATTGATTGGCTTCCAACCTGGATGGTTATGTGCTCTACCGCCTTCCGGCTAGATATAAGAACTGCTTCGGTTTTATGATCGGCTAATTCCAGACCTGCTGATACTAGCCACTCTTTGATTCGAGCGATGGCTTCGTTGGTAGCTGATTCTATTTCCCGTATTTGTTTTGCTACAGTAACAACAGCGATGTCGTCAGCGAATCCTATGAGTTGGACTCCTTTAGGTAGTGATAGTCGAAAGACTCCGTCATACATTATGTTCCATAAGAGGGGACCCAGAACCGATCCTTGTGGAACCCCCGCGGAGACATTGTAGTACTTCACTCCTTCCTCAGTTTCGTACCTTAGCTTCCTGTTGGTGAAGTAGTTTGTAACTATTTTTCTCAGGTAGTATGGTGTATCCATTCTGGCTAGTGATCTCCTAATGAAGGTCCAGTTAGCCGAGTTAAAAGCGTTTCTTATATCCAGCGTTACTACAGCACAGTACTCTTTGGTTCCAAATCGCCATCTTTCTCCTTCTATCGCTTTAGCAGCTATATCGACTACCGATTTTATGGCGTCTACGGTGGATCGCGATTTCCTAAATCCGAACTGGTAGTCTGACAATGCTCCTTTTTCCTCTGCAACAGTGAGCAATCTATTGTATATTATACGCTCAAGGATCTTCCCCATTGTGTCCAGTAGACATATTGGACGGTATGAAGATGGTTCTCCAGGCGGTTTGTTCCCTTTCGGTAGCAGTACTAAGTGTTGCAGTTTCCACGGGTCAGGGAAAATACCTTCATCTAGGCACTTTTGCATTGTTTTTACAAAAAGCTCCGGCCGTTTTTGAACAGCGACTTTCAGTGCTTTATTTGGGATTCCATCCGGTCCAGGGGCTTTCTTATCGCCTATCTTTCTGCAAGCCTGAAAGAGCTCGTCCTGAGTAATGATTGGTATATTCTCTACTGTATTTGTTCTTATTATATTGCATTCAGTCGACATCCTTTGCGGAAACAAGTGCTCGACAATTGCTTTCAGCATAACTGGACATGTTATTTGGGGGGACCTATTGCTCTTCAGCTTTTTCATAACCATCCTGTATGCTGTTCCCCAGGGGTTGATATCAGCTTCGTCACAAATACGTTTAAAGCATTTTGTCTTGCTTTCTTTGATGGCGTTTTTAAGCGCGTGCCTCGCGGTTTTAAAGCGCTCCAAGAGTTGTTGGAAGTTTGGTCTCCCTCTGGATCGTTGGACTCTGCGTCGCGCTTTTAGACACGCTGCTCTAAGTGTTTTTATCTCCTCATTCCACCAGTAGCACGGTTGGGCCCTTTTACTCCCTACTCTTCTGGGCATTGCTGCATCACATGCTGTGGTGATGGTGCGGATTAGTTGAAGCGAAAGGGTCTTTGCAGTTGCAGCTCCATTGTTACCTTGATTGCCGGTGCTGATCGCTTCCTCAAACATATCCTCGTCAAAGAGTGTGTCCTTCCATTTTGGCCCCAGTACTGGCTTAGGCTGTTGTACTTTTCTCCTTTCAGTGGTTTCAAAAATTATTGCCTGATGGTCGCTTTGGGTATATTCTTCGCTGACCCGCCATTTCAAGTTCCGTAGAAGGGAAGTACTTACGAAGGTGATGTCTATTATCGAGCCTTTTCCTGCTTTCCGAAATGTAAGTGCCCGCCCGTTATTCGCTATGCTTATGTTTAGGGGTGCAAATGTTTCCAAAAGCATACGTCCTCTGGCATTGGTGAGTCTGCTACCCCACTCTGTTGCCCACGCGTTAAAGTCGCCTGCAATAATGACTGGAACCCTCCCGGAAGCATCTTGTACCAGGGTGTCTAACATCGACTGGTATTCATTCGGCGTCCAGCTGGGTCGGGCGTAGCAGCTGTAAAAATGCATTCCATTTATTTTAGCTCGTACGAAACCTTCAGCTTGGTCGTATGTATCTTGGAAAGCATGTCTTCCGCATATCCATATCGCAGCGTGATTTGTTTTATCGCTGATCCATATGTTGCCATCGAGAGTTTTGTACGGTTCGCTGATCAATACTATGTCCGCTCCCTCGTCTTTTGCTGACTGTGCCAGGAGGTCCTGGGCTGCTTCACAGTGGTTTAGGTTTATCTGTATTATCTTCATGATCTCTTGTTGGTGATTGCTCTTCTGAAGAATAGACAGTTCCTACTGCCGGCTATGTGCTTCGCGTCTTCCGGGTGATCTACTCTACAGAACATACATGATGGTGACAGATTACAATTCTTCGCGATGTGCCCGTCCGTTCCGCATCTTCTACATAGCTTGGATCGATCTTCTTCGCTTTTGCATTGTTTGGCTATGTGTCCAAACTCTAAGCATTTAAAGCATTTTGTAAGTAGCGTCCGTTCGCGAATGCGGCAGACTACCCACCCGATTTTGATTTTTCCCGCTTCTAAAAGCTTTTTTGCGGTTTGTACCGGTAGACTTACCGTCGCGGTTTGGGTGCCTCCGTAAGCTGCCCGCATTGATAAAATATCTGTAAGAGACACTTCTTCGATGCCAAATTGAGTTTTAATTGCCTCGCATATATCCATTTTCGTGGTAACTTCATCTACGTATTTAAACTCTATGGTTGTACGATGTGTGAGACTCCTTACGCTCGCCTGTTCTCCTATGACCTTACTAATAGTGTCTTTATATTCAGATGCCTTTCCCCCTGTCTCTTTAAGCTGTATTAAAAGATCTCCTTTCTGTGTTCTCCTTATCCTGGATACCGCTTTACCGAAATCTTCCAGATTGGGGTTTGCCTTTACGTTGCGTAGTATGTCCGCATAGGATAGTGGCCCCTTTGCTTCAATAATGATGGCGTCAGGTTTAGTTCTCTTCGCCTCTTGTTTCGTCCTGGCGGAATTGTTGCCTGTGTCCTTCGGCCACTTTTCTCCCTTGTTTTTTTGTTGCCTCTTCTTCATAGTGGTGTTTTTGTCTCTATTCGAAATGATATCAGCATCAGTTTCTTTCGCCATAGCTCCGTCTCCTCCTGTAATGCGGTTTTTGTTAGTGGTGGCGGTGTTTTGTTTCTCCTTGGTTGCAGGCGTATCAGTTCCAGTCGCTGCCTTCATCTCCTTTCTTTTGAGGGCCGAAGGGTGCTTCTGCTTCCGTTTTGGTTCTGGAGTTTCGTTGTCCGGGGGTTGTCTTCTTTTAGGCTCCAGGTTACATTTCAACCATGGCCCCATGGTGTCAGTCAACAAGTGTGCAGGAATAAAAGTGATCTAATTGCGGAATTGCCTGCTGTGGTCTACATTATTGGCACGATTTGAAAGCGTAGGTATGACTATAATTGGCAATAAAGCAGAGCTCGAAAATAACTCTCAACGTTTATTTTCAATTGGTTTCTCACTGAGAGATATTACATTCGGCTTCGACATTAAGGTCTTTCTCTGAGATTTATTTATATACACTTACCTTTTGGCTCTTTGCTTGATCGTTATTTTAAAATTTTAGATATATCGCTCCTTAGTTAACTTTTTCCATAAAAATTAAATGGAAATGATCAACCTAAGACCTCATTCTTCGAAAGTAAGTTAAAAAAAACTCAAAATTGTATTGTGTAAAAATTGTAATTGTGTAATAGTATTGAATTCACTTTGTTACCGTGATTTGTATGATAAATCGCCATCATAGAGCATAACAGTCTTTTTGCTTTTTTTGGCAATTTCATTTGTACTAAAATATTTTAGCATATATGACAGGGAAAATTCAAAACGTTTTGGTATATTATTAGAAATTAGGATAACTCAATGCGTTTAGGTACTTATAATAATTTTATAATCTCAAGAACAATACAAAAAATGTCCACAAGTCTGTGGCGCATTCCGCGGCGGCTCCGAATCAACTAACTTATTGAGCTCACACAGATATGTCTTAATAGAATAGTATTTCGTTCGCTATAATTCCGTTACTAAGGGATACCAAGGGGATCCTCTAAAATATATCACAGTGAGGCCTATCAATCAAAACCGTGTACTCTAACATATATGTATTGTAAGAGGGAACGTTAAAATTCTTATTATTTATTTTTTTTTATATTATTTATTTATTATTATTTTTTATTTTTTTTTTTAAAACATTAACATCAGGCACATTCTCTGTAAGTACAATTCGAACAAACTACGATAACTACGAATATTATACTCAAATATCTACCACTACTTTACTCAGATATCTATCTACAAGAAATATTTAAACTACAGTACGTACAGTACAAATATCATATGCAAGGCAATACCACACACGCCGAATACATTTGGTGTTCAGAAAACCAGTAGGCATGCCTGCCGATAAACACTCATGTTATGAGTTCACGTGTGCGCAGGAGGAACCAGGCAATTGCA
The DNA here is from genome assembly GCA_949372485.1 of Cheilosia soror. Taxonomy (NCBI): domain Eukaryota; kingdom Metazoa; phylum Arthropoda; class Insecta; order Diptera; family Syrphidae; genus Cheilosia; species Cheilosia soror. The sequence goes on from OX443561.1 coordinate 51,056,430, forward strand.
ACACACACCAAAGAACCTCTCGTTCTAAGGGGAACCGGCAAATTAACCAACACACGTCCTTTGCACGAATCATGAACAGCAATACCACACACGCCGAACACAATGTTCAGGGAACCGGTATGCCTGCCGATAACACTTTTCTAATTAGTTCACTTGTGCGAAAAAGGAACCAGGCAAATGCCACACACACCAAAGAACATCTCGTTCTAAGGGGAACCGGCAAAGATTGCAAAATCACACCAAAGAACCTCTCGTTCTAAGGGAAACCGGCAAATCTACCAACACACGTCCTTTGCACGGGGTATAGCAACATAAACAAAGAAGTCGCAAACCAATAATGATCACCTTTGTATTCGCAAAGGAACCAGTGGAACCAGCGCACTTTGTTTACACACACCCGCCCTGCCACACGCACCAAAGAACCTCTCGTCCCAAGGGGAACCGGCATGAACGGTGGAACCAAACAAGTCGCAACACACAACTGGCTCGTTGAACACACAGATCCATGTGAAACGCAATACACACATACGTTCACGAAAACCATGCCGAAGACTTTTTCAACGGCACTAATAGGGCCCATACACGACACAGACACGTCGCTGCAGACAAATATATTTTGTTGTTGTGGACATGTCCGCGCAGGCCGTCTGTGACGTGTGTAGCCATGTCGACTGTTTGCAGCGACCGTCTGTGTGAATTCAAAATTTTTTGAATTTTTCTTGGTCTGCAACGACATGTCTGTGTCGTGTATGGTGAATTTTGCACAGACGAGCGAGAAAATTCACGGCGTAAACATAATTGGAAGCGTCTCGCTTGGAAAAATCGGTTCCCTCATTCAAGTTTTTTGTTTAGTTATTGTTGGATTCATTTTTCCTAGCAGTTTCATTAAATTTCCTTCATCCATTCGGCATTAATGAAGTCGGATCGGCTAGCAGTATCCGTCATTTTTCTGACCCGACGACCACGACGAAATCATACAAACTAATGTCTGTGCAGATTATCTGCACCGTGTGTGGCCAAGGCAAGTTTGCACAGACTTAAGGTCTGCAGCGACGTGTCTGCGTCGTGTATGGGCCCTATAAATAACCACTAAATAAAATGCACAAATGCTACAGACTACTTTCTAATTACTCAACCATTGAACAATACTTAGTGAGTGACAAACACTCACCTTTTTCTTCTTTTTCTTTGTTCTTCTATTTTATTTTCATTTCAAAACAAATACTACACAACTGATCGAGTTTATAGAACTTCATTCCCGACCAAAAATGCCCCTGAGTCTGTATGCGTGTGATGCCATATTATGTTCCCTATCCCAATGCCACACATATGCCTGTGTCGATATCTTACAGTATGTATTATGTAGGTACCTATATTATATAAAAATGGTGTGAAAAATGTATAGTAATTCATTAATTGAGAACGGCTGGGCTGGTTTGGCTAACATTTTTTCCCGTTTGTTCGTAATTGCCAGAAGCAGGTTCTTCTAAAAGAAAGAGCATTTTAAGAGTCGGCAAATCAAGGAAGCTACATTTATTAACTTGAGCAGCTAAAAAAGGAAAGTTCCAAAAATTAAAAAAAAAATCAAAAATTAATTCGGATTAAAATGCTAAAAAATTTGAAGTGAGTTTGGATAACATTTAACTAGTAAATGTATACAAAATACAAGTGAATACACACATTTTTAAAGGTTCCACCTTTCGGAAATGCCAATTTATATTTGTTTGACTGTATGTTCATTTTCCTAGTTCCGATTATTTTCAAAAGTATGGTCAGCATCGGTGAATTTGTCGACTAATGCATTAAAATTTAGCGAGTTTCGATTCGATTTTAATATTTTGAGGCACTTTTAGGTATTGGCCATGGATTGTTTCTGTGAAAATTGGTCAAAATTGGATAAAGGGGCGTGGCACCAGTAGTAGTATTAGGTCTGTTTGAGACCAGGCGTTAGGCGTAACACAGTAGAACAGAAGAAGACTGGACTACGTATAGATCCGAACTTAATCTGTATACCAGAGAAATTAGGAAAGCTAAATTCGAATCCTGGAACATGTTCTGCGAATCCATGGAGAGTACAAGTGAGGCTGCCAGACTACGTAAAGTATTATCCAAAGACCCCACGGTCCCAGGATATATTAAACGTGCTGATAACTCTTGGACAGAGTCTAGTCAACAAACACTACAACTCTTAATGGACACGCACTTTCCGGAGTCCAGTGAAATCACCAGGTATGAGAACAATAACACTCCTACCCCATCAGGTACTGAACCGGAAGTAGCCACGGAAAATATTATAACAGAGCACACAATCGCTTGGGCAGTCCACTCGTTCAACCCCTACAAATCAGCGGGACCAGGCGACGTCATCCCAGCAATGATGCAACATGCTCTCAGTGTAATACTGCCATGGCTGAAATTAATCTTCAAAATCTGCATAGGGCTCTGCTACATACCGCAAAGCTGGAAAGAGGTAAAGGTGATATTTATTCCTAAAGCAGGAAAGCATATGCACTGCACCGTAAAAGATTTTAGGCCGATAAGCCTCTCCTTGTTTCTCTTAAAAACACTGGAGAGAATAATCGACTCATACATAAGGGATCTACTCAATGAACATAACCTATGTAGCACTCAACACGCCTACCTCAAAGGTAAGTCCGTGGAAACAGCTCTGCACGAAGTTGTGTCAATCATTGAAAAAGGCTTATACCATAAAGAATTCACTCTGGCAGCATTTTTGGACATTGATAATGTTAAAACAGTGGCCATAAAAACAGCGCTCGAAGACCTGGGAGTAAAACAAGAGATTACAAATTGGATTTACGAAATGCTTAACAGCAGAGTAATTAACTCAGAAATCGGAGAGAGAAACATAAGGAGAATAGTGACCAGGGGTACTCCACAAGGGGGCGTCATATCTCCTCTCCTGTGGCTCCTAGTGGCCAATAAGATCCTTACGGCTCTAAAGATAAAAGGGACAAAAATTGTAGCATACGCAGACGACATTGTAATCCTAATAAGTGGAAAGTATCTACCCACTATTAGCGAACTCATGGAAGCGGCTCTAAAGGAATTATCCTCGTGGGCAGGACCAAACGACCTCGGAGTAAATCCAAGCAAAACCGAAACTGTCCTATTCACTAGGAGAAGAAAAATCGAGAAATTCGATCTGCCGAAGTTGAACGGAATTCGTCTGAAACTTTCCTCAGAAGCTAAGTATCTCGGTATCATCCTGGACTCTAAACTTACTTGGAAACGCAACACAGAAGAAAGGGCAAAGAAAGCACTATGTGCCTTCTACGCATGCAAGAAAACCTTTGGTAAACGCTGGGGTATGCGCCCTTATATAATCCATTGGATGTATACGGCCATTATAAGACCCATACTTACTTATGGATCCATTGTATGGTGGAAGGCAATAGAAAAGGTAACCTATCTCAATAACCTATCCAAGGTACAGAGATTGGCATGCATCGGAATAACGGGAGCAATGAGATCAACACCTCAAGCCGGGCTGGAGATGATTCTAAATCTTCCACCCCTAAGTGAATACATTTGCAGCATGGCAGCCAAGGGAGCCCTCCGCCTAAAGGAGGCAAAAACCTGGAAGCACAGCTCCTATGGGCACGGTTTCATAATTCAAAAATACTTGAGTACTGATCTGGCTAGAAAAACGGACTACATGATTCCGTACCAGAGTTTCAACAAAAACTACTCTACCTACATACCCCAAAGACAGGATTGGATTACTAGCACGCACGCAAGCGTACAAGAAATTCACATCTACACTGACGGGTCAAAAATGGAAGTAGGCACAGGTGCCGGAGTATTCTGCGAGTCCCTAGGTATAAGTGACTCGTACAAACTGCCAGATGAATGCAGTGTCTTCCAAGCTGAAATAGTCGCCATCGACAAGGCAGCAAGTACCGTATCTACAAAGAATCTCGACCCTTCCAAGATTACAATCTTCGTAGACAGTCAGGCGGCCATCAAAGCACTAGACAGCGCAACTATCAAAGCAAAGACAGTCAAGGACTGTCAAAGAGCCCTAAACAAAATAGGCGAGAAACACATGGTCACGCTCTGCTGGGTTCCCGGACATAGTGACATTGATGGAAATGAAAAAGCAGACGAGCTAGCAAGAACTGGGTCGGAGCTTGATGCAGTAAATATCATTGCATCAATAGACATCCCAATTAGTGTAGCAAAAAGAAATATTGACCAAAAATCAAGGGAAAAAATTAACACCACCTGGTCTAACAGACACGGCTGTGTTATATCCCGTAGCCTTTGGCCAAGAATTGACGAAAAAAGAACAAGGTGTTTTCTGAAAATGAATAAACGAGATATTCGAATCTTAACAGGTGTACTGACAGGCCACTGTACCATTGGTACCATGGCCACAAGACTGGGCGTGAACTCACCAGACTACTGCAGGAGCTGTCAAGACATAGAAGAAACGGAGACCATCAAGCACCTGCTCTGCGAATGCCCAAACCTCCAAACCAGTCGACTCCGATACATGGGAGACAGACTTTTCGGAGACCTAGAGGACACAGTGCAGGTACCACTGACGAATACAATCAGGTTTGTTAAAAGTACGGGATGGTTCACTTAGTAGTCCAACCCCGCCAAGGAACAACTCCAAGAAACCAGGTAAAGTGTTTATGCATGTTTTTTGTGTTGTCCAATAAAATGAAAATTGTTAATCCACGACCAAAAACCAAGGGATCACAATGGACCAAAAGGCCCCCGTGGTAGTACAGCACTCTTAAAGCTGTGCACTTCCCTCATACCTAACATAACCTAGGCGTAACACAGCCGTATGCATATCGAATAGTCTTCCACATGTGTCGGACAATGCGTAGGCGTAAGGGATAATTTGTGTGGATGAATGGTTGTAGTGCATTTGTCTCAGCAGGCGTAATGTTCAAGGGTTTTATTTTTGTCGCAGGTATAATTTGTGTGGTCGAATGACTGTTTGTAGTATGTTCCGCTACACTTGACTCAGCAGGCGAAATGATCAAGGGTTTATTTTTTTTCTCGTCGGTATAATTTGTGTGAATGAATCGATGTTTGTATTATGTTTCGCTGTACTTGTCTCAGCAGGGGTAATATTCATTGATAAGAAAATGATATTTTTTTTACGAGTTTTATGGTGTTTTGAAAAGAAAAGGATCATTGTTTGAATGCTTATTCTCATGTGTAGGGTAAGTGATGCAACGAATTCGGCGATTTCTATGTATTCAAGTCGTGACATGTTAATTTTGTATCTTTCATGATTGACGTAATGCATTCGGCGATAGTCGTATCTATGTTTCGTAAAAACTCTTTCCCCCTGTTTGTATACATTTTGTCTTCCCTCCAACCCGGTGGAACGAAATATTCTTATAAAAAGGAACATCGGATTTTTATTTCTAACTAATTGTAGAAGTTTATTCGAGCTGAATATTCGAGTTGTGTGTAGAAACCAAAATAGCAGGAATGGATTCAACAATGATTGAACTGGCGATGTTGGAAGCTAATGATATACATTATCTGCCGACAGTGAAAATAGAGCAGTTAATTCAAGGAAAGGAGTATCATATTTCGGAGCTGAAACGTGTAAATACGCGTTTCGGTGAAGGATTCGTAGCGGCTCTAGAGAAGAGTTGTCAGGTATGAAACTAACTTTCTCATATTTATTCTCATGTATATTTTGACATCATTTTGTTTTTTAAAGGTGTTTTTGCCAGGACGTTAACATAAGATGTCGGTGGAAACATTCAGCGCTCTCAACAGCGGGATGTACTCCTTAGTATATGATGGGAAAACTGGTCGAAGCTGCAGATTATTGTTTAAGTCAATAATATAGCTTTAATTAAATTTACCATTTCTTTTAAATAAATACGTAGTTAACCGAAATTTATGTTTAAAAAAAAAAACTTGTTTGAAATAAAAAAAAAAAAAATTATTTTGAAATTTTATTTGTTTATTTATTTATTCTATAATATAGACATATAAGTTTTTTAATCCTAAGCAGCATTTTTTCAAGTGTATGGCACGAGCATGTATCGGGTCCTTCTTGACAGTAATCTGACGACCAACAACAATTACTTAAGTGGCGTCCAAAGGCTGATAGTTTAATTTTTATTTTTCTCGAGAAACAGCAAACAGTCGACAAATTCTTGATTCTTCCAGAAGAGTTTCTCTATTATTTTTCAAAAATAATAAAATATTGTCGGTTTCTTTGGAGGGATCCATGTTTGACTTCTGATTGATCGCGATTGTGGATGTATACTCACTGATTTGTGAATATTAGAGTTAACGAAAGGAAACATCTCGTATACTATTATTAGTTTTATCTGTTGATACCTTCCATAAGAATAGTATATTGAGTAAATAATTTGCTGACTTCCTTATCGACATATTTCTTTGTTGCAGCATCGGTTGGGTGTGTATGAATCGGGTAGGCGCTGATCGGCATCAACCTGGCGGTGCCCAGCTGTTGTAACTTTTCGTACACATCAATTGTGCTTATTTTACCTCCTAGTGGTAACCACCGGGTACTGGTCTGCCCATCCGGGTGTGACTTGCTGAACTTATAAGCGCGAGTGTTGAACACGAAGAAAATAGCAACACTATAATGCTCTGTCGGAAAGACTGACTGATCGAGTCTCAGAAGTCTTACATGAGCTCCTCAGAAAGAGAACGTACGGCGGATGAATTCATTAGACTGAATCAACGGTGTCGTCAACAGTCAAGATGACAGTTACCTTACTTGAGCAACAACGAATTTCGGATCTGCACGTGGAATGTTAGGTCCCTTAACAGACCGCGTGCAGCCGAACAGCTAGCGGAGGCCCTGGACTGCTATAAAGCAGATCTAACCGCCATCCAAGAAGTGCGATGGGATGGACCCGGCAAAAAGAGGATGAAGAACTCTATGGCGACTGCTATCGGCAACAAAAACAGCGCTTATTCGGATGTGGATTCGTCGTTGGAGGCAGACTTAGGCGAGAAGTCTTAAGTTTCCACTGCGTAAACGAGCGCCTCACGATAATTCGCATCAAGGCTAAATTCGCCAACATTAGCCTAATATGTGCCCATGCCCTCACGGAGGAGAAAGACGACGACACCAAAGAGAGGTTCTACGAGCTCTTGGACAAGACATACGAGCAGTGCCCTAACTATGACATTAAAATTGTCCTAGGTGATTTTAATGCAAAGATAGGAAGAGAGGGCATCTTTGGTAGTACTGTCGGAAGGTACAGCCTACACGACACCACCTCCGATAACGGATTTAGGATGATCGACTTCGCGGCGGGGCGAAATGTTGTCATAGCAAGTACGCGGTTCCCGTATCTCGATATTCATAAAGGCACATGGAGATCTCCCGATCAATCAACCGTCAACCAGATTGACCACATTGCGATCGACGCAAGGCACTCCTCCAGTATTATGGATGTCCGAACGTTCCGAGGGGCCAACATTGACTCGGACCACTACCTTGTTGTAGCCAAGGTACGCTTTCGGATATCCCGAACACCGCCAAGATAAATAAATACTGTGAGGAAGTTTGACGTCGGACGGCTTAAATCGCAAGAGATCACCAGATCCTTCTCCGATCGAGTCTCTCTGAATCTCTCAAGAGGTTCTATGCAGCCAGCAGCAAACATTGAAGACCAGTGGCAACATTGCCAAAAAGCAATCAGAGACGCCGCCTCTGATGTGCTTGGTTTCACTCGACCACCACACCGAAATCCCTGGTTCGACGACGAGTGCCGGCAAGCACATGCAGCGAAACCAGAGGCATACAAAGCGGCGCTGCAAAGAAGGACTAGAGCTGCTCGTGAGCTCTACGCGCAGAAAAGAAGAGACGAACACCGGCTTCTCAGGAGAAAAAAGATAGAGCACGAGAAGCGCGCGATCGAGGAAATAGAGAGATGCTACAGCAGGAATGAGGTTCGGAAGTTTTACCAAAGGGTAAAAAGAACCTGCCAAGGCTACAGAGCCCGCACCGAAGCCTGCAAGGACGAACAAGGGAACATCGTAGTAGAATCGCAGTCGATGCTGAGGATATGGAAGAACTACTTTTGCAGACTGTTTAACGGCGATGACGAACTAAATCCCGCTGTCAGGCAGAATGAACCATTCAACCTGGACGATGAAGACCAACAATTCCGTCCACCCGACCTGGACGAAGTGAAGATAGCGATATCTAAGCTTAAGTCCAACAAAGCCGCTGGGGCAGATGGCCTAACCACCGAGCTATTCAAAACAGCAGGCGATGACTTGGTTAGGAGCATGCACCAACTCATCTGTAAAATATGGTCGGAGGAAAGTATGCCCGATGAATGGAACCTTAGCATTGTTTGCCCGATCCTAAAGAAAGGAGACCCTCTGAACTGCGCCAACTACAGAGGTATTAGTCTTCTTAACATCGCCTACAAGATCTTATCTGCCGTGTTGTGTGAACGCCTGAAGCCTTTCGTCAACAACCTGATTGGTCCCTATCAGTGTGGCTTCAGGCCAGGAAAGTCTACCATCGACCAAATGTTCACACTGCGGCAGATCTTGGAGAAAACCCAGGAAGTTCAAATCGATACCCACCATCTTTTCATCGATTTTAAGGCCGCCTACGACAGCATTTTTATATACAGAGCAATGTCTAGTTTTGGCATCCCTGCCAAACTCGTTCGTTTGGACAATGCACGCTGCTCCATCAAGGTCGGTAAAGAACTCACCGAGACCTTCTATGTCAAAAAAGGATTTAGACAAGGCGATGCGCTGTCATGTGACTTCTTCAACATCGTTCTTGAAAGAATAGTGCAAAACTCAAACGCTAACACCAGAGGCACTATATTTCAAAAGTCCGTCTATCTACTCGCCTACGCCGACGACATCGACATAATCGGGAGAACGCAGCGTGAGCGCTTTCGTGGGCATTGAGACGGAGGCGGCGAAGATGGGTTTGGCGATCAATGAGGGCAAGACAAAGTATATGCTGTCATCAAGAAAAGACACCCAACACCGACGTCTTGGACAGAATGTCACTATAGACAGATATAACTTTGAGGTGGTAAAGGACTTTGTCTACCTAGGCTCCGCTATGAACTCAGACAATGACACCAGCGCTGAGATTAAACTAAGAATAACTCTTGCCAATCGCTGTTTCTTTGGACTAAGAAAGCAATTGAGTAGCAAAGCCCTCTCTCGAACAACTAAAGTGACCCTTTATAAGACCTTAATCATCCCAGTCCTACTTTATGGTGCAGAGGCATGGACTCTATCAAAAGCGGATGAGCTTACTCTTGGTTACTTCGAGAGGAAAATTCTTCGAGTAATTTTCGGTCCCGTCTGCATAGACGGTGAATGGAGGAGGAGATACAATGACGAACTGTACGGGCTGTACAGCGACATTGACTTAGCCAGAAGAGTGAAGGTCCAACGACTGCGGTGGCTGGGTCATGTAGAGCGAATGGACGTGAATGCTCCGGCCCGGAAGATCTTCGAATCCACACCGGAGGAACGGCGCAATAGAGGAAGACCGCGACTCAGGTGGCGCACGCAAGTGGAAAGGGACCTTAACCAACTTAGCGTGCGAAACTGGAGACAGCTGGCCAAAGATCGTGCTGGCTGGAGACGCTTGTTGGTTGAGGCCCAGGTCCACCCCGGACTATAGCGCCACTTTAAGTAAGTAAGCATCGGAATTATGAATCGGGTCACCAATATTCTTAATTAATTAATTAATTAATTTTTTATCCGCGTCAAAGTATCCTGATTGAGTTAGTTTCATCATAGTTAAAGATTCTGCGTTTATTGTATTCATTAATGTATTAAAGATATCATCAACATGTTGCTTTAAAACAGAAATTATTTTATTTTTTACCAAAAAGTTTTCAAATCAAGAATAAATTCAAGAAATGAATAAAATTAGTGGAGTAAGCGTTAAATATTATTGAAACATTTAAGTGGCCTCAACTCCAAATGCGTTTCGCCCCGATGTGGTGGGTGGGCTCATCAGTAGACGAACCACCACATCTGCCTAGACGCACTGTTCACTCGATGTTTACCGAGACTATATGGAATCACAAACACAAAGTGCCTGTGAACCATAACCTAATACGAATCTTTGGTCAAAGATTTAATCGTATAGGATTTTTTATTGCCCGTGGCCTGGCGTAGTTTTTTACCAAAAAGTTTTCAAATCAAGAATAAATTCAAGAAATGAATAAAATTAGTGGAGTAAGCGTTAAATATTATTGAAACATTTAAGTGGCCTCAACTCCAAATGCGTTTCGCCCCGATGTGGTGGGTGGGCTCATCAGTAGACGAACCACCACATCTGCCTAGACGCACTGTTCACTCGATGTTTACCGAGACTATATGGAATCACAAACACAAAGTGCCTGTGAACCATAACCTAATACGAATCTTTGGTCAAAGATTTAATCGTATAGGATTTTTTTATTGCCCGTGGCCTGGCGTAGTTCGAGTGAACAGTGCGTCTAGGCAGATGTGGTGGTTCGTCTACTGATGAGCCCACCCACCACATCGGGGCGAAACGCATTTGGAGTTGAGGCCACTTAAATGTTTCAATAATATTTAACGCTTACTCCACTAATTTTATTCATTTCTTGAATTTATTCTTGATTTGAAAACTTTTTGGTAAAAAACTACGCCAGGCCACGGGCAATAAAAAATCCTATACGATTAAATCTTTGACCAAAGATTCGTATTAGGTTATGGTTCACAGGCACTTTGTGTTTGTGATTCCATATAGTCTCGGTAAACATCGAGTGAACAGTGCGTCTAGGCAGATGTGGTGGTTCGTCTACTGATGAGCCCACCCACCACATCGGGGCGAAACGCATTTGGAGTTGAGGCCACTTAAATGTTTCAATAATATTTAACGCTTACTCCACTAATTTTATTCATTTCTTGAATTTATTCTTGATTTGAAAACTTTTTGGTAAAAAACTACGCCAGGTCACGGGCAATAAAAAATCCTATACGATTAAATCTTTGACCAAAGATTCGTATTAGGTTATGGTTCACAGGCACTTTGTGTTTGTGATTCCATATAGTCTCGGTAAACATCGAGTGAACAGTGCGTCTAGGCAGATGTGGTGGTTCGTCTACTGATGAGCCCACCCACCACATCGGGGCGAAACGCATTTGGAGTTGAGGCCACTTAAATGTTTCAATAAGAAATTATTTTATCCTGGAAATCTATATTCTCATCCACATATTCCTAAGTAGCAGCTTGATGTGGTTTTTTCGGATTACCGACATTACTCAAACATTTACGTTTCATGTCGAAATCTCCGTTAGATAATAGCTGCAAAGGGACTCCCGATGTTTCTGCAGATCTCATTGTTTTAATCGCGTGAGCATCACTTCTACCAAACTTATCAACGCTCATTATGATAATGATGGGCGACGTATATTCGACATGATTAATATATTATATCGGATTCTCTCAACTCTTCAATGATCGAATTTATTTCATTTTGATGGTTATTGTTACCTTCATTTTTAGATGAGATCAAAAGCGATAATCTTTCTACGAGCTCATTGGGATCATTCCAATTGATTATGTAATCGGTTTGCTGGAGTAGTTCATTTCGGGATTAATTGTATTCGCATATGATTTACCAGTTTTTTCTTCTATTGAGGTATCAGTATCGTTTCTAATTAGAGGTTTTATAATATTCTTATATTTGTATCCTCTATTGCTTTTAATTCGGGAATAATTTCCTTGATTCGTCATGTGGGCTAGGGTCTTCTTTAAAATATTATGATATGAGTTCATGTCAATTTCGCTATATTTCTGCTTTCGGGGGTTTTTTCTAAAAAGTAATTCCACAAGTCCAGGTGTGGCTTCATAGCGTTCATCATCAATTATTATGTTTTTTTTGTCTTTCGAGATTGTCGATCGCCCCATTTTTGTAGAATTACCATTGACGTCGAAATATGGACCATACACCTTATCAATGCTAGTTTCCAAAATATGCATTTGCTTGAATGGAGAATTCTTATTTTCTAATGGGGTGCTAAATGAAATACTATCGTCGTCGTTAATATTTGACTCTGGAGTAAATGTTCTTGCTAGATCTTCACCATAAAATTCTTCGCTCGTATTAGGAGACTGAAACTCTAGACGCTGACGTTTGATATTTTTTTTATTTGGAGTCTGAGTCTCTAGATGCATACGTTTGAGATTTTGTATCCTTCTATCAGAGAATTCGGGTTTACCCGATATCATCAATTCGTTTGAAATATTTTTTTTTTATGGAATTTTCGGCGATTTCTTTTAAAGAGTTAATAATAGGTTTAAAGGTTTCCTCTATCTCGTAATCATACGCCATTTTGTCTGATTTAAGACTCGTATACTTTTTCTTTAACTGCTTCCGTACCCGAATTAAATCCTTCGTCATATTTTCATTAATATCCATGTTTACTCTTCCAACAGGTTGGGTTGGGCTCACAATGTGGGTTCACAACGTGGGTTCACAACGCGGGTTCATAACGTGGATTCATAACGTGGGTTCATAACGCGGGGTTCACAATAGGTCGGACTGGGTTCGCAACAGGTATGCTCGTAACAAACCGTTTATATCAAGGAGTAAGCTGAATGCTGTAGGTTTGTTTTTCACGTGCGATGTATTCGAATGCAGATGAATGATTGGCGGATTTTTTACTGCAACATTGATATTTACAGAATAACGATCTCTTGAAAACATTTTTTATAACGTCCATTTTCTATTGTGCTATCCTTATCAATAACCAAAAATCCATATCTACCACTCCAACATTTTGAACATAACTCTTTTAATTGTGTAAAAGTCATATCCGAATTTATTAGGTCATTTCATTATATACATGTTTCATATTCATCTCATCTTGCTTAAATAATATGATGAAATTAGCATTATCGCGGATTAAATGTTTCGGGATATGTGTATACGATTGGCATAGATAGAAGCTGTCGATGCCGCTATGTCGTCCCATGCAGAAGTAATTACGTATATTATTCTGTTTATCGCATGCAACATCATCGAATATGAAAATAGAATTTTTTTAGATTCGGTTGGTTGCATAATTTCTTCGTTATTAGAAAATTCATGATATTCCATTCCTTTAACCGATTTAACAAGTTTTTTTTAAATATTCATATTTTGGTTGATGTAGAGATTTAGAGTAAATGTAAATATTTTCAAATTTTAATCCGTTCTCATCCAGAAGAATACTGAGCATGAGATTTGTTTTTCCGCAATTCGAGGGACCTACAATGAGTCCCCGAATACTATCCGGAAATAGCAAACCATGTTTCGGAGCCTTTTTCTTTTTAACATCGAAATTGTTTACTTTGATTGTATAATGTTGTTTGACAAACCTCATTATTAGAACTGATCAACATTTTGATAAAACGGTGTGTTTTATTCATTCATATCCTCATAAGCTTTTCAACGTTGAAAGGAGTTGGATGTATATATAAATATGATCACATATCAAACACCATCACTCAGTTGCATAAATACTTTCTAAGATCTTTTAAATACAATTATTAATAAACTGCCATTCGAATTGCATGTTCCATCTTACAATTTCTGTGGTCCTGGAACAAAACTAGAAAAACGATTGGCTAGAGGAGACAGAGGTATTAACCAGTTAGATGAAGCTTGCCGAATACACGATATAGCATATTCAAAGAGCGAAGCGTTACCCGATCGACATAGTGCAGATAAGATATTAGCTGAAAAGGCTTGGCAACGTTTCAAAGCCAGAGATTCAACAACTTCGGAAAAAATAAACAGCCTTCTGGTTACAGCTGCAATGAAAACAAAAACAAAACTAGGAATGGGACTCCAAAATGTTAAGCCTGCGAAAACGCGTAAAAGATGTTGTAGTATCCACATTTTTAAAAAGGCCATCAAACATGCGAGAAAGGCAATCAGAGAAGTTAAATCGAAAGAAGCCATCCCCATTGTCAGAACAGCCTTAAAAGCAGCAAAATCCGTTATTCGAAATAAGCGGAAAAATATAAAGACTCCAAGAGTTATTCCGGTACCAAAAACGGGTGGGTTCCTACCATTTTTAGCACCTGTGCTTGCTGGATTATCAGCAGTCGTCGCTCTATCAGGAGGAGCAGCTGGAATAGCTAAAACCATAAATAGTGCCAATGCAGCAAAAAGACAGTTAGAGGAAAATATACGACACAACAAAAGCATGGAGGCAATAGCCATTAATGGGAAGGGCCTATATCTAAAGCCATATAAGGCTGGGTTTGGACTGCAACTCACACAACGAGACTCAAAAAACTAATAGCATCGCTACCTAACCGAGCCCTCAATAATTTTGATATAATTCGGTTTGGAAAGAAACACATAACACATTTTCGAGGAGTTTTTATGAGGAATGCTCTACCAGCAAAACCATTTGTATATGAATGCGGCATTATTAATTTAGATGATGAAGTCGGAGAAGGTACACATTGGGTAGCATATGTTAAACATAAAAGCAATGTAAAATATTTTTATAGTTTTGGTAACTTAAGACCCCCTATTGAGATTATAAAGTATTTGGGTAAAAGAGTGAGCTATAATTATGATACATATCAAAAATTTAATACATTTAATTGTGGTAATTTATGTTTAAAATTTCTAATTGAAGTATATTCTTAATTATACACAGTTATTTACATGAATAAATAAAATAAAACAGAATGTTGTATGCATTTTCTTTCATTCTATTTTTGTATGAGATGACGATAACACTTACATTGAGCGGGAACGAATCAAAACTTACTGCGGAATATTTTCCACCAATCGGGATCATGACGTTAACTAGAATGACTAAAATCTAGAACGGTCAAAATCTCGAAAATGAATTTGAAAAATCTCGAATGCAAAAATCTCGAATGGGTCAAAATCTAGAAAGTACAAAAATCTCGAAAGACTCTATCTCGAAAAAAATCTAGAAAATAAAACTGCTTTCGAGATTTTTATAATTCATTAAATTCACTCCGAAAGTAATGAAAACAAGTCTAAAATGAATATTTTGTAACTTCTTTATTGAAAATAATAAATTTTTAACAAATAGTCATAACAAAACACATTCGAAACCATAGCTATAACTATTTCCATATTAGTTTCATTAAGGGTGTTTGTCCAAACGTATATAAATATAAGTGTCGGAGCTAAGCCACGCGGTGTTTTGACAATAGCACGTCAATAAGGTTTTAGAAGACCTGGGAGCTATAACACAACGCTACGAGTACTAACTTGTAGAATAAGTATGTGAATTTCTACAATCTTTTACACATTTCTGGAAAACAAAGTTACAAGTTCAATGCTGATCTTATGATGATCACCGGCGGATAAATTCAACGCAGGCTCTTGTAAGACTTGTTGATATGCCGCGTTGTGTTATAGGCCCCTATTTTTTTTAGCTGACTCATTTGTTTGCATGAACAGTGAATCAAATTGTTGTTGCATACACATGCAATTCAAATAGTTTTTCATATGAGTAAATCTTGAATTGAACAATCCGCGCGCGCGAATTGTTACCATTGTCTCAAAAATTAATAGATTTTTGCTTTCGAGATTTTTTTTTTCTAGATTTTTGCTATTCGAGATTTTTGTTTTTGAGATTTTGGTTTCGAGATTTTTTCATTCTATATTTTTTTTTTCGATATTTTTTTTTTCTAAATTATGGTTTTCTGTATTATATTTTTCTACATATCGGGGTTGACCCCCACCAATCACTTTAAATGGGGAATATCTCTGCTGGCTAATTGATTTCCAAACAAATAATTCTATTCCAAATGTAGACTACGTTAATAATTTATTTCACTACAGTGACCAAGTGATTTCTTTCCCTGTTGGTTCATACGAAATTGAAAATATTAATGATTTTATTCAGAGTCATCTAAAAGAACATCAGTCGATTAAGATCAGAGCGAATAATAATACATTGAAATGTGAAATTTTTAGTACTGAGACTAGTACTAGCAAGTTTAAACAATAAACACTATAAAAACAACGCGAAAAGTTAATACCCCATTGTTCGAGCAACAGCATTTGCTGAGAGAACACCGTGGCTTTCAAAACAAAACCGTGAAATTTTAATATCGCACGGATATAAATTAAAGAAGGTGTAATATGTTCGATGTGTTTCAAGAACCAAAGTTTGATGATAATATTTCAAGATATCAGTATCATACGTATTCACCATATATAAATAATTTCGATAAAAATGACATTATTCAAATTTGCATCCAAAATCAAAACCTTAACGTTGTACCTTCTGAAAGTCTACTATTTTTTGAGGGAACTATTTCAAAAAGTGATGGAACACCCCCTAATAAAACGACGTTAGCGAACAATGGGATTGCGTTCTTGTTCGATGAAATTCGATATGAGTTAAACGGAAAAGAGATTGATTGCAATCGTAATGTTGGAATAACTTCATCAATTAAAAACTATATTTCGTTAACCAAAAATGAGAGCGAAATGCTTAGCAATGCCGGATGGTGCTCTACGAGTAAAAAAAATATGATTACAAACCATTTTAACTTCTGTATTCCTCTAAACAAGTTTTTGGGTTTCGCCGAAGATTATAAAAAAATGATTCCAAACGCACGACATGATCTTATTCTTATTAGATCTAGATCTGATGCGAATTCTATTATTTCTGACACTGATGAAAAAGTAAAACTACAAATACATAAACTGCAATGGAAAGTACCACACGTAACAACATCTTACTCTCTGAAATTAAACCTTTATAAGGCCATTAATAAGGGTGAATCTATCAAAATAATATCATTTCGGAACTGGGACTTATATGAATATCCATCACTACCTCTAACCAATCACCACATTTGGAATGTGAAGACTACTTCTCAAATTGAAAAACCGCGACACATCGTGCTAGTTCTGCAAAACAACAAAAACAACATACTTGCCGCGGATGCTTCAAGTTTCGATAATTGTGATGTTACCGATTTGAAGGCTTATTTGAATTCTGATGTATATCCGTATGAAGATTTAAACGCATCATTTGAAAACGATCGGTTTAGTATTTTATATAACATGTATGCTGATTTCCAAAAACCATACTATAATCGGGTAATCGCCGAGCCGATTTTAACTAGAGATGAGTTTAAATCGCATGCTACAATATACGTAATAGACTGCAGACACCAGAATGAAATGATAAAATCAGGATCAATAGACATTCGGTTGGAAATTAAAACAGGAAAGCAAATACCACCAAACACTTCAGCATATTGTATGATGCTGCATGACCGAATCATTGATTACAACCCATTAAGTCAAATGGTTTCTAGAGTATTGTAAATCTAACTGAATAAAATATTGTTCTAGTTATATTTTATATGTTTCTATTAATTTTATAAATCTTAATAAAAGAAAAAATAAAACCAGATGATTGTGTATATTGTTTTTCATTCTATGTAATTATGAGTAAGAGAAAAGTCGTTGAAGAACTTCACAGATCGGCACGGAAAAGAGTTTTATAATAATTTGTTTAGAGATCTGATGTCGAAATATAACATTAATCATTACTCTACATATAGCGCGCTAAAAGCATCCGTCGTCGAACGATTTAATAGAACAATTAAGGAAAAAATGTGGAAAGAATTTAGTTTTAATGGTAACTATAAATTGTTACATATAATAGATAAATTAATTAACGAATACAATAATACATACCATCGTACTATTAAACGAAAACCGAATGAAATAAAAAGAAGGAAAGCTAACGAAGTGCTATCATCTGTTTACAATTACATTAAATCCGCTCCCAAAGGAAAATTCGTTGTTGAAGATAAAGTAAGGATAAGCAAGTTCAAACATGTTTTTGAAAAAGGGTATACACCAAATTGGACAACAGGGATATTTTTAATAAGAAAAGTGAAACTCACAAATCCTGTAACATACCTACTCGAAGATCTTGATGGCGATCCGATTCAAGGCGGGTTTTTTGAACCAAAGTTAATGAAGACCAACTATATGGAGATTTATCTCGTTGAAAAAGTACTCAAATCAAGAAACGATCAAGTTTTTGTTAAATGGTTAGGTTTCTCGGATGTTCATAATTCATGGATTAATAAAACACAATTAATTTAAAATGTTTATTTTTTTATTTTGTTCATGTATATATATAATAATGTAATGTATGTTTTACAATTGAAATAATACAAAGATTTTTTTAATTTCTCTTAAATAATCGGGAATGTAACGACAATAACACGATTCTCCACTGGTAATGATTTCTTTTGACGTCCAGCAGCAGACTACAAAATGATCTCCATAAATAGTATGTTTTTTACCCGATTTGTAAACATTTTGCAAGAAATTGTTTAACAGTATAAGCTCTTTGATATGTTCATGAACTAAATATTCTTCATAGCGTTGTATGAACATTTCCACGTTTATTATCTTGGGTCTATGCATGCTAAAACAGTAAAATAGTAACCGCTGAAGAAAATAACTTCCCTGTTTATATAAATTTAAACCATAGACGATTAATTTTTAATTTTTTTTTTATTTCTTAAATACTATTGCACAATTTACAGAGATTCGGTTATTACACATACACATACTACTGACGATTTATATTTCATGTTGTAAATAAATTAATATAACAAAAATAAATTAATTGGAAAAATGTATAAACAAATAACAGATATAATTTTTTTTTATTAATCATTTTCAATGTTATAATGCCCCCATGCATATGTACTTATCCCATCTTCTCTTATATAACGTTTGGTGTCATTATGACTTAGGAATAATTTATTTATTTCCCTGGTATATACATCATGCAACTTACTTCTAAATATATACATAGATTTATATACAGGTCTCTTACTTACTAAACATTTTCTATAATCTTTTATATCTAATTTAGATGTTACATTTTTTTTATTCCTTTTGCTTTTGTGCACACTTTACCGTTGTCTAAACTGTAAGAGTACAATTTAGCCTTCAAACCAACAAATTCCTTAATTTTCACCCCATTAGCTTCATCTTTAAAAAGCCCTATTTCCTTCGCGTTTTTTAAAGGAAAATTATGTGGGTTATCAGCAGGATACTCAGAAGTATCGAAACGCCGCTTCGCCGGATCCGGATTAACGACATCATCGTAAATATCTGCATAAAAATCATCGGTCTTTATGGAATATAAAAGGGAATCAGTATCCGTATAATTCAGTCTTATAGAATCGCCAAATTTGTCCTTCATATAATCATAATGGAAATCATACATGAGCCATTTCGCTAATTCTAGCACCGAAAACCCTATATAAATAGGTTTATTTAGAGTGACCTTCACCCTATTCATTTCAACCGCTGCTAAATCGGTGGTAAATTCTGAAATGCTTTTGAAATTCGGTCTAGCTATCAGCGGTCTAGCACCATATCTTCTTCCATCACTATCCCATTTGGAAACAATTTTGATATCTCGCCGATTTTCAACATTTTCTAATGCTTTCCCGAAAACATTACAATTCATCCCGTTATAAAAATTCTTTTCGCATAAATGTTTCGCTTTTTTTCTCTGCTCCGTATTCAAGTTTATGTATTTGGACATAAATGTTGATTGCTCGAACTTTAAAACATGGTGAACCTTTCTTAAAATCAGTCCATATTTTAATGCCTGCTGCAGATTTTTTATATGCACCTTGTAGTTCCTGCGCGAATTAAGATGCGCAACCAATTTACGCGTTTTACTGCCGGGGGTTATAATGTTTTCGGGACAAAATGGGAGATCATTATGTTTATCATGAAGAGATTCGGGGTAGTCGAGATCAACTTCAAGAATCATACCAAAATTACTATCATTATATAACATAATAAAATCAACAGTGTATATATCGGGATTATCCCAATGAAAACCTCCTGTCGGGAGAAATTGAATCATAGCCCAAGCATACAAATTGTTGGCGTCTAAGTAAGACATGAATTGAGATACTTTATCTGCTCTATAACAGCTAAGGTATTTATTATTAGCAACGGCATGTATATGGCTACATTGACATAAACCGCCTCTAATACCTGTTTTTATAAAATTATACATTTTAATATCCGTGATGAGTTCGAGTTTTACTTTGGTGATTTTTAGCATAGAATCCCATGCTAAACCCGGGGCTGTGTAGTAGTGACAGGGATCTAAGATAATAAGATAATTTTTTTGTGAGCATTCTTCATCCATAAGTTTGTTATAAAAATCTTTTATGGATGGTAGAGCTTGAACGTCAAGACGTTCCCAAGAATTTAAATATTCATAAGGAAAAACACCTTTTCGAAGCATTAAATTAAAATATGTATTATTTTGAAAACATGATTTTGTAGTGACGAAATCATCACGCTGCAACGTCTTTGCCGAGGCGTCTAGGCTCGATTGAAGGAACTTGTTGGAGTCCAGGAAACGGATTTCGAAAGATCTCTTCTCATCCACCTGAATACGCTTAGATAGCGATATATAATTTTTCTTGTTTAAAGGAATAACTCGGCTGTTGTCAGCGGCTTCATCGGCTTAGGAGTTTTTACGATGTCAACATAAATCTTACGCAGGTCTTCGACTATGAGTTCGACGAACTTTTCTGGACAATCTGCTGCTGCAAAAGAAAAAAATAAATATGAATTAAATATTAACTTCGAATATAGGATTTTTTTTTTAACTTACCTACATACGTCCTTCTTTTGTTGAGTTTATCGTCGTAGGAGCATTTTATAATATAAGAAAATGCACAGGGTATGTGCACCTGTACATCGGAGGTCGAAGAAGCGTTGGGGTTCGGTTTACAGCTATTAATAGGGGATAATATAGCTTCAAAGTCGGCATACACAACGAACGCGACAATCAATTTCTTCTCGTGATTTTTGAATTCCAGTATATTATTGTCCTCATCCGGTAGTACTGTTACTACTTTTTTACACTCGGGCTTATGCTCTTTCAGACATTCCGAGTCTTTAAATCTTAGCAAACATCCGTTGCAAATGGTTATTTTTCGTGTGCACGATGTTTGCTGGCTTCTAAGCAGACGCGATATGTTCTTTTATAAACATGGTGCGTTTTCGCACCCTGCTCGCAAAAAAGTAGATTAATGTGCGTTTCCTTTTCTTCGGCTGTGTGGTAGTATGGTCCCACAATTTGTAGCTCTAACAATGCTTATATTATTGTTTTCTTCAAATATTGCGACATCAGCTATTTTCAGTGGGAACTCCATATTACTGAAATCGAGCGAGTGGTCATCCACAGCAATAACTTCAGCAGCAATATTAGGAATCATATATTTTGAGCTTCTTTGCCGATTGCCTGATGCTGTGTTACTGAGTGCCGCGATAATTGCCCATTTAAAACAATATTCGTCATTGTTCTGCACATTAATGCATGCATGTTTATTCGATATGTACTTCGGCAAAGGAAAAAAAACCGAACCCCTTAGCGGTTGATATTTATTGATATTAATATCAATTCTGTTGAATGACAACAGAGCCCAGCCGCTATCCTTTTCTTGAAATTCTTCAAGTTTAGCAGCAATATCATCAAACATGATCGATAATATTTCAACGAGTTCTAATTCTCTTAGTAAAACATGCATTTTGGTCTGCATGCTCTTCACTTCAACAATCATCCCGTCTTCGTCGAGGCAATTTTTAACAAAATCACCGCGAACTTCAATATTAAATTTAATAGATTTTAATATATTTAATTGGTTTATTATTAGTTCTTGAATTATTTCGCGATTTTCTTGAAACAAAAGCCCCACATCGAGGTTGCCTTCGTTTTCATTTGCAACAGAGTAGGTTATAACTCTATTGTTGAATGCACATCTAATGAAACTTACATTTTTATCGAGTTTCTGTTTCAACTTTAATTTGTGGGAGCTTTTTCGCTGGTGGTGAACCCAATTCCTCTCCTCCACACCCTCATTGCATGCTGTGCAATGTTTGATCGTTGTTGGGCGTTTCTTTTTACTGGCTCCTGACGTCGATGGTTGTTCATCATCATCCAGCCTTCTCCGTACGCCAGCTCTCGATGTTGATGGACGTTCATCATCAAATAAAACCCCTTCTGATGGGGGGGGGGGGTACTATCACATTCGAATACGTAATCTTCGGTAAATTCATTAATATGGTGAATATCCCGAAGATGACGTTGTAGATCATCGATAACATATGCAGCATGTGCGCAAAATCCACACACAAATTTCCTCCCCACCGCTTTAACACATCGTGGTTGACCTCCCAATATGGTAGATGAAACAACATCGTTGTAAAATATATTATCGCTTACCTCCTGTTTTTCGGTGGTGGCATGCTTTACTCTCAAGTGTACTTTGAGATTGTCCACTCTCTTGAACACTGCTGCGCACAAACCGCATGTCAACCTCTTGCGTTCATGGATGCTTCTGACGTGTCTAGTCAGAAGCCACTTTCTACCGAACACTTTGTCGCAAATTTCACACGAGTAGAAAAATTTTTTTTTTTTTTTTTTATTTAGCAAATATTATTTATAAAAAGGATATCACACTTTTTTAGCACTTTTAGTTTTTTCGAATATCGTTCAATTAGTTTTTTTTTATCTAGTTCCATTTTTTTGTTGTTTTAAATAAAACACTACACTTATTACAATTATAGTAAATTTTTTTTTGAAATATAATTTTTTGGTCTGCATGCTGTTGCAAAATAATAAACGCGATCAAACTACTGAATTACTTAATTATTTGGCGAATAAAAACGAAAAAATAAAAATGCAGTCGCCACTGCCCGAGGGAAAAAAATCGAATGACGAAATGTCACTGACCACAGATTACCTATGTTATAGATCGCGAACTTTTGCAACAACAGCCACTGGAAGGTGTGCTGTGTTCAGCTAAGCTCAGCGAGGGTCGGGTTCGAAATTATATATGTGAACGATCTTTATCGGTTCACCTGAATCAAAATGATTACGTACTTTACCTATTCCTGTATAGTGTATCTTCACAGTTAGTGGGCGCCACGTAATTTTATGGTGAATTACGAAACCTTCGCAGGTACCTAGATTCTGAAAAAGGATTCCCAAAATAAAAAGAGCGGATTTTTAAAACGTTATAAGAGCTCCGCTGGAGCGCGGTCTTTATTTAATTTAGGGTAGAAGCCCCAAAAAGGAAAATTTGCCAAATTTTGGCGACACAAGTTTTTTTTTGGAAGATGGCGGTTGGACCGTTGAAATGG
This sequence comes from Cheilosia soror, assembly GCA_949372485.1. NCBI lineage: Eukaryota > Metazoa > Arthropoda > Insecta > Diptera > Syrphidae > Cheilosia > Cheilosia soror. The sequence goes on from OX443561.1 coordinate 51,079,661, forward strand.
CCCGCTATCGCACTGTCTCGAGTGTACAAATAAAATTAATGGGTCGCGTGTCCCGCTTTCACCGGGATTTTGAACGAACGAGAGCCTACCGAGGTCCGAATTACAAAAAAACCTACACAAACGAATTCTACAACAATCACTCTACTTATCTTTTCTGTCCAACACCTGTTGGATTCCTTGTTCCCTTTTTCTTGTGCGTGGTGTCCTTCTGACAACCCTCGATGTTTTTCTTTGATGTGTGTCCTTCTGACACTTTTATCTTCCCCTTGATCTCGTCCTCTCTGTCCTTTTATCCTTCTTTCTTTTCCCACTTCTAGGTTTTTCACTCACACTTTCTCTACTCTACTTTATTTCAAAACCAAATCTCCACGAACTACTTTTCGCAGAAATTCGAAATCAAAAAACAATTGCTATTTCGCAACACTGGTAAAAAAAACTCCTCGAAAATATCTCTCAACTTAACAAAAAGCTGGTCAGCCAAGAAGTGACTTCCAAAAATTCCTCTTTGTTCGAAGTCGCTTGACTTCCTCACACACACTCTCATACATTCGCTGGTATTAGGCCCCAACGGTGGGGCTCAGCTTGGCGTTCAGCAATGCCTCCCACGACCATTAACCACCACATTCACACACTCTAGCGGGCTAAACGGTCGTTATATGCGACACCAATGCGCTGCCGTAACCCGCTAGGCCTCTCACAACTTCCAGTCACTCTTCCCTATATACTGGAATTCGCCTTGTAGGGGATCCTTCCAGCATATTTGGGATTAGCCAGCCGACTTCGAACAAATGGTCTATGTACCTAGTAGACTCTCTTTTCGAGTCTCGCTTCTTTTTATATATTGTCTTTGGCATTTGGCCAAAGACAAAAAGTAAATAGCTCGTGGAGGAAATTTGCGACCGGCATTTTTCCCCACGATTAGTTAAAAAAAAGTAAAAATAAATAAAAACAACTGAAAAGAAAAAAGGATAAAGGTGGACGCTATTCCCCACCCGGATCTCAACTTCCCCGTGGGAAATTACCCATCAACCCCCCCATATACAGGACAAGGAATCCCAGGTATTGTTTGTTTACTTTTTTTTCCGCGATTAATTAATCTGCCTCGGTGGACTCTCGCGCAGATTTGGGGGATGAGACTTGCTGATAGCAGGCCATTCCTTACAAATTTGTTTAATTTATGGTGGGCTCTCGGCCGTAAAAGTGATCGCAGCATTGTTCGTGATTTTGTTTTCGTGGTGTCGTGGTGTGTCGCCTTTTTCGGTTCGTGCATTTATTGTCTTGTGTCGCCCTTTTGCTTTTCGTGTTGTTGTTGTGTTGTCGTTTTGTTTGGGTCTTGCGCCCTTAGTTTTGCACCCCTTGCTGATGCTGCGATCTTCGACGATATCGTTTTGTTTTTGTGTTTTTTTGTTGTGCTCGTCCTCAGTGTTCTATCGCCACTTTTAGTACGGGGGATTAATGTTGTGTGACTCGTGGTTATTATCACGCACTCTTCCGTGCGGGTTGTTTTGAGAGGGTGTGTTTTACATGGCCGTCCGCCCACACTCCTCTGTTGCTCCTCCGTTGCTCCATCGTCGGGGCATGGACTTAGGGATCGTCTTCCCTATGCCCATCGAACAAAACTCCCTACCGTGGTAGTGGTAGTTCTGATGTCGATTCGATTGTATCGAAGAGTGTCTTTATTGTCTCGGCCGCCCGCCTACACTCCTCTGCTGCTCCTTCGTTGCTCCAGCAGCGGGGTGATTTGTGAAAAAGGGATCGTCGTCCCTCCACCCATCGAACATGGCTTAACGTCACTTGGATAAGTGTATGTGACGTTCGTTGGGGTGTTTTGTGTTGGCTGTCCGCCACACCCTTTGTATAGACACGGTTTTGATGTGTCTGGTAATCCCCCGTTGGAGTGTCGCCTAAGGGGATCGTCCTCCCCCCACTCTTTCTCTTTATCGACCGCCTGTCGATGTGGACAGTGTCGGTGGTAGTCTCCTGACGGCCCGTCAGGCTCACCATCCGACTGTCGCTCACTGTTTATCGACGGTTACGAGTCTCCCTTCCGTCCGAAGGGCTACGTAACCGGATTCCACTTATAGTGCCACTCAGACCGTCCGTCTGGTGGCTTGTGACCGACCCGTCACACTCGATGACCTGTGTGGTAGCAACCTTAAGGCTCCAAGGAGGTGGTCCGGAGGCTGATGGGGGCCTCGGATGCCCGTCCACTTCCCAGGACCTTGGATGCTCAACCCAAGTAAAAAGAGGGACTATGGGTAGGAAAGAGAAGGGATATAGAGCAGACCTTGTTGCGCTAAATTTTAACGCAACAATGCTCTTCACTGCAACAATCATCCCGTCTTCGTCGAGGCAATTTTTAACAAAATCACCGTGAACTTCAATATTAAATTTAATAGATTTTAATATATTTAATTGGTTTATTATTAGTTCTTGAATTATTTCGCGATTTTCTTGAAACAAAAGCCCCACATCGAGGTTGCCTTCGGTTTCATTTGCAACAGAGTAGGTTATAACTCTATTGTTAAATGCACTTCTAATGAAACTCACATTTTTATCGAGTTTCTGTTTCAACTTTAATTTGTGGGAGCTTTTTCGCTGGTGGTGCACCCAATTCCTCTCCTCCACATCCTCATTGCATGCTGTGCAATGTTTGATCGTTGTTGGGCGTTTCTTTTTACTGGCTGCTGACGTCGATGGTTGTTCATCATCATCCAGCCTTCTCCGTACGCCAGCTCTCGATGTTGATGGACGTTCATCATCAAATAAAACCCCTTCTGATGGGGGGGTACTATCACATTCGAATACGTAATCTTCGGTAAATTCATTAATATGGTGAATATCCCGAAGATGACGATGTAGATCATCGATAACATATGCAGCATGTGCGCATAATCCACACACAAATTTCCTCCCCACCGCTTTAACACATCGTGGTTGACCTCCCAATATGGTAGATGAAACAACATCGTTGTAAAATATATTATCGCTTACCTCCTGTTTTTCGGTGGTGGCATGCTTTACTCTTAAGTGTACTTTGAGATTGTCCACTCTCTTGAACACTGCTGCGCACAAACCGCATGGCAACCTCTTGCGTTCATGGATGCTTCTGACGTGTCTAGTCAGAAGCCACTTTCTACCGAACACTTTGTCGCAAATTTCACACGAGTAGAACATTTTTTTTTTTTTTTTTTATTTAGCAAATATTATTTATAAAAAGGATATCACACTTTTTTAGCACTTTTAGTTTTTTCGAATATCGTTCAATTAGTTTTTTTTTTATTTAGTTCCTTTTTTTTTTTTGTTTTAAATAAAACACTACACTTATTGCAATTATTGCAAATATTTTTTCAAATATAATTTTTTAAATGTTCTTAAAATCGATAGAGTTTAAGAAAATAAAAAGAAAATGTTAAACTGAATTTATTATTTATCCAAAATTGATACGTAGTACACACACAACGAATATTCTACTCGAAAAGTCTTTCACAACTAACCAGAAATAGATAACCGGCAGGCTCTTATATTCGTTATCCTAATATTCTATCCCTCTTTAAAAAAAATGCATTTATACCTAACCTACGACAAAAAAAAAATAAAAATTCGGCTATCACCGAATGCATTACACCAATTTTACATAAAAAAATTAACATGCCTCACATTGAAAATTCGGCTGGCGCCGAATTCTTAGTATCGCTTATTCTATATATGTTAATAAACATTCAAACAATGATCCTTTTCTTATCAATGAACATTGCGCCTGCCGAGTCAAGTGCGGTGAAACATACTACAAACAGTCATTCATTCACACAAATTATACCCGCAAGAAAAAATGCATTCAAATAATGATCCTTTTCTTTTCGAAACATCATAAAACTCATAAACCTTTTCTTTTTGAAACACCATAAAACTCATAAAAAAATATCCTGCTGAGACAATTGCGACGAAACATGCTACAAACGGTCATTCATTCACACAAATTATACCTACAAGAAAAATAAACCTCTGCCAACCAGTATGCTACCTGCAACCGCATCTGCAACCTGCACCCTGTTTCGAAACAGATCTAAGACTACTACTAGTATGCCTGATGAATGGAGCCTCAGCATTGTTTGCCCGATCCATAAGAAAGGAGAGAAGAAAGGCATCAGTCTCCTTAACATCGCTTACAAAATTCTGTCTGCCGTACTGTGTGAACGCCTGAAACCATTTGTCAACGAACTGATTGGACTCTATCAGTGCGGTTTTAGGCCCGGTAAGTCCACAACCGCCCAAATATTCACACTACGGCAGATCCTGGAGAAAACCCAAGAAGTCCATATCGATACTCATCACCTATTTATCGATTTTAAAGCCGCATTATGACAGCATTTATAGAGACGAGCTATACAGAGCCATGTCTAGTTTTGGCATCCCTGCCAAAATTGTCAGATTGTGCAGAATGACGATGGAGAACGCTCGCTGCTCCGTAAAGGTCGGAAACAATCTCACCAAGACCTTTGATGTCAAAAAAGGATTTAGACAAGGTGATGCGCTGTCATGTGACTTTTTCAGCATCATTCTTGAGAAAATTGTGCGAAACTCGCAAGCCAACACCAGTGGCACAATTTTCCAAAAGTCTGTGCAACTACTTGCATACGCCGACGACATCGACATCATTGGCAGAACACAGCGAGCTGTCACTGGTGCGTTTGCAAGTATCAGTACAGAGGCGACAAAAATGGGTTTAGTGGTGAATGAGGGCAACACAAAATATATGCTGTCAACGAGAAGGGACACACAACATCGACGAATCCGACAGAATGTCACGATAGACAGCTATAACTTTGAGGTAGTTCGGGACTTTGTCTACCTCGGCTCCGCTATTAATTCTGAAAATGGCATCACATCAGAAATCAAGCGAAGAATTACACTTATCCTTTTCTTGAAATTCTTCAAGTTTAGCAGCAATATCATCAAACATGATTGATAATATTCCGTCGAGTTCTAACTCGCTTAGTAGAACATGCATTTTGGTCTGCATGCTCTTCACTTCAACAACCATCCCGTCTTCATCGAGGCAATTTTTAACGAAATCACCATGAACCTCAATATTAAATTTAATAGATTTTAACCTATTTAATTCTCTTAATATTGAATTATTTCGCGATTTTTTTGAAACAAAAGCCCCACATCGAGATTGCCTTCGTCTTCATTTGCGACAGAGTAGGTTACAACTCTATTGTTGAATGCACCTCTAATGAAACTCTGTAGCTAGCGATTTTCGGTAGAGTTTAAAAAGGTTTCCAAAATAACGACAAAGACGCAGTTTTTTTTGTTCTAAAAATTATTTTATTAAATCAAATATTGTTTAGGTATGAAATTTATTATCTACACAATTTCTGGGGACGACTATTGGGTTTAGTTTCCACCCGCGGTAAATGCTGTCCTAGGGACCGCAGTATCTGCTAAAGTAGGGACTAATCCAAATGGTATGCGCGCAGAGAGTGTATCAAGTTGTTAGTAGGCGGTATTGCCTCCGTACTGTGTGTAACTCGACAAACTCCCGGTTGACTGAGAAGTGATCATTCCTGGATTCGATTCGAGCGTCCTTTTTATCCGTTTCTAAAAGAGCTTTTTCATGAGCTTTACATATTTTTGTACAGTAATAGTAGGAAACTTATACTTTTAGTAGAGTAATATCAAAAGTTTGAGTACAGTAATGATAGTAAATGCTTAGATACTAATTGAATTGAATTGAATTGATTTGAATAGAAAATGATATGAATAGAACAATTAAATTAATAGAAAAATTATGTAATTAAGTAGAAATTGAATTGAATAGAATAATTAAATGAATATAAAAATTAAGTAATTAAGTAGAAATTGAATTGAATAATTAAATGAATAGAAAAATTAAGTAATTAAGTGAATAGTTGAAAGAAAATATATATATTACTTCTTATCAATATTTATAGTTGTTACAACTCACATTTTTCTCTAGTTTCTGTCTCAACTTTAATGTGTGGGAACTTTTTCGTTGGTGGTGCGCCCAATTCCTCTCCTCCACATTCACATTGCATGCTGTGCAATGTTTCATCGATGTCTGACGTTTTTTTTTTTTGCTGGCTGCTGATGTCGATGGTTGTTCATCAGCATCATCACACCTTTTCCGCACGCCTGCTCTCGATGTTGATGGATGCTCATCATCAAACAAAACTCCTTTTGATGGTGTGGTACTACTGCATTCGAATACGCAATCTTCGATGCATTCACTAACATGATGAATACCCCGAAGATGTTGATGAAGATTATCGATAACATACGTAGCATGTGCGCATAATCCACACACAACATTTTTTAATGCAACACTTTTATTATAGTTGTAAAATATATTGTCGTTTAAAGCATCTTTTTCGGTCGTTGCATGTTTTATTCTCAAGTGTGCTTTGAGATTGTCCACTCTCTTAAAAACTGCTGCACACAAACCACAGGTAAGCCTCTCGCTTTCATGGATGTTTCTGATGTGTCTAGTCAGATCCCATTCTCTACCAAACACATGAGTAGAACATTTTTTTTGTTTTTTTTTTATTTAGAAAATATTATTTATAAAAAGGATATCACAATTTTTTAGGTCTTTTAGTTTTATTAATGTTGTTTAATTTGTTTTTTATTTAGTCGCGTTTTTTTTAAACACTACACTTATTGCAATTATTGCAAATTTTTTTTGAAATATAATTTTTTAAATGTTTTTCAAAATCGATGGAATTTCAGAAAATAAAAAAGAATATGTTAAAACTGAATTTATTATTTACTTAGGTATTTATCTAAAACTGTTACGTAATACACACACCGAATTTTCTCCTCGAATAGACTTTCACAACTAGGAAGAAATAGATAACCGACAGACCCTTTATATCCTTATATTCCTTATCCTAATATTCTGTCCCTCTCTAAAAAAAAATGTAGGTATACCAGATACGAGCCTACGAAAAAAAAGCGACTCCAGCATTATTATCATAACAATCCCGTTGTTGCTGTTCGCAAATTCAAATCAATTTTACTTACATATAATAATTCGCTCCCATTACACCACTAACTCGCATTATATAATACATATAATATTGCATCACATACAATTGATGTCAAGCCAAGGCCACCAATTTGAATGCACTTGCTAATGGGCAACACCACATCAGCATCATCAGAGATCGGCCGCTCCCAAATAGCGGTAGTTGCGACCGACAACGAGTTGGAAATTATTTCGCATCAAATTTGCAATTGCTGGTACAATCGCACATTCAACATCATCACAATCGCTCCCACATATAGCGGGAGTTGCGACCGACAACGAGCCGAACTGCATCAAAACACTAATGGAAGGGCTAGCACAAGAACCAGCAACGACGGTCGCTGCCGAGTGCCGGTAGTAGGGACCGAAAAAGAACGAAAACTTGAGCTATCTTCCCGTTCCCATTAGGCGTTTTTCTTTTTTAGTTCAGAGCGAGCGTGAACTGTCAAAAAAAATTTCGTGTTTCTTTTTTAGCTCAGACAGAGCTCAGATTTGTGTTTCTTTTTTCGCTCAGAGAATGTTCAGAGCACGCTCAGAGCGCGCTCTACGAGCTCAGAATAAATTGACTGAGCACTCTGAGTAAAAAGGTGATTACAGTCACATTTGACAGAAAAAACCCAGGATAAACAAAAGTGTGGAAATGGCGGACGAGGCTTCTGAAACAGAAGGTAAACGAAAATAATAAATAACAATTAATAAATATTCAGTTTATGCTTAATTATACTTTATTACAGGATTCAAATGGACGAAAAACATGGTAGTCATGCTTTTACAATAAATAAAAGAAAATTACGAACGCCTGGAAAATGGAGTTAAAAAACTGCATTATGTGGAAATTGCAAAAGCAGTAAACAATGCTTTCGGGGTAAATTTATCCTACGAACAAGTCCACTCCAAATGGAAGGGGCTGAAGAAAACCTACAAAAAAATTAAAGAGGATAATAAAACAACGGACCAGTCGAGGCAAGTATGGGAGTATTATGAACTGATGGACGATATAATGTTCAGAGCCCCAGAAATTAATCCTCCAGTAGTCCTATCCACTGAGGATGTAGCTGTCGTGTCTGATTCGCTAATTGTTGTCGAATCTGATAATGAATTGGACTATTCAGGCCCAACGTTTTCCACCAACTTGCGAAAGAGAAGGCGCATACAAACCAGGGACGATCCAGCTGAAAGGCGACACAAAGAGCGGATGGAAGCCACCAATCAGTTCCTAGATATATTTCAAAAGATGGTGGATAAAATGTGAACCATGTGATCTCGCCGACCTTTTTTTTTAATTAGTTTAAGTTCTTGTTTTTTTTTTTTTTTTTTTCATTTTTTTTAATTAGTTTCATTCGTTTTTGTTTTTTTTTTTTTAATTTTTTTTTTAATTAGTTTCATTCGTTCTTGTTTTTTTTCTTTTTCATTTTTTTTAATTAGTTTGAATTGTTCTTGTTTTTTTTTCTATTTCATCCTGTAAATATTCTGTATATAATGTTACTGAAATGAAGACTGATATGTAATATTAAAATTGAAGTCATATTTTAGAGTGAAATAAAATTTATTTTTTAAAACAAAGAATTCATTAAGCTATCTCTTTTTGTATGAGCGGATTCCATATCAATGGAATCTGTATCGCGATCATCCTCAACGAACTCGTCCTCTACTACAATAAATTCATCATCCATATCATCGCTTTGTAAACATATATTATGTAAAATACATGATGCAATAATGTATTTTACAATTGAAGTGGGTTTTAGAGAATTAATGTGGAACAGTCTTCGAAATCTGCCTTTGAGCAGACCAAATGCACGCTCGATTGAAACTCTGCATTTGGAATGAATCCTGTTGAAAATTTTCTGCTCATCCCTTAAATGACCATTGTCCTTGTACGGACAATCCCCACTGTTTTAGGGGATATGCTGAATCTCCCAATAAATGCTGGTTTTCACTGATATTAAAGTCGCCTAAAATTAAAGTTGGAATTTTGTAATGATCTATTGTTATTGTAAATAATTTAAATATTACCTGAAGTGATTTTATTTATTAATCCAGATCTTCTTAATAGTAGTGCATCATGGATAGACCCTACTTCGCCGGTGTAGCAGTATAAAAATTCCATTTTGTGGTTACATATGCCTTGAAGTAGGACCGAATGAAATCCTTTTCGATTGATATACGAGTTATGCGAAACAATTGGTGCTCGTATTGGTATATGTGACCCGTCGATAGATCCAATAATTCCTAGAGTTAATAAATTTCACACATGAATATTTATATATGTACATATATGATTATAAACCATGTCTCTACCTCCAAGGCGAGTTTTCGTTAAATAATGCGCAGACGTTCTGGCAGCTTCTTCGGCAGTTGGCCATCGAATATATCTTTTGGATCTATTCAGTTGAATTAAGTTGTCGCAGTTGTTGGATATAATTCTCCAAACATTGGCAATACACACACCAAATTTGTCTGCAATTGATCTATAATACGCAAAATTTTTAAGTCACAGAAATAATGATGTTATTACATACAACATACCTCATACATTCTGGGTTTCCTGGATACCACAGGGTTATCATTAACTGCTTCTCTATCATCGTCGACTTTCTGCCTGGCCCATATTTATGCTCCTCCATATCATGTAATTCAACGCACAAGGTTTCAAATACATTTCGATTGATGCGAAAATGTTGTTTAAATGTTTTATCCGAAAACCTTGGAACAACATCTTCCGCATAGTTTCTATTTTTTTAAATTTTTCTCAAACTATTTACTTCACAATATTCTTCCTCATTTTCTTCGAAGAATAAATTAAATGCTTCCTTCACAATAATTAGTTTATCCATTTTGCTTTATATTTTTGTTTGTTTTTTTGATTCACCAAAAGTACCCTGCCGAATTTGTAAATAAACTTAATGACAGATAGCCATATGACAGCTAAGTGCTCAAGTGTGTTTCATAAACAAATCAGAGCGCTCTGAGCACGCTCCTGTTTTATCCTGTTTTAAAAGTCTGTTTGTAAGCTTGATTCCACCCAAGAGCTTATAACATACTGAGGCTCAGTGGGAAAAATTAATTTCTGTCAATTAGTCAAATAAATCAAATCAAAATGAATTTTATCTATTTAGAAAGTTCCCGAAGAAGACGTTTTGAAGTTTTGGAGCATGGTGTACAAAATGCTAATAGGACAGCCAGAGTTTCAGGAGCTTGGGGAATTTGCAATAACTTTTTTTTACGTAAAAATTACGAGTTGCACTAATTCATTTGATATTTATGGTTTTTGAATTTGGAGAGTTGAAACTTTTGAAATTTGGCGATTTTTTGGCGTTTTATATTTTACTTTTGGCGATTCCGGTTTTTAAAACCTGACAACCCTGATTGTGATGATCAAGTGTATTCGGCAAGCAAGAAGATATACGACGATGATGGCAAGCAAACAGGCGAGGCAATACAGATCGAGCTTTCATCGCGACAATACACATTATTTTGCAATAAAAATAAAGAACCTTTACCCAAAGGGATTTATCGTTTATTCTTTTTTTTTTGTTTTTTGCAAAGTTTAAATTTATAATTCGCAGCTAAGAAGCTAGCTGCAACACCCGTATCATGTGAAAATTCGGCTCTGTCATCGGATGCATTACATCAATCGTGAAACATACAAAAAAAAACGGATATGTTCCGTCTTGAAAATTCGGTTGGCGCCGAATGCATTACATCAATCGTGAAACCGACAAAAACGAACATGACCGGTCTTGAAAATTCGGCTTTCTCCGAATTCGTTGCATCACTTACCCTACACATGTGAGTAAGCATTCAAACAATGATATCAGTTAAAAAAAAACTGTCATGACTCCTCTCGGAAATTCCAATGCATTTCAGCAATAGTGATACCTACATAGAAAATTAACATTTTTTCTTTTTCAAAACACCATAAAACTCGTAAAAAAAGATATCATTTTCTTATCAATGAATATTACCCCTGCTGAGACAAGTACAGCGAAACATAATACAAACATCCATTCATTCACACAAATTATACCGACGAGAAAAAAAATAAACCCTTGAACATTTCGCCTGCTGAGTCAAGTGTAGCGGAACATACTACAAACAGTCATTCGACCACACAAATTATACCTGCGACAAAAATAAACCCTTGATCATTACGCCTGCTGAGACAAATGTACTACAACCATTCGTCCACACAAATTATCCCTTACGCCTACGCATGGTCCGACACATATGGAAGACTACTCGATGTGCATACGGCTGTGTTACGCCTAACGCCTGGTCTCAAACAGACCTAATACTACTACTGGCACCTCCCATACAAAAAACATCTTCTATGGGGTGAAACTCGATGACGTTATAAGTCGATAACCACTGGCCCGACAGTCGGCAAGTTCCTAAAATAAGTCAATGAAAGTCACCCCCACATGGCTCGAACCCTCATACCAATATGCTATTTAAAAAAACAAAATAATAAATAAATAGGTGGCGCAACAAGACGGTGGCGGGAAGACACCCAAGGCCTAGCTTCTTGCAACCATTCGTTTTGTGTAACACCGCGTCTCCACGAGCAATATTTCATAGCTTGCCATCTGTCATTTCTGATAGAAAGAAATAACGATAGTATGCAATAAAATGTAGGGTGGGCATTTCATATCATACTATTTCCATAGCCATCACACGAAAACACATGCGTCACAACAAAAAAGTACACCCCATAGCATACTATCGATAGCAAGCTATGAGCTGAGCAATAGATGGAATACCATTTTTCATAGAATACTATTTGTGGTCTCCACGAGCAATTTTCATAGCATACTATATGGCAAGCTATGAAATATTGCTCGTGGAGACACGGTGTAAGTTTCAATGAAAGGGACCTACAATTTTATGCCGAGTCCGAACGGCTAAATTGAGAAGCTTTTTCATGACAGTCATACTCTCGGATGTTTGTCAGACGTTCGCGAGAGGTGGCGCAGTAGAAAAAAACTTCAAGATGTAATTTGTGTTTTTCCGGGGATCGAACCTGGGATCCCCGCACAGTAGTCAAGCACACTAACCACTGCGCTACTGCGCCCCAATCTGCTATTTACTGTCTGTTTTATTATTACTCTGAATTTTATCTGAAGGCGTTAAAATTGGGGCGAGACGAAGTCCGCCGGGTCCGCTAATTATATAGGTACATATATAATATTTAAGAAAAAGTTGAAATGGCGTGTTTTGTAACTCAATCGTTGGGTAAAAAGCCCCGCATTAGTGACAAAACGCCCTTAAGGAAAAAGTAAGAACAAATATTATAAAGTATCTATGTACTAAAATAGTTATGTTTGAGGTTACTGGTCGATGGTTTCCGAATCAAAATGCAAACTATTTTATTCTTTTCCCGACGTTTCGTTGTTGTTTTTCCAACTTCTTCTAGGGATTTTTATTTTATCTTTAATTGGGCTGAAATTACAATATCCTTATAACAATATTGAATGCTTAATTATTCTTCAAATGGTTTTAACGTTTTTTATCAGTGTAGAGTGGTTTTAACCATTTTTTTATGAACACAAATAAGACACATTATACCTAATCCATAAACACTATACAAACAAATAAATAAAATGAGCAGACAAGAATCTTACAAACTAGTACCGCAGGGATTTTATTGCCACACTGTAGTGCGACTTTATATTGTATTTGTCCTCTTTTATGTTCACTGCTGTTGTACGCTTTTCTTGAATACGCCAGCTTTCCAGTGTATCTATACCTAGTGTTTTTTCTTCTCTCTTTGTCTAATATTTTTATGTTGTCGAACTCTGCTGTGTGTTTGTTTTCTTCTGAATGATGAATAATTGAAATAAATGGCTAAATTTTACTTTAGGTACTGTCCATTCGAAAAAAAAAATACTTTTTTTCTGTTATCTAATTCCGATTGACTTTTATGCGCTGAGCTCAAATCTGAAAAAAAATTTGGCGGTTTCTTATGCCCAATTCACAACGACGCTTTGCCGCTTGCGTGCGTTGACAGGCGTTTTAGAAACTTTACCGTACTTTATGTCAACGCGCGCAAGCCGCAGTTTTCCAAAACTAAATGCCGCTTCAGAGCTTTGGCGCGTTGAGAGACTAGAGTATGAGAGATTGAAAGTTCTGTTTGGTTTATGTTAATATACCCCAATTCAGAGCAGAATGCAAGTCTACTCCTTTTTGCTTATACCTGTTATTTTTAATGCACGATTTAAGAGGAAATTTGTTCAAAATAGTAAAAAATTCATAAATAAATAACAGTTATTGTATTTTCACTTTTCTTGTCCTGGAATATTTTTGTGGCAGAATTGTCTGGTGCATGAAATGTACATAGATACACAGGTACAAGCCTTCCCATGAAAGTCCTTTCAGGCGAGGCAGGTAGATGTTTAGTTTGGTTGAGAAAATGTGGATAAAAAGTGTGCAAGATTACCAAATGGCCAGCATATTTTATCTACGCTGTGGAAAGAAGTTCAGTCACTAAAATACAGAGGTGCAATTTTGTTAAAAACTTGCCTTGGCTATTTAAAAAAAAAATAAAAATCTATTAATAAATTCTCAAATATGGATACCGACGATCTACTCGATTTTTCAATTCATATTTATATTTTATTTCAGTTATATTTATACATCTGGTGGTATGCTGGACATTCATTCGGACGATTGCGACCGCAGGTACTGTTTTTCGTCGCTCGCTGGGTTTTTACCACATCCGTTCACCTATCGCCAGTAATGGCAATGCATATTGAAAGGATTTTATGACCCTCTAAATAGGGTCATTAATTGCCTGGTATTAATTAAATACACGAACATTTTTTTTTGCTATATTTCCGCGAAGATCTTGCTGTCCTGTCCAGACATTTTTTTATATTCCTATGGCTGGACTTCAAAACCTACCCGCCTATGGAGTTCAAATTTACAGGGAATCTTCGATATAGGACGGAGAATTCCCGTGAATTTAGGTCAAAGTCGGTACGCATATTCATGTTCATTGTCCCGATAGACAATAAAAAATATGTAGCTATATCTACCTAAGGATTTCAATTCATTGGCACAAGCAAAAAAGCGGGTACACCAAGTAATAAATTAATACCTATCATTTGCACATCGCAGAAAATTAGATTTTCCCTCGACCAGAAAAAGAAACTATAAATATTCTAAACAAAAATGTTTATTTCGTTTATCAATTGTATAAAGCACAGAGTAGTTTCAGAGAAAACTAAAATTTCAAAAGCGTGCACATAACATTTGGGCACATATTTTTTTGTTCAACAATCTGAAGAAATCACTAGTAGCATTACAACAAAAATAATATTCGTCATTTCCACACAGTAAAATAATTAATTTGTATTGCAAAAACCTCATATTCTACTAAAAACGAGTACGTGTATACCCACGCTACTCCAACATGAACGGCATATGCTCTATCACAATAAATATTATCAAATCGAACAAACCAAACCGAAAATGAAATGTCAAAGCCGTCCAACGCCACCGAAAGTAGAAAGTTGCTCTACTTGGGCGTCGCGTTGGACTTTACGATATTTACGATCTAAACGCGACCCGAAGCCTGACGCCGCATTTTGGCTTGCACCATATGAAAGCATTGGTTCTACTTTATCTGTCAACGCACGCAAGCGGCAAAGCGCCATTGTGATTTGGCTTTTACCGTTTAGGCGTGGCACTCCCCCAAAGTTAAAAAAATAGCATTTAAAATAGTACCAAAATTTCAGGAATGGAGTGTCCAATTTTTTTTATATTCCCCAAATGTGCAGTTAACTTAACTTAACTTAGTAAAGTTTCATCAAAATCGTAGCTCTTTTAATTACCTTATATCTTCGGCCTTTGTGATCCGATTTTAATGAAACTTTTTTTATAAGTTATTTGCACATTTAAAGAATATAAAAAAAAATTTACAAAAATTGTACACTCCGTTCTTGAAATTTTGATCGTCTTTCATATGGTATTTTTTAAACTTTGGGGGATTGCAACGCCCAAACGGTGAGAGCCCGCCAATTTTTTTTTTCAGATTTGTTTAAGGGCCCTGAAATCAATCGGACTGTGAAAAAAAACGTTATTTTCGAATGGCCAGTAAAGTAAAATCTTGCCAAATAAATAACCAAATATCATTGTATCTATCCCATCCCAGCCAAAAAAGATCCAATAAACTACCCCTGGAGAAAGTGGAAAGCACCGACGAATCGTAGGGAAAACAATGGAATAGTTCCTTTATTATTCACATTTAAAAACAACGACCAAAAAGCCCGCATCATATAACACAAACATCACTATTAATTATTTTGTCATGAACAAAGTCAAAATGACAAAATTAGTGTTACCGATAAGTTCGGAAAGTTTGTCGAAATTAGCTTTACTTACTTACTTACTTAGATGGCGCTACAGTCCGGGGTGGACCTGGGCCTCAACCAACACGCCTCTCCAGTTGGCACGATCTTTGGCTAACTGCCTCCAGTTACGCACTCCAAGTTGGTTGAGGTCCCCTTCCACTTGTGCGCGCCACCTAAGGCGAGGTCTTCCTCTACTGCGTTGTCCCTCCGGGTTGCAATCGAAGACTCTTCGGGCTGGAGCGTACTTTTCTGACCAAGTCGATGTCGCTGTACAGCTCGTAGAGTTCGCTGTTAAATCTCCTCCTCCAAAGCCCGTCAACGCAAACGGGACCGAAAATCACTCGAAGAATTTTGCGTTCGAAGCG
This sequence comes from Cheilosia soror, assembly GCA_949372485.1. Taxonomy (NCBI): domain Eukaryota; kingdom Metazoa; phylum Arthropoda; class Insecta; order Diptera; family Syrphidae; genus Cheilosia; species Cheilosia soror. The sequence goes on from OX443561.1 coordinate 51,095,431, forward strand.
CCCAAGGAGATCTTCACCCGCTTTTGACAACGTCCATGATTCTGCGCCATAAAGCAGGACTGGGATGATGAGGGTCTTATATAGAGTATCCTTGGTGTTTCTCGACAAGGCCTTACTAATCAATTGCCTTCTTAGGCCAAAGTAACAGCGGTTGGCAAGTGTAATTCTTCGCTTGATTTCTCATGTGATGTCATTTTCAGAGTTAATAGCGGAGCCGAGGTAGACAAAGTCCCGAACTACCTCAAAGTTATAGCTGTCTATCGTGACGTTCTGTCCGATTCGTCGATGTTGTGTGTCCCTTCTTGTTGACAGCATATATTTCGTTTTGCCCTCATTCACCACTAAACCCATTTTTGCCGCCTCTGTACTGATACTTGCAAACGCACCAGCGACAGCTCGCTGTGTTCTGCCAATGATGTCGATGTCGTCAGCGTATGCAAGTAGTTGCACAGACTTTTGGAAAATTGTGCCCCTGGTGTTGGCTTGCGATTTTCGCACAATTTTCTCAAGAATGATGTTGAAAAAGTCACATGACAGCGCATCACCTTGTCTAAATCCTTTTTTGACATCAAAGGTCTCGGTGAGATTGTTTCTGACCTTTACGGAGCAGCGAGCGTTCTCCATCGTCATTCTGCACAATTTGACAAGTTTGGCAGGGATGCCAAAACTAGACATGGCTCTGTACAGCTCGTCCCTATAAATGCTGTCATATGCGGCTTTAAAATCGATAAATAGGTGATGAGTATCGATTTGGACTTCTTGGGTTTTCTCCAGGATTTGCGTAGTGTGAATATTTGGTCGTAAAGATTAGCTTTATGAAATATAAATTTACGCTGTATTTATTTCACATTTTCATTATGCAAGTGATAAGAACAGTGAATGGTGATAGTTGTCTGGAGAGAAGGTTGCTTCTATCGATAATTAACACCGTTAGAAAAAATTAAGTCTATCAGCCTAAGTTGATTTTGATACCAAAAATGACAGGCTTAAGATTTTTTTGACGCACAATTTAAAATAATTGACGAGCAAAATTTCTTTCCACATAATGTATTACTGCAATGTTTGTTGAGTACAATTTAATATTAATCATAATGATATATAATTAGTCACCTGGTAAGTTTTTGATTGGTAATATATTTTCAATAATTGCTTCGTCTTCTTAAAGATGCTGCTTTACACTGACGTAGCTGCTGGCCAGTTCATGCCCATTATGGTAAGCTCCGTCAGAATAGCCCCCCAAACTTCCTCCGTAGCCATTGATGCTATGCAAATCAGCGCCATGTCCATGCTGTTCTATTTTCTTATAAACCTGCGGATGATGAGCATGTCCGATATTTTTTACGATAGCATTGAATCCAGAGTGATCGTCAGCTGTATACTCGACTATTCTTGTGGTGCCATCTGCTTCTTTAAGAGTATATCCACCTACGCCAAATAAATGCTATGAAAAGAAAGATTGATAGGTGCGAGAATATAGCATACCTTTTACTCGATCCCCATCACGATGTTCCCACTGACTTTTCTGATCTCCAGTATGTGCGTCCTTTACGCCATAGTCGAAGCTGTACTTAGGGTAGTGTACGGGTTCATAGTGCTTGGGTTCATTATATTGTTGACCGTGGCTTAAGTAGTTACCATAGTGAGGGGCATCATGTTTTGTCAATACCGAATAGCTAGAGCCTCCATGCAGATATCCTGCAGCTGCCACTCCTACCAGTCCAAGGATAGCGATAGTTTTTAACAAAGTCATTTCAGCTCAGCTAATCAACGCGGTAGTATACCAGAGGAACTGATGTCCAATTCATGGTTTCTTTAAACTTTTATAGTATGCCAATGAAGCATTGGTGTTGAAACTGTTATGCTAAATCCGTTGGCTATTCAAGCATACCAAGTTTTTCGCTTCGTAGAAGAGCAAAGTTGGCAAAGAATAGGTAAGCAAATGGGTTATTTCCAATACTGAGTCTAACTGATTGCAGAATAAGTGTCCGGTTTTTAGTAGAATTCATTATTTAATTTAGGCGGAACTAAGTGAAGGTTATGGCAGTTCTTTAATGACGAAAATAGTTTTCTGTGAGAACGGATGTAGGGGTACCTCCCGCTTGAATATTTTCGATGTGCTCTACTGATTCCGTAATTTAATCAATTTGTTCATGCTACAAATGTAAAAGTTCTTCAAATGCCAATGCGCCTGAAACTAATGACTTAATACACGCGAGCAAAACACAAGTTTGTTGCAAGCTTCACGTGTGTATAATATCGCATCACCAGCCTAAAGTGTGTCCAAAGTTATCAGGTAGTAGTTCAACGATAGGCTGCTGTACTTTTTAAAACGTTGCGACATTTTAATACTATCATTTATCTATTTTTATTACCAATATAAAAAGACAATTACAATTTGTTACTTATATAATATCGATTTTAAATTCGTTTATGATTTATTTTTAATTTCTCCATATTGCTTTGGTTTGGTACTCGAAGATGTTCCAATAGGTTTTGATTATGGTTATGGTTGATTTGTAGTGATGTATATGAAGAGAAGAAGCTTCATACATACATAGTTAAATTGGATATGGGGGTACATATTTGTTGCTCAATTTTATGCGGGTGGACTGTTTGGTACCTAGTGGTGCTGGTAACAATGCCTTGCAGTTCTGACAGACTAACAGAGTTAATCGCCCATTGGCCTGCTGCTCGTGAACTTTTGTTTGCGGCTTCAATTTTAGCTATGGCTTCAATAGTGGAAATGGAAGCAATATTTGCCAGGACTACTTTTGTTATAATAGAACCAACTTCGGTTTCAACTGCAAAAGCTGTATTTTTCTTTTTACTTTTGAGCTATTCGTATATAGGTTCAGTTCCAGCCTTTACCTTTTAGATCAGTCGAGATTTTGAGGAATCCTGTTTATTAAGTGTTGCTTACTTGTAACTTCCTTAGGCAACTCTTGTAGATCGAGAAGTAGGTACTGACTCTTTATAAGTGACCAGTTGGTTGGGTTGTATTGAATTTAGCTCTTTTATTTCAAAGTACCTAATCTTAGTTTATACCGGAGCATAGCGTACTACATTAGAAGAGATTACGCTGAAATATGAATGTTTCAGTTAGTGTCAGATGTTTTGTATGAATTGATTGAGTTCTAATGTGAAAAGTTCGCGGTTCATGCGTTTTTTAAATAGAAATTTTAAATAATATTTTGTTCCGGAAAAGTGAGTTTAAACGTTTAATAATAAAAACAAAAATAAATAGTTGGCGCAACAGGTAGGTATAGGCACAACTATTCGTTTGTGTAATTTATTTTTTATTTTTGGGGCGAATGGAAGTGACCTACAATTTTATGCCGAGTCCGAACGCAGGAGACGCAAGACAGTTATACTCTCTCGGATGTTTGTCAGACGTTCGCGCCATGTGGTGCAGTGAAAAAAACCTTAAGATGTAATTTGCGTTTTTCCGGGAATCGAATCTGGGATCCCTCGCACAGTAATCCAGCAAATTAACCACTGAGCCACTGGGCGCAGTTTAAAATGTTTACTTAACATTAGGTCTGTTTTTTTCCTCATCGCTCTCAGTGAAGTAAAGTAAAGTAGGATTTTCAGCACGCAATTACAACAACTGCACTCAATTTGACACCACTGAGATTCACACAAGCTATTCATTTCCAGCAAGACCAACTTTGGAGCATTCTTCAATTCTGAACACCAGGGGAGCACATTTTTGTGTAATTTGGATCTGTTCACAGAGTGTCTCCTTTTATGATACCTACTATTTTGTCGGCTGTGGTGGGTGTAAATGTACATATAAGGAATTGCATATTTTAAACAACTTTAAAAATGACAACTGAATATTACGGAAAGTAATAAAATACTAAATATTTTCCGTTTTTATTTAAGTTGCATTTTGTTTACAAAATATAATTATATATACACATAGACTTGTAATAATTGAAAACTATCTTTGATATGTTATGGGATACATTTTTTGTAGATAATAAATAGGAAATCCTCCCATTTTGTATTCCCTGTTGATTTTTTAACTGAAGTATGTAATAAAGGTTAAGTATTATTTACATAGCTACTCTTTTTTTTAAGTGAAAGTCATTCGATTTCAGCCAACTGACATTCCAACTTTTGATTTCGATGGGGATTTTTTTTGTTCATTTCTTCGCACATTCTCATTTTCGATTGCATTACCTAAGTTAAATGTTATGAGTTTTTTCGACTGAAAATGTGGTCTAAGTCTTTATTTAAACAATGTTTATAGTGAAATTTACATAAAACATACAAAATTGGAAGCAACATTTGTTCGTCTTATGGGGAAAAAATTTCAAATGTAAATAATCGTATGTCACAATCAAAATGAACAAACCAAAACGATTTGAAGTGCTCATTTATTTAATTTTTATTGCATTTTTTCTGTTCAATTTGATCTTTTCTTCCTCCAAGAATGTGTAAATAAACCCATCCTTTCTCAAATTACAGTCAAAACCAACGCAATCGACAGTGAAATATTTATACAGCTGATTTCGAAAATAAAGTTCATACAATTAAATCATTTGATAATGACCTTCTTTCCTTCAAAACTTAGATTGTGAGAAGTTCATTCGATTGAAAGTTTTAAATTCGAGGAATACTCGATTCGATCGAATCTCAGAATTAGCACGTTCTTCACTTTAGGGCTCACCTAATAAACACACCCACGCATGTTTTTGTTTTTTTTTTTCTTTGGCAATTAATTTGTGATATTATTTTGACCATACAAGACGCCAGGAAGAGAAAAAAAGTAAACAGAAAAAGTAAATATTCTGTACAAATTGATAATCATTATTTTTTTTGCGCTAAAAGGTTAATTATTCAATTTTCTAGAAGGATTTTGATTTTGAAATTGAATTTTTCATTGATGGCCATTTTGACAGCAATGCCAGCTGTTAACTTTTCAGGGGTTAAGACCGACTGTTCAGAAAAGTGGTTGGGGACTGTTTTTTTGCACATTTTCTTACTTTACTTTACTTCACTGAGATGGGTGAGGAAAAAAACAGACCTATTGTCGGTGGGTCGGAAAAATGGCGGATACTGATGTTTGTGCTTTGACATTGCTTTAACAATATAAAAAAAAATCAAAATAGGAATTAAAGAAAAAAAAAATAAAAATTTGGAGCAAGGAATGGTTGAAAAAAAGATGTGACCTTGTATAAATTATTGAAAGAGACGGAGACGGAGGTAAGTTCGCCTGCCGACTTCTTTAATTTTTTACCGAATGGATGAAGGAAATTGAATGAAGCTGCTACAAAAAATAAGTCAATTTCGCATAAATGCGGTTAAATTTTATTAATAAACCTCCCAATTTCCTCTTTCAAGGCATTGGTGGGCTTGTTTGCATAGAATTTGACTTAAAAAAACCTCAAAGAAAAAAGGCCAGTAGGATGGCCAATTCTGATAGAACAAACTTACATTAAATAAAATGTACGTACATAAAGAAACAATGTTGACGTTAATTTACATTACAGGTCAATGTAATCACAGATTGAAATTTAAAAAATGTTATTTTAATCTAAACTGAACCGCTTCTTTGGAAGTTCAGTATAATAATACGGGCAAGAGTATAACGGACAGAATTTAAAATTTCTTCGTAGAAGCAAGAAAGTTGTATAAATCGCCGAGATATTTTAGGTGTCCTGCTTTCTGTTCATGTTTTTCTTGTTGTTAATAATATGCAGGGTTTCCATAGTGTACCTCTATGACTTATGCTTCTCCGTTTGCAGAATTCGGACCTTGTCAAAGTTAGGCTGGTGGCCTAATAGTGGATAGTGGTATCCTCGCTGGGTTGTTCGTCTGTATATCTGATTGATGATTGGATATCCTTTGCCCCAAGAATTGTTTGGTGGTTCCTATATAGCACAGGTTATAGATTGAACCATCAGTGCCCAGACAGTTAATTTTATAGACGACGTCCGTGCGCTTCAATTTGTTGGGTTTCTTTTTAAGTTGCGAAAAGAGCGATGCCAGGGTTCTGTTGGATGTGTATGCCAGGTTTACTTCCGTGGCACAGTTGGAAATTACTTCTTCGAAGTTTTCCGCTAGCTTTGGGACATAGAAAACGCTCTTGTATATCCCCTTCGCTTCCTCTGCATTCTTGTCTATAGAAATCCTGTGTTTCTGACACGTGATTAGGCTCCTTATGACATTGATGGGATAGTTGTTATTGGAGAGGATTCGAGTGATATTTTCTTCATTAGCAGAGTGGGACTTACTATCACTCAATCCGAAAACTTTGCTAACCGGGTTGGACGCAGTATTCATTAGTTAGACCAAAAATTGATAAGCCTTCCAGATGCTGTCTCTTTTTGGTGCCAGTTGAACGATATCCGGTCTTTTTCGCGATGGATTTTGACATCCAAAAACGATATCGCCCTATTTCTTTCCTTCTCGACTGTATATTGGATTTTGGAATTGAGTCCATTAAGGCACCTCAGCATAATGTCAACTTTCTTGTTGTATATGTCATCCACATACTTAACAATAAATTTGGGCCTCTCCATAGTTTTGAAACATTCATCCAGAAAATAATCCAAAACAAGATTGGCAATAGTGGGAGATAACGGATTACCCATAGGCATTCTATGGATTTGTTTGTAAATATTACCCTTGTATTGCAGAAAATTATTTTCTTTCAGGCAGAAATCCAAAACCTCTAAGAACTTGCTTTGGTATTTTCGAAAAAGAATGGTCCGATAATGCCTTCAGCCAAAATCCGCCCAAACAGTCACACGTAGGGATGCCAGATCTGAAAAATTAGCTGGCGGGACATTTTTGCATTTGAAGTGAAAAAATCGTTTTTATTTTAGTTTACATTTTATTTGTTGTAATAAGTAATATTTGGTTCAAGTAGAAGTCTTAATTCATATTTTTACATTGCCACTTAAATTAGAACACCCTACAGTGTACAGTCTCTTTACAGTTACTCATATCTCCAAAGCAGAATGATAAAATAATGGTATATTTTTGAAAGCGTTTTCTAGTTTTTTCCAATTTATTTTAGCATTTTTTGCTGAATACACGGTGTGCTTAGTAATGCGGAAAGGTGACTTATATTAAAAAAAGCATCAAATTTGCAGCCACTATTAGAATGTCCGGAGAAACTTTTTGCATCAAAACATTTTTTTTGATACCGTGGAAAAAAGTCAAAAAAGTAGACTTTCACAAATATTCTAAATTTTCAATGAGTACCTACTTAATGGTTTAAGGAAAGTTTTGTATCATTCAAATGGAATTTAAATGACCTTTTCATTGATGCCAAAAATTTACATGAAGTAAGTTTCAAATTATGAGCAGAATTATAACTTTAGTTTGTCAAAATATGTATACTTATGCCGGCCACTGTATGTACAAATAATATAGGGCGACAAGTTGAAAGGCGTGACATTTTACGGGACAAATTTTCAATACGGGACAATTTTCATTGCGGGACACTTGCGGCACAAAAGGCTCATAGCGGGACAGTCCCGCACTGAGCAGGACGTCTGGCATCCCTAGTCACACGTTGTGGATGCTTTTGTTTCTGAACAATTACCCGTGGGTTTTCTGAACCCCAAATGCGACAATTTCGACGATTAACGAAGCCATTAAGACTAAAACGAGCTTCATCACTAAATATGATTTTGTTTGAAAATTGCGGCCTTTATTATTTTTAAAGTATTGCTCAACTATGAAAATGTGTTGTTCTTTCTAATAGCGCTCCATTTTTACTAACTTCCGTGGCATCACTATACTATTAAATGGTGCAAAATTTAAATTTTGGGTGAATTGTGGGACACCCTTTATAGGTATAGGTAAGGTACGTACCTATATGTTTTTGTTACATATCAATGATGTTTTGTGAAAAATCATCAAACCGTTCTTGAGTGCTATTGTATGTATATTATCGATTCATTTGAATTTAACATTCGATTTGAATTGGGCTCTTAAATAAGGAATTTTTGGCAGTGCGGCATTCGTGATTGAGAAGATAAAGATGAATCGCTCCATGACGGAGTGAAAGATCTGTTTGAAGATTCTAGTAAGTTGTGAACGGAAGATTCTTTAGTTTAGTTTTTCACGGCATCCAGCAAAAAGAACATCCGAAAAAAGTCTTTGCTAGTTCTTGTTTTGTTCGGAATACTGCGTTGCTCATCGTTTGATTATACTGTTGTGGCATCGTTATTGCTTTCCTTTAAGTGTTCACAAGCCATTTTTAGCAATTTTTCCTCTTCCTTCAGAGGCCGCTTTCGTTTCGATGTCCCTGACCTCGAACAAATTTGAACAACCTGAAATAAAAGCAAAAACATAATAATTTCATTTATAGGTAGGTTTAGGTATATAATACTCTTCTTCATTGAGTTTCAGCTACCTACCTAAAAATGAAGACGAATGCAGAAAAGAAGCTAAAGTCTTTGAATAGATGTGGAACTTTCATCACTGTGTCGGTGCTTTAGATAGTAAGTACGTTAAAATAACGAAACCTTCTTTATTTTATTTCAATTATAAACGCAATTTTTTAACTGTTCTTATGGCGCTTGCAAATCATGAATTCCTGATGGTAACCGTTGGTATTAATGGAACAGCGTCGAATGCTGGTATATTCAATGAGTCAAAATTATATGAAAAGCTTCGAAATAAAACATTAGATCTCCCTAACCCTGAACATGTAACCGAATCGAACAATATTTTATGGAGTCAGAGAAGAAAGTAGGTATACCTACGACTTCATGAAATTTTATACATATTGTACCTAATTGTAATAAGCAGAGACCGGATTATATGCATATTGCATATGCATTTGCATATTTTGCGCAGTCTCATCGGTAATGGCATATTTTAACTAAAATCTAGAAATGATGCATATTTTCGCTAAAACCTATTAGCCGCACGGCTTTTAGGGCGGCCAAATAAAATTCAAATTCACGCGAGACAAAGTAGGCCGAAGCCGTTTCAAATTCAAAACTCGCCTACTGCAACAGAATTTGTTCTAGACAATTATGCATGTCATATTTTTGACATGCTCCAGTTATTGTATCAGTTTTTTCTTTGTATTTTATGTGGAAAGTTTCATTGTATCTATCATGCCTCTTGAAAAAAAAAAGTGTACTTTCGTGGATAGCTGACTATCATGGAACATTTACGTACGACGGAAAAGTTTTATATTGTCGAATATGAGATAAAAATATTTCGTGCACAAAAAAATTTCAAATAGACCAACATGTCAAGACAAGTCTTCATATTGCAGGATTGCGAAAGAAAGGCCCACGTCAACAACTTCTAACAGCGGCAAGTAGCAGTGACTCCACTTTCATAGGCAAAAAAAAAATCAATTTAGCACAGAATTATGTGAAGCTTTGCTTGCAAGTAATATTCCCCTTTACAAACTTAAAAATCCTACCTTCAAAGCTTTTCTGCAAAAATATTGATTGAATCAAAATATACCAGACGAATCAACATTGCGCAAAAACTACATACCAACAATTTACCGACATGTTTTAGAAGAAATACGTACTGGACGCAAGGACAGCATTATTTGGATTTCAACTGACGAAACTACTGACAGTTGTGGCCGTTTAGCGAATTTAGTTGTTGGTGCATTAAAACTAGAGCCCTCTGCTTCCTATTTGTTGGCCTGCAAAGGGCTTGAAAAGACAAATCATTCTACGATCGCCAGATTTGTGAATGAGGGTATCAAAAAAATCTTTCCTCAATCTTCTGCAGATGAAAGATCAAGGCAGCCAAAGCCCTCCAAATATTCTATCCTAATTTAACCCATGTTATATCGATTCTCTGAAGAAGTAAGATTCACGTTCGGGAATGTAAATAAACTGATTTCATCAACAAAGAAAGTGTTTCTTAAGGCGCCTGCTCGCATAAGAGCCTATAAAGAAAAGCTGCCAAATGTGCCTTTACCTCCTGAGCCAGTGGTAACTCGATGAGGAACGTGGATTGATGCTGTACTATTTTACAACGAACATTTCGAGGCCATCAAAAGTGTAGTAAACGACTTCGATAGTATCGAGCCCTTGGCAATTTGCCACTCCAAGGAAGCATTTAACAACTGCAACATTAAGAAAAACATAGCTTCTGTATGCGCTCATTTTTCTATTATACCTGCGAGTATTAAAAAGCTCGAAACTCAGTGTTTAATGTTGAGTGAATCTATTCAGTTATTAAGTGAAATTCGTCAAATAAACTCGCAATTACCAGAAATATTCCCACGGAAACTAAAAGAAAAGTTTAAAAATATTTTGAACAACAACCCGGGCTTTCAAGCGTTGTGTCAAATCAATAATTTTATTAATGGAACGGGTGAACTTTTGCCAACAACAGTTAGTGCTAACATATCACCCAAATTCAAATACTGCCCAGTTAAGTCAGTGGATGTGGAACGGTCTTTTTCCACGTCGTTTTCCGTAACAATAATAATAAATAATTTTTAATTATACATAGATAACAACAATGTTATTCAAATATTTTACGATGAATTTGAAATAAAAATAAAAAATTAAATTTTTTTCAGTTAATAGCCGTTTTTTATTATCAGCTATGATCCATATAGATCATCGATTTACATGCACTTACAACAACAACATGTGATCCTGCTTTTCATCGAGATCACGAAATATGATCTAAAAATTAATTCAACTATTTCCCGTTGTTGTTTCGTGGCGTTCTTTATTTCATTCACTAAATGTTGGTGCCCCTGTAAATTATAGCCACACAGTAATGTTGCCAGACCAAAGTATGAAACACAATTAACAACACATAAAATCAATTAGCATTTTTTCAAATTCGAATAAGTTACTATTCCGACTTTCGAGATGTTTTGTTTCGTTATATAGCACAGAAATATAAATGGAAATATTAGCAGTACAATACGGTTAATTATGATGCATATTTGAACATAACATTTGAACATAGTTTCCCACAAAAAAATATTGAATGCCAAATGTATGCAGATTTGTTTTCATATGGTAACAACCCCCACACAACAAGCGAAATGTCAAACTCAAATATGAGCAAGTTCAATAGAGAAATCATCGCGTTGCGACGTCACATTGTACCGTGTGGCTGCAATATGGCGGTTTCAATACAAAATTTGTCATAATTGGTACTGAATTTGATATGTGAAAAACTACTGTTGCCACAACTTAAATATAAAATCTTTCAATGATCCAGTTTGTTTTATTTTCATGATCTGATCCGGATCAGATCACGCTGATAATAAAAAACGGCTAATGTTGTTTTGGCACTTCTTGTGCATATTTCTAGCATTTTTCATGCATATTTGCATGCATATTTTAAGCTCTTTATGTTGCATATAATCCGGTCTCTTCTCTAGTAATAAGCAAGTAGTGGTGTTATAGAATGCTTTGAAAGCGGAATGGTGACAGAAAGAATGTTATTGATGGGATTTTGGATAGAAACGGAATGAGACGGGAAAGAGTATTGTGTCTTGTCCTCACACAACAACATTACCCACTACAAAACATACATCGTGCCGACATTAACATTTCTTATTTTTCATTATAGACGCAGACGGATGTTTCCACACTGAGAGGGCGTTATATATGTTTGACAGCGCGGCCACTTCCCACATTACCTGGAAGTCCGGTGGCCATCTCTAAACTTCTTCAATGATGCTGACGTCTCCACCGTTCAAATTAATAAATACATAACCATTATGACAGCCATGTTCTCAAGTGTTATGTGTCACGCCACTTAAATGAAGACAATTACAAACAAAAATCTAAAAAATTGGCGCGAAAGGTATCTTTAACTCAAGACTTATCTTCTGACCCTTGTGACGTCTACTCCCTCTCTCTTTATTTGCTCTAGGATCACCGTGTACAACTTTGGATTATAATCATAACAATTTATGGTATCAAATTTTGATTCAAAATGAAAGATGGAATGCGGCATATTGGTCTTACCTGATCATCCTCCACCCTCCTCTTTCTCTCTGTTCTTTCCGTAAAGGGTCGAACCTTGCACTGGGTAATTCCAGTGCGAACCTTGTCGTTGAACTTCCTCAGCAAGGGCATGGATTTGTGGCCACAATTTCAGTGCCCGCCTCGGAATGTTCGTCAACCTCGAGTACCTCTCAGTTCTCGCTCTGGAGTTCGGGATTGAGATGTCGGAGGTCTCTTTCTATCCTTTCCTTCGGGATATGCGGGCCGGGAATTGAAATCGGACATTTTGGTCGAGTGAACTCCAACAGGTCCTTTTTTACGACAAGTCGCAAGTTGCCGTTTGCCCATTGAGCCTGTGATTTAGCGACAAAGGTCTTCAACCAGTTCACCGTGAACTCATTGTCACACAGCAGGAGTTTAAAGCCTTTGTAGGTCGAGAGTTGCTCAAAGAAGGGGGTTTGTACCTCTTTGTTAACGATGCTGTCGTTAACGCCATCCAGTATGTGCAACTCTATGAGCCTCCATTGGTCTTTACTCAACCTGCGGTCTGGCTTACTGAACCCTACTCGATAGGTTATACTTCATTTCGTTTTAAAAAATTCTAAGTTACAAGTTTGTCTTATATATACAAATCGTATTTGAGAGCTGTGCTGTGATTCACACTTGAGCTTTGGGAAGCATTATCGAGACCAGACGTTGGCCTTGGCAGGACTTCATGCTGATCCTTCTCGAAATATGAATTTGTTCTAGAAACAAAATAATCTAGATAAGGTATACCCAGTAATACTTTTAATATAGTCAAATTTCTTGCGAGGCTTATTTGTGTCGTCCAAAAATGAAAGCAGACTATAGTATTTATATCGCTTTGCATAGTTTCCTGATCCGCTAGGCTGTACTTTCTTTGAACGCCTGTACGAACTTTTCAGCCGATCCCATTTTGTTCGTACAACACTTGGATGTTTTGTTTGGATATCTGAGAGGTAAATAGTTAAATACTAACTCAATTATCAACTGATTGTATACGCACTTAGCTGGCCCAGGACTTCCTCCCACAATCGCATCCGTATAACGCGATTTTTGAAGTCACTGTGGTGAATACTCCATAGGGCTGGCTTTTCTCTCACTGCTTCAAAAAAAATTCTGAAAAAAAGCAAAGTCGCTTGATTCGATTTCGCAAACTAAAATACCGAGCTATAACGACATTGTTACTGCAAAATTACAAAATGTTTAAATATAAGCATAATCATTAAACTTTTAATGCAGTCTTGTTGCATGCATAGAGACGAACAACTTTCAGATAGCTCGCTCTCGCTCCTATCAGCTCTCAAATGAGCATTGAAATTACTCCTCGTCAAGGTATTCGGCATTTGGATACCAATTTTCATCTGAAAATTTTATTTGCAATACATTTTCCACTATTTAATTAATAAAATGTTAAATTACCATCAAAATTGTTTTCCATTTTTGAGAGCGATCGCGAGCGCGATGATGTGAACCAGAGGAATCTCAAACATTTGGTATTATGGCGTCGTAAAAACATATGATAGCAGTGTTCATTTTGTTTTATAGGAACGATAAATATAGGCATATGCACGGTAGTGCCCCAACCAAGTTCTCTATAGTATGTAATGGTACCCACCGTTTTTACATGATACATGAACAAACTCGGTTGTAAGAAATATTGCACTTGCGACTATTTTAACAGGCTACGTGTTGGAAGACAGCGAGGATGACGATTTGCCTCAAACCCGACGTCGTGTTTGGACAAAGGAATGGGTGGCCCGTTGTCAGCAGGAGCGATTTTACTCCAAATTATCTACTTGCGAGCTGAGGAGCCAGAACTCTATCGCAAATTTTGCGGATGGACTCGAAACAATTCGATGATCTTCTTGCTTTGGTGAATCTACACATCCAAAAGCAAGACATCAATATGCGCATGAGCATTTCAGCGGGTGAGCGGCTTGCGTTGACTCTACGCTATTTAGCTACTGATGGCTATGCTTTTCGGTGTCTCTGCAGTACCTGTTCCGCATCCCTGTTTCAACGATTTTGTCAATTATTCCCGAAGTTCTGGATGTCATTTATAAAGTACCTACTCGTGGACGAATATCTTCAGGTAAATTTATTTCACTATCCAATTCAGCGTACACATGAGTGTACCTACAGAAAATTGTCTTTAAATGTAGACGCCGAGAACACCGTCCAGAGGCGTCATTTTGACGTCAGCGAATGGTCCTAATGGGTACATGCCGTGTACAAGTTCTCTTTGTGCACTCTCTGTTGACGTCAGAGCCACATATATATGAGGCGTGCTACATATCGTGTACTGGCACCTTAATGCTGGCAGCATCTTTTATAATTACAAGGACACACACAGCATTGTATTGATGGACTGGGCATCGCGCGCCCATGCAGAATATAAACTGCTGTACTTCGGCGTCGGCGGCAATGCCCGATTTTCCGATGGTGGTGTATTCAATCGCTGCACATTTGGACAAGCGCTCTAGACAATAATCCGCTGTGGTGCCTACTACCAAACAAATCACTCATTACCTATTACTATTACCATTGTATATACACACTATAGTACTCTCATCCCATCGCATTGAATTACGCGTCTTCGACGATCCAGGTGGCGCTTCAGTTGATTTAGTTTGTACACTGCCAGCCAACTCCGAGCATTGGGGAAATGTGTATAGAGAAAACCAAAATAAACAAAACAAAGTCAAACTGGTATGCCTCTTCTCTTTCTTCATTCATATCGCCATTTCCATCCATCATCATCAGTGGGTATAAAATTATTTCTGATGTGATGTAACAGGGTAGGGTAGAGAACTGCAACTGGTTTGGTTTTTCTTAGTGCGTGGAGAGGAGAATAGAGGAAAGGAGGTGCATGTGCAAGTGCAATATTATGAGCAAGACCAAATATAATTCAACAGCATGGTGGTGTAGGATAGGATGGTGGTGGTGAAGGATTTGTGTGTTTGGAGAGGGGTGCACGATGCAAGGGGTGATCAGTTGGGAAAGACAAATTGAATAAAAACTGAATTTGGCTTCCTTTCTGTCGTTGCAGAAGATTTGAGGATTGGGCATAAAATAATGTACCTATGTTAGACTCTCACTATTTTGCCTATATTTTTGTCAAATATGCATCGATTTAAGTGATTCTTTTTTTAATTGATTCTAAAATATTATAGGCATGTGTTTGTGTA
Organism: Cheilosia soror; assembly: GCA_949372485.1. Lineage (NCBI taxonomy): Eukaryota > Metazoa > Arthropoda > Insecta > Diptera > Syrphidae > Cheilosia > Cheilosia soror. Next base: position 51,110,567 of record OX443561.1, read on the forward strand.
TACTTTATGAGGTTTATAATGTAGAAGCATTTTATGTCAGTAAAACGAGCAGCTAACTAGGTATTATAGGAGTCTACATCTCTCTCTATATAAAAATCAATTCTTTGCAAAACTCGAGATATGATAAATGCTACACCGATTTGGATGATTCTTTTTTGTTTTGTTCGTCTTGAATCAGGGTTTGGCAAAAAAAAATCGGAAACCCCCAAATGAAAAGCCGAAAAATTGCAAAAAACCTGAATTTCCATTTTGTATGAGAATATAAGTACCTACACCACTAATGATCGCAAAACTCGAAAACCACCGAACCAAACCCAAAGGTAGGTATTTCTGTGAAGTGTGGAAAATTAGACAATACCTACAAACAAAAAATTTCAAACGCTATTCCTCAACAGTTTGTAAAATTTGTAACATTGATATGCATTGTGCTGATGGACAAAAATATATCTATGCAATAGTATAGATACAATTCCTAGGCACGTGCAAAGCCGGTTATCTTTATATGTAATGTAGTGCAATTATTGTCCCTTTCCCATAACCACTAATACGTAATCATTTTGATAAAACTAATATAGGGAATTAAATCTAAAGAGTAGATACATATGTACATAGGAACATATTCAGGGGATTTATGCGGAACTATTTAAATAAAAGTATGTTTTTCTAACAGTGTAGGCACTACTATGTATTTAGGAGAAGTTCTAAGTTTGATTATCATGCACTTCGTAGTGCAAAATAGAAAAATAAAAATATCAGTTTCAAATTCATTTATATAAGTGGTAAAGAGCTTTTATTGTAATGCTCCATGGTACACATTTTTGGGTTTTCCAGGAATCGTATTGCATAGATAGTATTCTTGTCTATCAGCACAATGCATACCAATGTTACAAATTTTACAAACTTTGGCTCCCGTGATTGTCGAAGAATAGCGCCACATCCCTTTGTCCAATTTTGACCAGAATAGCCTTCGTACAAAGATTTTATCATTTTATCAAAATGTGAGTTCATATACCTACCACGATTTTTAAATGGACGGTGCCACGCCCCTTTGTCCAATTTTTTTTTACATACAAACCTGCTACAGAAGAATATACCTTTATAGAAAAAAAAAGAATCATCAAATTTTTCGCCCATAATAAAAGAGGAAGACTTTTTTGGCAGCAAAGCTGGAAAACATAGCCTACCTGGATACCATGTATGGACAAATTTGTAAGCTAATTGACAGTAAAGAAAACAATGGAACATGGCTTCCGCCATATCATTAAACCATTAATGCACTCCCCCAGTTTTCGGAATATCCAAACATTGCAAACTGAAGCTGCCATTTAGGAATTGAACGGTTCTTGAAGTGAACCTCTTATCTGGTAAATATATAATTTGGTGCAGCAGAACCGTAGGCCTATTTTTTCGCAACCAATTTAATTTGTTTGAGGCGAATGGAAGGGGCCTATAATTCTATAGTTAATCCGAACGGCTGAATTGTCTCAGATATTTGTCAGATATTCGCGAAAGGTATCGCAGTAGCAATATCTTAAGATATAATTTGTGCTTTCCGGGGATCAGACCAAAGATTCTTCGCCCTAAGTATTCAGCCATTGCACCATCTTATATCTAGCATAACTTTTTCACGCAAAACAATTTTCCGTCAATCGAATTTACGCGCGCGATTTGAGGCCGGCGAGTTCTGAAGAACACAGGCTATTTGGCGACTCGATGCACTGCGAATAGTTCCGATTCTCGGCAAAATTGGCGTATGGAAATATCCTGCAAAATGTTTGACGCCCAATGAGCATAAAAATGTCACCGTTATGACATTTCAGTCAAAAATGGGTACTAGACCAGTTTTTAGACGTATTATAGTCGTTAGTACGGTTGATAAATTTAGCTCCGGTACTAGCAATGTGAAGAAATACACAAGTACTAAGTTTGCGTTAGTACCGAGTATCAGAGCTAGTACCAGGTCTAGCTAGACCGGGTACTAGTACTCATGTGAAGAAATCGGCCGTTAATTTCATAGTAAGAATCTAATCTGAACTGCAAGTTTCTAAATACATACCTACCTATTCATCAATTGCCTACATAATACAATAATCAATATTTTAAATGTATAGGGATGATTGCTGCATTCATAGTAGCACTGCGACCTGCGTAAAGCTGGTCCTAAAATAATTGTATCTAAATACAAAAGGTTAATTTTGGGTTTAAAATTAAAATAAACAAATGAACTCAAACTGTCAGCCTATAAATCGCATACCTACTTATGCACAGTTTGAAACAAACAACTACTAGAGGTACAAACGAATCCGTCCTGTTGTTAAGAATACAGCTACCTACCACCACGCAGACAAACAGGCAGACAACAGAATTGCGAGACTCAGTTTTTGAGCTGTATACCTAGTATCATCGTAATACCATAATTAATTAATCTACAAATTTGGACTTAAAACAATATCTTTCTCACACTACCTACCTACAATATGAGAAAATTGAAAATTTGGATCGATCTGGGTATGTGATTTTATTTGCTAAGATCCAACCAAACTAGTGCACCTCACAATATGCTCACCCACCCCATAATTTTCAAATCATCATATCATAAACTACCCTTGACACCTAAGTCCAAAAGCCACGATCATGACAGCACTGCTGCCCATAAATCCAAGAAATACAAAATATGTATTGTTAAACATCCGATCTATGATTTCATATTTCTCCTTTCCACATTGTTATCCTCTTAAATATCATTTCCAATCGTCATCACTCAACAGCATCACACTCATCATCATGCTAAAAGTACTCTCCCCACACAACGCACCCCTATATGCGAAAAGTATAAATCGATCCGATCTTTCATTTCATATTCCTTCTTTTCATATTGTTATTCTCATAAATGCTAAAAGTACACTTCGCCTAACCTACACACCACCACCACTAACTACATACATGCGAAAAGACCCACTCAGCGTTACCGATGGATAATTTGAAAATGTCTCCAAAAAAGGTCGCCCGAGCCCAAAAATGCGTCCCAAACAATAACAAATTTAAATTTCCATTTTATATAGGAATATACACCACCAATAATCGCAAAACTCGAAAACCACCATGAACCATGAACTCAAATTTTGGGAGATTATTTGTTATTGACATAAAGGAGTTTCTTTGAAGTTTGGTCAAAATTGGACATACAAAAAATTCTTATAAATTTTATATCTCGATAACCACAGAATAGATCGAACACAATTTTTAAGAAAATCTTTTGTCAGCGTATATCTCAAAAACCACGGAGTGGATTGAGCTGACATATTGGAAAAATCTTTACTGTTGGCCCGAAGGTGTTTCGGCGATAAAAATTAAAAATCCCATACTAAAAACTTATGCATTGCAAAAGTTGTAAGATTGTTAACATTGATGTGCGTGCATTGTGCATAAAAATTGGAATAAGGTGGGATTCGAAATCGGGGAATGGCACGACCCATAAAAGTAATTTAAAACACTATAGTTTTAGCTTTGAAAATTGGTAGTTAAATTGATATAAATTTTTATAAGTTTCTAAATAAAAGACATTGAATTCATTTGAATTATACGAACGAGTTTCATTTAATCACCAAACGAAACTTAAACTGCGAAGTTGGAAGGTTGATTGGGACTCATAATCGCTTATAAAGAGTTACAAATAAATAAATTTTAGGTGGTACGAATTTCACCGGGTCATTTAGTATGTAATAAAAAGCCCACCCATATGTATAGAAGCAAATAAGACTTTGCTGGCATTGTGTTGATGTTTGGAATGGAAAGTGTTGCTCTGTAGGTTATTTTATTCCGTTTGGTACCTACTACAACTATTCAACAAACATGAAGATTTATTAAAGCAGAAAACACACACAAATGCTTAAGTATACTTCAAAATGTTTGGGTGTTATTTGAGAAATAAATTGAAGCTTTGAAAATGCGTCCCAATGTCGCCTGTATTTGTGAAAGGGGTCCCAAAAACGCTTATTTCGAAATGTGGTCGCCACGCGTCCCGACAGTAGAAAAGTCGCCATTTGGCGACATATGTCGCCCATCGGTAACACTGGACCCACTTACTTCCACTCCTTACTACTGGAGAATAGAAGACAACAAAAATACTAATTGTTCTTTCTCTTTCATCTGCATGTTGTCAATGAGACGAATACGAAAAGAAGAAGGCATCATTTAATTTCGTTTCAAATAATCCAATACAACTACCATGTTCGATGTGAGTAGTTGGTCTCAGAGGTGGTTGGTGGCGCTAGTGCATAAATGCGAAGTGATAGTACTATAGTGTCTATATACAATGCTATTACCCATTAGAGAATTACCTGTCCCGTTTGTCAGACGATGCGTTCGCTTTGCGGCCGAACGTAATAAAACCGTATAGCGAACGCTTAATGGTGCAGCGGGTATTTAATTACTGATTGAGCCGCACTAGCCGTATTATTGAAAACGTTTTTGGTATTATGTCAGCACGTTTTCGAGTACTGCGTATAAGCCAATACATTTACAGCGGTATTAATAAAAAAGCCCTATCCGCTCTTTATTCCATATTTTAGCTATCATACGGATAGTGGACTTGTTCGTTTGATAACTTTTATTATTAATAAATACATCTTATATCCATATTAGCTATCCACTCTTTATCACTAAATGCACGGTAGCCCTTAACCAAATTGTACTAAAAATTCTATTACCTTAACCTAATTTAACTAAAAATTCTATTACATATGTCATATTCCATCCCATGTCATTTTTACGCGCGCGAAATTGTGTTATTATTTTATTATTATTCTGTCTTCGATACGACGATACAGACCTGTTAGCAAAATGGAGAAAAAGAGAAAAAGGACTGAGAATTGGAGTTTCACAGGCAAAGTAAGTACGAATTAAGTTTAATACATAATGTAAACATCTATCTTTTTTATAATACCTAATTATGTATAGGAACTGTTGAAAAATTTAGTAGCTGAACAAATCAGCATTATCGAAAATAAAAATGTGGATACGAACACAAACCGGTCAAACAAGGAGTGCTGGGAGTCCATACTGACTTTGTAAGTAGCAAAACAACATTGCATATTATACAATGTAACTTATCTTTCAATTTGCAGATTCAATGCAGCTGCATGCGTTGCACGCGATATTTCTCAGCTCCAATTTCAATGGCGGGGCATGAAACTCAAGGCTAAGAGAGCGGAGTCCCAATATAGAAGAGAGGTTGAGGCTACTGGTGGTGGCCCAGCACCAAAGCCTCCTGATGTCTTTGACACGGACATAATAGAATTAATTCCGAACGAATTTAAAATCGACTCGAATGAGTTCGATAGCAATGCTGTACAGGTACCTAATCATTTTTAATTTGTTTTATGAGCTTAACAGAATTATGTTTTCCTTTTCTTTAGAAGTTGAAAGCAAATAAAAATGAATTTGTCAACAAGAGCGACGACAACAGTCAACATGTGGACTGGACGTCGAAAACGACTTCATCCACTCCTGCTTCTGCGCCAAGGAGGCTGTCGAAAAATAATGCGGCTAATGTAAGTTAATCGGCCCTAGCGAGGTATCCGTCGGAAGGGAAAATTCAGTTATCAGATGTGATAAAGCTAATTCGCCGCTATTCGGTATTTATTAATACGGGGGTTAATATTTAAATGCCGAAAAAGCAAAGAAACTCCATAACTTCTTAAGGTGCTAGTACACGATATGTAGCACGCCTCATTTATATGTAGCACTTAGCTTTGACACCAAGTTCAGTCCTCCTGATAACAGAATGACCAAGCTGTCTCAAAATCCAGCCTGACCAATCCTACAGGAAAACTCGGTATTGCTCCTTCCATCACTCGTGAATAAGGCCCCGAGATACTTAAACTTCTCCACCTGTTTCAATGGGACTCCACTAACATGCAGATGCGGCTAATGTAAGTTAATCGGCCCTAGCGAGGTATCCGTCGGAACGGAAAATTCAGTTATCAGATGTGATAAAGCTAATTCGCCGCTATTCGGTATTTATTAATACGGGGGTTAATATTTAAATGCCGAAAAAGCAAAGAAACTCCATAACTTCTTAAGGTGCTAGTACACGATATGTAGCACGCCTCATTTATATGTAGCACTGACGTCATTTTGACGTCAGCAAATGGTCCCAATAGGTACATGCCGTGTACGTACAAGCTCTCTTTGTGCACTCTCTGTTGACGCCAGAGCCACATATATATGTGGCGTGCTACATATCGTGTACTAGCACCTTTAATAAAAACTAATAAAAATAAATATGTGCCGACGCCGAGCGATTCGTTCGATCACTATTAATGAGAACAAAGAACTAATTTTGGGTGAATGGCGACGCGATGTGGCAGCGGAAGATAGAACCATGTATTCCTTAGAAAGGTCACGTACTGATTTATTCGACGCTAAAGATGTTCGAAACGAATTTAAAACCTACTTCGTTGAAGACGGTGAATTAGAGTGGCAGTATCGACTTCTTTAGGGTCCATCCAGAATTTGTTTAATTAATTAAATATGAATATGAAAATTATACACTGAAGTTTTTGTTTCATGGAGAGTCTATACACGTAGTTATATTATTTTATTCAGAAAAATTATCATTTAAAAAAATCTTGTATATACAATTGTACACTTAGTGGAGATATCTATATGTGTTTTCCATAAAGTGTCCAGGAATAGCTATTTGCAATATTTTAATGAAAGATTTTTCTAAAAATATAAGTGATAGCATAACGAAAACTAATAAAAATAAAGACGGAAAGCTAAATCAAAGCGGGAAATGTGCAAGGACAAGTAGACAAGTTCAAAAATAGTTTTTACATTCCAACTAAGAAACTTCCTTATAACTACTTACATAAGTTATATAATATACTAGAGTCACATTTGTAATAACTTATCTATCTTTAGCTAGGTTATATAAAATAATGTTCATGCTAAATTGCAAACATATTACTGTAAATAAATATTATCATCTTTCTATACTACCTATACGCCTATAGGTACGTTCATTCATTCATTCATTTTCAAATGGTCCGCTTGTCCATTAAGTGGGTCGCGTCGTGGGTGTAGGTTGCTCAAGTGGACCCTCCATAGCTCTCGATCCTCCGCCATCGACTCCAAATCATCAAGGGCAATCCCCATACGGGTAGAGGAGAGATTATGAATTTGATCCAACCATCTCATCCTGGGTCTACCTAGGGGACGCCTGCCCGATGGTACGGATTCCATAGCACGTCGTGGGATCCTGGTCGAACACATACGTTTAATATGACCAAACCACCGAAGCACGGACCGCTCCGTCCGGAGAAGTACCTGCTCGACATTGAGTTCCTCACGTATTCTAGTATTTCTAATGCAATTTCTACGGGTCACACCAGCAATACTACGGATAAATCTAATTTCGGCAGCTTATATTCGCGATCTTATTCTTTCGGTCATTACCCAAACCTCATGACCATAGGTAAGAGTTGGAACAAACACCGAATTAAAGACTAACAGCGGTATTAATAAAAAAAGCCCTATTCGCTCTTTAATCCATCTGATAGCTAACAGACGGATAGTGGACTTGTTCGTTTGATAACTTTTATTATTTATAAATACATCTTATATCCATATTAGCTATCCACTCTTTATCATTAAACGCACGACAGCACTGCGTCCAAACTGTACTAAACATGCTTGTAATGTTAATTTCGATTCGCCAGAAAAAAGCACTTATTCTTTCCCGAGATCACTTTTTTCGTTCGTTTGGTACAAAAAAAAGCAATCTTTTTCAGAGTCGAGAGCACTTTTGCGAATCTAGATTTTTTCTCAGAGACGCTCGAGATTTACCAATACACTTACATTATGATGAAAAAAGAATCTTCACAACAAAAAAGGTAAACAACTTTTGGCAGCCACACCACCAACACCAACAAAGAACAGCGCAGTATACTTCTTTTTGTTCGATTGGCCAGACGAAATCTACAGAAATCTTAAAAAATCTCAGATTGCCAATCGAATTCAACATAAATCTGTCATATTCCATCAGCTGACACTATCATGCTCAGAGCATGTTATGTGCTTTCGCTTGCGATTTTTAAATTCTCTCTGAAATTCTCTTTCAGCTTTTAAATTTCTCGCGTCCAATCGAACTTTTTGTTGGTATACGTGTATTTGAAATTATGTGGATAGAAGTTGGACAAGGTTAGCTCTGTGTGAGTAGGTTAACCACTCTCTATACGCCGAATTTGGTGAGTTAAGTTATCCGCTCGTTAAACATGTCAGTGAAAGCTAATATATGTTTATTAATAAGAATTACTAGTTATCAGATGTGATAAACCTAATTCGCCGCTATTCGGTATTTATTAATACGGGGGTAACAACTTAGCTTTGACACCAAGTTCAGTCCTCCTGATAACAGAATGACCAAGCTGTCTCAAAATCCAGCCTGACCAATCCTACAGGAAAACTCGGTATTGCTCCTTCCATCACTCGTGAATAAGGCCCCGAGATACTTAAACTTCTCCACCTGTTTCAATGGGACTCCACTAACATGCAGAGTGCATTGAACAGGCGTTCTATAGACGACCATCACTTAAGATTTGTTCACATTTACTTTCATCTCAGCTTCAACACAAACGGCTACAAACCGATCGAGTGCGCGCTGAAGTTCAGTCTGAGAGGACCCAAGGATGACCAAGTCATCAGCGAAGAGCAAATGACTTATCCTCAGATCTCCCAATTCGAAACGTTCATCGCCAAGACTTCGCTGTAACATCCAGTCCATATAAGTAATGAAAAGGAGAGGGGACAAGACGCACCCCTGGCGAAGTCCAACGCCCACGGTGAAAGGTATTGATTTAACGCCGTTCACCCGAACACAGCTTTTACAGTTTGTGTAAAGAGATTGAATGGCTCTCAAGAGAGAACCATCAATTCCATACTCCTGTAATACACTCCAGAGTTTCCCTCGAGGGACTCGGTCATATGCTTTCTCCAAATCTACGAAGCAAGCGTAAACAGGTGTAGCATACTCCCAAGCCTTCTCAAGTACCATTCTGAGAGTGAATAACTGGTCAGTTGTGCTTCTGCCGGGACGAAAGCCGCACTGCTCATCTCCTAATCGTGCCTCGACCTATAGGTACGTATTTAATAAAAACTGTAAGACGAAAGTGCATTACTTGAATTGATGGAACGAACGCACGCACACTTACTTAGTGTAAGTGTGAATTATCGCGACTAGGTTTGTTTGACATAGCCCTAGGGCGCACTAGTGCGCGTTCAATCTTGCACTGAACTCGCCCTGGTACTGAAAAACTGCGTTTAAAGTAATTTCTAGGGTTAGCGCCCTAGTTGTGCCCTAAATCAGAGTATATCCATTAATGAGTAGGGACACTCTCCACGTGTTTCTTATCAGTTTACAATTTGCAGTACACATACACGAGAAATAGACGGCACTAAAAGTGCTCTAGTAAAAGAGGGATGGAAGAGTAGTCGAACTATTTCAAAATGTGGTACAGGGTGTGACGTAAAAAAAAGAAAATCAATTTGTAATATTTCTTATTGAACATTTTATATCTAATATATAATTCACATGTGTGCTACACTTACATATTTTCGTTTGTTGGTACATTTTTTGTTATTTTTATTGAACTGTTTTAGAATAAAGTAAACCCGTACTCGGACGTAAAATTTGATAAGAAATTCCTTATTTTGATTTTTGCAACAGTTGTAATGAAATTCACTTTTCAAAAGTTAAAAATATTCCCCTCAAAATTATTTAGGTAGTACATATTTGGAAAACAAGAAATAAATTTTTGTTCAAGATTCTCTAACGAGTCTAAAAATTCTTGATTGGGCCGTGTCAATTTCGCATCTTCATATTCTTTAAAATCTGTAAAAAGGGAGGAAACGTTAAGTTGCGGACTCAATTTTAACTCACACTTGTGGTTTAGGCGGTATTTTTTTAAAATATAACCTGCGAAATAGTAGAATACATTATCAATACCAAAGTCCACAGTTTTATAGTCAGGTTCAGTTTTGAAAGCGTAAACCAAATTGTCCTTATTTTGCTTTTGTGGTTCCATCTGCATTTCAATGTCTGGAAGTTCCAGGTTAGCAGTTGGCTCACAGTTTCCACGTGTAATATCTTCCATATACTTTGCCGGAAAAGATCTTTTAAATGAACAGATGAATTGAAATGGAGTCAGCAACTTGTTATTTCCCCCTCGGTTACGTAAAACAGCAAAAGTGTTTTCCAAGCAATCTTGATTAAGATTTCTTGTTAAAAGAAACTTAATACCGTCTTCTTTTATTTCTGTAAAAATGCCAATTAAGGCATTTATATTCTGTTGCCATCCTTTTATAAAACGCATTTTTTTAGTTACATTTCTAGAATTTTCATGAAAAGTCATATTTTCAAAAAATAAATTCATTTCATGCAAAAAAGTAATTTGTTCCGCTTTTCTAAAAAAAATTAAGAAATACAACACAGATTTATATTCATTCTTCCCCGATCTATAACTTATATTGCTTACCTCTCACTATTATCCGGTATTTTGAAATATTTACCTCCAAAATTTTCTTTCTGCTCTCGCCCACACGCCAAACATTTAACATAATGTTTTCCCATTATTTTATTTAAAGTTCTTAAACTATGCAAACTTGCACTTCAACTTTTAATTTTAACTATTTTTAATTGTTTGCCACACGCACTGAACACCCTTTACTTCGTCAATTGATGGTAATGAACGACTGATAACAATCCAACTCCAGCTCGCCTTTAAAAATACGTGCGAAAAAAATGTAAACAATCCCCTCTACAACCAACCTAAGTAATTAGTATGACCATCTGCTGTGAATTATATTACCTAAAAAGTGCTGGCAATAAAACTTAAAATCGTAAAATATGGTAATTAACGAAGTCGTAGCAAGGCAAAAGGGTTGAATTTCGTGATAGAGAATGAAACATTTCTTTTTCATGTCCATAACAAAGTCCATTTAATCAATAACCAATGGGAAAAACTACAAAATTTGTTTTTTTATTAGCAATTCTACGAAAGCAAAGCTGGTTACCTGATCAACCTGAATGGTTGAGAGAAAATACTAATATACTGACATCACTTCAGCTCGCCTTTAAAAATGCTTTATGAAAAAACCCACAATCGTTTGTCGTACGCAGCAAGCCCCATGTAGTGGTACAGGCAAAATGTGTTGTGTACCCTTTTTTTCTCAAGCAGTCGTTGTATGCAGGTAAAAAGTATTCTTTCGACCTGCTTCCACTTATTGTACGATTTTTTCTGCATTTTGCTTTGTGGTAGTAGGAAATGCATATGTAGAGAGAGTGTCCCTACTCATTAATGGATATACTCTGCCCTAAATTGACCCTAGTTAATTTTTCAGAGCAAGAATTCAGTGCTAAGATTCGCTGTCATTTCGTTTGCTACCCCTATCAATCGTTTGGTTGTATTTTTGGAGTTCAGATTGTGCTTTGTGATAGGGGTAAATATAAATAAATTTGATATTTAAACGTAAAATGTTTGTATAAACAAAACTGTTTTTAATTTAAATTTTTATATTATAGAAAAATGGAACAATTTACACTGACAGACATAGAATCGGGCAGCTTAGTCACAGTTGAATGTGCACGCGAAGTTATTGAAAGTGCTCGGACTGGTATAGATATTTTATGTTCATAAAAAAACAATTATGCTAAGTAAACAAGTATTTTGCAGATGTAAATTTTATTTCCCAGTTTTATAAAGGAGCGGTCGAGAACGGGATCAGCATTAGAGGCCTACCTACTAGAGATTTTAAATGTTTAAATTTACTAGTAGGTAAGGAGAAAGCAGCCCAGCAAACATTTTATTCACCAAAAGTGAAGAATCACTTTACATTCAGTAAAAATGAAGAACATACATTCATTTAACATTCATTTATGTGAACGAAATCTGATTTCTGGTTTAAAACGAATATTGACATTGGATTTTCATTCACTTAAATGAACAAAAAATGATTATGAGCAAGCTATCTCCAAAAAAAATATCTTGCACTACGTTTTCAGAATTCAAATTTACAACGACATTTAGATTTCCTTCACTTAAATGAAGAAAAGTGAATGTGCAAAAGCAATCGTAAAGAAAAAGATCGAGACAAAGAAAATATAAAAATTCGATGCGTCGTCAGTTCGATTCATTTTTACAACGAACGGTGGTCCCCACTCGCGAAAATAAAAGGATTGAAAAGGATAAAAAATATAAAAACACCAGCAATAAAAACATCTGCGAGCAAAAGTGTGCTAGACGACGACCCTAATAAAACCCTAATAACCAATAACCATAATAAACAATAAGGTCATTAAGAGCAGGAAACCCAGAAATTAAAAGTATGCAGTACCTGCAATCTTATCCCTGCGAATGTCCCATACACCACCAGGGGTATAAATAGGATAACAACTTCATCAGCAGGATTAATGTTAGAGAGAAGTTGTGGCAGTGCAGGCAATTTAAAATTTAACCAAAAAACAGTGCGCGTTTTACTAGAAGAAAAGTAAAAAATTGTGACTGAAAAAGTGAAAAAAAAGTGACTGAAAAAGTGAAAAAAGAAGTTTAAAACAGATAGTTAAAAAAGTTAAAGAAATACATTAAAACAAGAGAGAGAACAAGAAAAGAGAGATATTAATAACACATAAAAGGATCCGACAACTAAGTTCATAAATTTAATAAAATCGGGTAAGAAATTTACAAAAATGAAGCGTTTAAGAGTGAAGAATTCTGAGGCTAGGGCAGTAGTAGACTATTTGATGGATGATGTAGATATAGACCATTGCGTCACTAACCCAACATTTCATATTCCTTCCGACTCCGAATTTATCCCTGAAAATAGAATTTCTGCATCGTCTGCATTTGCCTTGAAAAATGAATCATTTTTGAATCATAAAAATGATTTAAATATGATTCATTATAGTGAAGGTATATAGACATTTATATATTCACTTAAGTGAATATTAACTGAATCATTTATGAATCTTTTAAATGATTCATAAATGATTGGAGAAACATTCACTAAAATGAATGTAAGCGTGTTTACTTACATTCATTTTAGTGAATGTTTCTCCAATCATTTATGAATCATTTAAAAGATTCAACTGATCACCACCTGGTGCTGTGCAAATTGTATCTCAATGATCAAATACCTATCCTGCCAAAGCGTAAACCAAGGATGGTTACGCGCATACGGTGGGAGGGGCTGCAGAACGATGAGATACGGGAGGAATTTGCACGGCAGGTATCTGCAAGGTTTGAACAAATTCCAAATGTTCCATTGAATGTAGAGGAAGAATGGCAGTTGTTTTCAACAGCAGTTATTGCCTCTGCAGGACATGTTTGCGGAGTGAAGCGGCTCGGTGTGGCGGCTGGTGGTGAGAAAAGAACTGCGTGGTTTAAAACGCCCGGAGTTCAAGAAGCTATAAGAGAGAAGAAGAAGGCTTTCAAGGTGTGGATTCACTTGGGGGACTCTCCTTCTCGAAACCGGTACATTGAGGCGCGAAGAACTTGCAAATTGGCTGTTAAAGCAGCCAAAGAACAGTCTTGGAAGGAGTTCGGCGAAAAATTGGACCGTGATCACAGATCTGCAAGCAAGGTATTCTGGCAGACCATCCGCCGTCTTAGAGGAAGGAAGTGGAACATTATCGAAGGAGTCAAATCCAAAGATGGTACACTTCTTTCTAATGAGGAGGACATCTTGCGCAGATGGAGCGAGCACTTTGCTCAATCCAATCCAGGGCATTGAGGATAACACATCCATCGCCTTAAGCAGGGCGGAAAATAGTCCCACAGTAGAGGAAGTCACTTTTGCGATCAAATCGCTAAAAGCTGGCAAATCTGCCGGAGTGGATGAAATCCGGCCAGAAATGCTAAAGGCCTTAGGTGAAGAGGGAGTCAAATGGCTCTCTCGTGTCATTAAAGTGGCCTGGGAATGCGGCGAAACACCCAGCGATTGGCAGATTGGGGTGATTGTGCCCCTTTTCAAGAAAGGGGATAAAAGGGATTGCTCCAATTACAGGGGTATATCACTTTTAAGTCTCCCCGGAAAAGTCTTTGCCAAGGTGCTGGAAACGCGTTGCAGAGCTGTGGTCGAAGCACGATTAGGAGATGAGCAGTGCGGCTTTCATCCCGGCAGAAGCACAACCGACCAGTTATTCACTCTCAGAATGGTACTTGAGAAGGCTTGGGAGTATGCTACACCTGTTTACGCTTGCTTCGTAGATTTGGAGAAAGCATATGACCGAGTCCCTCGAGGGAAACTCTGGAGTGTATTACAGCAGTATGGAATTGATGGTTCTCTCTTGAGAGCCATTCAATCTCTTTACACAAACTGTAAAAGCTGTGTTCGGGTAAACGGCGTTAAATCAATACCTTTCACCGTGGGCGTTGGACTTCGTCAGGGGTGCGTCTTGTCTCCTCTCCTTTTCATTACTTATATGGACTGGATGTTACAGCGCAGTCTTGGCGAGGAACGTTTCGAATTGGGAGATCTGAGGATAAGTCATTTGCTCTTCGCTGATGACTTGGTCATCCTTGGGTCCTCTCAGACTGAATTTCAGCGCGCACTCGATCGGTTTGTAACCGTTTGTGTTGAAGCTGAGATGAAGGTAAACGTGAACAAATCTGAAGTGATGGTCGTCTCCAGAACGCCTGTTCAATGCACTCTGCATGTTAGTGGAGTCCCATTGAAGCAGGTGGAGAAGTTTAAGTATCTCGGGGTCTTATTCACGAGTGATGGAAGGAGCAATGCCGAGTTTTCCTGTAGGATTGGTCAGGCTGGGTCAATTTTGAGACAGCTTGGTCATTCTGTTATTAGGAGGACTGAACTTGGTGTCAAAGCTAAGTTGTCAGTCTTTAATTCGGTGTTTGTTCCAACTCTCACCTATGGTCATGAGGTTTGGGTAATGACCGAAAGAATAAGATCGCGGATACAAGCTGCCGAAATGAGATTTCTCCGTAGTATTGCTGGTGTAACCCGTAGAGATCGCATCAGAAATACCAGAATACGTGAGGAACTCAATGTCGAGCAGCTACTTCTCCGGACGGAGCGATCCATGCTTCGGTGGTTTGGTCATGTTAAACGCATGTCCCCGACCAGGATTCCACGACGTGCTATGGAATCCGTACCATCGGGTAGGCGTCCTCTAGGTAGACCAAGGATGAGATGGTTAGATCAAGTCCATAATCTCTCCTATACCCGTATGGGGATTGCCCTTGATGATTTAGAGTCGATGGCGGAGGATCGAGAGCTATGGAGGGTCCACTTGAGCAACCTACTCCCGCGACCCACTTAATGGACAAGCGGACCATTGAAAATGAATGAATAAATGATTCATAAATGATTGGAGAAACATTCACTAAAATGAATGTAAGTAAACACGCTTACATTCATTTTAGTGAATGTTTCTCCAATCATTTATGAATCATTTAAAAAATTCATAAATGAAGGCAAATGTCTCAGGAAAAAGGATTCAAATTGAATCATAAATGAATTCATATCTGAAGGTATTCTTCATTTAAATGAATCATTTATGATTCATTTCTGAAGGAAAATGTTTGCTGGGAGTATACTCCTACACTTACGTCCAAATAGAAAACAAGGCAAACGGATTAGGAAAGCTATAAAACTGGTACCGAACGAATGGTTTGCAAGTACGAGGAGTGAGTAAGGTAAGTAGGTATATTTAATACAAATTGAAAAAAATTATCTAAAAATTGATTTTTAATTTTATTAGTAGTGAGTTGGAAGGTCTCCTCAGACATCGGGCTGGCATACATTCAGTAGTTTTACTGGGTTCTACCGATGCAGAAATATGCCAAAAAAATAGTAAGTGTTAAGCACTTAGTCGTGCACTTAATGTCGTGCTAGTGTCAATCCGCGGTACTAATAATCATTTTTAGTGTACAGGCTAACTTTTACGAAGTCACAATGGCGAAAATTTCCATATAAAATTATCCATTGTGACCGTCAAAATATTTAAGTTGAAGACTAAAAATGATTATTGGTAAGGACCAATGAAATACTTATTTTCGGATGAAATGTCAGAGAAATGCGAGACACCACGTGCGACTAAGGACCAATGTTTGCCTTCGACGTCGCAAAATGCTTTGGCTTCCTTATCGCCGACAGGTTTGCCAGGCTTTTCGAAGAGAAGGAGACTGCCCACAAACCAGAGAGAATAGACCACCAGCTTCGGCCAAAATGAGAGTTTCATACAGCCAGTTTTGAAATAAGTAGCTCCGCCTCATTTTCTATCTGTGAATACGTGTGAATAAGCAAAAAAATATGAAATAAAACAATTGAATACCAGATGGCTTTGAAATAATTCAAATAATTTGAATAATTGACCTCTATTGGGACGTGTTCAGCAAATGGTGTGTATGCTGTGGTGAATTAATTACCAACTTATATTTCATTAAAAAGCATAATATGTAATATACTATTTGGGTGATTAAAAATCTAATAATATGATTCCTATGACATTATTATACAAAAAAATATCATTTTAAGCTGCAGAACTAAATTGCAAGCACGATGTAATTAGCTAAACGCGATTCTTTGCAATTTTGTTGACATACATTTTGAGCTCTTTCTTCTTATATTTTAAAGAAAATTAATTTATTTTCGAATATATAGAATAATGATGAATGGATTTTGAATTAGGTAGGTATTGTAAAGAATTGGTTGTTCAAAAATTAAATAGGTAGATACATTTGTCACTTTAAACATTGAATGCTTTTAATTTTTATACAAAACCTGATAGAAAACGTGTTTCAAAACAGAATAGGCGCTACGGAATGCGTAACGTAGCGTATACACGTCACCCTCAAATTTAAATAAAAAACTGTCATTTTTGATTGTTTCCATAAAAAAATGTCGTTTCCATAGTAACGCATAAACTAAAGCGAAAAGTGAGCTTTCAAAGTACATTATGTATGTACATTGTACTTAATATTTTAATTTAAAATACGTACTTATCTTAATTTTGCTGTCCACTTTCTGTTCTTTAAATGCTCCATGGTTTTGCTTTTTATGTAGGTATTCCTTTGTTTTTCACAATGAAATTATAATATAATTATTAATCAACAAACTTTAAATAACATTTGTGTGTTTTTACTATTTTGATTCTAGTTTTGACATTCTGTTAGTATCCATTATTCTGTTATATTTCATTAACGAATTTTGAGTCATATTTTGTACAAATATTGGAAAGTAGTGGAAAATTAACGAATTAGCTAATACAAAAATATATAGGTACAGCAAGTTTTAAAAATTTGAATTGTATTAATAAATATTTCCTGAAATTCTCATATTTATGTATAAGTTAATAAATTCGTATTTACACCTGATACAGATTGCTCGTGATAAAAGCCGATATGATACGATTTAGTCTTCTGTAGTTCTGTGTGTCCAAAACGTATTTCTTTTTTAGAACGTAAAATTTGCTCAAATTCCGATGACCAACTAATTTATTTGTTTAAAATCAATTCGTCACATTTTCTTTAGTAGATGAAATAAAACAATAAACATAATTAAGCCAGAGTCCTGACAAAACAAATTTTTTCTACCTATCCTTTTTTTTAAATTATTTATTCCAAAACTCAGTAGGTACACTTTAATAAAATAAACAATTAAAGAAAATAAATAAATTTTCGTTAAAATATATAGACAAAGGCCTAAATTCATATCAGCAAAACTAAACGAATCTTGTTTGATGATTTTTTCCTGATGTGTGTCATGCATTTTAGTTTTGCAGCTTAAACTAATATTTTTTCGTAATAATGTCAAAGGAATTCACATTATTGCAGTAACTACCCATTTATATTTACATGCTTTTTAATGAAATATAAGTTGGTAATAATTTCCCCACACCGAACACACAATTTGCTTAACACGTCCCGATAACAGCCAATTTATTTGAATTATTTGAATTTTTTCAAAGTTACCACAGAATAATTGTAAATGTTACTATGTGCCAGTGTATGCGTGACCAAATTCACCCTCCGTTTACTTTAACATTGCACGCATACTTAACCACGCAGTAACTTTTTGAAACTGGCTCTATGAAACTCTCATTTTTGGCCGAAGCTGGTGGTCTATTCTCTCTGGTTTGTGAGACTGCCGATACCTACCTGGCCTGGAGCACAAACCAGAGAGAATAGACCACCAGCTTCGGCCAAAAATGAGAGTTTCATAGAGCCAGTTTTGAAATAAGTAGCTCCGCCTCTTTTTCTATCTGTGAATACGTGTGAATAAGCAAAAAAATATAAAATAAGACAATTAAATCTGAGATGCCTTTGAAATAATTCAAATAATTTAAATAATTGACCACTATTGGGACGTGTTAAGCAAATGGTGTGTATGGTGTGGTGAATTAATTACCAACTTATATTTCATTAAAAAGCATAATAATGTAATATACTTCTTGGGTTTTTAAAAATCTAATAATATGATTCCTATGACATTATTATACAAAAAAGAATATAATTTTAAGTTGCAGAACTAAATTGCAAGCACGATGTAATCAGCTAAACGCGATTCTTTGCAATTTTGTTGACATACATTTTGAGCTCTTTCTTCTTCTATTTTAACCCATTTACTACCACTGTACCCGCTTGGGTACAAAAAATGCAAGGAGTTTATCTTTCTGTCATTGACCCATATCTCATTTAAGATTTGATTTTGTTTTGTGTTTTGACATCTTGACAACATGTTTCAGTTGAGTTCATTACAATAAACGTAAAAGAGTAGTTTTTTTATTACTGCTCGTAAGGTACGGTTTCGATTTTCGCCGTTTTTCCGAGGTTGTTTTATATTTGGTGTTCCGTATAGTTTTACGGACCAACGACAAAAAAAATGAAATCAACGTTACTTGTAGCGGTAACCAACCAAAAAAATGTTCAACGAAATAAAAACGACCGTTCTTTCAATCCACGACTGATGACAATAAACTCTTTTTATTTTTCTCTCACTTTATATGAAAATTCAAACTTGAGTGAAAACTATCTACAACTATTTTTAGTACAATGCAATACAGGGTGCCCAAACATTCCGGCCCCATTGAAGTAACTGCAATTAATTTTGAAGTTGATTCAAGTATCTATCGGTAGAACGGCTAAACGATGAATTGCTCTTCTAATGACCCCATTTTTAGTTCGCACATCTACGACTCGAACTTTGGAGTCCCCACCCTTTATCGTCGCTACGACACGACCAATAAGCCACTGGTTGGATGGCGTGTTATCTTCTTGGATGAGTACTAACGTATCCTGCTTCAGCTCTTTACGTGCGGCTTCTCTCCACTTGGCTTTGTTTTGCAAATCAAGCAGATAGTCTTTCTGCCAACGCTCCCAGAAATGCTGACGTAACACGGAGAGGCGCTTCCATCTTTCAATTGCGGACATCGACTTCGGTTCCTCTAATAATGGCTCGGGAACCGCCCGCTGCGGACTCCCAATAAGGAAGTGCCCAGGCGTAAGCGCTTCATAGTCGTTCGGGTCCGACGACATCGATGAAATGGGTCTGGAATTGAGAACAGATTCAATCTCTATAACAAAAGTGGTTAGTTCTTCAAAACTGAATATGTTATTAGACGACACACGACGAAAATGATGTTTGAACGACTTGACTGCGGCCTCCCACAACCCACCAAAATGCGGAGCTCGCGGGGGAATGTGTCTGAATTCAATTCCCTCCGCCGAGCACCATGATTGAATATCCCCCCTAATTTGCTGCTGCATGAAGGCACCTTTGAGGTCTTCTAACTCACGTCTAGCTCCCACAAAATTCGTTGCATTGTCGCAGTATATTCGTTGTGGCAACCCACGTCGTGCAACAAACCGCTTCAAAGCAGCTATAAATGATTTAGAGGTCAGATCGCCTACAACTTCCAGATGAACGGCTTTACATCCAAAACATACAAAGACTGCAACATAAACCTTTTTTGGGGGTCGACCTCTCACTCCTTCTGTGATGTATTGTGGTCCGCAAAAATCTACCCCTGCGACCAGAAATGGCTTAATTAATTCGACCCTGTTCTTCGGTAAACTTCCCATAACCTCATAGAGTAGACGAGGCCGATACTTGAAGCATAAAACACATTGCTTTACTATGCTGGAGGCTAGATTCCTGCAGTTGACAATCCACACATTTTGTCGGGCTATTGCCAACAACGCCTGTGGCCCGGCGTGAAAATTCTTGCGATGCAAATGTACCATATATTGCCGCACAAATAAGTTATTTTTTGGCAATAGTAGCGGGTGCTTTGCCTCAAATGGTAGCTTAGCATTCTGCAACCTTCCTCCGACTCTGAGCAACTGGATATCACCATGAAGTTCCAGGAATGGCGCCAACGCTTTCAGCGTGCTCTGCTTCGATAACTCCTTATTGCTTTGCAGCACCTTTATTTCCTCTGCATAGGTTGACTGCTGAATATTCCATACGAGCCTTAAAAATGTTTCATCCAACTCCTTACTTGTAAATGGCCCAGTGACCGGTGCTCGCCGCTGACGATACCCGTCAATATATCGACGAACATATGATATAATGCGAAGAGTCTTCTGAAGGTTTGAGAATTTTGTATATCGATTGAAGAACTCTTGTTGTATCTCCACGCTCAACAACGATATTTGAACGTTCCTTTTCTCTGGAACATCTTCTTGCTTCAACACTGGTTTTATATTTGGCCAGTGCTCTTGCTCCTTATATAAAAATGCCGGTCCTTTGAACCAGAACGAGTTCAGGAGATCTGCAACTGTAGCCCCTCGCGAAACAATGTCGGCCGGATTCGACTTGGACCCCACGTGTCTCCAAGTAGCTTGGTGAGATCCTTGTTGAATCCGCGACACCCGATTTGCCACGAAAATTTCCCAAGTAGACGGATGCTTTGCCAGCCAATACAGAACAATTTCTGAATCTGTCCAGAGATAAATGGCCTCGATTCGATTCGGCACGTTCTTCAATACCTTTTCCAGCAGCAGTACTAACAATTCCGCCGCACAAAGTTCCAGTCTCGGTATTGGTTGCACCTTCCGAGGAGCAACCCGTGACTTAGCGCTGAAAAGCCTAACAACAAACTTGCCATCAACCTTGTATCGGATGTAAATGCAACATCCATACGCTCTGCCCGATGCATCGGCAAACCCATGAATCTCAAAATTCCCTGTTGGAATTACGCATCTCTCTATCCGTATCTTATTCAGATCTGCCAACTGGGTTTTAAATGAGTTCCATTGTGTGTGTAGATCTTGTGACAGCGATTCGTCCCATTTCACCTTCGAAATCCAGAGATCTTGCATAAAGATCTTCGCTCGCACAATGATCGGACTTATTAAACCTAGGGGATCAAACAGCTGAGACATCTCCGATAGCACACTGCGCATTGTAACTCGAGTAGAGGTCACAATTTTTGGGTCCATGCAGCATAACTCATCGCTTTTTGGATCCCACACGATGCCCAATGCTTTGATGATGTCGGCATCATTAATGCGTAGGGGTTTCTCTCTATCACCTTCTGGTATCTTCTGCAGAAAATTCGACTCATTGGAGTACCATTTTCGAATGTCAAACTTCCCTTGACTTAACAACGCCCGGACTTCATTGTAGATTCGATCAATTTCCTCAATCGTATCTGCTCCTGTAATTAGGTCGTCAATATAAAAGTCCTCTCTAATTTTAGCAGCCCCTATAGGATAGCTATTTTCGTGTTCCTCTGCTAAGGCCTTTAAACATCTGGTGGCAAGGTACGGCGCTGAAGTGGTACCATATGTCACCGTCAGAAGCCGATAGATCTCCAAGTCCTTGTCCGGATCATCTCGCCACAGGATGCATTGATAAAACGTGTCCCTATCGTCTACTAATATCTGGCGATACATTTTCGAAATATCCGCGGTTAAAGCGAACTGATAGCACCGAAATCTCATTACAATAGAGAAGAGTTCGTCTTGCACTACAGGCCCTTTCATCAGTACATCATTCAACGACAAATTCGTAGATGTCCTCGAGCTGCAGTCAAACACCACTCTCAACTTTGTTGTTGTTGAATCTGGTTTCATGACGCACTGATGCGGAGTAAAGTACCTCACTCGTGACTGATTGCATCTTGGTACCTTTATCATGTGACCCATATCCATGTATTCTTGCACAAATTCCGCATACTGACATTTAAGTTCTGGATTCCTTAACAAACGTTTCTCCAAACTGAAGAATCTTCGTTCTGCACTGTGTAGAGATTCTCCTAACTCATTTCGGTTAGCTTTAAAAGGAAGCTTAACGACAAACCTTCCTTCCTTGTCTCGTCTCATCGTACTTTGAAAATGTGTTTCACAGCTACTCTCTTCTTCTGTCAATGGCACCATATTGGGATGAATTGTTTCTATATGCCAGAACCTTTCAACAAGTTCGTCCAAAGCTGAGTCCACATTGCGACATTCTGCTACCATGTGGCAGTGGGTGTTACGACTCCGCGCCGTTTTTGTCTTTCCAGACACTACCCACCCAAATACCGTCTTTTGCAGAGTTGGACATTCATCCCCTAGTTTTATTTGGCCCACAGACAACAGATTGTAGAAAAGGTCGGCGCCAATCAACAGATCAACCGCTGATGGTAGGTTGAAGTTCGGGTCCGCTAGCTGCAGATTTCTCGGAATATTCCAAGTTTCCGTGTCGACTGCTTTTTCTGGATGCACACCTGTAATTTTGGGTAAGATAAGTGCTTCAACCGATGTGTCAAAGGCAGCCACGCGAGATTGAATAGCAATGTTGGTACTGTATTTCACATCAAGTGGCTTTTTTCCTACCCCAGCGATAGTTGTGTCGGCTCGTGTCTTCCGAAGATGCAATCGCTGCACGACTGCCTCGGTTACAAAATTCAACTGTGACGCTGAATCCAACAATGCCCTCACATCGTGGAACTGCCCATGACTATCCTGCATACGAATGACAGCCGTAGCCAAGATGACTTGAGCTGAATCCCTTTCTTGACCAATCTCCATCGTCGACGAGTGCAACGAAGAGTTAACAGGGTTCACCGCTTCCGGCTCTGCCCGCAAACTATCCTCCTCCCGCGAGCTGTTACCATAACGATGCAGCAACAAATGGTGTGGCCAACCACACACCTGACATTTTGTTACAGTGCACTTTTTGACTACATGTCCTGAGCCCAAGCAGTTAATGCAAAGCATGCGTTTCTTCACCTCTGTGAACCGTGCTATAACATTGAGGTTTTTGAACGATGAACACAATTCAATACTATGTCCGCTTTTATTACAGTATTGGCAGTTAATACCCGAAACAACGAGAGAGGTATTATTGTTACTACCCGAATATCTTGCTCGGTTTCGACGTGGCGCAGATTGGTTTTGTTGTGCCATTTGTGAACTCGAGGGAGGCGTTGATAACTTTGATTCCCTCACCTCTAAATTCTGACATCTCCGAGATAAAACTTCTTCACATTGGTGCCACGTATTTAGCTTCGAGTAATCAATGGATTCCTCCCATTTGATTAACGACTCTGTGTCGAGCTTTTCACACACAATGTAAATAATCAACGCATTTGCAATTTTTTCCAACGACCCTATCGTCTGCATCGCGTTAAAATGATTGTTAACGGCATCCACCAACGATCTTAACTGAGAGGATGACCCTTTGGACACCTTCGACAAACCAAACAACGATTTTATGTGCTCCTGAAGCATCAAGTTCTTGTTATCAAATCTTTCCTTTAGGCGCGAGAAAGCCTTCGTGTAATTCAATTCGCTGACTTCAAACTCCTTTACCGCTGCTAATGCTGGCCCTTCCAAACTATCAATTAAGTAGTTAAACCGTTCCAAATTATCAAGGCTCAGATTATTGTGAACCAGCTTTTTAAATATCCCAATAAAGTTCGGGTACTCCGAGTATTTTCCCGAAAATTTTGGAATCTTTTGGCACTGCAGATTTGAGCGAGAGACAGTTTGTGACGGAACAATTGATGCATTTAAGGCATCTGGCGAAAGTATCGCCTTTAATTTGCTTATCAGCGAGAGAATACTTGATTTTGTTTCGATATATAGATCTTCTATATCAGCCCGAGCTTTCGAATTCTTATCGACTTCATCTCCTCCACTCAGACGTTCTATTTGAATTTGCGTACTCAATATTTGTTTAAAGTACGACTCTAAAATTCCGAGTCTACACTCCAATTCTGGCAGTGATAACGAATCCCTTTTTTCATTTATCACCTGCCGAATTCGGGTCATACTGCCTTTGGTTGACGATCGAAGAGCTTTTAACTCGCTCAGCGACTGTGTGACCGTTTCCCCAACTGATGGCTTTCCATCTTGCTCCATTGTCAGTCGTTCTTATATTTATATATTTTAAATTTATAATATGCAATATAATATAATGTAGATATATAATATATAATATCGATATATCAGTGCCACAAACTGCTCAATCTCTTTCTTTTTTTTTTTTTCGCTCAAATCAATAATTCTTCACGATTCATCAGCAACGAAATTCAACAAAAAATGTTTCGTGAAGAGCTTTGATTGATTGATTTATCGGTTGATATTTGTTCCGATTACGAATCGAACCGGAAATCGGTTTTTAAAAGCTTAATTTTTGTTATCAAGTTTGTGACACGGATAAGTCGAGACACTAACCTGGTTTCCAAGTTTTTAATCAAACCTGTGTGCTTTCGCTCGTTTGTTGATATGGTGAATTTCCACGCTCCAACTCCCCTGCTGACTCAAACACTGCTGTCAATGCTGCGCTAGCCTGCCTGGCCACGTAATCTGCTCACTCAACCAAACTGCTGCGATAAAGATGATGAAAAAACCTCGTCCACTGCTTCCACTGCTTACAACGCCTGTCAAAGCCACTGCACTTTAGATCTAGTCTATCTCAGGTGTATTAAGCGTTAATATGGTATGAGTGAACGATATGCGCAATTCACCATACACTCTCACACAACTCGCGATCGCGAGGCAAAAAACGATAATTATTGGGAACCAATTCCCGGGTTTCGGCACCAAAATGTTCCGTATAGTTTTACGGACCAACGACAAAAAAAATGAAATCAACGTTACTTGTAGCGGTAACCAACCAAAAAAATGTTCAACGAAATAAAAACGACCGTTCTTTCAATCCACGACTGATGACAATAAACTCTTTTTATTTTTCTCTCACTTTATATGAAAATTCAAACTTGAGTGAAAACTATCTACAACTATTTTTAGTACAATGCAATACAGGGTGCCCAAACATTTGGAAACAAATAAAATGTTTTTTTTTTATTTATTTCATTTTTATTTTACTAAAGTAGTTCAAGAAAAGTTGGTATAAATAGACAAAAATTAAAAATAAAGTAAAGATTTATTATTAGCCGGGGCAAGTAAGTGTAAAGTTAGGTGTACCCGCTAGGGTACAATGGGAAAATCTGAAAGCATTTTTTCTATATTGGAGATGGAGCTCAAATTGTTCTTTACTGCCTCGTTTTATGAAATGGCGTTCAACAATCTTCCAAAAGTGAATGCTATACAAGAAGAGCCAAATGCCATGTTTGATATTGCGGTTATACCATAAGATGCAGATTGCAACACATACCACAGACATACAGATCTGAAATATTTGGTCAATAATATGTTTCCTATGAAGTACCTTGTAACCTTTTACCGTTTATTAGGGATGAGAAGTACGATAGTACGATACGATACTGATCTGCAATTATAATCTCAACCATGCTGATCTAAAAGGTTCGATATGATCATAAATGATACTTCGAAATATCTGAAATATAACCCCTTGTTATATTTGCAACGCTCTTCTACAATGATGTTACTCAAACTTGTCTCTATGCTTCGCAGCATAACCACCATAACTTCTATTTTGGTAAAGAATATATTTTTGAGAATAGGTCCTCTAGTGGGTATCACTCGATGCCTAGAAAGTACATAAATGTATAGGCAGATATGTATTGGCAAATGGACGAAAGTTAAAGATACGAGAACCCCAATTATTGCGAACAATATGTCAAATGGTTATCAGCAGAGAAAACAAAAGGCTTTTACCGCAGCCAAATCCCATATACATATAAGGTATCTGGTGTTGACCTACACGAATAATCTGCAAATACTCGTATAAAATAAACGCAATGCTTAGCTCTACAATTGTAAATGCTTGGAAACTTTGCAAAGCTGTACCTACCCGGTTGCGACGATTACTTGCATTTGAGAAAAATGTTACTCGACACAATCTAAGTCTCGATCTAAGTTGACACACAATTCAACCTTCAACTTTAAAACGTTCTATTTCAGCAAGCGTTCCTTTTTATAAAGTGTCCGTTTTCCCAAAAGAACTGATAATAATTTATGCTATACCTACCACATGCAAGTTAGATAGATTTCTGTGCGTTGAAAAGTATGCTTTAAAAAAATTTCATACGAAATACTAGCACACACATCCTACCATTGTACCTGCTTGGGTACAACTAAATAAACATATTAGTGACTTTGATGATTAAACATTTTTTGTAATCCTATGATCGTAATTAATAAAGTTTTGTAAAAAAAATGTGAGTTTTAAGTCTTAAACGACCTCGGTAGTAAATGGGTTTTAAAGAAATTTAATTTATTTTCGATGAGTGAGTCTGTTATTAAAGTGTTATTAATATTTTGGTACAGGCACGTAGCCAGGGGGGGGGGGGGGGCTTGAGGGGCTGAAGCCCCCCCTCCCCCGAAAGTCTTAAACAAAAGAAAAAAAACTAAAATTTTCTAACTGGTAGCTCAACTTTTTTTTTTTTTTTAATTTTTCCGGAAAAGGCGAACCTATAACGCTTCAACAGCGCCCCGAGATGCTTGCAGATGTCTGTTAGTTCCAAATTTTGCTTGTCCTGTAACAAAAGGAGTTTTGGAAAGTTTATGCCCTCGCGGTTGTCAAGTGTACTGTATGCTCACGAGCATTAGCAGCCTGTCTTGTGGGGCGCCCAAAAGTTGCATTTCGAGGGACAATGTCTTTGAGTTCCTCGGAACATCTACCATGGAAATACCTCTACCTATAGAACAACCAGAGGTCAGCGACTTGTCTTCTGTGCACCAAGGGTTGTAGATTCGATGTGAGTGAAGGGTCCACAATAAGTCGAAATGCTCGTCTCTGTATTCTGTGAAGTAGGTTAATTGAATGTTTTGGGGCCGAGCTCCATATATGGGAGCAATATTCCGGGCCTGGTCTAACTTGTGCTTTGTACAGTAGGAGAAGTTGCTTGGGGCTAAAGTACCTCTTTGTTCTAAATAGGTAGCTCAACTTAGCAGACGCCGATTGTGCAATATAGGATTGTGATCCTGCCATGTGATTCCTGAATTGACTGTTACTCCTAAAATGTGCATTGAGTCCTTGGGATGAAATGAATGGTCATCCATTTGGATCTGAGGAATTGTTGAAGCATTTTTCCTAGAAAATGTTGTGAGCTGTGTGTTGTTTGCTACTGAAACTGAAATGACCGTAATGGGGCTTAATATATAAATTCAAATCTATAAAAATAAGGAGACTATCCCGGTAGGTATTCGAACGCTAAGTATGTACATTGTGCAAGCCATAATTATCTTATTTGTTTTGTTATGTTATGATAGTTTTGCTTTTTGTGTAGGTATTCTTTTGTTTTTCACAATGAAATTATAACATAATTTAATAATCCATAAATTTTTAATAACATTAACAATTTTTACTATTTTGATTCTATGTAGTTCTGATATTCTAATATAGTGGAAAATTAGCGAATTAATTAATACGAAAACATACAGGCTTTCTTTCTTTTTTCTTTTCTTTGTCGGAGGTTGTTACTATCCGATGGAGCACTCAGACACAACTACTGGTCCATTGTACTGCCAAACAGACACCTTACATTGCTGTACTTAGTTTTCCCGTCTTTCGAAGAAAGATGAGAAGGAGCTTCAGTGATGAAGAGCTTAGATGTTCGGCACTCACCACGTCAGCCCCAAAGATCCGCCACCTGATGCGAGCAAAGGCAGGACAACTACAGAGGAAGTGCTCCGCTGTATCGTCATCCTCTCCACAAGCAGGACAGATGGTGGTGTTGCTCAAGCCCAACACATTTAAGTGTTTGGCAAAAGCTTGGTGGCCCGAAAGAACGCCCACAAGAAGTCTGCAGTCGATTCTCCTGAGAGACAGAAGGAAAGATGAGGACCTCTTGCAGATGTCCGGACGCAGTCGTTTGGTCTGTCTACACCCAGCACAGTTACGCCAACGACGCTCGTGTTCACGAGAAACCCAAGTATCAATGGATGACCTAACCACAGATGCAGGCAAACCCAACGCAGGTTCAGGTCCTAAGAAATCTTCTTCTGAACCCAACCTGGCCAGCTCGTCAGCGATCTCGTTTCCCTGGATACCAGTGTGACCTGGAACCCAAACAAGTTTGACCGTGTTTAGCCTACCGACCAAGTTCAGAGAAAGCTTGAGTTCGAGCACTAACTTGGACGAGGTAAGAGGGTTGAGCAGCGCTTTTAATGCAGCTTGGCTATCACTGCAAACGCATATGCTTCTAGCCCTCCACCTGTTTGTCACAATATAGCGCATAGCCATAAGGATATCGAAAATCTCCGCCTGGAAGACAGTCGCATGGTTACCCAAGGGGTAGTGTAGTCTAATGTTCTCGCTTTCCACGAAGACTCCAGAACCAGACCCCTGTCCGGTTTTAGAGCCATCCGTGAATACACGATGGCATTCCTTCCCTGGCTCCGAGTCTGGCCGAAGCCATTCTGTTGCCTGAGGAAAGTTGACGTGGTAGTTTTGTCGCAGTAGGATTTCTGGTGTCATTGCGTCAGACGGCATATCCATAAGACAGGGGTCAAAGGATAATTCTCGCACAAGTTCTTCAAAATTCCAATGCGCGTGGTACCAAAAGCCACCTCTCTTTAACCGAGAGATGGTTTTCAGCGTACACCCCATGATAAAAATATCAAGGGGGGGGAGGTTCATCAAAGCATCTAGAGCGGAGCCCGGAGTGCTGGGGAAGGCCCCTGTGCACCCAAGGCAAACCGTTCTTTGGAGTTTGGCGAAAGAGGCCACAACACGTTTCCGCGAAAGCCTGTTCCACCACACAACTGATGCATATGAGAGAAGTGGTCTTACCATTGCCGTATAGATCCATAGGACCCTTTTAGGAGATAAGCCCCATGTCTTCCCAAAAGCGCCTTTGCACTGCCAGAAAGTCGACAGCGCTTTATCGGTTTTTGATTCAACATGCTTGGACCAAAGAAGTTTTCTATCGAGGATTACTCCCAGATATTTGACTTCATCAGAAATCGGAATTGTGACACCTTTTAGCACAAGTTGAGACAGACCAGTGATATTCCTCCTTCTCGTGAAGAGAACAACCGTAGTTTTAAGAGGGTTCACTGAAAGCCCATTCATTGTGCACCAATCATCGATCAAACCCAAGGATCTCTGCGCCAGAGAGCAGACAGTCCCAAGGTCTGAACCGACAGACAGAACGGCGACATCGTCCGCGTATGCTTGTGTATAGGTTCCAGGAAGATTGAGAGTCGTCAGCAGAGAGTCTACTACCATGCACCATAAGAGGGGAGACAAAACACCACCTTGAGGGCAGCCCCTGTTTACCCCTGTCATGACGCATTTGCCACAATCCGCTTCGGCAATCAACGTTCTGTGCATTAGCATTGCTTTAATCCACAACACCAACGTTTCATCTATACCGTGATGTCTGGCTGCATTACACATGCTATCAAAGGTCGCATTATCAAAAGCACCCTCAATATCGACGAAAATACCCAACGCGTACTCCTTCCGATCAAGAGCACTTTCGATCCTACCAACGAGGTTCTGAAGCGCAGTTTCACAGGATTTTCCGCGTTGATAAGCATGTTGCGTCTCAGAAAGAGGATGCAATCGAAGAGCAACATTGCGCATGTGCAGCTCAACCAGTCTCTCCAAGCTTTTCAGCAAGAAGGAAGACAGACTTATGGGTCTGAAACTTTTGGCGAGAGTATAGTCAGTCTTACCGATTTTTGGTATGAACACGACTTTAACCATACGCCAAAGGGAAGGTATGTAGGCCAAGGCCAAGCTAGCGGTGAAAATTCTTTTCAACGTCGGCATCAGCTGACTAAAACCTTGTTTCAGCATAGCCGGGTAAATTCCATCTGGACCAGGTGACTTGAAGCTGTCAAAAGATGCAATTGCATACTTGATAGCGTCATCCGTCACCACTCTGGATGCAATATACCAGCTGCGCCGCGTGGAGTTTGTCAGTTCCGTAGTGGCCACCGTTACCGGTACCACTGAAGAATGCGTAGTGATCTGATTTCCCGGGAAGTGAGTCTCCAGCAGAAGACTAAAAGTCTCCGCCTTTGTCTCAGTGTAGGTGCCATCAGATTTTTGGAGCGATTCCAGTTTACTTGGTCCGTCCCTTTTGAGGACTTTAACAAGCCTACTGGTTGCACTTAGTGATTCGACCTCCTCACAAAATTTCCTATAAGAGTCATTTTTCGATTTTCGAATAAGTCTCTTAAATTCTTTTTGCTTCGATCGATAGAGATTCCAGTCTTCCTCCAAGTTGGTTTTTAAAGACCGATTTAGAAGCCTCCTGGTTTCTCTACGAATACACTGTAGTTCGGTGTTCCACCAAGGTACCGGTTTTCTACAGGAGTTTTTTTGTAACCGGACACGCTTGTTCAAAACAACGGATAAGGACGCTGTTCAGCTCCTGAGCAGACCTCTCTACCCTTTGTATTGATCTTAATTTAAGTGGAACTTTAACAGAGTTGCCAAGTTCCTCCCTAAACCGTGCCCAGTTCGTTTTTCTCGGATTTCTCCTCTCTTGCGAAGGCGAAACTTCACAGTAGATTTGAAATTCGATGTATCGATGATCTGACAAAGTGCTATCTGGCGATACCTTCCAATTTTTGATAGACTTGGAGTGCCTGTTGGACAGAGTAATATCGATTACTTGCTGTCTCCTGGCTGTAACAAATGTAGGTCGACAACCCACATTGTTGATGGTGATGTCAGACGAGAGAATGAAGTCCAGAAGACGATCTCCACGTATATTACATTTGCTGCTGCCCCAAACAGTGTTTTGGGCATTAGCGTCGCAACATAGGATAAGACCAATCTTTTTAGACTCGCAGTACTCTATGAGCTCAACAACTGCCTTTGGTGGTGGAGGAGTTAGAGAGTCATAGGGAAAGTAAGCCGATGCAACAACAAAGGTTTCCCAATTGCCGTTTGCATGGTAAGTGATATCTGCAGCAACCAAATCTTGGCCACAAAACCGTTCGATTTTAACTGCCGTGAGGGATTTCGATACAACAAGACATGTCCTAGGTCTCTCGGACAGTTTGTCGTAAAGAACGTGGTGAGAACCGCTCAATTCACTCAGGCCACAGATGCGATTTTTCCACACCCATGGTTCCTGGATGGATGTTATGCGGTTTTTTGTCCTACTGACAGCAAGTCTCCTACTTAGAAGAGCGGTAGCAGCCTTGCAGTGCTGTAGATTGATCTGAGTAAACAAAATGGATGTAAACTCTGGTGTACGAACTGCCAAAGAGGAGACAGCGGCATCCTTATAAGACGGCCTCTGATCTCGCACCTCAGCTGTTCTGCGTTCAAAACTATCTCTCTGACCGTCAGAGCCATCCGCGACGACAAAGTTCTGTCCGCTGGTACTGAAACCTGAATTGATTTCAGCACCTGCATCTTTCATTACCAGTGCACGGGCAGCTCCAGCGATTGGAGAGCCTGGGGAGCTCTCGCCTGTAGGTGAGATCGCGACGTCCAGTTTCCGTCCGCCAGTACTACTTCCATTGCTGGTAGTAGCACCGGCTTCATTTGGAGACCGTGCACGAACAGACTCACAGACTTGAGTGGGGTTTATTCTCTTTTCGAGCTTGGGTCGCTTCTTCTTGCTTTTCGGGTTAGCAGAAGAGGAGGCAGTGCCCGATCCAAGGGGTTGGTTAGTTTCAGTTGTTGAGACCTCCACCGACCTGTTCCTTTTCAAAGGCACCGCCGAAGAGCTGAAAGAAGTGCTAGCGCCTTTAGCAGATAGAGCATCTTTGCGCCGCAGGTCCATCAGCTTCTTTCTTTTCCTCTTCCGCTGTCCCTTAGACAGGCGCAGCTCAAGGACCGCCTCATCAGGAGCTCGTTCAACCATGAAGGTATCCCGTGTCTGACCGTCAGTAGCAGTGCAGTGAGCCACAGCTTGTCTCATGCTCAGTCTGCCGAGTGAATCGGACATAGAGCTGCATGAGTCGCATGTGGGTTCGGGTATGAATGTTGGGGCCTCCAGAATCCGTGCCCCGGCCGTAGTCGAGAAGACTACGGATGGATTATGGCTATTGCCATTACCACCTGGAGTAGACAGTTCCGTATGGTTCTCCATTCATATCCAGTTTTGAGTGTTAACCACTGGCTCCTGTGGGTGGGATTTACTGAGGATAGGCTAGCCGTTACCTCAAACCCAAACATACAGGCAGTTTTAAAAAATGTAATTGCCTTAAAAAATATTTCCTGAAATTCGCATATTTGCCCTAGCGAGAGCGTAATACATAATTATATGTTAATAAATTCTTATTTACACCTGATGCAGATTCCTTGTGTTATAAGCCGATATGTGATATGACAATGCGCACTTACGATTTGGTCTTATGTGTACCCAAAACGTATTTTTTCTTAAATTCCGATGACCAATTTATTTGTTGGTTAAAATAAATTCATCACATTTTTCTTGTAGATGTAAATAAAACAATAAACATATTAATCCTGACAGAACAAATGTCCTCTCTCCTTTTCTTTAATTATTTATTCCAAAACTCAGTAGGTACCTACACTTTAATAAAACAAACAATCAAAGAAAATAAATAAATTTTCGTTAAAAATATAGAAAAAGGTCTAAACTAAAAAATCATGTTTGATGATTTTTTTATCATCCATTTTAGTTTTGCAGTTTAATAAAATTTTATTTTTTCGTAATAATGTCGAAGGAATTCCATTATTACAGTAACTACCTACCCGCTACCCATTTATATTTGTATGCTTTTTAAAGAAATAATATAAGTTGGTAATAAATTCCCCACACCGAACACACAATTTGCTTAACACGCCCCGATAACGGCCAATTTATTTGAATTATTTGAATTTTTTCAAAGTAACCACCGAATAACTGTAAATGTTGCTATGTGCCAGTGTATGCGTGACCAAATTCACCCTCCGTTTACTTTAACATTGCACGCATACTTAACCAAGCAGTAACTTTTTGAAACTAGCTCTATGAAACTCTCATTTTTGGCCGAAGCTGGTGGTCTATTCTCTCTGGTTTGTGGTGTCCAGCACACGGAACACAGGTCCCTTTT
This sequence comes from Cheilosia soror, assembly GCA_949372485.1. Taxonomy (NCBI): domain Eukaryota; kingdom Metazoa; phylum Arthropoda; class Insecta; order Diptera; family Syrphidae; genus Cheilosia; species Cheilosia soror. The sequence goes on from OX443561.1 coordinate 51,143,983, forward strand.
GGTTGGTTGGCATAGCCATAATTCACAATCATAACACAATACAGAAAAAGTGTTTAACTATTGCAATTAGCGAAACTTGCATCAGCTGCAATAATTTAAGAAGCAATAATAATAATATTTGGTTGCGAAGTGATGACCCTAGATGGCAAGCAGCTTAATTGTACTATATTATCAATGCCACCAACCAACACTCATCGGTAAACTTTACCAATGGCATCCCTCTACTGGAATCTACTTAAAGTACAGAACATTTTACTGTAGCTAAGTTACTGTTCTACTACTATGAGAATGGGTCTTATACTTAAACCATTTTATATGTAGCTTAAAACTTTCGATTCAATCTCATCATCTCATATAATAATATATTGTAAAATATTGGCCTGTGGATATATCTTCGAGACAGCGAAGGAAACTTATTCACCGAAGCGCAGGGAATAGTAGATGTGTTTTGTTTAAGCAGCATTTCCAGCAGCTGCTTAATGGGCATCCTGTAGATGGGCATCATGTAGGGCAAGAAGAGAAGCCGCGTTCAGTCAATGAAGAACTAGTTCCACCCAGTGCTGCCAGTGTTTTTTCATAAGAATTCCCACGTAAGTGCCAAAACAATCCCTTTTTTCCCTCCCCTGGCTCGAAAAAGTACCTCAGATTTTCCCACATATATTTTACGAAAGGAAAACGAAAAATTAACAAAAAAAAAAAAAAAAAAAAAACAGTCTCAATAACTACGGGGAAAAACCTTAGTGTATAACAGGCAAAGCTCCACGCTATACGCAAGAATGAGCCAGACACATTTATTTATCTATTTATTTATTTATTTATTTATTTATTTATTTATTTATTTATTTATTTATTTATTTATTTATTTATTTATTTATTTATTTATTTATTTATTTATTTATTTATTTATTTATTTATTTATTTTATTTATTTATTTATTTATTTATTTATTTATTTATTTATTTATTTATATATTTATTTGTTATTTATTTGATTATTTATTTATTAATTTATTACGTTTTTATGTGTTATTTATTTATTTTATTTTACTTTTTTACTTAGTTATACCTATGTGTATATTTTACGAAAGGAAAACGAAAAATTAACAAAAAAAAAAAAAAAAAAAGAAACAGTCTCAATAACTACGGGGAAAAACCTTAGTGTATAACAGGCAAAGCTCCACGCTATACGCAAGAATGAGCCAGACACATAAAAAAATTAGCATCAACGCCGTGCACACCACATAATATTCTCGGACAGTCAAGCAGCTATAAAGGCCGTTAGCTCACCTATGATTGAATCCAAATCAGTATTAGACTATGACTATTTCAACACCCCCTTTAAAGGCTTAGGGCCAGCTTCAAAGGTTCCGGAAAAAGTTTCGAATAATATTAAATCCGACACATAACGCTATACGACAGATAAAGGAGTATGGCAATTAAATCCGTGTGATACTACCTACTTTCTAAGATTCTTGTCCGCCAATTATCTATTTACAACTTCCTGTTTATAGTGCTAATGTATTGTGTATTTATAAATGTTCATAATAAAATTGTTCCAACTACTTTTCACATAGAGACTGACCACTGACGTAGAAATTTGTTTTCTAAACATTCAAAAAAATCCATGTTGTGGCTGCAATCTACGCTCGTCAACGAAAAAATGCTCTGAAACTATATTTTTTCCAGCCACTTCAAATAAATATTTGCTTAAGGGCTTTAAAAGCCGCACTTGAACCGCCTGATAGGCTATCCTATAGACTTTATCTGTTAGATATCACTATCCGAGAACTTTAAAACCAAAAGCTGATGTTCGTCTGGCAGATAAGTTCCTGATAGGCTATCAGCTAGTCTTGAAACTGGCCTTAGCAGCATGTGTTACAATACTACCTAAGCTAAATAAATCCAGCCAACTAAGCGGATAGCTGGCAATATTATATGCGAATTTGGAAGGAAGATTTTCTCCAGGGACCAACTGGACCCGAAAGATTTGAAAAAAATCCTATACAGCAGTATCATAAACTTTACAAAAAAAAAGTGTAGAACCTCCTGTATGTATGGTACAATCAGGTTGACGTACCGCTTACCGCTTTTATCGGTTAGGGCGATGATAGGATAGTCAGTCTTCATTAGTTATTGCAAAAAACTGGGGTGGGATTCTGTAAAATATACGAAATAAAAATCGCTTTTACTAAACAGTAAATATGGCTCTATCTAGTGCTGCCAGGCGAAAATGTTAAAATCCAGTCAAATTTGACTGTTTGACTCAGGGCCGTAGCCAGGATTTTGGTTCGGGGGGGGCTTGATCCAAATCTTATAAGGCAAAAAACTAAGAATATTCCAATTCATTGATTCGTATTAGTTTTTAAATCGTATGTACTTAAACGAACATAGGTACTTGAATAATTATTTTACACACATTTTTTGAAGCAGAAGACTTCCTGATTTTTTTTAACATGAGATCAATCACCTTATTTAGATCCACAATAATATCCGAATGAACAGATATCATAGCAAATGAGCTTAACCTTGCATTCTCTATAAGCTTCGGGACATTGTTTTAATCCTTTTCATATCTCAAAGGGTTTTTTTTAACACTATCTGTGGTCACTGGAAGCGTTGCTAAAACCGTAAGCAAGAAATTTATACCTCTAAAGTAAGTCTTGTCACATATATCAAGCAATTTCAAAACTTCGGTAGAAGGATCGCACCAAAGAATATATTCAGCTTTCACAGCTGACAACGAAATTGCATTATCAAAGTAACGTGTTAGCCTGTTAGCTTATCCATTTCGTTCACTCGCTCAACTGCAGCAAAACCTGGGAGAAGAGCTTGAAACGATGGTAGAACGTCAACGTTGACCATGAATCTGTCCGTAAGATTTTGTATTAACGAGTCTATGTAATGCAAGGAATCAGTATATCGTATGTGTAGACACTTCAAAATAGGCTTCAGTAGAAAGGTTTCTGGATTGGAACGCGCAATGAAGTTCTTGGAGCTCTTAATTTAACTTCAAATAAGTCCTCTGCAAGTTGGGATGCGGATTGAAAAGTCTCTCTAAAAAAATCTTCGGTATTTTCTCTGATGTTCTTAAGAGAATTCAGAACTTCTTTTGTGCGGGCGATTGCAGAAACGAAATCTAAGGAAAATTGATAAGGGCAGCGTTAAACTGAACAGATTTTCGCATGTAATGAGGCTTAATAGGAAATTACTTTTTTGGACCGCTGGCTGGCGCTGCCAAAAGTGTTGATGCTTTCAAGGACATCGTTCTGCTCGTTATTTCTTCAAGACTTATTGAGATGTATTTTCAATGAATCTTGTTTTACAAAGGCGTAGAAGTCGAGTTTTTTAGCTCTCTGGTGCGTGCTTTGTAATGACATTTTTGAAAGTTATAATATAATGCATTTGAACAGTTGCGAAAGAAATTTCACTAACAGGCGTATTTTTTTAGAATCTAAAGCTAGGTCACTTTTACTTTTCCATGCAAAACTTTTCTACTCTCTTTTGGTTTTGTTATACTCACTTTCCCAAAAAATACGCCAAACTACACAAAGGCAATTGCGAATTGCAGGAGTTGACTTGGCAGAACCAGGTTAAAGATATGGCTTGCACAGTGTACATACCTAGCGTTTGAATACTGTATACCTACCGGGATAGTCTTATTTTTATAGATTTGAATTTAGGGCTTAAAGCCCTATTTTGACAATCATTTCAGTTTTAGTTTCAGTTGAGCTATCAGTTAAGCTTTCAGTTAAACTGATGTTCTGCAGTGTATTTAGACATCAGTCTAGTATTCAGTTAAGCTTTCTACTAAAACTTCTGAAAACTTATGGGAATTCCATCAGTTTTAGTCTCAGTTTTAGTTTTAGTTAAACGCTTTCATTTTTGCATTTAGTCATCGGTTTAACGGCTGATTTCTTCACATGAGTACTAGTACCCGGTCTAGCTAGACCTGGTACTAGCTCTGATACTCGGTACTAACGAGAACTTAGTACTTGTGTATTTCTTCACATTGCTAGTACCGAAGCTAAATTTATCAACCGTACTACGACTAATACGTCTAAAAACTGGTCTAGTACCCATTTTTGACTGAAATGTCATAACGGTGACATTTTTATGCTCATTGGACGTCAAACATTTTGCAGGATGACTGATTTTTATTCATAAGAGCAAGTATTTTGTTGCGTATCTGGCTGATGATAAGGATACCAAATAAAATTTATCTGAGATGCTAACAAGGCATCGCACTTGGCATGCTGGCGGCAAGGCTCGGTCTAACTCGCCGGATATGGGGGGATTCTTAATGCTGTTAGCACCAAAAAAAGCAACTCAAAGAACAAAATTCTCATGCCAAGATTTGTCTTTACAGTACGAGTACATACTAAGTAAAGTACTAAACAATTAGGTATACAATCAATCATTCATATAATGCTCATGCAAGGCTGATGGTATGCTGCATTGGGTATATTTTTACCCTCCCTAATCACTCAATGTGACTCACCGTTGGCAACTAAAATACCCACAATTTGAATTAGCTGCCCCTAATGTAAAATTATTAGAACCTAAGAAATTGTCAAGAAGATCAGCATGTTTTCAGCCCCAAATAAATTCAAAATTAGACCATCATGTTACTTTAATCTAACATAACAAATTTATTCAAAAAAATAACTAAAAGACTTCATTTAGAAAAAAAAATATATAAATATATACATTAAAATTTAAAACGGGTAGGTATGTATACGCTCTTAAATACATTGATAGGTATATGTATGTATGGTAACTCGTAATTGTAGGATCATTGTATTCAAATTATCAATTATAGTTATTAGAACACGTAGAGAACGATTAAATTAATTAAAAAATTCAGGACTCACTTAATAAATTAATTTACAAATCAAACAAAATGTATGTATGTATACGTCGATTTCAGCAAAAGAAAAAAAATTACTTTACGATGTGTGAGTGTTTTTGTATTTAGAGATTAAATCTATTTCATCTAATAATCGTTTTAGGTATCTATGTTGCATGTATTGTACAAATGTTATTATGTACTCTTCTTATTTTAATTATCAATCAATTAAAGTAATTGGGTAACAAAAGACTTACGTTTTTTGATCCTCTTTAAGGATGTTTTGTTGTAATTTTAAAATAGTTTATTCTTTGTGTCTGTCTGTTGGTGTAAATGTTTGTGTATATGTGTATTCCAATCTTGTGTTTATTGTTGAAGTGTTGTGCGCACAATCCTTCGTTGGAATCTGTTTAAATGTAATTTGGAGATATTTTAGTTCATGTATTGTATATTGTTTAAGTAAATCTTTGATTACCTATTATCATGCAAATTCAATATTATGTAGTTATAGTTAATATTTTAAGTTTTAATCTCTAAGTATCTACTATTCAAAATTTAACATACATATTTAGGTATTATTATACTCACTATTTAAACTATAAAAACAAAATTTAACGCTACAAAAATTTGGATTCTTTAATTCAACCTGTTGGTACCTATATTACATACATACGAGCATTTTACCATACTGCATTTATCGAGCATCGATCGTAGTCTATGCTCTAAGTGCTATTCACTCCGACGATTAGGCGGCTTCTGCTCTGTTCTTGCCTCGACAACGACAAGTGCTTTCTGCTTTGGCACTGGTGACAGCAAACAAGTACCGCATGCAGTGGATGTTGCCGGTGATACAGGGGGCTCGACTGCGAACCGCTTGAAACAAGTGCTTTGGCTTGGTGTTTCAGGCAGCAGCCGCAGGTTGATGGGTAGAGGTGAAATGTTGATGGCAAGTGAATTCGCTCTGGCAATATGTTCCTGGTGAGGTAACGTTTACGTTGAGGTTGGTCTTTTTTCTATTGTGGGGGTATAGCGATGACGACAATATGTTTCCACTGAAAGTGTTGGTTGAGTTAACACTTGCGGGACTGATACGGCAATGATAGGTGATGATGCTGGCCTTGAGATTCTGCTGAACTTGGTTACTCTCCTGAGCGGATTTTCACTGTATGCGTAACACGTGGACGCAGCACTTACTCAGTGACACCAATTGATTCAATGCAATCCCCCTGCTTCGCACAGTGGAACAGTCGTCGGTTGTAGGAAAGCTCGGCAAATTGATAGAGAGCTAGCAGAAAATTCTGCTGACCACTTCCCGCGAAAATTATCGCACCCACAATCGCCTACCAATATAAGCTTTAGGGTTTTCTATTTTTGCCACAGATTTTTCTTTAGAATATTTTTAAACTTAAAAAAACTTTACTTTAGTTTTAGTTTTAGTTTTAGTTAAACAAAAAAACCACTACCAAAATTTGAGAATTCGGGTTTAACTTTTTACGCACTGATGAGGAACTATTCTCTGTGATCGCCACAATGTAAAAGAACTTTCGCATGCAAATTGTCTAGCTAGTCACCCACACTTTTTGCCTTTTATTTTAATGTATTCGTTTCCTTTTTGATGTTTAGCACAAAATGACCGCTTGTTTTTAGTACATGATAATACAGTACGCTCAAAACATCGAATTTGTTCCTGTAGGTAATTTTGTTAGGTACCTATTACATAATAATACTTTATCTATTTTTATTTATTTGCTTAACATTCGTAACAAACCTTCTTTGTTTACGACTCCTGCTGAAGGAAACAAAAAGGAAAACGAAATGTGAACGGTTTAGCTTGTCATTGGCGAATATCTTTCGCATGGTATATTCCTATCACTTTTCCTTTCAAATCTTCAAGCTGATACAGACAGTTTCCAACTTTCTTTCTAACTCTGCACTTCAAAAATTTAGGAAGAAATTTCGCATTTTTAGCGTGAGCGAATGAGCTGTGCTCAAAATTTCTCCTAAAGACTTCCTGACCTTCGGAAAATCGTATGTCTTTTGCTCGCAGATTATAAATTTTTTCACCCTTCTCGTGTGCCTTTTCAAGATCTCTCTTAATCCTATCTCTCATTTGGTTAAGTCTATCGGGCTTTGGTAAGATATTTATATCGGGCTCATCCAGACAGTTAAGCATTTCGAGAACTTTATACTCGGAGCCATTCTGAATCATGTTTTGGCCAAACATCGAAAAATAAGGGGAACATCTGATTGCTGAATGATAATCGCTTCGGAGAATCGATGCAATCAGTGAAATATGTCGATCCCATTCAATGTGTTCGTGTTTTATTAATACTCTTAGCTTAGCTAAAATTTCCCTGTTCGCTCTTTCGGAAGCGTTCGCTTGTGGGCTATACCTCCCAGTTCTTACATGTTTAATATCATAGGCACTTAACAGTCTTGCAAATTCCTTGGACGTGAATTGCTTACCGTTATCACTATGTATAAATTGGGGGGTACCAAAGATATGAAAAATCTCTGATTCTAAGTACCTTACGACCTCAAACGAATTAGCTTTCTTCATAGGTTTTAGGAATATGAACTTACTTAAATGGTCTACGACGATAAAAATCACTGAATTACCTTGTTTTGTTCGAGGATATGGCCCGAGAAAGTCTATATATAAACGCTGCATTACTCTTTCCGATATAAATCGATTACCCATTTTAGGACGAAGGGTAGTGTTAGGGGCTTTTACACCCTTGCACACTTCGCAAGCGCTCACATACTCCTTGATTTGTTTCGCCATTCCTGGCCAGAAATATTTTTGCCTGATTCGAAAAAGGGTCTTTGTGAATCCTCCGTGACAACCTACTGAATTATGTACTGCTTTGATAACTTCAGCAGCTAAAGCTTCTGGTAACCATAGACGCCACAAGTCTGTCTCTTCATCTTCCGAACCATTTCTAAATTTCACGCGTTTATATACGTAATTTTCTGACACACAAATATCAGGCAGATTGCTTTTATTTTCAGTTACTTTTTCTATCAATTTTTCGTAGTCTACTGAAGAAAAATGACTTGACTTTAAATCGATTTCAAAGGGTTCTTTTGCTACTATTAGTTCGTCCATATTAACGCGGGATAGCGCATCCGGAACAATATTGAGGGATCCTTTACGATGTTCCATTTTAAAATCATAACATTGCAACTTAAGACTCCACCTGGCGAGTCTTCCTGTTAAATCCCTTTGTGACATAAGCCATTTTAGGCTTGAGTGGTCAGTTACAATTTTAAATGGTAGTCCCTCTACATATGGTCGGAATTTTCTAACGCAAACTATAGCAGCTAAACACTCCAATTCAGATACCGTGTAGTTTTTCTGAGCACTATTCAACTTTTGCGAGACATATGCTATTGGTCGCTCGTGACCATCATTGTCAACCTGGTATAAGACACCGCCCACTCCAGTAGATGAAGCATCGCATTGAATAGTAAACTCTTTCGCAAAATCTGGCTGGGCAAGCACAGGAGCAGATGTGAGAGCTTGTTTAAGCTTTTCGAAAGCAACAGCAGCTTCGTCTGTTAATGCAAAGTTTTTCGACTTTCTAAGACAATCTGTGAGTGGAGCAGAAAGATCAGAAAAATTAGGAATGAACTGACGATACCAGCCAGTCATTCCTATAAACCGCCGTATTTGCCTCGCTGTTTTTGGTACTGGGAACTGTGTTATCGCCTCGACTTTTGAAGGGTCGGTTTTTAAACAGCCTTGACCAACGATGTAGCCGAGGTACTTAATTTCTTTCTGGCAAAATTTACTTTTTTCTACATTTATTGTTAGTTTTGCATCACACAGGCATTTTGCTACTTCTTTCAACAAAACAAGATGCTCATCATACGTTGCCGAACACACAAGTAGATCATCTAAATATATAAACACGTTCTCACGGATGCGTGAAGGAATCACACGATCCATGAGACGGCTCATTCTTTGTGCGGCTTTGCATAGCCCGAAAGGCATAACTGTAAAATGGTACAGTGGCCTTCCTGGCACAGCAAATGCCGTTTTTTCTTTAGATGCCATTTCAAGAGGGATTTGCCAAAATGCATCCTTTAAGTCAATCCCGGTTATGAAATGTGTATCCTTCAACCTACTTAACAATCCACCTATGTGTGGCAACGGATAAGCATCCTTTTTTGTCACGCTGTTTAACTTGCGCGAGTCCAAGCACAGTCGAACTTTTCCTGGCTTTCTTACGAGGACTATTGGTGAGCACCAAGGACTGTTGCTTTCCTCGATAACGCCAAGTGAAAGCATTCTGTCTAACTCACTGAAAGCCTCTGCTTGTCGCGGGGGTGAAAGGGGAAAATGTTTAGCTTTAATAGGCACAGCATCTCCTGTATCTATTGAGTGTGTTTCTACATCGGTTTTCCCTAATCCTAGTTTTGCGAATGATGGGAACAGAGATATTACTTTCTCCAGTTCGTACAATTGAAATGGGGATAAGTTATGAAGATTTTCTGAAATTGTAAGGGAGTTGTCAACTACACTTAGCTCAGAAACGATTTGGGGAGCAACGTTAAATTCCCTCCAAAAATTTATACCTAAGTAAGCCTTTTGTTGAAGGCTAGGAACCACATAAAAGTCTATTGATTTTGTACAATTATTAAACGAAATCGGAATCTTACAAAACCCATGGATGTCTTGCTTCGTACCATCAGCAGTTCTTAGATGCGATTTGATTGGCTTTATAGGAATTGCATTACGTTTTAAAAATTCTAAACAATCCTTGCCAAGCGCACTTACGGAAGCTCCTGAATCAAGCAGGGCATATACCATTTCTGATCCAAGTTTAATATTAACAAAAGGTCTAAGATCTTGATTGTCATTTATAAATGTACTCTCTATGTTTTTTCTGTGTTTCCGGCGGCTATTATATCGGTTCCTGCATTTTAAAATTTTATTAGAAATATCTGGTTTAGTATTGGTTCCAAAAATCTTTGCTCTAACCCTGTGATAGTTGATTATTCTCTGATGTAGCGACAGTTCCGGAGGATTTATCTTCTGAGAGGTGTTAATTTTATCAGTAACTCGTCGAGCAATAATTACGTGTGATAATGGAAAATTATTAGTATCAGGTGTGTTAGGGATTTTCAAATCATTAGATCGGCTATGCCTTTCTAATGATTGAATTGGTTCTGTTGACTCGGGAGGTGGACATACGAACGAGATTCCCCGGTAGCCATCTCGCTCACATCCTTGTTTTCCGTATGCTTTTTACAGTTTGGTGTTGCTATATCCTTTTCGCCGCAGCGGAAGCAAAACAGATTTCTTTTCTCTGACGGGCAGTCATAAAATGAATGGCCTGTTAAATCACAGTTCCAGCATCTGAATCTGGATGTATCCAATGGATATCTGGGATTAAATTGTCTGCGAGCGTGTGTCAAAGCTGAAATGTCCTGCTCATCACAGTCTACATTGCCATTTTTGTCAATAGAACTCGGATCTTCTATTTCAGAAATCGATCGCTTAGGGGGTTGATATCTTTGCGCTGCTTGATGTTGTAGAAACGTTTCGGCTTTACGGGCAACATCACGCAAATGTTCCAAGCTATTGATTTGGTATGGAAAGAGTAAAGGACCTAGACTCTCCTTAGCGTTTTTCTTTATCAAGTCTATCATTTTATAGTCGTTCATCGGTTCATTCAACCTTGAGTTTAAAGTTATCAAAGCCGTATAGTAATCATCGAAGGATTCCTTATAGGCTTGATGCCGACCTAACATTTTAATTATTGTATCATGGTCATTTTCGGTCTTACCATATTCTTTTATTAAGGCATATTTGAGTAACCCATAGGAAGCAGTTGGATTCTTCCTTAGAAAGAACCAAAACCACGTTTCCGCTTTTCCTTTCAAAAGTACATGAAAATTGGCTAAGACATCATTCCATGAACATTGGGACTTTTCTTTCAGTGTTTCCACTTTAAATAAAAAGTCGCTAACATTACCGCTCCCATCAAACGATATCTGCCATTTATCTATTTTAACTATTTGGGTAGAGGATGCTGAGTTGGGATTTGAATGAATACTAAACGTAGGTGGATTTTCAGGTTGTCGATTATGACTGGAGCCTGAAGCGTTTAGGAATTGTTCGAACTCAGTTAAAGGGGCTTGGTTTATCACAACTTCGGCTTGCCTAGGTGCTCTATTATTTAAACTTAAATTGTCTAGTCTTTCTATAAGAGTATCCCTTATGGATTTAAGTTCATTTAGGTAAACTCTCTGATTGGCCTCTTGCATTCGCTGAAATGCAGCAGCAATTGCTTCTGCGCTTAAAGTACTAGGTTGGGGTGGAGCTGAAGGCTCGCATGCATTTTCAGTTTGCCTACTGTGGCTAGGAACAGGAATTGGAATAGAGACATCAGCTGAACTAGTTTCAGGAATAATGACAGGCACAGGAGCTGGACCAGCTATTGGCATTGGAGCAGGATTTCTTTGCTCCATATTTTCCCTTCGTAAATTATTTAATTGGGATTGAGAACTGCTAAGCCGCCCGCTTGGCTGCTGTGAATTACCTTGTTTCGACCTCGTATTGATAAATGATGAAGTTGGTCTATCAGGAGTTCTATGAATTCGGGGTCTAGATGCTAGTGGTGTCTCTCTTTCTAATGATTGATTTAACTGGGATAATGAACTCGATCTTTCAAATGTGGCAGTTTTAATGGTTTGTAATTGTTTGGGTCTTCCTCGATTACTTCTAAGGGATCTATCCATACTCTGTAGAACTTTAATTAATGTATCTAAAACTGTCTTCTAAAATATTTTAATTTTGTGTTTTTTTATCTTCATATGCTGACTGGGGCTGGTTTAACAAAGCTGACTTCTATCTTACGCAGGTTACTAAACACACAGATTCTAAAAAAAATGATTGACTGATTCTATATCTAACTGTAAAAGGAAGTGCAACTTTTCATAGTTTGAAAGGACTAACTTCCGAAAAATAATCAAAAGTAGCAACTACAGGGCCGATCAATCAAAGATCAGGCTTGGACTTACTTGATTGCAATTTAATAATTGAAAGAAAAGATGTTATTTGTAGCATGCAACAGTATGTCGAACTTGAATCAAACACATGGACAAATGCTACTGTACTATATTTTGATTCTAATCCGATAACAAAACAAGCGCAACGCGGATTTCAACTTAAATAGAAAATACCGGGACTATCCTGCTTTGATATCTTCTTTAAATCAGAGTAATAATTCTTGTTATAGCTTATTGCTGAAAGCAACGAGCCATCACGTTGTTGGGCGCCATTTCTTCTTGTTGCGTATCTGGCTGATGATAAGGATACCAAATAAAATTTATCTGAGATGCTAACAAGGCATCGCACTTGGCATGCTGGCGGCAAGGCTCGGTCTAACTCGCCGGATATGGGGGGATTCTTAATGCTGTTAGCACCAAAAAAAGCAACTCAAAGAACAAAATTCTCATGCCAAGATTTGTCTTTACAGTACGAGTACATACTAAGTAAAGTACTAAACAATTAGGTATACAATCAATCATTCATATAATGCTCATGCAAGGCTGATGGTATGCTGCATTGGGTATATTTTTACCCTCCCTAATCACTCAATGTGACTCACCGTTGGCAACTAAAATACCCACAATTTGAATTAGCTGCCCCTAATGTAAAATTATTAGAACCTAAGAAATTGTCAAGAAGATCAGCATGTTTTCAGCCCCAAATAAATTCAAAATTAGACCATCATGTTACTTTAATCTAACATAACAAATTTATTCAAAAAAATAACTAAAAGACTTCATTTAGAAAAAAAAATATATAAATATATACATTAAAATTTAAAACGGGTAGGTATGTATACGCTCTTAAATACATTGATAGGTATATGTATGTATGGTAACTCGTAATTGTAGGATCATTGTATTCAAATTATCAATTATAGTTATTAGAACACGTAGAGAACGATTAAATTAATTAAAAAATTCAGGACTCACTTAATAAATTAATTTACAAATCAAACAAAATGTATGTATGTATACGTCGATTTCAGCAAAAGAAAAAAAATTACTTTACGATGTGTGAGTGTTTTTGTATTTAGAGATTAAATCTATTTCATCTAATAATCGTTTTAGGTATCTATGTTGCATGTATTGTACAAATGTTATTATGTACTCTTCTTATTTTAATTATCAATCAATTAAAGTAATTGGGTAACAAAAGACTTACGTTTTTTGATCCTCTTTAAGGATGTTTTGTTGTAATTTTAAAATAGTTTATTCTTTGTGTCTGTCTGTTGGTGTAAATGTTTGTGTATATGTGTATTCCAATCTTGTGTTTATTGTTGAAGTGTTGTGCGCACAATCCTTCGTTGGAATCTGTTTAAATGTAATTTGGAGATATTTTAGTTCATGTATTGTATATTGTTTAAGTAAATCTTTGATTACCTATTATCATGCAAATTCAATATTATGTAGTTATAGTTAATATTTTAAGTTTTAATCTCTAAGTATCTACTATTCAAAATTTAACATACATATTTAGGTATTATTATACTCACTATTTAAACTATAAAAACAAAATTTAACGCTACAAAAATTTGGATTCTTTAATTCAACCTGTTGGTACCTATATTACATACATACGAGCATTTTACCATACTGCATTTATCGAGCATCGATCGTAGTCTATGCTCTAAGTGCTATTCACTCCGACGATTAGGCGGCTTCTGCTCTGTTCTTGCCTCGACAACGACAAGTGCTTTCTGCTTTGGCACTGGTGACAGCAAACAAGTACCGCATGCAGTGGATGTTGCCGGTGATACAGGGGGCTCGACTGCGAACCGCTTGAAACAAGTGCTTTGGCTTGGTGTTTCAGGCAGCAGCCGCAGGTTGATGGGTAGAGGTGAAATGTTGATGGCAAGTGAATTCGCTCTGGCAATATGTTCCTGGTGAGGTAACGTTTACGTTGAGGTTGGTCTTTTTTCTATTGTGGGGGTATAGCGATGACGACAATATGTTTCCACTGAAAGTGTTGGTTGAGTTAACACTTGCGGGACTGATACGGCAATGATAGGTGATGATGCTGGCCTTGAGATTCTGCTGAACTTGGTTACTCTCCTGAGCGGATTTTCACTGTATGCGTAACACGTGGACGCAGCACTTACTCAGTGACACCAATTGATTCAATGCAATCCCCCTGCTTCGCACAGTGGAACAGTCGTCGGTTGTAGGAAAGCTCGGCAAATTGATAGAGAGCTAGCAGAAAATTCTGCTGACCACTTCCCGCGAAAATTATCGCACCCACAATCGCCTACCAATATAAGCTTTAGGGTTTTCTATTTTTGCCACAGATTTTTCTTTAGAATATTTTTAAACTTAAAAAAACTTTACTTTAGTTTTAGTTTTAGTTTTAGTTAAACAAAAAAACCACTACCAAAATTTGAGAATTCGGGTTTAACTTTTTACGCACTGATGAGGAACTATTCTCTGTGATCGCCACAATGTAAAAGAACTTTCGCATGCAAATTGTCTAGCTAGTCACCCACACTTTTTGCCTTTTATTTTAATGTATTCGTTTCCTTTTTGATGTTTAGCACAAAATGACCGCTTGTTTTTAGTACATGATAATACAGTACGCTCAAAACATCGAATTTGTTCCTGTAGGTAATTTTGTTAGGTACCTATTACATAATAATACTTTATCTATTTTTATTTATTTGCTTAACATTCGTAACAATTTCTTTTAATATTTTTGTTGCTTTCCTGTTGTAAAATAGTGTGTGTTTAGGGGTATCCAGTATTGGATAGCATATGATAGCGTATATGATTGGTTGTTTTTTTCTATTATTGCACATTATGGAACTGAACTAACCAATTCGGTGTTTGCAATTTAACGTGAGTGCGGTAGGTTGCACTGATTGTTCGTGGAGACAATCAGTGCAACCTAAATAAATTTGTCCAAATGGCGTGTCATACATCATACTTTTGGCAGTGTGCGACATACACTAGCGGCTGGTACGCAAATGACGTCGGCAATCACTATTTACATCGAATCGATCCACTTGTCATGAATCGTAGAGGGATCTGATCAGCAATTGCTGCTCAGGCAATATCTAACGATTACTGGTAAAATCGTGAATAAAAACGATTACCGACTAAAACTGAATATAAATATATGTAAATAAAATATGTTAACCGTACTGCAATTCGTCCACGTTCGAACGTAAAAAAACGTTACTCTAGACAACTGAAATCGCCGAAAAAATCCACATCGTTCTAAGTATTTACTGTATTCCATTGTAGCATAATATGATAGATGCGCCGCTCAGATCAACGAGTTGCCACCCCTTCTTCACCATTCACATTCTCAATGTCGTCATCGAAATTATTGAACCAATTATCCCTATCGAAAATGAAATCCATTTTCTAATCAACTTCATTAGACTTAAACCTACGATGTATTTACTTTTTGACAAAAATAGGCAAGAGCGAAAGCAATGAAATCGATCTAATTCAGGTACTAACGACGTTAGACTGCCGATTTTGAGGGTCAAGCTAATACCGAGTACTAACTAATACCGGTACCAAATTCAGCTTAGTACTTCGTGAAGAAATGACCTGATACCTAGGTATTTGAGTATCAACTTTTGGTCTAATACCGGTACTAGCGCTGGTACTTTGTGAAGAAATCGGCTGTAACAAGCTTAATTGATAACTCAACTAAAACTGAAACTGAAATGATAGTCTTAAATTCGGCTTTAGAAAATTTTAGTTTTTTGTCTAGACTTTCGGGGGGGGCTTCAGCCCCTCAAGCCCCCCCCCTGGCTACGTGCCTGGTTTGACTGGATTTTTTCTCTCCGAATTAAGTCAAAAGAAACAGTCAAACATTAAAAACAAAAAATTCCAGTCAAAAAAACAGTCGAAAATGTAAACAGCTATTTTTTCGAAAACAAAAATAGGTGGGTCATCGTGGTTTCTTTTTAAATCATAGGTTATTTCAACACTGACAGCTGGTTCCAGCTCGAAATCTTTACAAAAAGCCAGTATCATACCTGCGCGGAACGAAGTGAGTCCCTTAACGCTTGAGCAACGTTGGGAAATATTGAAAAAATATTTCCAAAGTGAGTGCTGTGTAGCCCAAACAGTGCGTTTTTTTTTAGAAGTTTCGGCCGAAATGAAGCACTCACCGCGCCTGCTGTACGCAAGTTTGTGCAAAAAGTTCGTGTGACTTTGTATGGGAGTGGACAAAACTCTTGGTCCCCGTCATCGTACGATGCGCACAGACGACAATGTCACAGAGATTGACAGTTTGGACCATTTTTCTCCGACAATGAGGCTGGGAACAACGTTTTGGTCAACGGTGGGCGTTACAGAGCCATGTTAAGCGACTTTTTTTTACTAGAATTGAAGACATGGATTTGGACGTCCTCTCGTTCATGCAGCATTGCACGCCATTCCACACAGCCCACGCCACAATCGATCTTTTGCACCAACTTCCCAAAACGTGTTATCAGCCGTCTTGGCGATGTCAATTGGCCTCCTCGGAGCTGCGATTTGACTCCTTTGGACTTTGGACTTTGGACTTCGGAAAATTCGGAAACGATTCAAGCACTTAAGGCCAATATCATCCAAGCAATCCGTGAGCTACAGCCCGAAACCACCAACAATGTTTTGGACAATTGGGGTGACAGAATACGCTACTGCGAAGCTAGCCGAGGCAGCAACTTGAACGACGTTGTATTCCGTAATTAATGGGAATGTTTGCTCTTACTAATAAAGCCATAATACATGGGAACAATTTTATTTTGTTCATTTTATTGCATTTTTAAAAAGAAATTTGTATTTGGCCCATCCTTTATATTTTGATATATAGGTAGTAGTCTTTCCAACTTTTTGTATAACTTCTTCAAGTATTTCAAAATTTGTACAACATTTTTTTTATCTCGCAAATTAGGTATTTCTAATGGTACAAATAGAGTTGTGTTTATTTTTTGTTTCTAAAATCTGGAATAAACAGCAGTCATAACTCAAAACATAAACAACATACAACAAACCGAATTAAATGCAAAGGCAATCATTCAAAATTCTCAAGAAACGCTGCGCAAACTGCAAGAAATACTAGATTCAATTTGACTTTCAGCGGCTTGCGGAAAATGGGTGCGTTCATTTCATTGCACTGCGCGAATCTCATATACACTAGGTTTACATTGGAGGTGCAATTTTTTTTTATTTTTTTTTAGGAAAAAACTCCGGTCAAAAAAACAGTCGACTGGATTTGATTTTTTTTCCAGTCAAAACCGAAAAAATCCAGTCAAATTTGACTGGAAAACAGTCAAACTGGCAACACTACAGTATCATATCTTTGGCAATAAAAAGAGACGATATCGTTCGGTCGTTTTAATTTTACGTTATTTGGCCCCAGGTCTTCTTTCTTTTTGTGTCAATACAAGCGCTTGTTCATGAAAGCAGTCAGGTGTATAAAATAAATTGACTTATTGAAGTTGAACAATAAAATTAAAGTAAAGTTTTAAAGAACAAAAAATCCCTTTTGTTTGTTCTGGAAAACAGAAAGTTTCCCTTTTACCCTTTTAGCTTATTTCGAGTACAAAAATTCCCTCAAAAAGGGAAATTTCCCACAATCTGACAGCACTGGTTCCACCACCAGCGGATCTCTTTAAATACGGTGGAGATGTTTTGGTAGGGAGCATGCACCGAATCATCAACCAAGTATAGGGGGAAGAAAACATGCCCGATGACTGGACTATCAGCTCCATATGCCCCATCTACAAAAAAAGGCGATCCTATATCTTGCAAGAGCTATCGAGGCATATCCCTGCTAAATGTCGCATACAAGATCCTATCCAACGTACTGTGTGAACGTCTAAAACCGTTCTGCAATACACTAATCGGCACGTACCACTGTGGCTTCCGGCCCGGCAGATCGACTGTAGACCAAATTTTCACACTGAGGCAAATCTTGGAAAAGACCAACGAATTTCAAGTCGAAACTCACCCACATATTCATCGACTTCAAAGCCGCGTATGATAGCATACATCGTCAGGAGCTCTATATGGCTATGGCCAAATTCGGAATCCCGGCAAAACTCATTCAGCTGTGTCGTGTGACGCTGGAAAACACGCGCAGTAACGTGCAGTTTGGAAGCAGCTCTTCCGAACTAATTCAAACATGCACCGGATTTCGGCAAGGAAACGCTCTATCATACGACTTCTTCAATCTCGTACTGGAGCAGATAGTGAGCAGAGCAGGTGTCAACACGGAAGGCACTATCTTCAACAAGTCCGTCCAGCTGCTTGGCTATGCGGACGATATTGACATCATCAGTCGCTCCCAACGTGCCGTGATAGAAGCGTTCACGGCGATTGAAGAACAGGCGAAATCCGTTGGGCTTGAAGTAAATGAGGACAAGACTAAGTACATGCTATCAACAAACAAACAAGCATCTGTCCACCGCCTAGGACAAAACGTCACTATTGATAGCAACAATTTCGAGGTAGTTAAGGAGTTCACCTACCTCGGAGTAAACGTAAACTCCACGAATGACACCCTAGTGGAGATCCGGCGAAGAATTACCCTATAGGAAACCGTTGCTACTTCGGTTTGGCAAAACAATTGGGTTCAAAACTCCTGACTCGAAGGACGAAATGTGTGCTCTAGAAAACCCTTAATATGCCAGTTCTGCTTTATGGCGCCGAGTGCTGGACGATAAGTAAGAAGGGAGAGCTGATACTGGGCTCCTTCGAAAGAAAAATACTTCGGCGGATTTTTGGTCCTGTGTGCGAGGAGGGCGAATGGAGGAAAAGATACTACCGCGAACTTTATGAGCTGTACCAAGATGTGGATGTAATCCAAAAAGCCAAAACACGAACTCAATATTAGGTGGAAGAGTTTCTTTTGATGCATTAACAGCTAATTCCCTTTGCAGTAGTACTTTCTACAGGCTCCAATGCCAAAAACGAGGACACCACTCTGTCAATCTAAATATCTAATATAATAACAATACCGATGAATTTGGTTACACTTATGTCTGTTGATTCATCTACAATCACACTGAATTTGTAAGCCCCAATATCATTTAAAAGTGTTTGTTTGAAATAATGTGGTGCCCAAACCTTATCAGTTATTGATATGTGCAACCAACCATAGGCTAGGCTACACGAATCATGGGAATGTCTCTAATTTCTTTCTTTCATTGGTCTCCCTATTCTACCCTTCTCATTTCTACTAATTAAAAAATGCGTTAGCTATTACAAGTCTTAGATGGTCGACAAGTCTTGGCCTCGACATCACGTCATGGGACCCATTCATTGTCAACATTCTCAGAGCGAGACTGGATACTGAGACAAACCAGACTTGGCAGACGACTCGAAAGGATGTATGTCAAATTGCAACCCTTAAAGAAGTTTTGCAATTCTGGGATCGACGAGCAAATGCATTAGACTCGGCCTTCTACGACCAGTACAAAAGGCCCGAGCAAGCGGCAAGCCGACCTGAGCAGAGCCGACCAGAGTCGCGGTAGGAGAAGAGCCACGCCAACGCAGCCGGAGGAAGCAGATTATTATCAACGCTTCAACAGCGCCCCGTAGTAGCCTTCTGGAAATATATCCCCAGGAAGCGAGTTCCAAAGTTTTTTTGTCCTGCAACAGAAGAAGTTTTGGAAAGTTAATGTCCTCTTTATTGCACTTTGAAATTGCAATAAAATCCAAAACGAGTTTTGGGCCTTATTTCATTTTTGAAAGTGCAATAAAGTCATTGGACATTATTGCACTCAGCAATTAAAAAGAAAGACGAGCAGGGGGGTTGCAGGGGGGCAACATGCCCCCCCCCCCCCCATACATATTCTACTGTTTATGCATTTTGGACTTTATTTCCACTTCGATTTGGACTTTATTGCACTTTTGAAAATGAAATTTCAGAAGTGCAATAAAGTCCAAATTCCGTTTTGGACCTTTTTGCATAAGACTTTATTTCATGGCACCCAACAACACATCTGAAGTCATGAAATTAGCAAGCGCAGGGCTGATATTATTGGCCACTGCGCTCGTTAAAATCAGATCAGAAACGGGAAAAAATGGAGAAATAATAAAGAGCATAATAACGTGCATAATAACGAAAAAAGTGACTTTTGAGTGCACGGAATCGGCTTCAAAGCCAAATCCAAGATACCGCTGATAGGAACATCCCGCATAGAGATCCTGTCTAGATTTAGAATTAACATACAATCTGAGCAGCGACATGTACAAAATATCAAAAATTACATCATGTCTTTCGGCGAGGAACTTGCCGCAAGAGCTACTTAAAAACGAGCTGATCCTAGCAGAGCCGATGTTGAACACGCTTACATGCCTAGCTGAATAGAAATGTTGCTTGGGGTACAAATTTGGGCCGACGTGATTATGAGTGACGTTAGAAGATATGGTTCTAAACTCACAGAGCAGGACATACATCTGGGCTGGATACTATTCGGGCAACTGCAGCCGAACGAGCAAGTGAGCAGAGTAATGTGAGGAAGCTGTTGAAACAATTCTGCAAAATCGAGTAGCCATAAGAAGCGAGCAGCTCCGATATCGCTTCAATGAGTATTGAGTAAAAGAAGTGGTTTTTGTGCAGATCTATTTGTGCGGATCTCGAACTGAAGGAGAAATATCTACCTAATGTTCTTGCGCGAATACAATGAGCTAAAAGATATGTCGCCGATAACCAGAGAGCCGCATTGGAAAGGATATACATACCATATACCTCACCATCAAAAAGTTTCGTGTGGTTTTCATAATGGAGCGATAGCGGCATCTCACTCAACGACATTCAGTTATCTGGAGCCAAACTTCAAGATGACCTGTCATTACTTATCAGCGATCATCACTCGTTTTCGGTGCTTCAAGGTGGCAATAAAATAACTGCTGACGTCAAGAAGATATTTTGACAAGTGCGCGTCGATCCAGAGCAGTGAGATCTCCAAGGATTATTCTGGAGGGAAAACCAAAACTTGTATACTTGCTAACGGTGGTGACCTATGGCATGGCATCAAGCAGTTTTTATTCAGTACGAGCGATGCATCAATGCTCAGATGATAACAAAATACATATCCATTAGCATATGAGGAATGAGGATATAACAACTAATTTCTATATTGACGATATGCTGACTGGAGGGGATACAACAGAGCAAGCAATAACTTTGGGCACCGAGATAGTCTCAGGTGGTTTCAAGCAAATTCATGTCATCGAGTGAACAGGTTCTATCAGAGCTGGGCAAAACAAAGAGCAAAGACGTGGAACTTTCATTCGGAGAAGACCATGGCACTTCGATATTGGGCTTCATTTGCGATTCATCAAAGAACGACATCATGTTCAAGGCACGCCTATAGAAGGAGCAAAGCCGCAATCGACCGAGCGAGCACTCATAAGTGCTAAACTGATTAACATAAGAGCAGTGGCTTTGACAATTAACGACGCAAGCTTATTGGAACGCACAGAGCCTACAGAGCAAGAGCATCCTCCGAATAACGGAATTTGTACTAAGATTCGTACCAAATGCCAGAAAAAATTAGCGGATGACGCAGATTGGCTCAGTGACACCATCAGAGCGAGAAGATGCGCTGGCATACTAGGTCAAAGTCACGCAATAGGGAGAATATCGACAAGAGCTTGAGCATATCAAACGAAATCAGCCAGTGGACAATTCTAGCAGTCTCATAACGCTGACTCCCTTCGTAGATTCATAGGGAACCTTGAAAGTAGGAGGACGCCCACGTGATTCATCTTCAATAATTTTACCAGCGAACAGCAGGCTGAGTGAACTCTTGTTAAGGGAAGCACACTTCAGAACGCAGCATGGCGGAGTGCAGTTATTGATGCAGTACATCCGACAAAATATTGAATTCCTACGATGAGACGGGCGCTAAAATCCAGCATAGGGCGGTGTATAACCTGTTTCCGGCAGAAATAAATAGTAGCAGAGCAGCTAATGAGCAGTCTCCCCGGAGCACAAGTAATTGGTGCTAGACGACGACCCTGATAAAGCAATAAAACCATTAATATGAGGAAACTCAGAAAGTGAAAGGATACAGTACTTGCAATCGTATTAAATGTTGTAAATAGAACAACAACTTCATCAACATTTTGAGTGTTTGAAAGTATTTGCGCCAGTGCAGAGAACAATAATGGCTAGATTTTACTTTACTGCCCATTCGAATACATTTTTTTCTTTATTCCGATTGACTTTAATGCGCTGACCTCAAATCTGCCAAAAAAGGTTGGCGGTCTCTTACCGTTTGGGCGTGTCACGCCCCCAAAGTTAAAAAAAAAAACCATATAAAATAGTACAATAATCTCAGAAATGGAGTGTCCAATTTTTGTAAAATAATTTTTTATATATTTCCTATATGTGCAGTTAACTTATAAAAAAAGTTTCATCAAAATCGGATCATAAACACCGGAGATATAAAATAATTAAAAAAACGCATAGTTTTTGGCGGTAAAATTAAGCAACCAACACAATAAAAACTTTGCATATACCCAACCTTGCACCCACTCCGAATCCTACGGTGACCACAAGCAGGGGGTTGCAGGGGGCAGCAAGGCCCCCATACGTATATCACTGTTTATGCGATTTTTGTAAAAAATAAAATGTGATAAGTCAGTAAAAATAATGTTTAAATACAAAATATTAGTCCGTGGCTTTGAAAGTAAGTGCGATGTCAGTAGAAAAGAGCAAAAATTCAGTGGTTCAAATTTAGCTCTTTTTTATTACCTCATATCTTCGGTCTTTATGATCCGATTTTGATGAAACTTTTTTATAAGTTAGCTGAGTTTAGGGAATATAAACAAATTAATTTGACAAAAATTTGGACACTCCGTTCTTGAAATTTTGGTACGAACGGGTAACTGAATCCGCTTGAATTGGAATAAAGAATGGAAGATCAGTTCGAATAATCGGAAGTCGTGGGATAAGGACTTCCTCTCCTTTGAATTTGCCCTTGGTTATCATCGCTTGAATCACATTGTTCATCAGTTTCTTGACGGACAACCGCGTACCGTTGCACAATTTCGTATGATTCAGATTTCCCAACATAATTACGATCGATCCCACCTTCAGCTGAAAATTATGCGGTGGAGTTCCTGGCACATCAAGCGAGTTTAAATGCACGCAACCCAATTGGATAAATTGACGCATTGAATTTCAATTGATCGTAATACTTGTAATGTTTGCGGATGTGATGCGCGATGTACGACTATCCAGAATTAGTGTAATAAATTCTACGCAAAACTCGAATCAATTGCAGTAATAAAAATAGCACATTTGCCCAATAGAAAATGACACAAGGCGCCATCTATTATTTAGATATGTCGTTAACTTCTCCACCAAAACGTCTTTTATCACAATGAATTTCACAATTATCCGAAATTTTCCAAGCTTCACAACGAATTTTCCACCTTAACATCGCCTAAAATCATCAAATCATATCATAAAATGTAAAATTTCGTTAAAACAAAAAAATAAATTAATTTATCGCGTTTTTCCGGAATTTTCTATTTTAAATTCAAAGTTGAAAGTCCAGAAAAGCAGGCGGCAGTAACAAATTCTGAAATTTGTTTTTATCGATACAAGTGTACCTATATGTACTTAAATAATTTTAAAAATAAAAAGTTAGTGTTGTTAGTTAACAATAAAGAAGTATCTAGTGAAAAATCCTGAAAAAGGAGCTAGAAAAAGGATATATAGTTCGAATAACAAGGCACAAGTTGAGTGCACAGGACAATAAATACCAAAACCCCACGCACAGTACGGCACAAATCGGTGACCGTCGTGATTTTAAGTGGCTGTGTCCTGTGGGAACTGTCCCAACAATTCGGGTTAGAATTCCGAAATTCGATAATCCACATCGCAGCAATCTGAATAGCGGTGCTTGCAACCGCAACCAATATCACCGCAATAGCGCAATCGGTAAAACGTCGCTTGGTGAATTCTCCGATACTGTTTAATATTTACACGAGTGATCTGGTGGGTTCCCTCAGACATGCTATAGCGTACGCAGACGATTTAGTGGCGTACAGATCAGGTCCAAAAGTCGAGGTCATTAACATCCTTTTGCAGCGTGACTTCGATCAAATTAAGAGGTATTGCGATGATTGGAAATTGAAAATCAATTTCCAAAAATCGGAAACAATCCTGTTCAGAACTCCATTGGCTGGGGCCTCTAGGGATACCAGCAAAAAACTGGCGAAAATTAGCCATTATTGGACAAAATGGACAACCATTGGCGGTGCGAAGCGTGGTCAGGTATCTTGGCATCTGGCTCGACCAGTATCTGTATTTTGACAAACATATAGATGCTTGTCTTGCTGGGGCCAAGAGGGCTTATGCTCTGACAAGAAGACTGTTTCGCAGCAGTCAACTTGATTCCAGAGTGAAGGTTATATGCTACGTGGCCCTTATAAGGCCGATCATCGCTTATGGCTGTCCCATTTATTTATTTATTTATTTATTTATTTATTATTCATCTACAAGTCAAGCTTACAGACTACAATATTTCATATAAGTACAAACAAAAAAAAAAAAAAATAAATAATAATAATAATAATAATAATAATAATAAGATTGATTTCTCTATTATAAATAATATAACTACAAAATAATTATTGTAATTTAAAGTTCATCATA
Source organism: Cheilosia soror (assembly GCA_949372485.1). Lineage (NCBI taxonomy): Eukaryota > Metazoa > Arthropoda > Insecta > Diptera > Syrphidae > Cheilosia > Cheilosia soror. Next base: position 51,168,509 of record OX443561.1, read on the forward strand.
AAGCAGCCAAAATATAATACTTTTAAAGCGGTCTCTTGGAATATGAAAATCAATAAGTAAAAAAAAAAAAAACGTCGCTTGGAGAACCAACTAGTTTCGGTTCAAATCCCTGTGCAACCGAGGAGTTATTTTTTTTTTAATTTTTTTTTATTTGTCTTAACGATTAACGCCAACTTAACTTGCTTGCAAATTTGTTTTAAAGTTGTTTTGAATATGTTTAAAAATCATATAAAATAATTAACGCAATCCTTAAATTTTAAATTTCCTGTAAATATATATTGCCAGTAAAGTAAATTCACAGGGAATCTTAAAGTAGATAGGAAATTTCGTTAAGACTATAATATAGTAGAAAATCGAATTGTATATCCCCTAACAAAACAGGTAAACCAACAACAACAAAAGGTACGACGCAACCTGGATGCTGTGGCCACAACGTCGCCAGTTGCTGTAAAAAAAGGGTGAGTCGTGTTAGGCGGTTCTCAGATTGAGGCAACAAGCAATAAGCAACTATAGTTACTATAGCAACTGCCAATAAACAATCAGCAACATTTTTCGTTCGAGCGATATTTAGTTGCTTTGATGTGAGACCTCTAATTTAATTCAAAGTAAAATAATTGTGAGCGATAATTTTGCGTGTTTCCTATTGCCAGTTACCTATTGAATGTTGCCTCAGTGTGAAAGCCGACTTAGACATACAATTTCAAAACATATATTGAATTTAAAGAAATTTCAAGGGGATCATTGAAAAATAGTAGTAGATATAATTATTTTTGATAAAAGACGGCAAAGAAGCCCACTTAGAACCGTGAATATATAGTTCACGCAAATTTAAGAATTTTTTTTTTTGTTTTTTTTTTGTTCAGTGTTAATTTAAATTTTGAATCTATAACTTACCTTACCTTAACTTAACGTAAAATAAAAACGAAGAAAGACAAGTAAATGTTAAATAAGTAAACTCGTAAATAAAATGAATAGACTACATTCGGTTTAAACCTAAGTACATATAACGACAATGTGTTTGTTTTAAAAAGGAGCAAAATAGGATGAGGGAGAGCGGACAGGGAAAGATGGAGCGGAATTGAGTGAGAGTTGGCAACCAAAGGGGCTACTTAGGCGAGTAGAGTAGCCAAGGTATAGGGAGGGTAGGAAAAGCATCTCGCGACGTCAACATCACCTCGACGTGGAAGACTGGCATGGTTTTTTTTATGCACGGACCAAGGGTCAAGTCCCACACCCACCGACGAGCTAAGATGGGAACTCGCATGCCAGCAAAGACCCAAAGGCAAAAATCTGTCTAGCAACAAAATGGCGCCCAACGTGAAAGCCATTCCGGAAGAATTGCAGACAAAATTTCAAATCGTTAAAGCCGTTCTCAATTGATGAATTACTAAATTTTGTACACCACTTTTAAATAGATTTTTTGAAATTTGTTGCCTTCCACTCCCAAACGGTAAGAGAGTGACAATTTGTTTTTGCAGATTTGAGCTCAACGCATGGCAATGAAGAAATTGTTGACCATTATTGTCAGCTTCCATAAAGTACGACATCTGACCTTTTCATAACGAGTCTGGCAATGTCTTAATTGTCAGAAGGTTGTCAGCAACCTGACAATTTCATTGTGATGGCTGACAATGACAATAATTGTAAGTTCAGACAGTTTGAAGATATTTAGAACATATTTTTCACTGACAGATCTGAAAATCGTCTGCACTTAGCTTATGTTGTTGAAAATAAGAATACATATTTTGAATTTTCGGTGAAGCCAATTTTGACATGTACTCACCTATTCGGGATCTAACTATTTAAAATGTCAGCATTCAAGGCTCCGAATTATTTTAAACATAATTGAGCAGTGGGGTAACTAAACTTAATTGACTAATTAATACGTACATCATTATGCATGCAACAAGCAACACTGCAGAAATATCAAACAAACCGACAAAAAATGAAAGTGAAATTGAAAAAAATACATTTCATATCCTTGAGGATACCGTTAATTATTTTGTAATTGCTTATCTCCTTGACATCAATCATCGACGTCAACAAACTACTTTACGAACATCAAGACCAAGAATGTACTTGTCGTTTTTGTACGCTCTATCACATAGGGTGTAGGGTTGTTTGTTTCCATAGTTTGTAACGTAAAGAAAAACTATGAAGGTAAGGACTGTTTTTAACGAGAAAAAAATCCGGAAACATTTGCGCGGTCCGACAATACTGAATATGACTTTGCAGTACCGTTAAATTTTGATCACATATCTACATAATAATTATAAATTTATAAATTATTTATAAATTATTTGATCTTAAGGCCATGTGTTAGCTAATGTAGATAACATTTTCTCTGGATAATTTTCTATCGTGGTGGAACGTGGAAAACAAATCTGCAGCTGTCAATAATTTATCCTGGTTCGGGAGCGAGATTATAAATTATCCTAGGTATAGGCTAATTTTAATTAATATCTACTGTAATATTCGACAAATCTCTGTTATTTAAGATTGGAGTTTGGTGAACTTCTTCCCAGTTCTCAACACTTCATAAATGTCAAAAAATTATCCGAAGACAATTATTATCCGAAGATAATTTTTTCACGCGGCCTATTAAAGTGTAGAAATAGTAGCTTAAACAAATGTTAAGCATAATCAGTTTCTTTCAGCATTAAAAATTGTCAAGCCTTGTTTCTCTTTCCGGATTTTTTCTCGAGCAATCCTTGAATAGCTATTATAGTCATCATCAATAACGACTCTTAATTCAATATCTAATATGGGTATTCTAATAGTCACCATTTCATAATCTTTTAAGAAAATTTATGGGAAATTATCTTCTTTATCGTTTTCAATATTGAGAAAATAGATACTTAATTTGTTTGTAGTTTTAACTGCCTAAATCAATTCTTAAACGAACACTGAAAACCAGATTTATTTATGTCTTCTAATTTCTGAAAAAATTAAAATTTACTTTATATGTCGCTCTGATTAGAGTACAAATAGTTACCCTTGCACCCTAAAATGTGTATGGGGGTATGCTGCCCCCTGCAACCCTCTGCTTGGGGTCACTGCTGGATTTTGGGATTCTAACTCTATAAATTATATTAGTTTACCCAATGTCAACAACATTCTTCAGCAACTGTCTCTGGCCTAAAATTTCACATTACATATAGTAAAAATGTTGCTAATTTGCACATAGACAATTTAGAACAGATTCTTGGCTATGAAAAAAGCTATAGTATCTACTTTATTGTTAGTGCTGCCATTGATTTTTTAAAAATCAAACCAAATGAGATAGACCCCCCTCTCATAGCAAAAAATGCTTGTATTTAACCCCTCTACATAAATCCATCATTAGTTTTCATTGCCAAAATTATGGTGTACTCTCCCCAATTTTTGTCCTTACATTTTAAGTTTGAAATTGTTTTTTTTTTTTTAAACTATTAGCAGAAATAGTTAACTTGATTTAAAAATAGAAATGAAAGATTTTTTTTTCATTTTAAGTATTATTTTTTTTAAATTACTCCTTACGACTAAACGAAGCGAGATAGACAACTCCCCCTCCCATAGTAAAAAAATGCTTACACATAATTTAAACCCTCTACAAAAAACCAAAAAAAAAAAAAAAAAATAATAAATTTCACAATTTTACAACGATGTATCAGCCGAATCGTGAATACCCCTATAGTTTAAAAAACTAATGAAACGCTTTTATAAGAAGATACTGCACTAAAGAGAACCGAAATAAAAATTAACCAATCTATTTTTAAGGTTTATCCTGGAAGGGTTGGGTGGTTGGGTGTGTATGAATCGGGCAGGCATTGATTGGCATTTACTTGGCAATGTCCAGTGTTTTAACTTTCTCATACACATCAATTGTGCTTATTTTACCTCCCCGTGGTAACCACCGGGTACTGGTCTCGCCCACCCGGGCTTGACTTGCTAAACTTATAAGCGCGAGTGTTGAACACGAAGAGAATAGCAACACTATAATGCTCTGTCGGAGTTGACTGTCTGCTCGAGTCTCAGAAGTCTAACATGAGCAGAGCACCTCAGAATGAGGACGTACGGCGGATGAATTTAAATGATTAAATCAACGGATCTGCACGTGGAATGTCCGGACCTTAAACAGACCGCGTGCAGCCGAACAACTTGTGGAGACCCTGGATAGGTACAAAGCCGACATTACGGCCATCCAGGAAGTGCGATAGGATGGAGAAGGCATAAGAAGGATGAAAAACTGTGACATCTATTACGGCGAGTGCCGCAGAGAGCAGAGTCAGCGATTATTTGGATGTGGATTTGTGATTAGAAGAAGACTTAGGCAAGAAGTCTTGGGATTTCGCAATGTTAGCGATCGCCTAGTTACAATCCGCATCAGGGCCAAATTTAAAAATATCACGCTGATCTGTGCTCACGCCCCGACAGAGGAGAAAGACGACACAGCCAAAGAAGAATTCTACGATCTCCTTGAGAAGACGTATGATAAGTGCCCGAAGTACGACGTCAAGATAATTCTTGGCGACTTTAACGCCAAAATCGGAAAGGAGGGCATCTTTGGCTCCGCAGTCGAAAAGCACAGCCTGCACGACAACACCTCCGGAAACGGACTCAGGCTAATCGACTTTGCGGCGGGGCGAAATGTCATCATTGCCAGCACACGTTTCCCACACCTCAACATACACAAGGGGACTTGGCGGTCTCCAGATCAACAAACCGTCAACCAAATTGATCATGTTGCGATCGACGCCAGACATGCCTCCAGTATCTTGGATGTCCGAACGTTCCGAGCGGCCAACATAGACTCGGACCATTACTTGGTAGTAGCCAAAGTACGGATGCGGATATCCAATACTCCACAACAGCGAGAGGATACTGTAAGAAGATTTGACGTTGCAAGGCTACTATCGCAAGAGACCGCCAAAACCTTTGCCGACCGCGTCTCACTAAATCTCTCAGCAAGCTCATCCTCAGCGTCCCCAACATCAAGTACAGAGGACCAGTGGCAACACTGCCAGCGTGCCATCAGGAGTGCCGCTACGGAAGTGCTGGGTTTCACTAGGCGACCACGACGAAACCCCTGGTTCGATGAGGAATGCCGCCAGGCACATGCAGCCAAGAACGAGGCCTATCAATTAATGCTGCAGACAAGAACCAGAGCGGCTGAGAGAGCTGCCCGTGAGCTCTACGGGCAAAAAAGAAGGGAGGAACACCGACTTCTCAGAAGGAAAAAGAAAGAGCACGAGAAGCGAGCGGTCGAATCAATTGAGGGACGCTACTGCAGAGGCAATGTTCGAAAGTTCTACCAAAGGGTAAAACGTTCCACCCAAGGATACAAGGCCCGAACAGAAGCCTGCAGAGATGAGCATGGGAATACAGTAGTAGATTCACAGTCGCGGCTGAGGATTTGGAAAGAACACTTCTGCAGACTGTTAAACGGCGGAGACAGCCAACAACCCGCTGTCAGGCAGAATGATCTGTTCAGTTTGGGCGATGATAGCCAAAATTTCCGTCCACCCGACCTACACGAAGTGAGCATAGCGATATCCAAACTTAAGTGCAACAAAGCTGCTGGAGCGGATGGCCTCCCGGCCGAGCTTTTCAAAGCAGCGGGAGATGGCTTGGTAAGGAGCATGCACCAACTCATCTGTAAAATATGGTCGGATGAAAGCATGCCCGACGAATGGAACCTCAGCATCGTGTGCCCCATCCACAAGAAAGGAGATACTCTGAACTGCGCCAACTACAGAGGAATAAGTCTCCTGAATGTCGCGTATAAGATCTTGTCGGCTGTATTGTGTGAACGCCTAAAACCTTTCGCCAACAACCTGATCGGCCCATATCAGTGTGGTTTTAGACCAGGGAAGTCAACCATCGACCAAATTTTCACACTCCGACAGATCTTGGAAAAAACCCAGGAATTTCAGATCGATACACACCATCTATTTATCGACTTTAAAGTCGCCTATGATAGCGTATATAGGGACGAATTATACAAAGCCATGTCAAGTTTTGGCATCCCCGCAAAGCTCGTCCGTCTGTGCAGGATGACCATGGAGAAATCTCGCTGCTCCGTTAAAGTCGGCAAGAACACCACCGATCCATTTGATGTCGAAAAAGGTTTGAGACAAGGCGATGCGCTATCATGTACTCTCTTTAACATCGTTCTTGAAGCAATTGTACGAAACTCACAAGCCAACACCAGAGGTACAATTTTTCAAAAGTCCGTTCAACTACTTGCCTATGCTGATGATATTGACATCATTGGGAGAACGCGGCGAGCTGTCAGTGGCGCATTTACAAGCATCGAAACGGAGGCGGCGAAGATGGGTCTGGCTGTTAATGAGGACAAAACGAAGTATATGCTGTCAACGAGAAAGGACTCTCAACATCGGCGACTCGGACAAAACGTCACGATGGACAGATACAACTTCGAAGTAGTTAAAGACTTTGTCTACCTGGGCTCCACTATCACTTCGCAAAATGACATCGGCGCAGAGATCAAGCGAAGAATCACTCTTGCCAATCGCTGTTTCTTCGGGCTAAGAAGGCATCTAAGAAGTAAAACCCTCTCTCATAGAACCAAGGAGATATTATATAAGACCTTAATCATCCCGGTTCTGTTGTATGGTGCAGAAACATGGACCCTGTCAAAAGCGGATGAAAACCTTCTGGGATGCTTTGAGAGAAAAATTCTTCGAGTGATATTCGGTCCAGTTTGTGACGATGGAGTGTGGAGAAGAAGATTCAATGACGAACTATACGGGCTATACAGCGACGCTGACCTGGTCAAAAAGCTGAAAATACAACGGCTGAGATGGCTGGGACACGTGGAGCGTATGGACAACAACGCACCAGCCCGACGAGTCTTCGAATCCACCCCTGAGGGACAACGCAGCAGAGGAAGACCCCACCTTAGGTGGCGCGCACAATTGGAGAACGACCTCAACCAACTTGGTGTGCGTAACTGGAGGCAGCTGGCGAGGGACCGAGCTGGCTGGAGGGGCTTGTTGGTTGGGGCCGTGGTCCACCCCGGACTGTAAGCGCCACCAAAAGTAAAGTAAAGTAAGTATCCTGGAAGGGGCTTAGTGTAAGCCATGTTTGTAGTTAGATATGTATTATATTCTTTGAGTGTAAACAACACAAACATGGCTGATTACTGTCTGACTACTTGGTTGTTTTGTTCGTTTTGCAGATGGATGAAGCAAGGGAAGCATGGGTCTGTTAGTTTCGAATTGTCCTATTAACTTATTATCATATATCTAATATCAAGAGTAATAAATCGTCTCACGAAGAAATAAGGAAAGTAGGGTAGGTATTACACAATGAATATTTTTTTTGTATTTAGAGTTACATAATATAGTTTTTACAAGTTCACTTTCACATTTCTTTTTTCGTGATTTACACAAGTTCTCGTCAATCACCATGTAATCGATTATCGTTTTGCGGTACTTAGGTAATACGATGTTGATGAATTGATGGAACGATTTCTGTTCCAGAGCCTTCGCTTATTATGTAAGAAGAAAAAAAAAATCTTTATATGTAAAAAGAATATGTATATTATAATGATCCTGTGATATAGGTTATTAGGACCGATGTATACTAATGTGTAAAACGTTACATATGTATGGTGGGAATTCGATTATGAACTACAAACTTTTCTTGTTCTAAGAAAATTAAAGGGCACGAGTACGGTAACTGTGGCGCAAAAATTGATTACGGTATTTTGTAGAAGGGTTAAATACAAGCATTTTTGACTATGCGAGTGGGGGGCCTATCTCGTTCCTTTAGGCGGGATGAGTAAAAAATATTACTTAAAATGGAAACAAAAAACAATGGCAACACTTACAACAAAGTAAGTAGTTGTTAATAGTTGTTGATTTTAGCAAAAATATACTTAATTTATTTTGAATTTTTACTGCAGAAATCATGTGTTGTTCTGCACTTAAATTGCTGCAAATTGTAGTCTTCTGAAAATATATCACCATAGGAAGCGAGTTCCAAAATTTGCTTGTCCTGTAACAGAAGGAGTTTTGGAAAATTAATGTCCTCGCGGTTGTCAAGTGTACTGTATGGTCATGAGCATTAGCATTAGACAGGCTCTTGTGGGGCGCCCAAAAGTTGCATTTCGAGGGATAATGTCCTTGAGTTCCTCGGAACATCTACCATGGAAGTACCTATAGAACAGGCATAGGTCAGCGACTTGTCCTCTGTGCACCAACGGTTGCAGATTCGATGTGAGTGTAGGGTCTCCAATAAGTCGAACTGCTCGTCTCTGTATGCTGTCAAGTAGGTTAAGTGAATGTTTTGGGGCCGAGCTCCATATATGGGAGCAATATTCCTGGCCTGGTCTAACCTGTGCTTTGTAGAGAAGGATAAGTTGCTTGGGGCAACCATTTAGAAAACTAATTTGTTCACATCTCTGGCTGTGTGATGTAGCCGCATTCACAGGCCCACTGTTCGAGATAGAGGATATAGGAGTGCTCAGCAGAGCTGTAGATATTATTATTTGTCGATCCAAGCAAATCGTTGATGTGGAGAAGAAATGGAGTTGGAGAAAGAATAGACTCCTGCATTTATAGCAAGCCAATTAGATAATACACCATCTACAACAACTTGGATCGATCTTCCCAGAAAACAATTTTGCATGCATCCGCATAGTTGTGGGCCCATAGACACTACACTTGTGTCTGCACCAGTCCCAGTGTACTGACACAGTGACACCGCCATACACATCACACCGATCGAGACACCGGCACCAAAAATCAAAAACGTTTGCATACCTACAATGAAGAAATAAAAACTTTTGATTTTTTTTCGCTCCGTGTCTGACACCAAAATCGGTGTGCGCACCAGCACACACACTGCACACATTTCCGTACCCCAACACCGGTGCAGACACAAGTGTAGTGTCTATGGGCCGCTTCAGAGGGCATTCAAAGTAACGCTATTGGATGATAGTTTTGTGGGGACATCTCCCTTTCTTTGGAATAGGTTCAATGCGAGCCGTCTTCCAACAAGAAGGAAACGTCTTCTGGGAGTACGACATGCTAATGCGCGTGAGCCGTTAGGACATCCAATTACTTTGTTAGTGACTCTTTCGTTTTAAGTTGTCTTCGCCGATTCAATAATTAGGTTGCATCTATTTCGAAGAATTATAAGTTAAGATCTTTTTTCCTCCGGAGGGTTTGACCGCCATTCACGGAAAGCCTTGTTTTTCGCTGCGGTAACTCGCTTGCATTCTTTATTAAACCAGGGTTTATTTAAAGCTAGTTTTTTGATGCAATGTGGAATATAAAGTTCCATACCGAGTAAAATCATTTCGGTAACGGCTTTGCGCACATATTGACATCGGTATCTCTAAAGCACATATCAGCCCATGGCAACGGAGCGAAAAAATTACGCAGCTGGTCCCGGTATTGGTGTCGGTATAGAGACGATAACCGATATTAGAGCATGATCCGAATTCCCTAAGGGAGCAGATATTTTTATTTTATAATTATCTGGCTCTGTTGTGAGAAACAGATCGAGAGTGTTCTCGTAATTTGATGGATTGTCTGGAGTTCGCGTGGGCTCATCAACGAGCTGAGTGAGATTGCATCAAATGCTGAAGTCTTCAGCTTGTTTCCCTGCATCGTCCGTTCTGTTAGAATATCGTAGCCAGTCCATGTTATGGGCATTAAAGTCACCAAGTATAATAACTTCAGCCGTTGGATGATGAATTTGTATCCTACCTTATCGGATAAATGACGAAATAATGTATATGGTTCGTTATCGTATGACGAGCGGTACAAGCAGCAAAAGAATTTGGTACAACTTTGTAGGACAACCTTTATCTGACCCGAATGCATCGTTCGACAGACGACAAAGCTGCCCCAATTCGAGATTTGTGGGACATAACATAATGAATGCCAGTTTAAAGAACTACAGGCCATCAGAAAATCTAACAATCGATGAGCAGCTTTTCCCCTACAGAAGTAGAACACAGTTTACGCAAAACATACCATCGAAGCCTGCCTACCAAATGTGGTATGAAGGGGTGATGGGCTTGTGATTCGAAGACATTCTATCCTCTGAAAGGGGAAATATATACGGGGAAACCAAAGTAATGGCCCACGTGAAACACAGTTAAGGGAAAAGGTAGTCAAACAGTTCGTCATTACGAAGGATCCGGCCGTAATATTACTATATATGGACTACTTTTCACTGCTATTGATCTCGCCGATTATTTCTTGAGAAAAAATTTAACGTTGGTTATATAAAGCTTGTATCCCAACAGAAATGCTGAAGACTGGACCACGTGGAGTACAGTCGTCTCTATTTGGGTTCATAGGGAATAAGACAATCGTTTCCTACATTCCTAAAAAAGATAAGGCCGTTATATTTGTATCTAGAATGCACCACGACAATGCCATATTGGATGATAAAAATAAGCCTGATATCATAAAATACTACAATACAAAAGGCGGTGTGGATGTGATGGACAAAATGGAAAGTCATTTTATTACAAAACGAGCACATTTGTTCTGCATATACTGCTTTAAAATTCACCACTTTGAAGTTGAGGCACTTTTCAAGCATTTTTCCAAAGCCTTCGGAAAAACTATTTGGGTCGGTTGTGGTTCCATAGAGACTTGCAAACAGATGACGAAGCGGTAGCTAATTTGCATGTAATAAGCACACAACCATTGCAAAGGACGACCAAAATGTTTTTCTAGCAATACAACAATGACGCCGTTTTTATGTCATGTACTTACAGCAGTGCCATCACACCCAATTGCTAGCAAAGACGTACGAAATTCAAAATTTTTTTTCCGGAAAGTCAACTAACTTCTTGTTACTGCTTTTCCCGAAACAATTGAAAGATGTCCGATGTACTTTGAATCTGGCTGCGATATAAGTGCGAAATGTTCTTCAGTAACAGTATTTCGATTTGATATGTTGCAGTATTGGCGATGAATAACGTTTGATCAGTAAGCTGCTGGTTTTAGAAAACCTAATACAACATAATTATCATTCAGCTTTTGTGGGGCACCAAAAACAGGGTAACGCAAATTTTTACGAATTTTGGGCATTTTTTTAATAAGTCAATGGCAAAGAAATTTATTTTTGTAAGAATGGATGTCCAGGAAATGTTTATGAAAGGGGTGAAACGAGTAACTTAGTTAAAGGTATAAAAATATTAAATTAGTTTAATGTGCGTATTAAATAGAATTCAAAAAAATATTAAAAATTACTCTGAATTGAAGGAGGAATTAAATTTACCTAGGCCTTGAATTGTTTTTAATTCAAGTACCTAATTTGCGGCAACTGAAAGTAAAATCATAGGTTCTTGATTTTTTGCATAAATGATGTCCTAATTATAGGGTCACCAATTAAAAAAATGTCTGTCTTCCATATTCAGTCCAGCCTAGTATTATGTTAATAAAATTTATTGCAATCCTTTCTGTGAAAAGTTTTCATAAAAATAAGTAAAAACAAGTAAAAGTGATAACATCCGCCTGGCCGATGCTTTGATACCCTATCCACTGCATCAAGCCATGCAAAATGTTTCCCATATGAGTAAGTATCTATGTACGTTCACGCATGGATGTACTATTGGTTTTATACGAGAGGCACAAGAACTACTTGACCGACATAGTCCGTTTTCCATATAAACCTGACGATGGTAAAAAGAAGTTTTCTTACAAAATTTCATTCGTCTAGCTTGTCTAGTGATCCTGACTTAGGGTCTAGTTATAGCTATCATTGAAATGCATCATTGGAACAAATCAGTGGAATGGTGGTTTCATTTTTTTGACAAGTCGGTTATAGCAATCATTGAAAAATTCCTGTCAGTGAAAGAACCTGTCAGTGACTTTTCAACAACGAGTCTAGGCTTTGAGGTTAGAGTTGATCATTGAAAGCAAAACTGACAGCTGAGAATAGGAAGAGAATCGAACACATCAGTGAAACGATTGGGTTCCAAATTGGAGAAACGAGAATCAGCTGTTCATTGAAATCGATTTCGATCAGTGAAATAATAAAATTGAATTTAAAGAAAAGTTTTAATCAAAATTAAGAAATTTTTATCGTAAAAAAATTTCACAATTGATTAGCTTTATTTTGATACCAACTAACGCCTATATTGTTTGATTATTCGTCTTAAAATCGGAAATCAAAATTTTCAATGATGCTTTTCAGTGATACCTATAACTAGGGCCTTAGAATATTATACTTTAGGAGACCCCCGGCGACTCCTTCTTGACGTTACAAATGTAATAGCAAAGTGAATTTACCTTCCAGTGGAGGGTACTCTCCTTCTGAGAGGTATCTATTAATTTAAACCCGCTAAATAGGCAAACTATCACACTCGCTCATTAGAATTAAAGTTGTAATTAAATTTGGAACATTAATAGGTAAGGTATATGCATTGTCCTGTTAAACAAGAACATTCATAATGCATTTCAATCGAAGTTAATGAAGTCGTTTTAGCTACCATACGTCCAGTCCATAGTCCATACGACCATACTACATACATCATAACAAATCGCTGTCGCCTGAAGTAAGGTTGAGTACTTGCATATGAATTAATAGAAATGCATATTGGGGCGTACATGTAGAATGTAGATATTTTCCTCAATTAATGTGATTTAACGAACTTAATGGACTTTTTGTAGAAGTGATCTCATGCAAATACCGACTAAATTAAAATTATGAGGGTACATATTACGATTCGGTGTGTAGAAGGAGATGGACCTTACTACTCGTACTCAGCTCGTATACTATTCATACTTCAAGTTAAGTAGGTCGCCATAACGTATATTGCATAATGAAATTCCTGATTAAATTGCTTGTGTATATGCATATAAGGCTAGGGCATATTTTCGCGGACAATTACGTTTCGCAATTATAAAGTAAAAACATTTAGTGGCCTCAAATTTAAAACGTGCACATCAGGCAAGGCACGCTGATAAAAGGACACGGAGTGCGCGATTTTGGTGGCCAACTTCATTAAAATGTTAGTCCAGGCCACAGCGCATACCAACTGCACAGCAGCGGATACAATACATTTAAACTTTGTTGCATTAAAACATGTCCTGGCTTCAATGATTTTGGACTGTATCCAGCAAATACTACCTACATATTATTATGATGATGCATGGGGCGGTTTTGAAAATTCCGACATTCTGTAATTTCAATTCTGCTTCTGAACTTATTAACCGTGAATGGATTATCAGCTGCACAAACAATAGCTATACGGTTTGAATTCAACACAGAATACCAAATGTGGCACTATTTTTTAGACGGATAAAACGTGCGAAGATAAAACTTCTATAATAATATAGAATATACATATTATAATATACTGTTGTGGAACGGCAAGTGCGAAAGTCACGAAATTTAATGTAAACCTAGCTTATCCCACTTCTCCCTTTTCTATGATATTTGTTTCGATTGAAAGTATAGCCAGATTAGTCAACCTATTTTGGCTCATTGTTGATCTTAGATAAGTCTTAATTGATTTCAATTTTGAAAAGCTTCGTTCACAAGATGCCACTGAGACGCAAATTGTTGAGAAAATTCTCATCGCCAATGACAGGCTAGGTAACGAGTCTGAAAAGTCAGTCACTTACTTATGGGATAATTGTCTGGTGGACAGCCTTGGAGAAAGGCATAAATAGAGACTATCTAAGCAGGGTCTAGCTATTTCATCTATTATCCCTTGATATTTTCAGCAAGCAAGCGGCGAGTGCAGCCATTTGCCATTTGTCAAAGAAAGACTTTGGCCACGCCTCTATTCTGAAGAACATCGTAATCTCAACACTGACTATGCACCACCACATCTCAAAATTTTGACAAGACCTTTCTCGTCACTATCCCTCCAGATCCAGAGCAATCTAGAATGAGGATACTTTCGCAGAAGAGGAATCAGTTCACTTCTATACTGACGGCTCAAAAACCAAAGACGGAGTTGGTGGGGGTGTATTCTCCCAAAGACTTAGTCTCAAGCTCTCCTACCGTCTACCAAATTATTGTAGCGTGTTCCAGGCGGAATGAATATCGATAAAAGAAGTCTTATCTTGGCTCAAGAAAAACGTGATATCCGCATATTTTCGGACAGCCAATCAGCCATCAAATCCTTGGATTCGATCTCTATAACTTTTCTAGATCTTGTTACGTGGCTATAGGAATTTCTCACCTCCTGTACCTACCTAGAAAAAAAATTTTTTTGTTGATAAAAATTCACTTCGGTATTGCAAAGCCCATGTAGGGTCAGTTGGGGTAAATGTGAACATGGGGTAATTGTAAACGGCGGTTATTTTACCCTTTCAAAATTAGTTGTAGTAGGCAAAGATACAAAAAAAATTAAATTTGAATTATTTTAGTCCTAAAGAGAACGTGTGTCCTAAAAGTGAAAATCAGTTTTGTGAGTGTTTCTATATTTGTGTGTGAAGGTGTTTATAATAAAAACGTGAGTAATATTATTATTTGATTCATCAATTAAAAAGTGTAAGGAACTAGATTCGTTGATGACTTTCCTTAAATGTGTAGTTATTTTATTGTTATTTTCATGTTTACATTTACCCCAACATTTTTTGCATATGAGGGAAATGTAAACATGTTTTTTGGGGTAAATGTAAACAGGTAAATGTAAGCAGTTTTCTGAAATCCTTCCCGTCTCGTATAATTTCCAGTGTTCAGAATGCCACGAACCTATGTTAAGAAGAAGCCCCTTGTTCAATACGACATTCAAGATATACAACGCGCTGTTAATGACATAATTAGTAAGAGAATGACATATCGGGAGTGTGAAGCACACTACGGCATTCCGATAGCTGTCATATTTAACCGGATTAAGGGACGTAAAACACCGTTAAAAATTATTGGCTCCGGGCGAACATCTGCCATTCCCATAGAAACCGAAAATGAAATAGTTCAATGCGTTATCACTCGCTCAGAAATGGGAATACCATGCGATAAGAAAGAGCTAAAGCAATTGGTTGGAGAGTATATACAAGTCAGCGGACTAAAAACACCGTTTAAGGACAATATTCCAGGAGAGGACTGGTATTTGGGCTTCATGAAGCGACATCCGAGACTATCGTTGAAAAAACCAGAACATCTGCAAAAGCTTCGCAAAGACGCGAGAAATCCTGAAGTCGTTTACGATTTTTATGATAAGCTTCAGAAAGTCGTTGAAACAAACAATTTAACCGACAAGCCACAATTCGTGTTCAATGCTGATGAAAGTGGATTTCATCATGATCCTAGTCGCATTCGTGCGTTGGGTGTTAAGGGCAAGGCGCTAAGCAGAGTTTCAGGAGGGTCTGGGCGTGAGTCCACTACAGTGCTCGCATGCATCTCTGCAGATGGTTCCGTTCTTCCGCCGCTTATAATTTTTAAAGGCGCTGCGGTACAGGCTAGATGGACCTCTGAAGATGGGTTTCCTGGAACCCTGTATGCTAGGGTGGGCCGAAAAAACAATTTTTTTTATTTTCAAGTCGTAATACCGCGGAAAAGTTGCTAATTGTGGAGACTAAAAAGAGGTAAAAAAAATAAATAAAATCGGTTCATATCTTCCGGTCGCGCATGTCCTCTAAATTTTTGGAAAATTTCGAAAAATTCGCATTTTTAAGATAATTTGTTATTTTTCTTAACCTGTGAAGATTTATATGTAATAGCTTAAATTCTTATGTATTAGAACCACAGAAACCCATATGTTTAAATATCATTTAAGTCCATCAGCATCTTCTAGGCGCGCATTGCATTCAAAGTTATTGAAATTTACGAAAAACAAATAAATAAAGGTAGATCACAGTTCGAAGAAAAAAATACTGACAACTTACATGTTTTTTTTTTGGTTCTCTTTATTGAATTTTCTATATATATATATAAAATATTTAATGTTTAAAAGAAATTATTTTATACTATTAGCAATATTCATTCAATTGAATTTTTTTTTATTGAGGGAAGAGTTTCAAGTCCAAGAAACTCATATTAAACAATTGATGAATATCTCCGTCATTCATTCGTAGCTGAAGGTATATTAAAATGTGATTTATGGGCGAAAATAGGCATGGTTGACCTTGACAGCAGAGTTGTTCTGATAAAACCATCCCTAGACTCAGCTCCGCAAACTTGAGGCTTCTGCTGTATCTCAATAAGGGACTGAGCCACTTTAAATATGTGATTTAATATCATCGTCACTGATATATTTTAATAATGGTGGAGAAGATAAACGTGTTTTCTATCGTCTTGTGCCATGGCAAACATTAAATGTACTGGATGAGCGAAAAAGCCATTTCGTTCTATCACAGGGTCGACAATATTACGTAAAATATCAGAGAGGTATCTTGAAGATTGTATTGATTGGTACACAAGTTTTGGTCCCTGTGTAAAGTTTTTACTTGTTCTAATACTAGACTACATTGGCATGTATGACATAAAAACAAATAGAAATATTTCTTGAAGTTAAGGTGAGGGAATTTCTTCACTTATGAACAATCTGAGAGTTCGATTTGCTGCTGTCCTGTCAACCACCTCGAGTGTGACAAGGGACCAGGATCTCATACAGCCAAGTCCTCTTTACGATTTCCCGACTATATTGCCATGGAAATATCGAGTAGATAATTATAAATTGCTGGTCCTTACTTAGTACATTTCTGTCTACTGTCGGGATCTGAAAGTCAATACTCTTAAGCCAACCACTGGACGTTTTTCGCAGCCACTCAGCTTTTCACCGATTGGTCCTCTCAAAGATTTTGGACCCGTTGATTTACTGTCTAGGGTGTAAGTATTAAAACAGATGTCGAAAGGGTAGTTCATTAAAATGAAGAAGGCAAACTGCCCATTGCAACTGTTTCCCCAAATGCATTTCTATTCGGCGAATCATACCATTCTTCCAACCTGTATTAACAGCAGTACCGTCACATCCTATGACAACTAATTTTTCAAGAGATATACCACGATCGGACAGATAAGAAATAATAAAACTGAGAATGTTTTCAGAGCTTCCAGAAGTTGGAGTAACATGTCCGATGTAGTCTGAACCAGGGGGTCTAGCACGTAACTTGATACAATCGAGCTCTGGCAGCACCTAATTTGTCTCAATCGATTATTCTCGATTGATTATCCTCGATTGAGACAAATTAGGTGCTGCCAGAGCTCGATTGTATCGACCGAACTCGATTGTATCAAGTTACGTGCTAGACCCCCAAGTTATTGAATTAGAGAGTAATGTTCTTCCTTTTTAACTCTGCGGAACCTTTTGGAATGAGCTAGATCTACCACCAAAGTGTCGTCCTTTCTCCCATCCAAATAAAGACTTTGTAGTGACAATTCATCAGATTTGCTTTTTGTCTATAAAATGGGAGACGTCAGAATGGGTAATTAGTTCAACGTCGAGCAAAACACTTGATGTGATTGCAGCGGTTAGATTTAACAGCAGTTGCGCGAGCGGAAGACCTTAACCGATTTGAACCAATCTTTTTTTAATATCATCATCGGTTCGAGTAAGAGTCGAAGAGAGCTATTACATTTAAATCTTGACAAGTTAAGTAAGATAATAAATTATCTTAAAAATGCGAATTTTTCGAAATTTTGCAAAAATTTAGAGGACATGCGCGACCGGAAGATATGAACCGATTTTATTTATTTTTTTTACCTCTTTTTAGTCTCCACAATTAGCAACTTTTCCGCGGTATTACGACTTGAAAATAAAAAAAATTGTTTTTTCGGCCCACCCTACTGTATGCATCTTCAGCAAATGGGTGGATGGAGGAGCCTCAATTTTTCCATTGGCTATCAAATGGATTCATCCCTTTTGTTAAAAATCTTCGTGAAAGATACGGTGATCCCAACCAAGCAGCGTTGTTGGTGTACGACGGCCATTGCAGTCATATAAGTGTCCAAATAGTGGAGAAAGCTCTGCAGAATAACGTGGTATTAATGCGCCTTCCTAGCCATCTTACTGATAAGTTGCAACCATTAGATAAATGCGTTTTTGGGCCAGTGAAAACTGCTTGGGAAAAAAAACTGATAGCTTATGGAAAATCGCAAATGGGAAAAGGTTGCATGCGTATTGGTAAACAGATATTTTTTCAACTTATTGGCGAAATATGGAGAGAATCTATGAGCAGTGCAAACATAATTTCTGGGTTTGTCAGTACCGGTACTTTCCCAGTTAACAGAACTAAGTTTCCTCAGGATGAATTTTCTCCGCAAGCTCTACAAAGGTACCTTGAACAATCAACTGCTTCTCATGTCCAAGAAAATGTTGAAGGCGATATAGGTAGGTAATTTTATGATTTTGTTAAATCGTAGGTAGGTACTCATTTCTCACCCTATTAGATACGAGACAACGCAACGATGAAGGGGTGATAGAGAGTTTGAATAATTCCATACAAACACCTGCTGTTAGCGAACAACAGCATGTAGTTGAAGGTGAGAAATTCGAGATTTAAGATACAATCTACAATTTTTAGTCTATCCGCGGTACTAATAATCATTTTTAGTGCCCAGGCTAACTTTTACAAAGTCACAATGGCGAAAATTTCCATATAAAATGATCGATTGTGACCGCCAAAATATTTAAGTTGAAGATTAAAAATGATTATTGGTAGGGCCCTATATTTATTTACCTATATTATAATCACCACTTACCATTAACCCATAGCTCACCCTGGTCCTTACATAAGCGATCTGTTTTGCAATAGCCCTTCAACATCTAAGGTCATTGAACCCTCGGTCGAACCAAAAAAACCAGTTCCAAGACTTAGGCAAATGACGTATGGCGAAGTTCTGACTTCGGACGAAGTACTTAAGCGACTCAAGGAAGCGGAAGACAAAAAAATAGCCAAAAAAACACCCAAGCCCAAGAGAAAGTCCGCTATAGAACCGAAAAAACCGCTGCCAAAGAAAAAACGTAATAGCACGAGTTCAGAGGACTCCGCCAACGAAAGAGACGTTGTCTACGAGGATGATAGTCCATGGAACGAGGAGTTCGATTTCGATGACGTAGATGAGAATGAGGAGCTAGATCCCGCTGATTCAGCTAGGCTTTCAAAGGGTAGATTTCTTCTTATCAAACTTATGGGAGGTAGCAGACTCACTATAGTCTTCAAGTACGTGTGCGTTGTCGAATCGTGTGAACAAAGTGATGAGATTGAGGTGATGCTGCTCAAAAGTTTGGACACCGCAAAGAAGACTTTTTCACTAATTCCAAACGATATTAAGAAGATTCGCTTCACAGATATTATAGGAATTCTGCCTGATCCGACACTTATCATGCAGGGAACAAGAATTCACTACAAATTTGATAAGACTATAGACATTAACGAAAAGTAAATTCAGTTTTAATCTACCAACCTAATAATACCGACCTGCGTTTAGGTATTTTGTCATGTTTGTATGTTTGTATCTATGTTTTTTTAAAGTTCTTAATAAAATGTTCCTATTTTTTTAATTAAAACATCAATTTTTTATTTTTAACACTCTTATTATGCTTTTTTCAGGCCATAGTTTAACAGGTAATAATCCATTATGGGGTAAATGTAAACATTGTGAAAACCGACTTTAAAGGTAAAAAATTAATAACGAATTCTCTCTTGTTTACATTCACCCCATATGGAAGTCCCTAGTATCTACAGGAATCGAACGCACTGTTCACATTTACCCTCGCATTTACCCCTTGATTTTCAAAATAATTGGGGGAAATGTAAACAACGTCGGGGTAAATGTAAACACTGGTCTTTTAGGCTTCATGGGTTTTAACCGCGAGTTACTGATCTGCAGTGCAATTCCTTGTGGTTTCTTTAATAACAATGTGCATTTTCGAAAGTTAAAAAGGTGTACTCGAATTTTTTTTTTTAATTTTTCAAAATAATGGTTTAATGGTTTAATGGTTTAAAAAAATGCGGAAAGTGTTTCCATTTACCCCAATTGACCCTACCTGAAATGAAAACGAGAAGAAAACAATAAAATAAAAAAAAATGTAAACAAAATAATTTGCATTGGAGATTGTCTGCTAAATCCGTCGTATTACGCGTTTTAGCGGACAAACTCCACTAGCAGAGAATAATGCTTACCTGTGCAATTAATTACAGCAATCTGAAATAAAGAAAATAATTATAAATTAGTTTGAAACAAAAAAAATTAAAATTGTACTTACCAATATTGTGTCCATCTGCTGTGATTTTGATGTGCGTTTGACGGTTTGTCTTGCACTCGTTTCCCCTTCGTTAAGTTTTCTTCTTTCCGTTTCAGTGCGTTCCAGTGCAATAAGTGATCGTGAAGATGTGTTGATTTATATTTTTTTTTGTAATTTATGTTATTTTCTCTATGTTAGCTATCGTTACGTTTTGTATGTATGTTATATACCTAATAAAATAACACTTGACGACGATAGGAAATTGGGAAATTAGGAGACCCCTTGCTCTCATTCCAGTGAATAGAGGAGAAGAAGTACGGGCCCTCACAATTATCAAAGCCCAATAGAGAACGGTCGATGCCCTTTCTAACGACAGTTAAAACTTTAAAATTACGTCATACAGTGAAAGACAAAAGGAAAAATCGTGTTAAAGAAAAATTTTGAGTGTAAAACTCTACGAGTCGAAATCGACACTCGAAAGGCGAATTCAGGAACTCAATACTGACGTTGCAGAGGTTAAATCGCTAGATGTGACTTTGGCTCCTGTAAAAGCCCAACGATAGTGTGCTCGCCAATAATTCTGTGGGCCGTAAAAGCGACAATTCTGCCGTTTGGACTGCTAGCGGTCTGAAAATTACACCCCAGCCAACGGTCTCAACGAACGATAACGGGTCCCAAACCCACAGATGTGACACAAACGGCTCTACAGGCCCGAGTATACGCCTTCCCAGTATAGGGATATACACAGATATCAGGGTGCTACATACACCGACATCTTCCCTCCCTGACCACGCACGCAACACCAAAGGCAGTTGAACAGCGGGGTGCTCCGCCACCATAAAAGCGACCCAACCAACAGTGTGCATGCTATCGCCACTACAGTGTGGGCAACAGCACCATCATCATCATCAGCAGCATGTTGTGATTTTTTTTTTTTAAGTGCCACGTACCAATAGCGTAGTTAAAATTTTTTTTTCGATTATAGTTTTAACGTAGTTTTTTTTTTTTTTTTTTTTTGCTTTTGCATAGTTTTAATCTGCTTTTAATAGTAAGTTTTGTGCGCGGTAGATTAGAAAAGAGGCAGTTCAAGCCAAACATTTTCCGGATACGAAACTTCTTGTGCTGGCGCCAGAACAACGGGGGACGTTAAAAATCGTGAGTAATTTTAGTTTTTTTTTGATATTGTTTTTTTAAATTTTGAATTTAGTAGTAGTAAAGGGTCCGCCAAATAATTTTTTTTTTTGAAAATGCTATAAAAAAAAACTACTGAATATTTTCTCAAATTTCTTTTTTATTTGAAAGTACAATCCTTCCGGTTAATAATGGAAAATAATTTCATTCAAATGGCTGCCTCGGCTGGCCATGCAGTAGCCTACACGATCGGTCCAATTTTTAAGCACATTATCGATTGTGTGCAGCTGTATTTCACCAATGGCTTCACGAATATTGTCCTTCAAAGCGTCAATTATCTCTGGCATGTCGGCGTAACACTTATCTTTTACGGCACCCCACAAATAATAGTCCAACGGTGTCAAATCGCAGCTCCGCGGTGGCCTAACGACATGAGCTCTGCGGCTGATAATGCGCAAGGTATATGAATAGAAGGTAATATATTGCGCATCCCGCAATGGCGGCCAATTGTGACTGTGCAATAATCGTATAGAAATAATATGCGCGCGCATGAGATATGGCGGACAATTGTGACTATTCGTATGGAAAAGCATGCCTTTTTGACAGATGCGCAGAACGAAACGAAAATGAGTGCTCGGAATATATTACCTTCTATTCATATACCTTGGATAATGCGATCCTCAAAAACAGGGCGCAAAACATCGAGTGTAGCTTCGGCTATGTGGCACGTAGCGCCGTCCTGTTGAAACCAAATGTTGCCAATATCCTCCTCTTCAATTTTTGTGAACAAAAATTCGTTCAACATGGCCCGATAACGATCGCCATTGACTGTAACGGCCACTCCTTGCTCATTTTCGAAGAAATGGCCCAATTATGCCTCTGGACCAAAATCCGCACCAAACAGTGACTCGTTTTGGGTATATCGGCTTTTCAATGTATGCGTGCGGGTTTTCTGTGCCCCAAATGCGACAATTTTGCTTGTTTACATACCCGCCAAGATCAAAATGAGCTTCATTTGAAAAGATGTTTTTTTTTTTTGGCAAAATCGGCATCTTCTCTAAGTCCATCGCAGGCCTACTTAGCGAAGTGAAAACGCATTGGATGGTCAGTTGGCTTCAACTCCTGAACCAAATGGACTTTGTATAGCGTCATACCAAGGTCTTTATGCAAAATTCGTCTCAATGATGTCTCCGAAATGTTCAATTGTTGAGAACGACGGTGAATTGATGTTGATGGCGCTTCACGCACACAATTTTCTCGGGTGTACGCACTGTTTTTGGCTTTTCACGCTTTGGTTTATCGACGAGGATTCCAGTTTCTTTCACTTTTTTATTGAAAAAACTAGATGTACCCGGCTTTGCCCGTGCACAGGAATTGTATTTCTTAGGTCTTATATAATAATGTTATATCGTAAAATGCGAAAAATATGAATAAATCTATTTTCTGGAATTTTCTTTTTGCCCAAACCTGAAATACAGCAATACGAACAAAACAAAAAAAGAATCGTCAAAATCGGGCCAGCGGTTATAGAGTAACAACGTCATCAAGTTTCACCCCATAGAAGTTGTTTTTTTCTATGAGAGGGCCACGCGCCTTTTTCCAATTTTGAGAGAAACTATCCACCAGGCCAATACCTAAGACTATCTGTAAATTTTAGCTCAATTGAGTCGGTGGTTTTCAAGTTTTACGTAGCCGAACACAAATCACGATCAATTTTTATAAAGGGTAGTTAAATCTTAAGGGCCGATGTTGAATGTGAACCACACCTAAACGTCAATTTTTTTCTGCATTTCATTTGACATTTCTCATTTGACAATTTGAACCATGGAAAGATACACAATCGAGCAACGCGTTAAAGTTATTCAGGCTTATTATGAAAATGGGCGTTCAAATCAAAATGCATATCGTGCACCTCGAGCTTTTTTCGGTCAATTTAATCGTCCAAATGTGCGTGCAATCGGAAAAATCGTGCAAAAATTTGAGCAAACCGGGTCTGTAGGAGATGTGAAAACATCAGTGCATGCTCTTATAGCTCGTACTGAAGTAAATATTGCTGCTGTTCGCGATAGTGTGGCTGAAGATCCTCCACCTCAACTCGTCGTCGTGCCAAACATTATGCATAAAGACTTGCATTTACGCGCTTACAAGGTGCAATTGACTCAAGAACTAAAGCTTCTTGACCATTTCAAGCGTCGTCAATGGTCAGAATGTTGGCAAGAAATGGCAACAGTGGATGATCAATTTTCGAAGAAAATTATCTTCAGTGATGAGGCACATTTTCACCTCAGTGGATTCGTCAATAATCAGAATTGCCGCATTTGGTCGAAAAACCAATGCACCCACAAAGAGTGACTGTTTGGTGCGGTTTAACAGCATAGAACCTCAATTATGCCTCAGCGTCATCGAAAATTTGGACCATCGGATGGAGGTGTGCCGCCGAGGTCGCGGCGGGCGTTTGGCCGATATTTTGTTCAATACATAATTGAACCATACCAATATTATCATAATAAAAAGAAATGAAAATAATTTCCTAAATAATTTGTGTTTTATTCAAAATCAACATCGGCCCTTAAAACTTAACCACCCTTTATATAAAGAAGATAAAGTTAATTTATTTAATTAAAAAGCTTGTAGTAGCTTGTATCAGGAAACGACACTTTATGCAATTAAATCAATATTTATTTATTTTGTGTTCAAAGTGCCGATTGCTTAGTTACTTCTTCGACTCCACCCAAACCTACAACCCGGCTATTCCCCACACCCCACTTTGCCTAACAACACCAACAAATTTTGTAACGGTTTCCCACGCCATTTTTCTAACACTGCAAAACTAGTCCTAAACGGATATGACACCTTTCCCATGCGCATGTGCAAATCATTAAACAAGGAAATTGCACGCGTAGCCATTTTTGCGCACTCATAATTTTTTTCCCCATATTCATAGGAATATTTCAATAACAACATTCCTTCTCCCAATCCCACCAATGCCCACGCGGAGAAGTAGAAATTAAGTTTAGTTTAAGAATAGAACTCAAGAAGCAAAGTAATGAATTGTAATTAAAAATGTTTATTAAAAAAAAAGAATTACTAAAAAAAATAAAGAACAAAAAACAAACAAAAAAGTTTTTTTTTATTTTAAACCACGACGCGTAAGTCGTTATTGTTGTAATATACTGAATTGCATTGGAGATTCTTTATCGCTTTCATTTCAAGAAATAATACATATTTAGAATTTTAAATCATTACCTAACTACTATCATTAAATCATTAGGTACTGCACTATCAATACTTGACCCAAATTCAGTCGAATTTTAGACTTGTCAATTAGTTCCATACTGACAACATTTTTACTACCAATTTGTCAGAAAATGTATGACTTCCTCGGAAATTCATAAATTTTCATTGTTATGAGTATGACAATATTATTATGAAACGACATTTTGACAGTAATTTAAAGTCGTTAGTTTGAATTCACACATATCACCTGTCCCTTTGAGTGGAATATAGTGCAATACATTTTGGACTTCCACTTCATTCATATTTTTGTACAGCAAATGGCTTGTGCCCCTTTACCAAAAAAAAAAAAAAAATTTAGGTATACGAATAATTTTTCTTTTGAAAAAGCCATAAAACAGAACTGGCAAAGCATATGTTGTGTATAGCGTATATTTCGTAATCGAGTCAGGATTTTTGAGGCCACATGTTTTGCCAAGCAGGACCTAAATGTTCACTACTGGACGAACTTCTTATAACAACTTATGTATGTACCTCAAAGTGTCGTGTTGTACTAGGCGTGAACGAACAAATGTGTGCTTCTTTGTTGTTTGCATTTATTTGGATTAAGTTTTATAAATTCGCTTCACGCTAAATAGTACACACGATCCAATGCCATGATTCGAAATTACTAAAAATACAAATGAATTCTCCGGCTGTGTCATAAGGTTAAGGTACTCGCTATGATACCTTAACCTTATGACGAGAACCAACAACAACAAAAAACTGGTCAGAATCTCTTTATTTATTTTCATTAAAACCCTCGTTTTCTGCCAGGCTATTAATTAGACCAAAACCTCAAAAGGCAAACACATCAATAGAGTCATTGAGTATAACCGATAAATGTTTCTATCTAACGTTCGATGACACTTCACTTTGCTATGGCAGAATTCATATATTGGGCAAATAGCCTCTTGGGTTTGTACGGGTGGCTGGCCCGACTGGGGGTTGGTATTTTTTTCCTCGTTTGACTATCCCCACTGTATCGAAATGAACGTAAAACGACACCTCAAGTAAATTTATCGTTTTCATCCCTCAGTGAACAAACAAATTTAAGGGTTACTACAACGGTAAGGTATACACTATACGAGTTGGTTAGCTTGAACTTAAATCCTTCCATAACCGATTTTCGTTTCCTGAAAAATTACCCAACCGTATTGAGGGATCAGGATATGTTGAAGTTAAACGATTATTGAAGCAAAATACGTTTTGGGTTCCTTGGTTCCACCACTACTGGTCTCGGCGATATGGTTGTTTCGTTATTATATTCAGCTATAGCTATACCACATATACTGCATCAACATGGTCTCCTTACAGACACATCACCCACGATGATGTTGCTATATTGGAAGAGAATACGTATTTATACCAACAATGTATAGACATATATTTCGATTCCATCGACGGCTAGGAAGATGCGCTATCAATTGAGACGGAATGAAGTTGCTTCTGTTTTAATCACCGAACGGAAAAGTCTTGTTAATGAGTTATTGTATAGGGATGTCCTTTTCCTTTGCTTGGAATATTTTCCAGAAGCAAAGGCACTTAGTGCTATTCATTTTACAGTTAGATCGACTTCCGGAAAAGTTCCATACCTATACCATCTAATTGAAGCCCATAAGTTTTACTTCACGGACGAAGCGGCACAAAGACTAAGCCAAACAGGGAGCCCCAGTAGATTTAGTCCGATTTCACCTACAAACTTTTTATTAAAACGAACTTCAAAAATTAACACAAAATTGAAGAAGTTGAGGGTATTAAAAGTTCGATTCTTTAATTCTTCAAGATTGTGCTTGAAGTTTATTTTTTCCTCATTACCTACCTTTTTTTGCATTTTCTACTCGCTTCCCAAGTTGGCGAAACTTTTCTGTCCATCTTTGTCCTCTGTTGCCGGCAGTATTCCCATCAGAGCGGATGAATGTCGAAGAGGACAATTTTCTTCTGAAAAGAAAATAAAGGAAAACTAAGTGAAGAGTAATCTTTAGATGTTGCTTGACTGTAGATTTTTCAAAGCTAATTTTACAGCTTTTAGATCGTAAAGTTAAGGATTAAAAAGCTTTAAGGTCATGCCTGCCTAGAGGCAAATGAAAATGGCACGACGCGTATACTACAGCGGGCATAAGGAGAACAAGATCTAAGGGATGGAAATGGAATTAAATTATCGTATTTTAGTTAACCCTATACCAAAGGATTTGGTTTTGCCGGAAAAAGGCCAGCAAAGTTGGCTGCATGGGCCAAAGGCGACGATATGGTGAGAAGGGGCAGATGCAGAACTATATGGAGTTTCTTTCCCATCAGTGGTCACGGTGAATATAAGAAGTGTACATTTATACCCTGACAGAAAATAATTTTCACATAAATTGCACTCGGAGTCGGAATGGACAAGTTTAAAATATTTATGAATAAAAGTTGACCCCTTTTGAATAAATTGTCAAGAGCTGAAAACTTCAAAGTCCCTTCCACTTGGTTTTCTCTCTTTTCATGCTGTACGAGTATGCTATGCATGGGTGTCGTTTTCTTGTATTTTACTTAAGCCGGAGGTACTTTGCACTTACTTTTAGCATACTTAATGAAAAATTGGGTGAAGTTTGTCGTCGGTTACGAGTGGTTTTGTCTTTATTTATGCATTTGAAAGTGAATAGGCTAACAGAAAAGGCTTCGAAGCAACTTCGTTGTACGAACATTGTGTGAGCTGAACTGTGTCACGACTCAGGAAGGTGTAAATATAATAAGATTTTTTCCCAAGCAGTTGATGTCCATCCGAATGGATAAATTGCAGAGCTTGTGTATAACCGCCATATGCATGTGTAACTGTTTAAGTTTTTGTATATGTGGGTATTCCTATTCCAACACACTTGCATAGACTTGTCTAATAATGCCTCATAGTACAAGAGCTGACCGCAAAAACTCGAGCCCATAAGATTGCAGGATAAAATGTATTTTAATAATAAGCGTGTTTATTTTGCAATTCTAGGTGGTTGGGTGTGTATGAATCGGGCAGGCGCTGATCGGCATCAACCTGGCGGTGCCCAGCTGTTGTAACTTTTCGTACACATCAATTGTGCTTATTTTACCTCCCAGTGGTAACCACCGGGTACTGGTCTGCCCATCCGGGTGTGACTTGCTGAACTTATAAGTGCGAGTGTTAAACACGAAGAAAATAGCAACACTATAATACTCTGTCGGAAAGACTGACTGAACGAGCCTCAGAAGTCTTACATGAGCTCCTCAGAAAGAGGACGCACGGCGGATGAATTCATTAGACTGAATCAACGGTGTCGTCAACAGTCAATACGACAGTTACCTTACTGAGCTACTTCGACATATTTGGAGCTGAGGTCAGTGAGGATTTTTCAGGACTAGTCAGGGTGCTGAAACAGAGATGGTGGCGGATGAACCCTTAATGGGCCAACGGCAGCTCTCACATCCCCGAAGTGGGTTACTGGCACCGGAGGAATCCGGCCCCTTTTGTCCAAGGGGTCCAACAAAGGGCCTGGCCCTCCAGGTTGGGGGTTGTACGCCGGGGTAACTGCCCGACTGCGGAAAACAAACCCAGTTCCGAAACTACAACAAGCCTCGGATACGGATGATTTTACTGTTGACGAACCTGGCAAACGAATAAAGGACAACGAATTTCGGATCTGCACGTGGAATGTTAGGTCCCTTAACCGACCACGTGCAGCCGAACAACTAGCGGAGGCCCTGAACTGCTATAAAGCAGACCTAACCGCCATCCAAGAAGTGCGATGGGATGGACCGGGCAAGAAGAGGATGAAAGACTGCGATATTTACTATGGCGACTGCTATCGGCAGCAAAAACAGCGCTTATTTGGACGTGGATTCGTCGTTGGAGGCAGACTTAGGCAAGAAGTCTTAAGCTTCAACTGTGTGAACGAGCGCCTCACGACAATCCGCGTCAAGGCTAAATTCGCCAACATTAGCCTAATATGCGCCCATGCCCCCACGGAGGAGAAAGACGACGACACCAAAGAGAGGTTCTACGAGCTCTTGGACAAGACATACGAGCAGTGCCCTAACTATGACATTAAAATTGTCCTAGGTGATTTTAATGATCAAAGATAGGAAGATAGGAAGAGAAGGCATCTTTGGTAGTACTGTCGGGAGGTACAGCCTACACGACACCACCTCCGATAACGGATACAGGCTGATCGACTTCGCGGCGGGGCGAAATGTTGTCATATTAAGTACGCGGTTCCCGCATCTCGATATTCATAAAGGCACTTGGAGATCTCCCGATCAATCAACCGTCAACCAGATTGACCACATTGCGATCGACGCAAGGCACTCCTCCAGTATTATGGATATCCGAACGTTCCGAGGGACCAACATTGACTCGGACCACTACCTTGTTGTAGCCAAGGTACGCCTTCGGATATCCTGAACACCGCCAAGACAAGTAAATACTGTGAGGAAGTTTGACGTCGGACGGCTAAAATCGCAAGAGATCACCAGATCGTTCTCCGATCAAGTCTCTCTCAATCTCTCAAGAGGTTCTATGCAGCCAGCATCAAGTATTGAAGACCAGTGGCAACATTGCCAAAAAGCCATCAGAGACGCGGCCTCTGATGTGCTTGGTTTCACTCGACCACCACAACGAAACCCCTAGTTCGACGACGAGTGCCGGCAAGCACATGCAGCGAAACAAGAGGCATACAAAGCGGCGCTGCAAAGAAGGACTAGAGCTGCTCGTGAGCTCTACGCGCAGAAAAGAAGAGACGAACACCGGCTTCTGAGGAGGAAAAAGAAAGAGCACGAGAAGCGCGCGATCGAGGAAATAGAGAGATGCTACAGCAGGAATGAGGTTCGGAAGTTTTACCAAAGGGTAAAAAGAACCTGCCAAGGCTACAGAGCCCGAACCGAAGCCTGCAAGGACGAACAAGGGAACATCGTAGTAGAATCGCAGTCGATGCTGAGGATATGGAAGAACTACTTCTGCAGACTGTTTAACGGCGATGACGAACTAAATTCCGCTGTCAGGCAGAATGAACCATTCAACCTGGACGATATAGACCAATTCCGTCCACCCGACCTGGACGAAGTGAAGATAGCGATATCTAAGCTTAAGTCCATCAAAGCCGCTGGGGCAGATGGCCTAACCGCCGAGGAGCATGCACCAACTCATCTGTAAAATATGGTCGGAGGAAAGTATGCCCGATGAATGAAACCTTAGCATTGTTTGCCCGACCCTCAAGAAAGGAGACCCTCTGAACTGCGCCAACTACAGATGTATTAGTCTTCTTAACATCGCCTACAAGATCTTATCTGCTGTGCTGTGTGAACGCCTGAAGCCTTTCGTCAACAACCTGATTGGTCCCTATCAGTGTGGCTTCAGGCCAGGAAAGTCTACCATCGACCAAATATTCACACTGCGGCAGATCTTGGAGAAAACCCAGGAAGTTCAAATCGATACCCACCACCTTTTCATCGATTTTAAGGCCGCCTATGACAGCATTTATAGAGACGAGCTACACAAAGCAATGTCTAGTTTTGGCATCCCTGCCAAACTCGTCCGTTTGTGTAGGATGACAATGGAGAATGCACGCTGCTCCATCAAGGTCGGTAAAGAACTCACCGAGACCTTCGATGTCAAAAAAGGATTTAGACAAGGCGATGCGCTGTCATGTGACTTTTTCAACATCGTTCTTGAAAGAATAGTACAATACTCGAACGCCAACACCAGAGGCACTATCTTTCAAAAGTCCGTCCATCTACTCGCCTACGCCGACGATATCGACATAATCGGGAGAACGCAGCGTGATGTCACTGGCGCGTTCGTGAGCATTGAGACGGAGGCGGCAAAGATGGGTTTGGCGGTCAATGAGGGCAAGACAAAGTATATGCTGTCATCGAGAAAGGACACCCAACACCGACGTCTTGGACAGAATGTCACTATAGACAGATATAATTGTGAGGTGGTAAAGTACTTTGTCTACCTAGGCTCCGCTATAAACTCAGACAATGACACCAGCGCTGAGATTAAGCGAAGAATAACTCTTGCCAATCGCTGTTTCTTTGGACTAAGAAAGCAATTGAGTAGCAAAGCCCTCTCTCGAACAACTAAAGTGACCCTTTATAAGACCTTAATCATCCCAATCCTAGTTTATGGTGCAGAGGCATGGACTCTATCAAAAGCGGATGAGCTTACTCTTGGTTGCTTCGAGAGGAAAATTCTTCGAGTAATTTTCGGTCCCGTCTGCATAGACGGTGAATGGAGGAGGAGATACAACGACGAACTGTACGGGCTGTACAGCGACATTGACCTAGCCAGAAGAGTGAAGGTCCAACGACTGCGGTGGCTGGGTCATGTAGAGCGAATGGACGTGAATGCTCCGGCCCGGAAGATCTTCGAATCCACACCCGAGGGACGGCGCAGTAGAGGAAGACCGCGACTCAGGTGGCGCACGCAAGTGGAAGGGGACCTTAACCAACTTAGCGTGCGAAACTGGAGACAGCTGGCCAAAGATCGTGCTGGCTGGAGACGCTTGTTGGTTGAGGCCCAGGTCCACCCCGGACTGTAGCGCCACCTTAAGTAAGTAAAGTAAGTAAGATAAACACACAAACAAAAACGCCTTACTGTGACTTGGCATAACTATGCTAGTTGGCATTTGATTTTTCAGCTGTTTTATTTCTGTCTTCACAAAAAAAAATTGCAGAGTCAATTAGTTAAAATTAAAAATGACGAGCACAAGTTAGCTATAGGCATATTAAAATAGTTCACAAATGAGGAGAAAAACATTTCGTCGCCCATATAAGAATACCTCGTAACTCCACATTTGGGGGAAAATTACTTTTTAAAACCATCTTATGGGATCATGACCATAGGTAAGAGTTGGAATAAACACCGAATTAAAGACTGACAACTTAGCTTTGCCACCAAGTTCAGTCCTCCTGATAACAGAATGACCAAGTGTCTCAAAATCGATCCAGCCTGACCAAAACTCGGAATTGCTCCTTCCATCACTCGTGAATAAGACCCCGAGATACTTAAACTTCTCCACCTGTTTCAATGGGACTCCACTAACACGCAGGCGTTCTAGAGACGACCATCACTTCAGATTTGTTCACATTTACCTTCATCTCAGCTTCAACACAATCGGCTACAAACCGATCGAGTGCGCGCTGAAGTTCAGTCTGAGAGGACCCAAGGATGACCAAGTCATCAGCGAAGAGCAAATGACTTATCCTCAGATCTCCCAATTCGAAACGTTCCTCGCCAAGACTACGCTGTAACATCCAGTCCATATAAGTAATGAAAAGGAAAGGCGACAAGACGCACCCCTGGCGAAGTCCAACGCCCACGGTAAAAGGTATTGATTTAACGCCGTTTACCCGAACACAGCTTTTATAGTTTGTGTAAAGAGATTGAATGGCTCTCAAGAGAGAACCATCAATTCCATACTCCTGCCTGTAATACACTCCAGAGTTTCCCTCTAGGGACTCGGTCGTATGCTTTCTCCAAATCTACGAAGCAAGCGCATTAGTCTAGAAAACCTCGCATCTCCCTGAAAACTCTAAATTAGCTTCAGTTAAGTTTTTGTGTAGCTCGTAAGTCCACTGCAATTCTGTTCTCTGGCAGACCTCGTAACTCCGACAAAAAGACAACTCAGCAAACCTCGTAACGCTTGTGCATGATTAGCAAAACTCCTAACTCCACTACTCAAAGTCGATTTGTTATCAGTAATAAATATAGTTAGCTTTTAAAAGGGTAATTAAAACCGTTCGCAAAGAGGGCCATTAGATCCCTTTGGACCTGCCGTCGAGTCTCCGTTAACAATTGGAGTCTTCTAAGACCCCGGATAATATATTGTTTAGATTCGCTTGTGGTTAGACCAGCAATCACCTATGCGGCTGTGGTCTGGTGGACAAAGACTAACGAAGTCACTACAGTTAAAAAGCTAGAACGGGTTCAACGTATAGCCCAGGAACTGCTAGACTACGCTCCACCCCGACCACTGCACTGAATGTCATCCTAGGCCTATTACCACTTCAAATACACATTCTAATGAAGGCAAGACTGAGTATTCATCGTCTGCTCTTTTCGAACAACATTGACCTCTACTTGGCCTAGTCTGGTACACAGACTGTTCTTAGATGGAGTCAGGCGAACTATTCAGTCAGCCTTGGCAAAAGCTCATCCATATTCCAGGCTGAAGTCGTTGCCATTAACCATTCCGCTGGAATAAATTTAAGTTCTAATAAACTATATAGACAGGCAAGCAGCTCTCAAAGCCCTCGACTCATATGGCATAAAATCGAAGCTGGTCCTGGAAACATATATGGCCATCTATGAACTTGCTAAAAAAAACTAGTCATTCCTCACTAGTTACCAACCCACACAGTGCTTTGCAGGAAACAATCCACCGGCATCGCGCTGTGAAGACATCAGCATCTTATCAATCAGCAAATTTTATAGCATTGGATATGTAATGCCACATTTTGGGGTTCCTCTAGGTAGGTAGGTAGCAGTGGCGGTTCACCTTGAACCCAATTAGCACTATAATGTGCCGTTTTGTTACCACGACTCGTGTTACCTGTTTTCTTGTGGTTGTTGAGGGTGTGGTCCGGTCGGTGCCTATAGCCAACCTGTGGAATTGAGAAAACGGATAAGATCCTGTATCCCTTTGCCCGAGATGTCGCTAAGGTCGTCAAGGAATAGTTGGTTCAGTGCGCGCAGTCTGGCTCTCGCTAGAGCTGGACATTTGCAGAGGAAGTGAGACAGAGTTTCTTTTTCATTTATATTACCACAACTGCGGCAATGCGGGTTGTAAGGGATACCTAGCTTGGCCGCATGGTCTCCAATTGGCCAATGCCCCGTGATTATTGCCGTGAGTCTGGCGATATCGGGGCGGGTTCTGTTTAGCAGGTTATTTGTTCTGCTTTGGTTGTAGGTAGGCCATATCTTCCTTGATATGACGCAGTTCGTCAACCCCGACCATCGGAAATTGGCTTTCTGCAGAAAATGCGAATGTATTTGTCCCTTCACCGTTCCTAACGGAATGTGGACCTTCGTTGAGAGCGAGGCATGTAGTGCTGAGTCCTTCCTGGCCAGTTTATCTGCACGCTCATTGCCTGTTACGTCACTATGCCCTGGAACCCAGAGAAGTGTGACCCTGAAGCGCTCGCTCAGACAGGCAAGTTCGTTCCGGCACTCCTGCACCAGTTTGGAGGATATGGTAGCCGAGTCGATGGCTTTGATGGCGGCTTGGCTATCTATAAGGATAGCAATGCTTTGTTTAAGCGTTGTGTCACGCCCTAGTTGCGTGCAAGCTTCTCGAATGGCCAATAATTCCGCCTGGAAAACACTGGCAAAATCCGGTAAGCGTACTGAAATCGATATTTGAGGTGATTCCGAATAGACACCGGCCCCTACACCACAGCTCATCTTAGATCCGTCGGTGTATATGACCGTGTCGAAGCCCTTCACTACTTCGTCCCTCTTCCACTGGTCCCTTGTTGGGAAACCGACGTGGAAGCCTTTCGTGAAGCTTAATTTGGGTGTCATGTAGTCGGTTGGAGACGTGACCATGCCGCTTGGTAGCGAATCCAGGATGTTACTATGGCCATACGGCCTTGCAGTCCAGCATCCCGACTCCTTGAGTCTTATAGCACTGCATAATGCGGTATATTTTGTGTGTAGGTCGAGGGGTAGAAGATGCAAGAGCACAGTAAGGCATCTGTTGGGGCCGACCTCATTGCCCCCGTGGTACCTATACTGGCTGTTCTTTGCAGTCTTTTCAATTTCGTGAGGTTGTAGACTTTGCTCAACGCAGGCCACCATACTAGTGATCCATACGTGAGAATTGGACGCACTACGGCTGTGTACATCCACAAGGTCATCTTTGGTTGAAGACCCCACTTCTTTCCAAAGGTTTTGCTACAAGCATAGAAAGCGACCGATGCCTTCCTTACTCTGTGTTCAATGTTATGTTTCCAGCTAAGTTTTGGATCGAGCATGATACCTAGATACTTAGCGCTGGATGACAGTGTGAGTAGTTGATCGTTTAGACGGGGTAGGGTAAAATCGGGTATTTTGGTTTTGGTAGTGAACAGCATCAGTTCAGTTTTGCTCGGGTTGACACCGAGGCCACAACTTGCAGCCCAGGTGCTTACCTTGTCTAGAGCGGCCCCCATAATTTCACTAATCACGGTGGGAAACTTCCCTGACACTAGTATCACCACGTCGTCCGCATACGCGACAACTTTAACCCGTTCCCTGTCAAGTTTCACCAGAATTTTATTTATAACCATTAGCCATAGTAGAGGCGAGATGACGCCACCCTGCGGCGTTCCTCTATGGGCGAATTTGGTTATATGACTGCTGCCTAGTGTTGCCTGAATAGTTCTTGTCCTGAGCATAGAGACTATCCATTGACTAATAAATTCCTCTATGCCCAGCTCAATCAGAGATTCAAGAATAGCTTCAGTGTGTACGTTATTGAAAGCTCCCTCTATGTCTAAGAAGGAGGCTAGTGTGTATTCTTTATACTGTAGGGATATTTCGATTGTTCGCACTACCTCGTGGAGAGCCGTTTCCGTGGATCTTCCCTTTAGGTAGGCGTGCTGTGATTTGGATAGCAAAGATTCTTCTAGAAAACTTCGCATGTGGATGTCCAGAATACGCTCTAGGGTTTTAAGTACAAAGGAGGTTAAACTAATTGGTCTGAAATCTTTGGCGGTTTCATGCCCACGTTTGCCTACCTTCGGTATAAAGACCACTCTAGCGCGTCTCCAAGTACGTGGTACGTGGTTTAGTATTAAACAGCTTCTGAATATTGACGCCAGCCAAGGTAGTGTTAAGTCTTGCGTTTTCTGTAGCATGACAGGTAGTATGCCGTCAGGGCCCGGAGACTTAAACGGGGAGAAGCTGTTAATAGCCCAGGAAATCTTTTCCTCGGAAATTATTGAAGTGATATTGGTGTGGAATGCAGGTTGTACTTGCCGAGACCTCTCGGGTTCCGTACTAATATCGCTGCATCCGGGAAAGTGGGTATTTATTAGGAGTTCCAGGGTCTCCGCGCAGGATTCGGTCCATCCTCCATCTATCTTTCTCAGAAAGGAAGGGTTGGAGTGTTCCTTGGACAGAATTTTATTTAGCCTGGCAGAGTCCTTAAGGGTTTCTATCGAATGACAGTAATCCATCCAGGCCTCCTTTTTGGATGCCTTTATGGCTTTCTTATAAAGGCTTAAACAGTCCTTATAAGGCTGCCAGAAATTGTGTTTGTGGCAGATGTTGAAAATCGCTCTGGTCATCTGTCTCAGATTGGAGAGGTCTTCGTTCCACCATGGGGGAAATGTTTTTTTGCTACGTTTCACTGGGCACGAGACTTTGTAAGCTGCGTCCATTGCATTCTCAAAAGTCTTTACCTTTGCCTCTAGTTCTTCAATAACTATCGCATTTGTTTTGGGTGTGTTTTTAAGTTTTGTTTGAAGGACTTGGCCAAACTTGGTCCAATTTACCCTCTTGGGGTTTCTAAAAGGTTTAGTGGACTCGGCCTCGAGACCTACATCGTAGAGGATCCATCTGTGGTCTAATGACGAGTCTTCTCTGAACAGCTGGCCCACTGGCTAAAGTCGGCGCGGCAATGCCATTTATCGGACCTGGACCATTCTGTGGTGTCAGTAAAAAACATTTCAGGAAGCACATCAATGCTTAGCCTAAACCAAATCCAAAACTGCACCAGACTATTCTTCCCAAAATTGTCCTCCACTTCATTAATCTGGACAAAAATAACCTGAGAATTCACAAGTATAATTAGCGGCAATGGACTTATGAAAGAAAGTCTTCACCGAATTGGAGCTGAACCGAACCCTACATGTAGAATATGTCTAGGAAGTGACGAATCGTCTCCTCACATACTCATGCAATGTCTGGCCGTCTTTCGCCGCAGAAAGACTATCCTTGGAGAGAAAATCGTCACTTCAGCAAACCTTGCTAACATACCCCAGAGAAGATCATCGTCTACCTGACTGTCTCCGGAGTGAGAAGATGGCTCTATGACCTCACCAGTAAAGGCACAATAAGCTCCTTTTTAAAGACCCCGTTTTCCAAAGGATATTCATGATTTTTATGATAACATAACTCACCATAATAAATAAGACATAATTAATTATGTATTTATGTTAAGTTACCTTAATATAGCAAACAATAAACAGTCGTGTGTTATAGACTAGTTTTTAATTTATTTACAAAGTATTTGTAGAAAACTTCGTAACTACAAGCACAGCTAGTGGGAATACTTCGTAACTCCAATAAATAAAAAATTACTCTTTTCATTTTAAAAACGCTATTTTCAGATGAAAATAATTTTTTTTTTTTTAAATATGAATGAAAAAATACATTAAGTAACATACAATATAAGCTCCGTAGGATATTTTCGTTCCTCCTGAAAAATTTGAAATTTGTGAGTTACGACACGAGGTATTCTTATCAGGCCGACGATTTAGTTTCAGATGGTTTATTTATTGTTGGCAAGCTCTGCAGCAACAGCAAGGTCTAGCCGTAAGAGTAAATTGCAAGACGTAATGGATGTGCCTGCACTTTTACCGACGGATTCAGGATGATTCAAGTTCCAGCGGCGAATCAGTGGCAGTGCACAACTCCTTACGTGCACTATAACATTTCAGAAGTCCCAGTCTGGTCCCAGAGTGTCTTCCTAAATCCAAATTTTGAGTTTCAATTTTTCTTGTCCATATTTTGATTTCTGATGTTTGTTTTCCTTTTTTTTAGGGGAGACTGGAGAACCTTGGTCAGATGGCCTGAGCAGTTTTCAACTAGCCTGGGACACTTTTGAATGGCAGTATTTGTAATTGCTTTTGGCAACGCTATTAAACTACTACAAGCTTTGTAATTTGTTAATAAAATAAATTAACTTCATTTTTTCAATAAAAAAAAAATAAAAAACGACTTAACACAAGCCAACTGAAATTCACAAATTACAAATATTTTACAAATGACTAAAAAAAAACTCTATAAAAACAAAAATGAGTTAGCTGTTCCGAAATTTCGGTGTTCTTGATGTTCCCGGAGAGTTGATGCGGGTGGTGGTAGCTTAGCTTTTATTTCGATGACGCTTAAAGACCACTTGTTCAAATGTGTACCGTTGAGTTTTGTTCAAACTTGCCCCAATAGGCTAAGCGACAAAAAAAATGTGGTACCTACGAACGAATATTCGCAAGTTTTGACAGTCCGTCCACATGAACACTTTTCTAGGTCGCAACAGTTCGCGAATTGAGGTTAAGCTCGAACGAATGTCTTGTTATTATTACTAGTTTAGGAAATGCGAATTAAATGATGTGGATTGCGAATAAGCTGTGACAAATCGTGGCAAGCGTGTTTTCGTTCGCGGCAAAAAGTTTGGAATTCGAAATTTCGTTATTTAAACTGTTTATACACTTGTTTTCTTTATACTTTTTGGTGGGATAATTAATTATCCTCCTCTTGGAATAATAAAATGTGCAATTTTCTGTTTGTAAATGCATAAAAAGTTGATTGTTCACATTTTATAAATGCGTTCGTTCACTCCCACGTGAATGATTCTTTACAAATAGAAAAATTAAAATAGGCAATTTCACTCTTCCAAGTATTAACTACATACCAAGTTCAAATTTTGTTTAATATGTACTTTTAAATATTTTTTAAATGTTGTCTTATTAGCAATGTTCAAATGGGCATCACGATTAAAGGTGCCCCAGTCTCCCCTATTAATTTTGGTTGTCAAATTGACGTCATTTATGACACAATCGATGGCACTTTCGATAAAAATAAAAGCAATCGTAGATTGGTAGCATAATTTTTATCTGGGCTAAAGTAAAGGCCCTGATGATTATCCGGGCTAACGATTCGTATGGAAAACTTGCGAAGCCTATATAGGATTGCAAAAAAAACACGCCTAAATGTTAGTACACACTGAGACAATGGAAAAAAAAGTTTGTGCCTGAGCGGAAGTTGATAAATAACTGTTCCTAGGTACCCTCCTATTGAAGCTAAGCTCTGGGCCTCCGGGTATCGTAGAATAGCGCCAATGCAAATGGACAACTAAACCACCCGGTAGAGGGTTAATGGTGCAGATTGATCTGCGGGGTTCTCGGCTAAAGTTGAGGAACGTCGGCTAGTATTCTTTGGCATCATGTTTGTTTGTGCTGATGGCCATCGTGAACTCCGGAATGTGTTCGTCCCAGCATCGGGGATTCAATTAAGCAGGCATTATGATTCATTGCGAGCCAGGATCGAGCCACAGGGGCAACTTCGGTATATGAAAGAAGGGCAGGGCACACTTGCGGTCGTTCGGCTCAGCTCGTCGGACGGTGGTTGCTCTTGCCCCCTTACCATATACCACCTGCTCCGCACACTTTATTTCGTGTCACCAAAATCAAAGAGAGAAAAAAAAGAAAGAGAAAACTACTTTAAATTGACCTCAGACGGACCATGAACAAAATAGGAAATAAAAAAATAAAAAGAGGAAAAGTAATGCCCGAGAACTTTTGGCTTTGCCCCCAAGGAAGGACGGGAAGATAACCGCGAATCTTTCTAACTCTCTATAACTAACCTAATCTACATCTACAAAAATAGATATAAACCTAACTAACTTAAACTGTCCTAAACTAACTATACCCTAACCGCAACTTCCCTTCCTGCCGTCCCTTAAAGGCAAAGCTTCGCCAAAACTACGAAACAGGCCTGTTGTTGATGGCAGAGGTTGACCAGCCCATCCTTAGTATCGGTGGACACTACCGAATGCTATACCACTCTGGCCGATATTGTTAGTGGTAGCACCTAAACACCCCCTAGTCACAATCACTACCCATGGTATTGAATATTCTTTTGTTTGTGTGTATAGGCTGCATAAATGCGCTGTTTCTGTATTTTTAAACGAGTTCTATGACTTTTTAGGAAGCATTAACTCGAAGAATATGGCTCTTCTAGGTGATTTTAATATTGATATTTCAGCTGATTCTTCGGCTGCTGATGACTTAGTGTCTACTTTGTCTGCTTTTGGTTTTTATTCTTTGTTATCTGATCCAACTCGTGTAACCGAATCGTCCAGTACTTGCATAGATCATATTTTTTTGCGTTTGCATAGGAACAACACAGTCGATTTTAAGACAGCAATATACGACTTGAGGCTAACTGATCATTCTTTAATTTGTATTCAGTTTGATCGCTTAACTAAAATGCAAAATTTTGTGTCTTTCTCTGAGTCCAAAACTATTGATTATTCTGCGCTGAAATCTGCTTTAACATTTGAATTCTGGGATGAAGTTTATGATGAAAATTATCCGACAATTGCATTTGATTTATTTCTAAATAAGTTACAGGCTCATATTTCGAACTGCAGTAAAATTGTCAATGTTGATTCCAAAAAGTTAAAGCGCCTTAAACCTTGGATGTCACTGCCACTTTTAGATAAAATAAAAAAGAAAAACCGTCTCCGTGCCTCGGTCATCAAGCACCCCAATAACATTAGACTAAAAAACTAGGTATTATCTTCGATTATGCAGCGAATTGAAAACCGATGTAGGTACCCAAATGCAAAGATGATTATTACACACGTAGGTTGGCTGACAACCTTGGGAATATTAAAAAGGAATGGAGGCTTGTTAATGAAATTTTGAATCGCAATGCGTCAGATGTTGAACTTAAAATTAATAAAGACAACAAAATTATTTCAAGTCCGATCGATGTAGCTAATACCTTTAATGAGTATTTCTTAAAAATGCCCAATGCTTTTCAGCCGGATAACTCAACTACCACTGATGACGTCATTCGGCATGACGTTTTTAGTCTGGATAGTTTCTGTTTCTTTGATTTTTCTGCATTCGAAATTCATAAATTGATTATGTGGCTTAAATCCACAAATTCAACTTCCCATGATTTGATTTCAAGTTATATACTCAAAAAAAAATTAATTTTTAATTGCAGATGTCTTATGTTACATTTTTAATTTAAGTGTTAGAAAGGGTGTGTTTCCAGATTCCTTAAAAACAGCTATAGTTATCCCATTGCATAAAAAGGGAGATACTTTGGATTTAAATAACTATAGACCTATTTCTCTTCTGTCAGTCTTTTCTAAGGTTTTTGAAAGAGGTATGAAGAATAGAATAATGACATTTTTAAATAGATCTGAATTCTTCAGTGATCTTTAGTTCGGTTTTAGAAATGGTAAATCCACAGAAGATGCCTTATTAAAATTCTGTAGTGAACTTTATAAATCCATTAATGAATCGAATATTCCGGCTGCTTTGTTCATTGATATAACAAAAGCTTTCGATATGGTTGACCATGAGTTATTGTTGACAAAACTTTTTAAAGCTGGATTTAGGGGATTTGTTTACGATTGGTTCTGTTCCTACCTTAACAATCGTAGCCAAAGAACCAGGATCAAAACATATCTAAGTTCGAAATGCTATTTAACGATGGGTATTCCTCAGGGTTCTGTCTTGGGTCCTATATTATTTTTGATATACGTCAACTCTTTGTTTTCGCAACCTTTTAAGGGTATTTTAACTGCTTTTGCTGATGATACCGCACTTTCTTATTCTAATAAAAATTATTTTGAAACGATTGCTAATATGAATTATGATCTAGAAATTTTCCGTCACTGGTTAAGGCTTCACAAGCTAGTTATAAGCAGTAAAACAAAGTTTATTTTTTTAATTTACTGGGGGTGGTACCTGAAGGTCTCTCCTTAACTTATCATGCTCCTTGGTGCTCTAGGTTCCAATTATTTTCGTCAGTATTCAGTTCTGATGTACCTTGTACCAATGGCTGCTTTGAAATTGAATGTGTTGACCATTTTAAATACTTAGGTATTACCCTAGATAAAAAACTTAGTTGGATTCAACACACCTCTAATTTAAAACTTTATCTTAACAAAGTTGTCCGACAGATCTATCACCTAAGTCTTTACTGCCCTCAATCAATTTTAAAACTTGCGTACAGCGGCCTAGTGCAGTCTAAGATTCAATATGGAATTATGCTGTTGGGGTGGTATTCATTCCAATAAAATTGAGCAGCTGCTTATCAGACAGAAGCATTCGATTCGCATTATTTGTAAAGTAGCCCGTAGAACACCTAGTTTTGCCTTGTTCACTAATCTCGGTATTTTGCCTATAAAGCATCTATACTTTTTTAATGAATTAAAATATTTTTTTAAAAACGCTGGATATAACTCTGTAAGAATGCAAGAGGACCACAATTTGACAGCCAACAGCTGTCAATTTGTAAATGTTCCTAGAATTTTTAAATCCCATTATTGTCATTTTTATACAGTGATTGCGCCCCGTTTATTTAATAAATTGTCGAATGAAATAAGATGTGAGAGAATTGAATCAAAATTTTTAGGTAAAGTTAAAAAGTGGCTTTTTTCTAAAAATTATTTTGAAATAGATAATGTTATAAGTACAATGATTTGATTGTAACTTTTGGTATAGTTATTAAACAAATAATAGTAGAGTATTTATATTATGTATGTATTGAAATACACAGAATTATTATTTTTGTTTAAAATGATAAGCCCCCACAAAAAATTTGTATTTATTTGATTTAAATTGATGGTACATTCGTCACTTATTCTTTTGAATAACAGAATGTGTCCTACTATTTCAATAATATTGGTTATTGCCAATAATACATTTTTGTTTTTAACGAAGCCATTAAATACTACTCAATAAACTAATAAAACTTCTGCTCTTAATATACCAAAAAATGACTTTACCCTATAATTTTAATTAAAAATAGGTAACTTAAAACTATTACCTACTCACGGTTAACAATGAAGATCTCCCGTTGTTTTGGCGCCAGCCCAGGAAGTTCTGTTGATTTTGCAATTTTGGTTAAAACTGCTTTTTTCTAATACTAATCGCGCACAAAAGTTATTAAAAGCAGAATTTAAAGAAAAAGAAAAAAAAAAAAAACTATAAAAAATAAAACTACTTTACTAGTGGCACTTTAAAAAAAAAATTCACAAATTTTTGACTGTAGATATCACCATCATTTCGGAGCGGATTTGTTGTAAATTGCAGGCTTATCCAAGGTGTCTTGAGTTTTCGTGTATTAGTTTGAACGCCGCGCCGTATATGACATCAGGCTGCATATAAAATAATGATGATGCTACCAAAGACTGCGAGCTCCTCGATGAAAAATGATAAGCAATGCACTAAATATCAACCTTACCTAAGGTAGGTGACCCAAATAAGGCCCACCTTATGGTTTTTCATTAATAACTTCCAAGCGCGTAAACAAATTTTACCAAATTGACATTAACATAAACCTTAGTTCAATTATCTATATAAAAACATAATATTTATTTCTTAAAAACGAAATTGAAATATATTTTTTTAACATTTTGAAAAACCTTACCTTGGGCCTTATTACGAACACCTGTTCCGAATAAGGCCTATGCATAATTTTTTCAATTTCTTTGGTTATCCTGCTAAAATAAGAAGTGCTTTGTCCTAAAACAAATAAAACAACGTAGTTTGTTATTTAATTATATATTATTTTATCATTAAATAATAAAAAAAAAACAAATACAGCCTTCTTGATTAAAAAAAATATATATTAAAAAAAATTTTACTTTAGTAAATTAATTTAAAATAAGGACGTATTATTAATTCTAAAAATAGTAACAAATTAAATTTTAAGTTTTGGTAGGCTCATCCACTAGGACAATCAAGTCCTTCGTCATCTTAGTTATTCCAAAACAAAGTTCGATATACCAAGCACCATAATATATTGACACTCTCTCTTGTCTTCCATCCGGTCTTTTTTATACACATGCCATTACCATGCTCCGGTCTTATTGCTTTTTTCCCAATTTACCCGCCTTTGACATTTTGTCTAAAAACAATGTAAAAACAAATTTAATTTTTCATATTCCTAATAAGGCCCGCTAATATTTTGGGTGGGCCTTTTTAAGAACATGAAAAACTTTTGTTAATAAAATTTTAAACAAAAATCTAAGAAAAGGATTAAAATGATACTTAAACCATATTAAACCTTTGTTTTATATGTAACATATTTGATGTAAAAACTAGACTTACCCAAATTATTATTTGCACTAAAACTAATAATAAAAACCACTTTTTTATAAATAACTCATGCTTGCACCCATGCTAACTTTTATCGACCGTAAGAAAAACCACGATTGCATCAGAAGGAAATTTCTATCGATTTTGGTGTGGATATAGGTGTCCACAAGCACATTTAAAATATAATTCCTGTTGCTCTTCGGTTATGCCACTTTTTGCGCACTGGGCCTTAATAGGTTCCGGGCCTTATTTGGTCCACCTACCTTACATGATTTTATCGCCGAAAAACGGTCAAGAATGACATATTTCCTTTTGTTTATGGAGGAAGATGGCTGCCTTCTGATCAACCAAGCCGTTAATCAATTGCCATTATTTGCGATCGATATAAGACACTTTACCAGTATTCTAGAAATCTAGATAATAGATTAACAACTAATATGTTATTGTAGCAAAAGTATTAGCACGGATATCTGAGACGAAACGGTAACCGAAAAGATACTGAGAGGGGATTCTAAGTTAACCGGCTGATCTCAGAATCCTAACGTGTATCCTTCAACCTATCGAGAAGTTCTATGCCACGATCTTTAAAGGAACCACAAAGTCCAACCAACTTTACAGTTTTTTTTTTCTAAATTGCAATGTTTCGCCAAGACGGCAACACACCATCCTGCTTTGGAAGTAATACTTCCCAACGTTTTTTCAAGCTTCAAGCTGACCAATTTCTTTAGATTAATTTTGAACAGGATAATAAAAAGCGCGGATTTCAAAAACGGGATTTTAAAAAGCATGAAATCGTACCGAACCCTAACCAAACGTAAAGGCCCATTGTCTATAACTGGACACGTGACTATCACTTCGTCGATTTCAACTGCACCTATTTACAGTTATTTCGAATAGAACAAGTATTCAGTTTTCTTCATTCATTCAAGTGACTAATTAAAAATATGAATTTAATATCTTTGTGACTGACGGATAAAACTGATTACCAACTGCTTTCAGATCATTATTGTTGGGCATACAATATCCAGGTACGGGTATCTACCCTTTCAGCCCAACATTGTGTAATTAAAGCAAATGCCAGTCAAGTCCCTCTAGTTAGTTTATATTAAACATAATTTTAAGTGATTTTGAAATCACTGACACATTCAAATCCATGCCTCTGCTGATTTAATTCCCAGTGATTTATCGTTTAGTTAAACAAGTCAATTCGAGAGCGCTGTAAACAAAATCAAACGTTATTTGCCTTTGTAGCTCTCCCCTTGGGAATGTCA
This sequence comes from Cheilosia soror, assembly GCA_949372485.1. Lineage (NCBI taxonomy): Eukaryota > Metazoa > Arthropoda > Insecta > Diptera > Syrphidae > Cheilosia > Cheilosia soror. The sequence continues at coordinate 51,213,353 of OX443561.1, forward strand.
TTTGATGCCTTCCTTCTCTGTCTTACGATGTAAAGGCATCCCCCCGTCCTGCATGGCGCGTGTGTTTGTATATTTGCATTATTATACACCATAGTCCCAGCATTCGTATTTATGATTGTACATAATTTAGCAAACAGAAATCAATCGATTCCACTCGTTAAATCCGTTTACCTTCGAATACCTGTAGGTAAACATTTATGCGCCTCGTCGCTCACGATTCAAGCCTTCGCTCTACAATTTGGTCCCCAATGTTGTGGATGTGTAGTCGTTGTTGTTGTTGTTATCGCCATGTCGTCACTGTCGTTGAATGGTGAATATGAATAAACATCAATCAGGTCAACAGGAAACTGAACAGATTTCGCAAATTGCACTTTGCTGAAAATCAATCAATTAGTCAACAAAGCGGTGAGTCCGTCACCCGGAACTCAATACATATACAGTTTCACTATGAAACTGTGTTCGCAAGGGAGTGGAGCGCTTAAAATATTCTCTAGCGGGTGGTAAAGGCCGTCCTTTTGTCACTTAAGGGGTGACTGCTCAAACGATTTACAATCACAACAATAAAGCCAGTACAATGAAGCATTTCGATAAGGTAAATTTATGTCCAGCAATTGAGTACAATTTTCCAACCGATGGCCTTCCTAAAGGGATCACAGTCCACAGTCCAACGCCATACTGAGCTGAGACTGACCCGAGTTCCATTCATTGGCGGCACTTAAACGTTCTATTATACTTTTGCCATAATTTTATGGGATTTACTGCCATATTCATAGTCGATAAAGATCCTTTATCGTCCGGGTGGTTGTCCGAAATTGCTATAGGCGAACAAAACGAATTCAAATAACTAGTGTGAAATGGCACCATACTCAAATCCGTATGTATGTATAATTTATGTATCATATTCGGGCACATTGTATGAAATGTTTGTCATTGTAATCGTCGTAGTTCGATTCTATTTGAAATGTAAAATTTGCTTGGCAACTCTGTACGTACTGAGGGTTTATGTAATCCTTCTTATATTTGATAGTTTAACTTAATAAACGATTAAAAATGGTTTCTAAAGTTTGCAATTATTTTTCAAAACAATAAAAACATAATCAGGAAACATCCAAATATTTGTAAAAATAGTCTTGAATTCTTAAGGGCCAGTTTCAAGACTAGCTGATAAAGTCTCGGATAGCCTATCCGGAATTTATATGTCAGATAAACGTAATATTTCGGTTTCAAAGGTTTCGGATAGTAATAGCTGACAGATAAAGTCTCGGATAGTCTATCAGCCAGTTCAACCGGCTGTTAAAGCCTCTATCCGGAAGATTTAAACAAAATATTTATTTGATGTGGCTGGAAAAAATATAGTTTCAGAGCATTCTTTCGTTGACGGGTGTAGACCAGTGTTGCCAGTTCGTGGGGAATTTCAGTCAAAAATTTGCTGAAAGGGGTAAAGGGGAATCTTCCCTTTTCTAGAACGAAATGTGGGGAAAATAAAAATATGATGAATTGGTCATATTTCGATTTTCTCAGACTGAACTTCAAGGCGCACTCGATCGGTTTGTAGCCGTTTGTGTTGAAGCTGAGGTGAAAGTAAACGTGAACTAATTTGAAGTGTTGGTCGTCTCCAGAACGCCTGTTCAATGCACTTTAAATGTGTCCCGTTGATGCTGGTGGAGAAGTTTAAGTATCTCAACTCAAGGTCTTATTCACGAGTGATTGAAAGAGCAATGCTGATTTTTCCTGTAGGATTGGTCAGGCTGGGTCATTCTGTTATTAGGAGGACTGAGCTTGGTGCCAAAGCTAAGTTGTCAGTCTTTCGATGTTTGTTCCAACTCTTACCTTTGGTCATGAGATTTGGGTAATGAATAAGATCGAGAGATTCCTCCGTTGTATTGCTAGTGTGACCCGTAGAGATCGTACTAGAAACACCAGAATACGTAAGGAAACTCAATGTCGAGCAGCTGCTTCTGTGGAAGGAGCATGTACCCAACCAAAATTCCAAGACGTACTATAGAATCTATGTAGACCCAGGATGAGATAATTAGATCAAATCCATAACCTCTCCTCTACCCGTATGGGTTGGGCATTACCTTTAATGATTTATGGTCGATGGCGAAGAATCAAGAGTTATGGAGTGTCTACTTTAACAACCCATACCGGCGATCCACCTTATGAATAAGCTGGCCATTAAAAATGAATGAATCATTGAATTAGTAAACGCAACTGAAACGCATGCATTCATTATAATCGTATGGCTGATTGAAAAATGGGACATCACATATTTAATATGCATGTGCGTGTTCAATCTAACTACATTTAAGTTTTTCGTATTGGAACTTGTGTAAACAATTTTTGCGCTTAGCTACTCAAATCTATAAAAAGAAAAACAAATTTGGCGCTCTCTGACCGTGGCAAAAATCCGAAAATACCGTATGAAATGGTGCCAAAATTTCAAGAATGAAGAGTAAAATTTTTCCAAAAATTGTTTTGTTCTATTAAGTTGTTTGTTTAATTTCACCGCCAAAACTTAACATTTTGTAATTCTAATTACTTTATATCCCTGGCTTTTTTGATCCGATTTTGACGAAACTTCTTTTATCAGTTAACACACACTTACTTAATATAAAATATCAAATTTGCAATCCATTCCTAAAATTCTGGTACAATTTCATACAGTGTTTTTTGAAAAAGCATTATGGAGAATACATGGGGAATGCAGCCACGAATAATGGGGAAAAAGGGAAATTTTAAGGTCTGTGATGGGGAATTTCACTTAAAGCGGCTGGCAACACTGGTGTAGACAGCAGTCAGAAGTGTTATACCATGCATTTATTTGAATTCTTAAATTTTGAATTAGATGAATATTACAACCATATTACAGGGCCCCGTAGGAACAGAGTATTTCAATTTATTTTTAGAAACCCTCGACGATGAAGATCTCTGAATTTCCACAATTTTGTTTAACTATATCCATGCCCAGTCAATACCTTTCAACGTGGGCGTTGGACTTTGCCAGGGGTGCATTTTGTCTCCTCTTCTTTTCATTACTTATGGACTGGATGTTACAGCGCAGTCTTGGCGAAGAACGTCTCGAATTGGAACATCCGAGGATAAGTCGTTTGCTCTTCGCTAATGACTTGGTCATCCTTTGGTCCTCTTAGACGGAACTTCAATGCGCACTCTATCCGTTTGTAGTCGCTTATGTGGAAGCTGAGATGAAAGTAAACGTAAACAAATCTCAAGTGATGGTCGTCTCCAGAACGCCTGTTTAATGTATACTCACGAGTGATGGAAGGACCAAGAGCAATGCTATAAGTTTATCTGTAGGTTGGTCAATTTTGAAACAGCTCGGTTATTTTGTTATTATAAGAGGACTGAACTTGGTGTCAAAGCTAAATTGTCAAGTTGTCAGTCGTTAATTCAGAGTTTGTTCCAACTCTTACCTATTTGGGTAATGAACGAAAGAATAAGATCCCGGATACAAGCTGCCGAAATGAGATTCCTCAGTTGTATTGCTGGTGTGACCCGTAGAGATGGTAGAATCACCAGAATACGTGAGGGACTCAATGTCGAGCAGCTACTACTCCGGACGCAGCGGTGGATTAGTCATTTTAAAACGTATGTCCCCAACCATGATCCTACGACATGCTATGGAATCTGTACAATCGGGCAGGCGTCCGATGACCCAGGATGAGATGGTTAGATCAAGTCCATAATATATAGTCGATGGCGTAGAATCGAGACTATGGACGGTGCACTTGGACTTGCGCAACCTACACCCGCGACCCTCTTAAGGGATAAAGCGGGGTATCGAAAATGAGTGAATGAATGAATTTATCCGTGCGAAATTAAAAAAACTAGAACAACACAATTCACTTAAAAATGTGATAAACGATAAAAAACATCATTTCCATTCCTGTCAAACAATTAGTGCCTGATAACTTTTTCTACCGGATAGTTAATCAGAGACTTTGACGATGAAACAGAAAAAAAATATCAGCTATTTTATCTGGTGGAAAGCGTTATGTGTCGGCTAACTATCCGAAACTTTATCCGGAACATTTGAAACTGGCCCTAAATATTTTATTTTCCTGAATTTCGTAGCACCATCTCCCTCCAGGTTTATGACAAAACCACTTTGCATTATTGTTTTTGTGCTCAATTGAGGTGGAATCAAAAATTGCAACACAAAATGCGCCATTTCCATTGTCACAAGTGCAACGACTCAGATCACTTTATCTAATAGTGTTGTTGTTTTTTCGTTTTTTTGATCCACTTGGAGTTTATCCCAAATTGAAAAGTTTTTTTTTTGTATAGGCGGTGCCTATTTTTTTGTGTTTGTTTAAAATAGGTACATTCTTCTCCCGGAAAAGGCAAACCTAAAACGCTTCATCAGCGCCCCGAGATGCTTGCAGATGTATGTTAGTTCTGCACTTAAATTGCCGCAAATTGTAGTCTTCTGGAAACATATGACCAGGAAGCGATTTGCAAAGTTTGCTTGTCTTGTAACAGAAGGAGTTTTGGAAAATTAATGTCCTCGCGGTTGTCAAGTGTACTGTATGGTCATGAGCATTAGCGCCCAAAAGTTGCATTTCGAGGGATAATGTCTTTCAATAAGTCGAACTGCTCGTCTCTGTATGCTGTCAAGTAGGTTAAGTGAATGTTTTGGGGCCGAGCTCCATATATGGGAACAATATTCCAGGCCTGGTCTAACCTGTGCTTTGTAGAGAAGGAGAAGTTGCTTGGGGCTGAAGTACATCTTTGCTCTAAATAGATAGCTTAACTTAGCGGAGTAGTGGTCCTACCATGTGATTCCTAAATTGACTGTGACTCCTAGAAGGTGCACTGAGTGCTTGTTATGGATTGGATGGTCATTCATTTGGATCTGAGGAACTGTTGTGAGATTTGTCTTGTTTGCATTAAATACAACCAAGTTGTCTTTGAGCTCAATCGGGTCGGTGGTTTTCAAGATATAAGTAGCCGAAAACAAATCAGGATCCATTTTTCTACATAACTAGCGAAGCCCGTGCACACTTCGTAGTGCAAAATAGTTAAATAGATAAACTGTTTTTGTTGTAATGCTCTGTGGTACACAACATTTTTTGTTTTTCCATAAATCGTATTGCCTAGACAATATTATTGACATTCAGGACAATGCATCAATGTTACAAAATTTAAAAACTTTGACTTCCAATTCCAAGACTGTCGAAGAAGCTGTACGCGTCCGGCTTTGCCCGTGCACAGGAATTGTATTGCTCAGGTCTTAGGTAATGTTCTTTCGTAAAAAGGGAGAAATGAGAATGCATCGACTTGGTGGAATTTTTGCATAAATCTGAAATACAGCAATACGAACAAAACAACAAGTAAAAGTGTTATCATCGGCCTGGCCGATGCTTTGATACCCTCCACTGCATAAAAGTCATGCAAAATGTTTGCCATGCGAGTTAGTATGTGTCTAATATTAGTTTTGTATGGTAGGTAGCAGAACTACTTTACCGACATAGACAATTTTCAATACCAACCTGACGACGGTTAAAAAAAGTCCTCTCACAAAATTTCATTCACCTAAGTCGATTCGTTTGGACGCTATCGTTCTTTCAACAGACAGAGATATATGGGTCAAATATTGGCTTTGTATGGGAGGTAACAGAACTACTTGACCGACATGGACCATTTTTAATACAAACTTGAAGCCCATACATATAAGACCTCTCAAAAAATTTCAGTTGCCTAAGTCGATTCGTTCGGACGCTATCGTGATTTCAACAGACAGAGAGAGCTGTGGGTCTAATAGTGGTTTTGTATAGGAGGTACCAGTACTACTTGACCGACATAGCCCATTTTCAATACCTGGCGACGGTGAAAAGAAGTCGTCTCACAAAATTTGATTCGCCTAGGTCAATTCCTTTGGGCGCTATCGTTCTTTCAACAGACAGACAGACAGACAGACAGACGGACATGGCTAAATCGATTCAGAATGTGATCCTGATTCAGAATATATATACTTTATAGGGTCTCCGGTGAATCCTTCTTGGCGTTACAAACGTAATGGCAAAATGAATATACCTTCCTGTGGAGGGTATAAAAAAGAATAATGAAAATCGGCCCAGCGGTTATCGAGATATAACGTCATCAAGTTTCACCCCATAGAAGATGTTTTTTGTATAGGAAATATAAGATTTTGAATGTTTTTTCTGTAAGGGAGGTGCCACGCTCTTTTGTCCAATTTTGACCAAACTTCACAGGACTACTCCAGGGCCAACAACTAAGATTATCTGTAAGTTGGAGCTCAATCGATTTGGTGGTTTTCGAGATATACGATTTTGAATGAATTTTTTGTATGGGCGGTGCCACGCCCCTTTGTCCAATTTTGACCAAACTTCACAGAAATTATACATAGACCAATACCAAAAACAAATTTATGCAAACTATAATCAATGGCATTATTATATCGAAATCCAGCACCATTCAAAGCAACATTAACATTGATTCGTGCAGCACGTTGTTCGCGTTGTTCAGATGAATGACCTGAACATGATCTGGCCATACGTTCTCTTTGAATTTGATTTTGATTTTCTCGCTCTTCTTGTGATTGATTTTGCCTTTCATTTGATCTATTTTGAGTCCTACGCGACCGATGACCAATATCATTTCTTCGCTGACGTGGCATTTTTGACACAAACTAAAATAAAACAATGAAATCTTCAATCTTGAAAATAAATTTATCTTTTTTTGGCCGCATAATAAGTTGATTTCAAATAAGTAACCTTAAAATAATTGAATTGGAATGAATTAAATAAAGCAATACCACAACAAAATAGAACAAAAAAATCAGTTTCTTTCTATGAACAAAACATGAAACACTTACGATTCACACACTAAAAGCAACGAAACGGATCTTTTTCCGGTGGCTTGCAATTCCAGCAAAAACACAAATTAATCAATCTGTTTCGAGAGCTGATGGAGCTATAGAATGCTAATAAAAATATTAATACAGAAAAAAAGTATTAAACATACAAAATATTCCTTGATTGAGTTGGATATAGTAAACAAATTATGTACAAGTGTTTTAATTTTGGTTTAGGCAGGCTTGTTGGTCGCCCCTTTGTCCAATTTTGCCCAAACTTCACAGGACAACTCCAGGGCCAATAACTAAGATTATCTGTAAGTTTGAGCTCAATCGATTTGGTGGTTTTCGATATATACGATTTTGAATGTTTTTTTTTTGTATGGGGGGTGCCACGCCCCTTTGTCCATTTTTGACCAAACTTCACAGGATTCATGTATAGACCAATACCAAAGATGTGCAAAAGTTTGGTTAAGAACGGTAAATGCGTTAAAGCGTGAATCGGCGACAAACATTTTAAGGCTCAATTTTTATATATAGATAGAAGATGTAATGTATATACCTAAAGATAATTTTGAGGATAGGGTCAGGCTGTTTGGGTTCTTTGAGGGAGTTTAAAAGTGAGTACCTATCTAAGTACTAAGTCTTTATGCATGGAGTTAATCGATTCGCAAGTTTTCACATTAGAAGCAGTTTGCACGAAATTGCTCTGAATTCACGTACATATAATACAGTATTAAGGACGCAAAAAATGAATAGGTATGTAATTTTTTGACCTTACACTGTTTAACTTGATCAGATCTGCAATTTAATTTTTAATGTTGGCGTCGTTGGCGAGTCTACAGCTTAGTACGTGGGTTAAGGTCTGAGTCGAATTGTCAATGTCGTCAACGGTCAACACAGTATAAAACTGCACTCTACTAACTAGACAGTTTTTCCGTCATTTTTATAATTACAATTTTAAGGTAAGTGTCGTTTGACTCACTGAGGCTGGATGGAGGCACTTTATCGCTAGCAGCACAAGTGAGACCGATATATTTCTGTATTCATCACAAAAGAAGAGGAAATTGCCGGAAAACTCTTTGAGGAAAACAGAGTTTCGTTTATTGAGGCCGACACAAATGGCATGGAAGGATTTCCCACAGATGCGCTTACATGCAACCAGTAATGACAACCCAGATAGATGTTTTATGTCTTTTTAGTAAAAATTAAACAAATGAATAACAAAAAAAGATTCATGGTATTTATTACACTTTTATTAAGAACCAAATAAAAAAAAAACAAGTAAAAGTGTTATCATCGGCATGGCCGATGCTTTGATACCGTCCACTGTATGTACTGTACAGGTGCACGCATGTGTCTAATACTGGTTTTGTATGGGATGTACCAGAACTACTTGAATGACATAGCCCACTTTCAATACCAACCTGGCGATGCGACGGTAAAAAGAAGTCCTCTCACAAAATTTCATTTGCCTAGGTCAATTCGTTTGGACACAAAATTTCATTCACCTAAGTCGATTCGTTTGGACACTATCGTGGGTTCAACAGATAGACAGACAGACGGACATGGCTAAATCGATTCAGAATGTGATCCTGATTCAGAATATACACTGCTGGACAAAATAATAAGTGTGGGAACATAATATTTTTTCAACTTCTTTTTTGTTTGTACAATCATCTTAATAAAATTTACATTATTTAAGATATATGGAATATATTTATCTGTTTATTTTTCGAATAATTTAAAAAAAAAAACTTCAAAAACTTTTGGAATTTTGTTTTTCCGCTTGGACAAAAAAAAAATAGGTGTGTTCCTAAATAATCATTAATTATAGAATTTATTAATACTTTTTTTTTTAACTTACTCTAGTGACCTGAGTATCCTCCATTATTTTTCAAAACTTTTTGGAGTCGACGTGGCATTGATCCTACCAATTTCTGACACGTTTCGGGAGGAATGGAATGCACTCCTTCCCACAGCTGATTCCCATTTGTGAATAACCGACCCCTTAATTTTCTTTTCAGTTCATCCCACAAGTTCGCAATGGGATTGAGATCTGGAGATTGACTTGGCCATGCAACTACAGAGAAGTTTTGATCCCGAAACCAATCTTTCACAATACCGGCCGTATGTTTTGGATCTTTGTCCTGTTGGAAATGCCATCGGAGCCCGGAGGGGCATGTTTTCCTCGGAAAATTGAAGCATGGAAAAACAACCCCATACCATTATTTTCCTAGCTCTTAGGAGTGGAACTTTTCTGGCTACTCTTCCTGGGAGATTGAACTTCGGTAGTCTCCTGCGGATTATGCGTGCACTGATTCCATCCCCAATTTGTGCGCCTATAGTCCGTGACGAAACAAACGGATTTAACTTCGCTAGAAGTAAAATGCGGCGGTCAGTAGGTAGTAACTGTGTTTTTGTTCGCCCTTTATCATTTTCTATCTCTATTGTTGTCTTAAGAGCATTGGTTACGAAGTTCTGTGATATCTGCTATTAATTTATAGGTTTTAAACTCACCCTTTAACCGCTGAACTAGTTGCCTTTCTTCCGCATCAGAGCAGTGGACTTTTCGACCCATCTTAAAATTATGATTTAACAAAAAAACTTAAACAAGAATAATTGTGATAAAGTGATTAAAAAACAAACTCATCTTTGAATTTAATCACTTTTTAATAACACTTTTGAAACAAATCGACAGATTTAAACAATTTAATTAACCCTCACATGGACAGTTTCTACCCAGGTAGATATTCGTTGAATTTGCATGCAAAATGTCGATGCAAAAATTCATGTGTGCACCAAATAGAGCTTAAAGGTAAACTAAAGTATGTATATTGAATGAGACATACAAATAATGCGTAGCAAATAAAATAATGAAATACGATATTGCGAACTTGCTTTGAAGCGCCTCTCCGATATAGTTGCTCGATAAAAGGGAGCGCTCTGCCTGAAGGAAAAGCTGTTATCTAGAAAATAGGCACGATCAAACGTAAACGAGAAAGTTAAAAAATAAAGAGAATGAATGTAATAGGCTAATATTAAAAGAAAAACTATAACCTAGTGAAAAAAACTCATTCAGAATGCGTGAGATTTTGTTTATCTACCCGGGTAGATACAGTCCATGTAAGTAAATTTAAATTTCCGTCCATGTGCGGGTTAAATACAATGTATTGCAACAAAAATTAATAAAATACTTAACAGTACAATTAGTAAATGCAATAACATTGACGTCATACTAACCGAACTAAGCATTTCTTAATAAAAATATATTTTGTTGCAAGTCTTGTTGGCAAAACAACTGTTATTTAGCAGCAAGAACAAATTAACTAGCAACAAAGCTCCTCACACCTATTTTTTTGACCAGCAGTGTATAATTGTATTAGACTTAGAGCCCACAGTAATTTTTGGGTGTGATTGATAACACCAAATAACTCACATAATTAGGTAGTTCTTAAGTAGTTGTTCCTAAATGTTACCGTCTTGCAGTCTGTAGTGGGGGCAATTGTGAGTAATACCATGTCAAAAATGCATTTTTTTCTGAATTACAAATAATTGGTATAACAACTTTAATATCATTTCAAAATGTAGAGTTAAGTGTCCTGATTACCAATATGGTGGTCCAAGACGTTTTGAAGGTGGCCTTCAGCCTGCAAGACGGTCTTAAAGTAACCTAAAAATCGATTTTTTAACTAATTGTGATAACACTTTTTTTTTGTTTTCCTATATACATAGAACTAGCCATCCTGATAACAAGTAGGTATGGTGATCCAAGACGTTTTGCCGATTTTTAGGCCACTTTAAGAGCGTCTTGCAGGCAGAGGGCCGCCTGCAAAATGTCTTGAACCACCATATTGGTAATCAGGACACTTAACTCTACATAATGGTCCATGACGTTTTGCCGCCTGCCGCCTGCAAATCGTCTTGGACCACCATATGTGTCATCAGGATGGCTAATTCTATATTTAGGAGAAGAAAAAATCTGCTTTTCACAATTATTAACAAAATGGATTTGGGCTACTTTAAGAGCGTCTTGCATGCAGAAGGCGGGCTTCAAAACGTCTTGGACCTCCATATTGGTAATCACGGCACTTAACTCTACATTTTGAAATGATATTAAAGTTGTTATACCAATTATTTGTAATTCTGAAAAAAATTCATTTTTGACATGGTATTACTCACAATTGCCCCCACTACAAACTGCAAGACGGTAACATTTAGGAACAACTACTTAAGAACTACCTAATTATGTGAGTTATTTGGTGTTATCAATCACACCCAAAAATTACTGTGGGCTCTCGGTCTATATATACTTTATGGGGTCTCCGGTGAATCTTTCTTGGCGTTAAAAACATAATGACAAAGTGAAAATAGACCTTCCTGTGGTGGGTATAAAAAAGTATAATTTCACATAATTAGCTAGGTACATTATGTGTAGTGTTGAAGTCAAATGCTCCCCAAATTAGTATCCACTAAAAAGTGCCATATTAATGTATTAACCTCCATATTAATTTCATCAAAGGGCTAAAAATGAAGAATCTATGCCTAGGTTTTCCGAACCCTACGTCCTTCTTCTTCAGCTAACTCTCTTAAAGGTAAGGCCTATCTATATCCTTATATTGGAATAAACCTCATTATTATTAGATAACTAATATCCGATTTCACACTCCGAGCTTAAGTGTCGATCCAAGGATAAACTCAGGATTAACACAAATTTGGTTTCCACAGTGCAGGTTTAACGATAAAATTCACTTAAATAATGCATAAAGCTAAGCCACCGACTTCCGTGGCTTAAGTATCAGTCCAGAGAATACATAATTGCCAAGTGCAATTAGATAATATTTATCCCAAAATACTCTGAAGAAAACATAAATAAGCTACCATATAATTGTGTTTGGCAATGCTATTCAAGAGAAATGTCAAATTATCTCTTCGTTATTGGCGGAAATACTCTCTAGCATTGAACATGCAACAACATCGACTGCTTCGCTTCCACGCACACTCGTAATTTTCGATGGCACACACATTCACATGGGCGCAGTAGCGCAGTGGTTAGTGTGTTGGACTACTGTGCGAGGGATCCCAGGTTCGATCCCCGGAAAAACACAAATTACATCTTAAAGTTTTTTCTACTGCGCCACCTCTCGCGAACGTCTGACAAACATCCGAGATTATGACTGTCATGAAAAAGCTTCTCAATTCAGCCGTTCGGACTCGGCATAAAATTGTGGGTCCCTTCCATTCGTCCCAAAAACAGAAACTCACACAAAACGAATGGTTGCGAGTAGCTAGGCCTTGGGTGTCACCCGCCTGTTGCGCCACCTATTTATTTATTTTTTTTTTTTACACACATTCGCATACAGTCATCAGATTTGTATATTCATGATAAAATGGTTCACAATGACACTCATTTGGTGGTTTTACTAAACCAAGCTTAACTATGGACCGTGAAAACGAAAAATACTTAAGCGAAGTTTATGTTCAATCCTACGCTTAGCTAAACCCAGGATTAAGCTGCCACTGTGAAATTGGCTATAACTGCTGCTTTTTATTGAATCTCGATTTTCATGCCATCAAACTGAGGGATCATTTGGCATCACAACATTGTAATTCAAATCATAAAAAAGCTACAGTTAAGATAATAGATAAATATTAGTTGTAACTATAATTATGGAAAACAAAAATTAAATCACATAAGTATTTAGTATACCTACTATATCAAATCACAGAAAATAACCATTGAGATATAAAAAAAGTTGTAACTAATATTATAAAAAAAAACAACAACAGAAAATAATAACATTAATTGATTTAGTTCGATTGGACGCAAAGGAGGTAGCTGGGTAAATTTAAGTAAGCGAAGATGGGCAAGATAAAAATGTAATAATTACTAACTTAATCATCATGTTCATCTTGTTCATTTTCCTTGAAAACATACCTACAGTGATGTAGGTTAATGTTAAAACAATTTTATTTTTTTAAAGCGTTTAAAATTCCGCTTATTGTTTCCGTGTTCAATCGGTTTCTTATTTTTGTTTTATTTAAATTGATGAAAGAATTGATTCTCTCAACTGTGGCAGAGGAGTGTGCGGGATACAAAATATATGACCTATCAACTTTTGTATAAAGGCGACCATTTTGGAATTATCTCCCTTTTTTATATCAAAAAACACACTTTGTCCAAAACTCAACAACTTGTATATCCTTAGTAGGTATTCAACTGTAAATTTCGTAGGGTTCTAAACTCATTGTAGGCTGATTCAGGAATAATATTAGGGAAATGTAGAGCCATAGTTATAACGTATGGTTTTCTCATCATTTCTGAAGGTTCAATTATTACCACACTCCTTAACAATGAAAGAGATGGTCGCATTTAAATTTGTTTTGCACTGTCAATCAAAAATTTGAGACAGATCCTCTTATACTTCATTCAATGTTGAGCAATGCAAATGCAACGATAAATGAGCGCCGAGCGGTCAAAGGGCAAACTGAATGAATGAATGAATGAATGAATGAATTTTGATGTCCTCAAGAACTCCAAGTAAAGTTTAATATAAGGATTCTGAAGTTCACGACTTATGCACTTGGCAGCAATTACTGAGTGGAATTCATCCCGAACCTTGAAAAATCCTCGACGAGGAGTAAGTATAATATTTTAAAGCGACATTAATGCACTGGTTCATAGAAAGCCATCTGGTGTTTGACGGATGAAGCATTTTATTAGGCTTCAGCTCTCTTAGCTCCCGAAATGCTTTAAACTCGAAACCTCACTCTTGGGACTTGAGCTAAAAAAGGAATAAATGTCGCGGATCATTTTCTCTTTGGTAGGTAATTGGAATCTTAGAGCATGCGTAGTGATGCGTAGCCAAACCAGTCTAATCTCTACTTCCAAATGTGCTAAAAAAGCATCTTCAATTTTGCCGTTTATCAAAATTCTGACAACTAAAGCTAATTCCTTTATGCATGTATTGTCGATTGATTCGTCACCATCAAAGAAAAGGGTTGTTGTTGTAGGAAATCAACAGTTTTTGCGTTCCTTCCCCCAAGACATTCTTCACAGCCATTGTGGATTTTGTTATGCTGCATTTTTAATCTTCTTCGAAGCATCAGCGTTACAGGCTGCTCTTTTGACTAAAGAACACAGATGTGACATCACATTAAACGGTAAATTATGCTCAGCTAAAAAATGCACATAGAGACATTTCTATTTGTTTCACTTTTCGATCTGCATTTAAGCCTTTAAGGCACTGGACGTTGCTATAGCGATTTTGGCAATGTAGGTTGTTTTTGAAGAGCTGTATAGTCATTGCAATATATATGCTGATTTGTTTTTTGTATGATTAATTGCAGCAGAAGTTGCCGCTTTGCCATCAAAATTGCATATACTACAATGGTAGTACAACGAACCTAGAAGGTGATTAAAATTTGTTAACAAAATGTTGGTGGATCGATAAAAAATAAAACCATTTTTGACCTCTGTAATTCAAGAAGCTAAAAGAGGATTTTGTTCCCACTTTTTGGTATATAATTTTGTTTGGCATCGTTGCGCCAAACTCATCGTGATCACTTGAACTTGAACTCATCTTTAAAATAAACTATGTACTGCAATTTTTTTTTTTGTTTTTGTTTACTAGCAATCGGCAACATTAATCAATAACGAAAACAAACTGAAATGCATTTGCATACAATACCTACGGCTACGATGACCACATTTCCAGTTTTAATTTCCAGGTACTGGAAGTACTTTCTTTTGCAGCTATTTCAATTTCACCTATTCGGGCGTATTCATAGGCTCTTGCAGTACCAACCATTACAACTAATAAGACTTCCTCATTCTCGGTAAGGTCTTCCAACAGGCGTTACTTTTCCTTAAACTTAGATATTATACAAAGGTAATGTAACTGCATTACAAAGGTCATGCCTAGTAATGCAGAAGAGAATCGAGTATATTAGAGCATATTAAGATTATGTTGATCTTGACGTACGGGCAAAACATAATTTTTCGTTCAGTTTAGCTTTGCCCTCGGACGTAAAGTAGGTATACATTATAAATATTTTTTTTGTGGTAACCCGAAATTTCAACTCGGTAACTCATAAATTTCTTACTTCCTAGGTAAAGCCTAGTATGCTGCTGTTGTAAAACGAAATTTTCCGGTGGTCTCCAATTGCACAGCGAAAGGTCTGCGAAAAGACCGCAGAAAATAAATTGTGGAGAATTCCATCTGCTGCTACACAAAGTGTCATTGCCATTTGACAACAGCAAGAATTTGTATTTTGGAATTGAAAGCAATTATAATTAAAATTATATCTATATATATAAAAATAAGTTGTATTGTGTTTGTCGCCAATGTTCTCTGTATTGCGTGAACCGATTTTGATTCTGGAAATTTCCCATGAAAGGTAACGTTAATACCATGGTTTGTAAGTAGGTATATACGGTCTTAGGTTAGGTTAGGTTGATGGGTTGGTAGAGTGGGTGAACCCTACTGTACCACACTTAGGTCCTCATGGACCCATTGTGATGCCCTTTCATTGGGGGTTAACCATTGGTGTTAGGTCGGTTATCTTCGTGTCCCTTCTCCTTGTATTTACCCGACGCCATCCAGCCATCCTGATGTCCTCAAGAACCTGTAAAGATTAGAAAGTGAGATATCAGAAAGTTCTTGTAAGTCATGGAAGTAGTGACTTCCAAGTGTTCTGTTCCTCAAGTGACAGAGACTCGGGCAGTGACAGAGGAAGTGAGGTGTGTCCTCATGAACCTCTTCGTCTCCGCAGCCTCTACATATATCGTCATCTTTGAGATTTAGTTTCATTGCGTGATTTCTTAGGAAGTTATGTCCCGTTAGAGCCCCTACCAGTTTAGACAGTGATGACCTGTCAAACTGTATAAGTTTGATGGTTCGGCCACTGTCATACTCTGGCCAAAGCTTCCGTGATACTTCACAGGTCGTTAGTTCTTTCCACCTTTTGTTGGTTTTCATACGAATCTTGTTCTCGACTCGCTCTCTTAGGTAGCAGAGTGGGGGCTTGATGGACTGTAGTGCTCTATCATTGTCCATTGTAGATCCCTCTCTAGCTAGTTCGTCAGCCTTCTCGTTGCCGGCTTTGTCACTGTGTCCAGGGACCCAGCAGAGATTCGTGGTGTGCTGCGAGCAGAGAACCTTGAGCTCTTCGCGGCAGCGGTGAACTACTTAGATTTTATTTCAATAGCAGAGACTGCTTTTATAGCCGCCTGGCTGTCAATGAAAATGGTAATATCGTTGCGCGGTATTGCCAACAATGACACCTGTCGGGCCGCTTCCGCGATTGCCAGAACTTCCGCTTGGAAGACACTGCTGCTATCAGGAAGCCTGATTGAGCATTGTATATTTAGTTCCTCTGAGAATATACCGGCACCGGTTCCACAGTCCATCTTTGACCCATCCGTGTAGATGGATATCGATTTCCTCTTTGTGGGTTCATTTATGGTCCATTCATCCCTACTCGGAAACGAGCAAGAGAATGGTCTATCGAAGTTTAAAAGGGGGGACATGTAGTCTGAAGTGACAGCATTCCCAACATATTTTCCTAGGATCTGCGCGTGGCCAAAATTACCTGGGTTCCAAGTTTTAGTTTGGCTAATCCTTAAGGCACTTTTGGTAGCACATTCCTCCATGTATAGGTCTAGAGGAGTTAGATTAAGAATTGCCTCCAGTCCAGCTGTAGGTGTGGTTCTTATCGCACTGGTTGTCCCTATACATGCTAGTCTTTGTATTTTTGTCATTGATCTGAGATTGGTCGCCTTGCCTGCGGCTTGCCACCAGACCACACTGCCATATGTAAGTATGGGCCGCACGATTGCCGTGTACATCCACAGGATTATTTTGGGGTTTGGTCCCCATCTCCTGCCAAAGATGCGGCTGCATGCGTAGAAAGCGTTGGCTGCTTTCTTCACTCTTTCATTGACATTCAGTTTCCAATTAAGTTTCCTGTCGAGGATAATTCCTAGATATTTCGCCCTATCTGTCACCTTTAGAGGTATTCCCTCAAGAGTTGGTGGCTCGAATTGTGGTATAATTCTTTTGTTTGTGAACAAAACAAGCTCGGTTTTCTGGGGATTAACCCCAAGGCCACATTCTTTTGTCCACGTACTGAGTGTTCTTAGCGAGCTTCCTAGCAAGTCGCTTATGGTCGATAGAAACGGTCTTTGTAGGTGTATTGGTTCATGAGTTATAGGGGCGTGGATCCTCCCATACAAAAAAAACATTAAAAATCTTGTATTTCGAAAACCACCGAATCGATTGAGTTCAAATTTACGTACAATCTTAGGTATTAGCCCAGGAGTATTCCTGTGAAGATTGGTCAAAACAGGACCTAGGGGCGTGGCACCGCCCATAAAATCACAGAATCTATTGAGATCAAGCAGAAAAAACATTCAAAATCTTAAATCTCGAAAACCACCGAATCGATTAAGTTCCAATTTACACACATTCTTAGGTAGCCCAGGAGTATTTCTGCGAAGATTGGTTAAAGGGGTGTGGCACCACCCATACAAAAAGTACATTCAAAATCGTATATTTCAAAAACCACCGAAACGACTGAGATCAAATTGACAGATAATCTTAGGTAGGGTGTGGCGCTATTTTTCGACAGTCATGGGAGCCAAAGTTTGAAAAATTTGTAACATTGATAGATATGCATTGTCCTGACGGACAAGAATACTATCTACGCAATACGATTCCTGGAAAAACAAAAAATATGTACCACGGAGCATTACAATAAAAACTGTTTATCACCGATTTAAATGAATTTGAAACAGATTTTTTTATTTTTCTATTTTGCACTACGAAGTGTGCAGGGGTTCGCTAGTAATTTTATAAAAATGTAAAACGAGGACATTAAAAACGATATCATTACAATAACAATAATATATTCCGCATCCACATCTGATGTGAAATCGAGCGGTAAAACAAGTTTACACCCCTTAAAAAATTTAAGAAAAAAAACTCGAACAACGATTTTATTTAAAGGTGCTTTCGAGCTTTTATTGCACTGAATGTTTCGATTAAATTACTAAAATCTATATTTTTTCCGAGCCCCTTTTCAATTGAAAGTACATTATTATGTAGTCAGATTACCTATTTTGGCTCATTGTTGATCTTAGATAAGCCTTAATTAATTTTAATTGTGAACGAACACACGATGCCCCTGAGACGCAAATTGAAAACTGACGCAATGGGTGCTCGGCGCTATGAATTAAAAGTAGCATTTGCTTTGAATAGAAGGTTGTAGTTGTAGCTTCACTGCATGTGCCCTTCCCTTGCAATTTCTGTCAAAATTTGCAAGTGATAACTGTTATGTGGTTTATTATACCCTGCCTGTCTGTCTGTTGAAATCACGATAGCGTCCGAACGAATCGACTTAGGCAACTGAAATTTTATGAGAGGTCTTATGTTTATGGCCTTAAGGTTTTATTAAAAATGGTCCATGTCGGTCAAGTAGTTCTGTTCCCTCCCATACAAAGCCAATATTTGACCCATATATATCTCTGTCTGTTGAAAGCACGATAGCGTCCAAACGAAAATGTTAAAAGTTGGAGTTAACTCAAATCAGTTTTTATTCATACCAAGGTGAGCAATTGCTTCGATTTTGTTTGACATTTATTCTGAGTAAAAGCTATTGCTACAATTTATTCATACGACTCAATGTCTTCCATGGCCATAGACCGATGAATATATAGGTAAGTTCAGTGTAAAATGTATCCTGATTTACATTTCGACTGGCATAATTTTCTTCTTTTTTGTTCTTCCCCGCCCTTAAATTTAAATTTCTAGCTCAGTACATTATTCTCATGCGTATATTATGGCCTTGTTCATAGTTTTATCACGATGTTCTTGAAGAAAACTCGCGAGCAGGTGGTTGCAGGGAGGCCGAGGCAGCATGCTGTTCAAGAGTTATTGCTATCGCTCTCTTAGCTTTAGTTCATAGGAAAATTCGACTACAATTTCCCGGCCGGTGGAACTCTGTTCACTAATAATAATACATCTCGCTCTTCTTCGATTAGCAAACTACAGGGTGTGAAAGTTAAGCGGTATAATACTTTAACGAAAGATTTCTGAAGCTCTGCCAGACAAAAATTTCTATGGCAGCGGGCCTATTCTCACCATATTTCCCGTTATAGCCCTTCAAAGTATGAGACTTCTAATTTGGAGGTGTCTAGTGTCTTTAAAAAGGCAATTGAGTTGCGCATACAAGTCTTAAGCACTTCGGGTTCATCTGTTCAGCTACAAAAAGTTATGGCTTCTTAAACTAAAAATTTTGAAAATTTGTTTTTACAATTTTTTACTTAAAATGCTTTTTTCTCAAAATTTTTAGTTAATATTTTTTTATTTATTTTGTGAAATTTGTATCCTTGAGAAATGTCTTAAAAATTATGTTAAGCTACTTTTTTACGTACGAAGTTGTATTAAAAGCCATTTTTTGACAGACAAAAGTAGTAAAACAAAATTAAGTGAGAATAATAAACTAAAGTCTACCTATGACATGAGCAATGGTTAACACTTTAACAGTTAATTTTCGAATATGAAAATATCACATTGATAAGTTGATCTCAAGAAAATTTATTCAAAACGTGAATACGTGGAAATTGTTTTTGTATACGGGTTCTGCAATGGAAACGTTCGTTGATAGGAGTACCGTACCATACCAACGCCGATACCCAGATCGTAAAACACCATGTAGCCGGGTATTCGCTGATGCGTATCAGCGCCTTGTTGATGCCGGGTCAGTTCCTCCAAATAAAAGGGAACGGTCGACGCGACATTCACACGCAGCAGCGGTAGAAGGTGAGGGTGGGATTTTGCGTGCTGTCGACGTTCAGCCTTCAGTCAGGTCCGCAGAATAGCTCTGCATGTTGGTACTTCCCAGAACCAGGATTCTCAGAACTCTACAGAGTAATATATTACATCCTTTCCATTCAGCACCGGTACAGGATTTAGTACCAGAAGATGCGCAAAGAAGAGTTGAATCTTGCCAGTGGCTACTGCGCAAATAGGCAGAAGAAGGACACTTCCTCAAAAACTGACGAAGGCAATTCACAAGAGATGGGGTTACAGGCCTACACAGTTTGCTCCATTGGTCAGCGTCAGACTCCAAACCTCAAGATGTTTCTGTTGTTTCAACCGTACTTTTAACGAACAGTGAACTAGTCAATTTGGCCCCAACCCTTGTCCACCCAGATTTCCTGACCTAACCATTTTTTTCTGACAAAAAACGGCGTTTACTACAACTTCTGTTGATCATACGTAAAAAAGTTGCTTAAGATAATTTTTAGCAAATTTCTCAGGCATAAAAATTTCATAAAAAAAAAAATTTAAAAAAATTATAATAACTTTTTTCTAGTTGCACATATGTATGTACACGAAGTGCTTACGATTTTTATGCGCTACTAAATTGTCTTTTCAAAATGTACAAAACTGTTTTAGTACCTATAATAGTTTAGAAGTAATTGCATTCTAATTAGAGGTCACCTACTTTGAAGGGCTATAACGGAAAATATGGTGAGAATATCCCCCCCCCCTGTCATACAATTTTTTGTTCGGCGGAACTTCAGGAATCTTCCCTTGAAGGATTATACCGCTTAACTGGGTCACCCTGTATAACGATTAGTTTTTGAACGCTTAACTAACTCCACGCAATTAACATGAGAGTAAGTATTATGTATTTGTCGTATTGCCAATTAAATGCTTCCATTCGTTGATGTCCTTGGCATGTTCCTAGTGTTTTATTTCGTCTCTGGCTATAGCTCAACGAATATAATTCCAATTCGATTGTGTAAATCCAAAAATCTCATCCAGAAACAAATTGATATACTTTACGACCGCGGGCACACCGCACCAACATCCGAAATGGGTGCTGCTATGAATAAAATATATCTTAATTTACATTCGATTTGGATACTTGACAGTCGACCGACCTACATTCGGGGTGGCTACCCGTACCCGCCCGCCCGATTCAATTTATTGTTTGGGTAGGTGACAGCTACGCCCGGCATTACGCAAATAAACATAATACCCCACAGCCCACATTTCACATAAGCCTTTCACCTTTTATCACCCATGTGCGTGGATGTGTATTTCTGGTATCGAAAAAGATCAAGGGGATAACGTGTGCGCGTACAGATAAACGGAAAAGGGATTACGGTTGAAGTTTTCAGTTTTCAATTTGCAACCAAATGGTCAACAATTTATTCGGAGCAATTTAAATTTGTGTGACCCCAGGGCGCTACAGCCACAGCAAAACATATGCTTGCACTTCTGGTATTGCTCCTACTCTTAGGCCCGTGTGTATTCAAATATTATTGAGTTTAAACTGAATTTTTGAAATACA
This sequence comes from Cheilosia soror, assembly GCA_949372485.1. Taxonomy (NCBI): domain Eukaryota; kingdom Metazoa; phylum Arthropoda; class Insecta; order Diptera; family Syrphidae; genus Cheilosia; species Cheilosia soror. The sequence goes on from OX443561.1 coordinate 51,234,558, forward strand.
TAAATGATGAAGAAGAAATTTTCCATAGAGCTCATACAATTTGCTCTTAAAGTTCTTCGCCTTAGCTCGTCTCGTAGTTCTTATGCTTTTGGGACATATAAACCCCTTTTATCTGCTGGTGCATCCTTCACTACCAAAGCCGGAGAAACTACATTGTGCGCATATATCTGGATATGGATGTATTGGTGGGTGATTTTGGTAGTACCAAAACTAAAGAGTGGATTCTCAATTCAGTATATTTATTTGATTTAGTTTATTTTGTGCAACTACGGATTGAAACTGTTGTAATTTCAATTGATTTCCTTTTCTTTGAATTGGTGCGGAAGAATCCGAGGTAGGTACTAATACTTTCTTGCGTCATTATCTCTGCTCAATGAAGTGGAATTTTGCTATTGTTGCTCTTGTGCTGCTGTATATGAGATAACGACTTGTAGCAGACATGCAGGAGTACATTGTGCAAAAACAATACGAAAGAAGATAGAGTATGGTTTGGACAAAGGTTTTTGCTATTGAGCCCCATAACTAATTACTCATTTTCAACTTCAGTATAAGTTGCTTACTATTCTTACTTACTTATGTGCAAGGCTTGACATCAATGGACTATCTACCTCCTAGGTAAGTGACAAAATAAAATATTATGAATGATCCCGTATGGTCAGCAATGTTTGTATGAGAAAGTTCTTGTCTGAACCTCGCTCAGAAATCCAGCACACCAACAACAAGCCACTGCCAAACTGAAAATTAATAATTCAGTTTGTGAGAGGACCGTCGCGTCGGTCGTCAGGTTGGTATTGAAAATATGTTATGTCGGTAAAGTAGTTCTGGCACCTCCCATCCCACATACACAACCAATATTAGTCACATGCGTGTACAGTACATCCTAATTCGCATTGAAAATATGTTGCATGACTTTTATTCATAGGCCGATGATAACACATTTACTTGTTTAACCTTAGTACGCTGCTCGGCCAAAATTTAAAATCCCATATACAGAATTCTCTCCAAAATTTAGCTGAGCTTAATGTAAGCGAATCCATTTAACCAAGCGCGAGTGGTACTAGACCAAGAGCCCGCTGCAAATTTTGGGTGTGGATGATAACCAAAATAGATGAGTACCCCTAAAAAGTTTGGAAATTTCTTATTTCAAAAATGAAAGTCTTGCAGCCGGTGGTGGCGGCTCAGGTGAGTAATACTATGTTAAAAACTCAATTTTTTTGAAACTTGGGATAATTGTGATAACCACTTGAAACTAGTCTCCAGATAAAGGAAATTACTCCCTAAATACGAATCCGTGGGTCCAAGACGTTTTGCAGGCGGCCAACCGCTTGCCAGACGCGCTCAAAAAACGACAAAAAAACCGTTTTTGTTTTAATTGATATAACCAATTAAGCTTGGCACTAAAATGTAGAGCTTGATGTCCTAAACACGAATATATGGGTGCAAGACGTCTTAGACGCGGCCAACCCCCTGCCAGACGCCCTTAAAAATCGGAAAAAATCCGTTTTTTGAATTTTTGGTATAACCACTTGGGACTAATGCCAAAATAAAGAGCTTGATCTGCCAAACACGAATATGTGGGTCCAAGACGTCTTAGACGCGGCCAACCCCCTGCCAGACGCATTTATTTACTTACGTACTCACCGGGACAAACTGACATAGTTTTGAAACTATACCTACAGAAAATGTCAATTCAGCATTTGAAATAATATATTTTTAATTCAACATAAGTAACATACATTATATACAATATTAAATGTCAATGGATTAACAATTCGAAATGTATTTTACATACATACATACATAGCGACTCATGTAGCGACTCATCTGATGACAGCGACAATGATTAGTTTTTAGTTTTCCTTTTTTTGTATTATCTATGTATGTAAAATACATTTCGAATTGTTAATCCATTGACATTTAATATTGTATATAATGTATGTTACTTATGTTGAATTAAAAATATATTATTTCAAATGCTGAATTGACATTTTCTGTAGGTATAGTTTCAAAACTATGTCAGTTTGTCCCGGTGAGTACGTAAGTAAATAAATGCGTCTGGCAGGGGGTTGGCCGCGTCTAAGACGTCTTGGACCCACATATTCGTGTTTGGCAGATCAAGCTCTTTATTTTGGCATTAGTCCCAAGTGGTTATACCAAAAATTCAAAAAACGGATTTTTTCCGATTTTTAAGGGCGTCTGGCAGGGGGTTGGCCGCGTCTAAGACGTCTTGCACCCATATATTCGTGTTTGGCAGATCAAGCTCTTTATTTTGGCATTAGTCCCAAGTGGTTATACCAAAAATTCAAAAAACGGATTTTTTCCGATTTTTAAGGGCGTCTGGCAGGGGGTTGGCCGCGTCTAAGACGTCTTGCACCCATATATTCGTGTTTGGCAGATCAAGCTCTTTATTTTGGCATTAGTCCCAAGTGGTTATACCAAAAATTCAAAAAACGGATTTTTTCCGATTTTTAAGGGCGTCTGGCAGGGGGTTGGCCGCGTCTAAGACGTCTTGCACCCATATATTCGTGTTTGGCAGATCAAGCTCTTTATTTTGGCATTAGTCCCAAGTGGTTATACCAAAAATTCAAAAAACGGATTTTTTCCGATTTTTAAGGGCGTCTGGCAGGGGGTTGGCCGCGTCTAAGACGTCTTGCACCCATATATTCGTGTTTGGCAGATCAAGCTCTTTATTTTGGCATTAGTCCCAAGTGGTTATACCAAAAATTCAAAAAACGGATTTTTTCCGATTTTTAAGGGCGTCTGGCAGGGGGTTGGCCGCGTCTAAGACGTCTTGCACCCATATATTCGTGTTTAGGACATCAAGCTCTACATTTTAGTGCCAAGCTTAATTGGTTATATCAATTAAAACAAAAACGGGTTTTTTGTCGTTTTTTGAGCGCGTCTGGCAAGCGGTTGGCCGCCTACAAAACGTCTTGGACCCACGGATTCGTATTTAGGGAGTAATTTCCTTTATCTGGAGACTAGTTTCAAGTGGTTATCACAATTATCCCAAGTTTCAAAAAAATTGAGTTTTTAACATAGTATTACTCACCTGAGCCGCCACCACCGGCTGCAAGACTTTCATTTTTGAAATAAGAAATTTCCAAACTTTTTAGGGGTACTCATCTATTTTGGTTATCATCCACACCCAAAATTTGCAGCGGGCTCTTAGACTATACGCTGCTTCAGCTAAAAATGGCCCACTAATGGTTCGGCACAGTTTTTTCAAGCTAAATTTTAACAGATCATGTTGGTTTTTTTTTCTGTTGTGTTTTTGTGTTGCGGAAAAGTAAATAAGGATAAGGTTTTTCAATGAATACCTCGATGAGAAATCCTTTGAAGTGATAAATTTGAGATCAAATGAAATGACAAGGAAAAAAGAAGGTGTAACGAAAACATGTATAGCACTTTTTCGCGTGGATGAATTTTTGAACTAAGTTATTTTCATAGAACAGCTGCTTTCTGTGACACTTATTCCACAGCGCGCCCTATGTCAAAATTTAGCTAGGATTTTAGCTAATGCTTAGAGAAAAAATTTGGAGAGCAGATAAAATTTAGTTTTGCTCAAGCAGCGTACTAAGCTTTAAACTCAAAAACTGCATACCTACTGCTTTTTCTTCCAAAATACTGCGAAAATATAAAGCTTTAATAGAGGCAGAGTAGACTTGTAGAGGATTGACAAATGAATAATTTTTCAAGCGAAAATGGTTTAAAAACTCGAGAGATATAGAACTACATCTGACAATGAGACTTCCAGACAAATGCAGTATGTTTAAGGAAGAGGATCTGGCCGTACTGAAAGCTGCGGAAGTAAGAATATCGAACATCGCTGTCTATAAGGTCACCAACATAAGGTTTCAACATAAAGCTTAAAGCATTAAAATATCATGTCTTTCTAAATTGGGTCTGAAATTGAAATTGGTAAATCGTATGTACTTCAACGAACATACCTGCTTAAATAATTTTTTTACACACATTTTTTCAAAGCAGAAGACGTCTTGATTTGTTTTTGATATGAGATCAATCACCTTATATGGATCCACAATAATATACGAATGAACAGATATCATAGCAAGTGAACGCTTCGGGACATTTTTTAATCCTTTTCATAGCTGAAAGGGTTCTTTCAACATTCGCTGTGGTCAGTGAAAGCGTGGCTAAAACCGTAAGCAATTGCAATAAGTTTATACCTCTAAAGTAAGACTTGCCACATACCTATATCAAGCAAATACAAAATTTCGGTAGAAGGATCACTCGACGACATTTGTTCGCACCAAAAAATATAGGTAGGTACCTACTCAGCTTTCACTTTGAAATTGCATTTTCAAAGTAACGTCAACGTGTTAGCTTTTCCATTTCGTTCACTCGCTCAATTTGCAGCAGTTGTGCAAGTGCAAGTGTTATGTCGGCGGAAAATACGCAAAACACAAATAATCAATTTAGTTTTATTTTATTTTACTAATTATAAATTCACGAGCTTAATATTAGGGGTTACAAAATTGCTTACTCTCTACTAGGCGTCTGGATGAGACAGTGTTGTTATAAAGATTTTTTTCTAGATCTTAACACTTTTGATTTCATATCTTAATTCATCTTAAATGGCAGTTATATCTATATTTTGAATATGTACCCTATTTTCTAGTCAAAAACTAGGTGTAACTGTGTAGCGTTTTTGAAGGTGTTTTAGATATATGCTCTGTTTTTTAAACGAAACCTATTTTTGAGATATGGATAGGCAAGCCGATTTTTATCAACATCTTTCCGCGATTTCGATATTTGAATAAATCTGATGGGAAAAGTTATTATCTAAAACCGCCATTAAATTATATACATAAGACCAATAAGTCGAAGTTTTAATATTTTGAGTTCAGAAGAGCTATAATCCCATTAAAGTGTGAATTTAAAAAAATCTTAAGAAAAGAACTTGTATATGTAGGTATATTTTGTTTGTCGAGTGATTTGAGAAAACCCACTTTTAGAAGCCAATCTGAAACTTCGAAATTGTTGTCAATTATTTCTCACTGCTCTATAACTCGAGGCTGTGCAAAGCTCGCTAACTATTTACTTTGTAAGTTCTACTGTACTGGGTAAAATGTTCAAAACTTGGTCGTTTGCAGCTTTATTGCAACTGCTTAAATCATACTGAAACCGAATTGTGCAATGTACTCTACAAATATTCAACTTTACACTACAACATAAAAGAGACTCTGCAGAATTTAAAAAATAAGAACATACAATTATTTAAAACATTCAGAATCGCGAATTCCAACAGATTATCGGTGTAATTTGAAAACTGAAATTGCAATCAATGTCATTAATGTTTGGCAACCAATTTACTATGCTAAATTGAATAAGAATATATATTTTTTGATTAAATTTTTATTTTAAAGCTAATATCTGAACAAATCTTATTAAAATTCTACAGATCTTAAAAAATGCATTAAAATTGAGTGAATATCTTCTCATCTGGAGACCACCTCAAATCTCAATATCTTAAAAATAAGATAATTAAGATCATATAACAACGCTGGGATGAGAAGTGAGATACAAAAATACAATTCAAGGAAACTGTCATCCAGAAACTGTCAGTGGCTGAAGGACGGCGTTGCCAACTGCATACATTACAGCAAGTGAACGAAATGGAGAAGCTGACATTTTACTTTTGATAATGCAATTTCGTTGTCAGCTGTAAAAGCTGAGTACATTGTTTGGTGCGAAAAAATATCGTCGAGTGTTCCTTCTACGTTCTACCGAAGTTTTGAAATCACTTGATGTATGTGACAAGACTTACTTTAGAGGTATAAACTTCTTACTTCTTGCTAGTGTTGAAAAAATCTTTTCAGCAAAGAAAAGAATTAAAACAGTGTCCCGAAGCGTTATGGGGAATGCAAGATTAAGCTCACTTGCTATGATATCCGTTCACTCCGATATTAATGTAGATCCAGATAAGGTCATGTCATCAAGACGTCTTCTGCTTTAAAAAAATGTGTGTATAAAAATAATTTACCTAAGTATGTTCGTTTAAGTATATACGATTTAAAAACTAATAACAATCAACGAATTGGAATAGAATATAGTTTTTGTTTAAAGAATTCCTCGTAAGTTTTGGAAGTAGGTAAGCCAAATTTTCGTTGGGTGATGTGTGATGAGGACCAAGATACTGTTGCCAGGTACATAATCTATACGTATAATAAAACTGTAGGAATTTTCTTTGGCTGTTAAAAACTCGAAAACTACTGGACAGATTTCTATGAAACTTTTTTTAAAATGTTCCTTAAGACTGTGAGACTGCTATAGGCTATATCGTTTATAGCCACGTCCTTAGGAATAGTTTTATATATACACATATACCTTGCTACACATATACCTTGCTACACATATACCTTGCTACAAATGGATGTTTATACTTTTGCGATCGTGCGACAGGACAAACAAAACCAAATCAACACTAGCATAGGTACGTATACCTCGCTGTGAGTGCTATGGTCAGTTGTATATGTAGGTATGTATATTGTGTAACTAGTCAGCCACGAAAAGTAATGCGATGGGTAAAATAGGAAGTGGCGACGGCAATAGGAATTGGCCCAAATAAATAAGTACCCATTTTTAAAAGTGGGCGGACCACTTGCACTTTTACCAGTATATGCACCACAGGATCTAGCATTCTGCCAAATTTCACTATGCTGGGATGGCCGGAAGTGCTTCATAATTTTGATGATCATCTAAGTGCGTGAGTGAGTGAGACAGTTACGGTTTTTGCGATTTTTGAAGTCTTGTATGTTGAGAACCACTAAAGCTATAGAGATTAAATTTTGTGAGGTGGACCTTTTTAATGAGCTTGGTAAATGTTACAAGTTTAAAGTTTCTTGCTGAATTAGTTCCGAAGTTAGAGGGGGGGTCAAAAAAAGCCTGAGTATGTTTTGGAAAAACAAAACAATTTTATGCTGAGTCTGAACGGCTGAATGGAAAATATTGTTCAGGGCATTTATACTCTCTGATGTTTGTAACATGTTCGCGGGAGGTGGCGCAGTGGAAAAAACCTTATGATGTAATTTGTGTTTTCCGGGTATCGCACAGTAGTCCAGCACATTAGCAACTGAGACACTACGCCCACATTCTTAAGACATACCTATGGTAAATGGACACGACCGTTTTATGTTAACTTTAATTGTTTGTGACAAAAACAAAACGTACATGTGGAAAAGCAACTCCGGATTTTCACCTTTCATTTTAAACATATTTGAAAAAAAAGTAAGACAATTATCTTCGACTATGCCGAAGCTCAAATACCCGGTAGTATATTATTGTAATTAATATTATTTAAAAATTATATATGTATGTATTTGTATGGGAGGTATGGATAGATATAGTTTTTATTCGACCAATTTGTCAAAAAATTTTAAATATTATTAAAACAATATTGTCTGAGTCCTACCTACAACGCCTCCTTATGTGCGTTACAAATGAAATGTCAAAGTGAATATACCCTCACAACAGTGTGTTACCGGATATAAAAATCGGATACGAAATATTCCCGCAATTGGTTCGACAAAAAATAAAGGCTATCAATATAATGATATAATGCATTCATAAGTTGCCTTAGTTACTGCCCCTATTATGGAAGACAACTACAATCAAACCAGGGTTGACTTTCTTCAATTGGTATTACCGATTACAACTATAGTTGTCTGTCAAAGGACAACCATCACCCTATGAGTAGACAACAAATAAAATGGTTGTCTTTTCAGTTGAGTGCCCGTATTATATAAGACAACTGAGTTGTGTTGGAGTTGTCTAGAATGTCAAAATTAGACAACTGCTTTTAACCAGTTGTGTTGCATTTGTTGAACCAAAAAAATCGGCATTTTTAATGAAAAATGGACAAATAAATGCAAGTTTAGGAACTAGAATATAACATAATATAAAAGGATGATAGAATGTGTTTTTAAATTTTAAAAATCACCAAACTAAAACAATTTGATCGGCTCGTTGGGATTCTCCAGGAACAACCTGATCGCTGGCCAGGGGTAGGTTAGGTAGGCAGTTTGGTTCGAAAAAAAAAATATTGATGAGGAATTGGAGCTCAATGCTAGAGCCACCTTCAAGGACAGCAAAAGAATTGCAATTCTTCACATTCGTTAGTAATGTGAAATAAGAATGTTTCTAAATACGAACTCTTAATTTGAAGTCATTACCCACTGCACTTCTGGTAACTTTCTTCTGCTATGTACCTAACGAAGAGCCAGCAAGAACAGGTGGAATTGCCGAAAAACGATGGCTGTATCAAATAATAATTTATTTCGGGCAAATCGTACACGAATGGTTCCTTTAGTAAGCCTGAAATAACTAAAAACCTGAAACCGAAAGAAAAACTTCAGGTTTATTATGCTAACTTTGTATTTGGGAATTCTAATGGATCGGGGTGATCATGAAAACTTTTTCTCTTTCGTAAAACATTAACCAAATTCTCAACCTCCTCCTCCAAGCCACCAAAAAATAAATCAACAATACTTTCCATTGTTTTTTTAACTTTCTCGTTTGAATTACAAATACATAGGTACTTTCTTCGTTCGATTTCAATTTCCACAAACAATTTCACAAAAATGACATTTAACAGCTGATTTCGATTTTAATATGCTCCTAAAAGAAGGCAATTTATTTTCCAAAGACAACTGAAAAGTAAGAGTTGTCTTGCATAATACGAAAAATCTGTTTGGTTGTCTCAAAATTGAGTTGTCATGAAGACAACACAACTAAGTTGAGTTGTTATCCATAATAGGCACTTACATGTGTGCATCAAAAACTTTTGGCCGACAGTGTATTCATACTATACGGGAATCATGTAAAGGCCGCAAGACTCATCTGATCTAGGTATATTAGCCGTTTTTTATTATCAGCGTGATCTGATCCGGATCAGATCATGAAAATAAAACAAACTGGATCATTGAACGATTTTACATTTGAGTTGTGGCAACAGTTGTTTTTCACATATAAAATCCAATACCAATTATGACAAATTTCGTATTGCCACCAGCCATATTGCAGCCACACGGTACAATGTGACGTCACAATGCGATGATTTCTCCATTGTACTTGCTCATATTTAAGTTTGACATTTCCCTTCTTGTTACCATATGAATACAAAATCTGCATACATTTGGCATTCAATATTTTTTCGTGGGAAACTATGTTCAAATATGCATCATAATTAACCGTATTGTACTGATAATATTTCCATTTATATTTCTGTGCTATATAGCGAAACAAAACATCTCGAAAGTCGGAGTAGTGACTTATTCGAATTTGAAAAAATGCTAATTGATTTTATGTGTTGTTAATTGTGTTCCATATTTTGGTCTGGCAACATTTATGTGTGGCTATAATTTACAAGGACACCAACATTTTGTGAATAAAATAAACAACGCCACGAAACAAAAACGAGAAATAGTTAAATTAATTTTCAGATCATATTTCGTGATCTCGATGAAAAGCTGGATCACATGTTGTTGTTGTAAGTGCATGTTAATCGATGATCTGTATGGATCATACGCATACCTCATAACAAAAAACGGCTATTATTGATTTTAAGATTGCTTTTGATGGCACGTACCGGTTTCAATATGTTTCATATTGCTTTTGCCCTGACTGTTTAAAACGACTTCTCTTGTTAAAGTTAGGGGAAGGTGGCCTAAAATGGCACACCCTAAGCAAATTGCTCGATATCTAGGTCTTAAAATGAAATTCACTTCAAGCTGTATATTCATAGAATAGAACAACCAATTGCCCACATATTTTTATATTAAAACATTTAAAATATTTACAAAAAGTGTTTAAAACAATTAATTTTCAAAATGTCTACCCGTGTCACATATCAAAGGTCACTTGTATAAAATGGCACGCCAGTATGCCATACGTATACTTACTTACTTAGGCGGCTCTACAGTTCGGGGTGAACCGAGACCCCAGCCGAGGACATCTTCATCCGCTTTAGATAGAGTCCAAGCTTCAGCGCCATAAAGCAGGACTGAGATGATCAAGGTCTAATACAGAATCTCCTTAGTTGTTCGGGATAGGGCTCTACTACTCAATTGCCTTCTTAGCCCTTCTTACCAAAGTATAACAAACTTTATTTAAAACAAAACCATAAAAAATAACCAATAGTTCAAAACGATACATACATAGGTAGGCACAACAAAAAGTAAAACAAGTTAAAGTGTTATCATCGGCCTGGCCGATGCTTTGATACCCTCCACTGCATAAAAGTCATGCAAAATGTTTGCCATGCAAGTTAGTATGTGTCTTATATTAGTTTTGTATGGTAGGTACCAGAACTACTTGACCGACATAGCCCATTTTCAATACCAACCTGGTTTCCTTTGGACGCTATCGTGCTTTCAACAGACAGACAGACAGACAGACGGACATGGCTAAATCGATTCAGAATGTGATCCTGATTCAGAATATATATACTTTATAGGGTCTCCGGTGAATCCTTCTTGGCGTTACAAACGGGCAAAGTGAATATACCTTCCTGTGGAGGGTATAAAAAAATGTTTAAAAAGGAACTTCAATTCTGACTTTTAGTATTTAAATTAAAAATGTAGATAAAGTATTTAAAAGGCTTTTATGGCGTTCAAAATTGACTCCTACGCCCAGGACATCATATCAGTGCACCGTATGTAACTGTTAACCATTATTGCCTAGGATTTAAATGAAAAACTTTAATTAATGTATAAAATGACTACTGTGCAGACTGTGCCATTTTAGACAACTACTCAATGTGCAATTTTGCCCAAATGGATAACATTTTTGTTTTATATATCTATACAGAAATGTTGTAGATATTGCACAACTGACATCTATTAAGCCAACACAAATAGTCTATACTCACATTCAGAAACCAACTTAAAAAAAAATTAACGTTTTTGATCACAAAAAATGTAATTGGACTTTGCACTCCTCTACTTTACACCACTACTGAAATCCGGCTCGATACAAAATGATCTGCCGGCTGTCATATTATGGCTGGAACATGTCAATATTTCTTTTGCGTAGGTGCTGCTAAGTAAAATAAAGGACTGTGTTCACTAAAGCTCATAATTTAGTTCTTTTATGGGTTTTCTGGTAAGTGTGCCATTTTACCCTAGTGTGCCATTTTAGGCCACCTTCCCCTACTAAATTAGTATATTTTTCTCGCATTATGCAATTTTTCATGAATTACAGAATAGAAAATTAAACTTAATAAATGAAATATGTATCTACGTCATATCCTGAAAAAATAAGAACATTTCACGCTCATGTGCTTTACATGGTCATTTGTCAACACAACATTTGCCACAACATTGCTGTCTTTGAATGTAGTATGAACGGTAATAAGTCATTCGTACAGCAAGCCGCCATTAGTTTCAAAATGGAAACTAGTTCTCTCTCAAACTCATAACCTCATGTTTTAATTGCGCTATAAAACTTTATTTTTAATAAGCATCTAAGGGGTGAAACTTTTATAAATTCCGCTTTATTTTTGTTTAGTCCTACTAACAAACCGAAAATAAAAATAAATAGGAATGTAGGCGAAAACGCATCAAGGAAAAATGTAAGAATTCCGAATGCCTTTTTTTGCTACGCTCCAAGCTATGTGCAATATGCTTCCATCCTACCATGCGCCCTTGGGTTTCAATGCATATGTAAAATTTGCTAATTTGAGTAGAGCTCGCTGAATATGGGTCACACCCGCAGCATCTTGTATAGCCCTATTATAACACTATGAGAAAAACATATATAGAGAACAGCAAAAAAATGAAGCAAACCCTTGAGAACGGCAAAAGGAAGGACGCATACAACACACGTTGTTTTTGTCTCTGGCATTTATAATAGCGTAGCGTGTGTTTGCTGCTACAGCTTTCTTTCCATCAAACAGTATGCCCTCAGCTAATTCATCCTTTGCATTGCTCTCCTTTCGGCCACTTGATTTGGCAAAAGTCAGATGAAAAATTTCAAATTAAAACTTGATGCTGGCTGGAAAACTATTCGCAATCATAACGCATTATGAATACTCTAACGTATAACATGGATGCGGCTTCCAAATTAAGCATAAGATGACTTCAAGTACGAGCAATGCAAACGCATTAAAATGGAATACGAAGCTCTGTACGGAAGACCGCTTTGCCTGTCTGCTCTGTGATGGTCGTACGGTGACTAGCTACAGCAACTTAATTTTAATTAAATATGTTACGCTTGTCAGATTTTATGGTATTTAAACGGTGTTGAGTTGTGTTGAGATGTGTTACTGAGCGGACGTGTGTGATTGAGCGGCGATATTTAATCCGGTTTCAGTAATTATTTACTCTGCCAAGGCTTTGATTCTTTTGAAACAGAACGTAAATCTAACTCTAGCTCAAAAATCCAAAAAATTCGCATTAATCTATTACCGTTTATATAACAATCAGTTTAAATTAATAGAATTTAATCACTTTGTTCACGTTTCAAAGTTTTACATAAATTATATACATCCAACTTTTAACAAATACAGCCACAACAACATTTTCACCCATCACATTACATATACGTACCACTACGAACGAGAAAATGTCTGGAAAACGCAACAAGCCTACGTATTCACCTTCCAACAAAAAGCTGCTATCATCTCCAGCACCGAAACGACCGAAAAATCTCTTCCTGGAGGGGGATATGTTTAAAAAATTCGAAGCTCTTCTACAAAACCAAACATCTCTTCTTACGTCAAAAATTGAAGAGTCCGAAGTGAGAATAACGAAAAAAATTGAAAGGGACTTAGAAGCACTGAAGACCACAATTGATGACGTAAATAACCGCCTGTCATCACTGGAAACTAAACAAACTGAAATCGACATCATTATAAAGGAAAACACTGAACTAAAGAGTAAAATACAACAACATGATGATGCACTTAAACAAATTATCACACGCGTCGAAACTAATGAAGAAAAGATGCAGATTATGGCAACAATGAATGATGCTCTTTTGCACGGTGTTCCTCTATTGGCGAACGAAAATCTCCAGCTGCTGTTCAACAAAATATGTCACTTGATAGACGTCAAACCACCATCTATTAAAAATATATTCCGACTTCGATCTTCACCCACTTCATTCAATCCACCGATTATAATTAAATTCTATTCACCCACCGACAAAAGTTATATTCTGCGTGCGATCGCAAACTACCGCAAAATTAAAAAACAACAACTTTCTATACGCGATCTTGGCTTTACTGATGGCACCGGTGACTCGCCCGTTTACATTCATGAATGCTTAACTGTGAAAAATCGGACTCTCCTGCAACATGCACTGAAACTAAAACGAAACAAAAAACTGTTCTCTGTGTTTACAACTCGTGGTCTTGTTTATGTTAAGAATCAACCTGAGAGCAATGCTGTTTTGATTACCAATGCTGAAAGCCTGAATAAAATTGCCGCAACATCACTGATGACAACAACGACAACAACAACTATAACCGCAGCTGATCAACAAGTAGTAGAACACTAGTAGTAGTTATTATTGCCTTCAATAATCTAATTTTGAATTTCGTAATTTATTTTTTATTTTTTTTTTTATTTCTCTTTATTATTTACATTACATTACATTTTATTAATATTTTTCATTTTTAACTTTGTTTTGTCCATTTTCCTCATCGCTTTAAATATAATGTACCTAATAATGAACTGTAGGGTATTATTAGTTTACATTGAAATCTTCATCTTCATCATTGGCTTACTTGTGTCTTTCGTCGTTACATTGTTTGTTCAGCTAGATGTGCGACTTGATTTTTTGGCGAGTATGGTACGCTTGTTTGAGTACCAGCCGACTTTTAGGTTTTTCTAATGGTTGGTCCTAATGAGCGTAATAGGGAATTGACAGCTTTTAATAATAACGATAATTCGCGAACAATGATTGAGATTTTATGTCGTCAGCATAGTGGTTTGCGAGTATGTCACATTAATGCGCAGAGCTTGCGTCCCAAACTGGACGAATTTAGGTATTTGTTCGAAAAATCCGAAGTCGATGTAATATGTGTATCTGAAACCTGGTTCCTACCAAAATGTACTGATGATATGTATGGGTTAGATGGCTATAAAATATATCGATCCGATAGAATTGGGCATGCCGGTGGGTCTGCGATCTATATTCGAAGAACTTTAAAGCATGATTTTTTACTTAAGTCTCCACCTGGTAGTAAAATTGAATATGTTTTTATCGAAATTACATGCAATCAAAACAAAATATTATTAGGGTCAGCATATCGACCTAAGCGAAGTATTAGCATTACACCTCTGTTGTCTGCAATAGATCAGCTATCCTATGTGTCACCGTTCGTCATTGTTGTTGGAGATTTAAACTGCAACATTCTTGAGGATTCGCATCTAGTTGAGAGCATGAGAACGCTTAATTTATATTCCGTAAATACAACAACTCCAACCCACTTTACCAAGGAAAGAAGTACTCTTCTTGATGTATTTTTTGTCAGTGATTTAAATAAAGTTCTTCTCTACGATCAACTATCAGCTTCCGGTTTCTCGCATCATGATCTCATTCATTTAACATTTCAATGTGAACCAATCTATTTAAATAATTCCTATAAATTTAGGGATTTTAAAAACATTAATAGAAACTTATTAGAAGAAGACCTAAAATCAATCGAATGGTTTCGAATATATAGTATGCCGTGCGTCGATGATCAAGTTAATTTCGTTCAAGACAATATACGTAATCTGTATAATGCCCATGTTCCGTTAAAAATTTGCCAAGTAAAAAATGCCGATAGATCATGGTTTACAAATAGCATTAAAACATTAGTCTTAGAACGTAATCAGGCTTATAAGCGTTGGAAGAGTTTTAGATTAGAGACCTTGCATAATGCATACAAAATTTTGAGAAATAGGGTAATATGCGAAATACGCGAATCTAAAAGACGATTCTATGCGTCAAGATTAAATCCTTCCCTTGCTGGAAGGAAACTTTGGAAAAATATTAGAGAAATTGGAATAGGTCCGAAAAATAATAACAATGTCCTAAACACTGATTGCAATTTGTTGAATGAGCAGTTTATTCGAAATTCATCTATTGATCTTGATAATAGCATAAACGCTGTATCCCACCAAAGCAATACGGAATATTCGCGAGGATCTTTGTCAAGGTTTGGTTTTACGGCAGTCGATGATGCCGATGTTCTAGAAAGCTTTATATCGATCCGATCGAATTCCGTTGGTTTTGATGACTTGCATCCCGTGTTTTTAAAAGCGATCCTTCCATATTGTTTAAAGTACATAACATATATATTTAATACCGTTTTAATGACTGGGATTTTCCCCACTGCTTGGAAAAAATCCAAAATTATACCTATACCGAAAAGTGGAAGTTCCGATGAGTACAGACCTATAGCTATTTTACCTTACTTATCCAAGGTTTTGGAAAAGATTATGAATAGCCAGATACGGAGGTTTCTTACCAACAATAATATGCTATGTGCTAATCAGTCTGGCTTTCGTCCTCAGCATAGTTGTACGACTGCTTTAATAAAGATTGTAGAGGGTATCAGAAAAGCAGTAGACGATGGTAATATAACAATTCTGACACTTTTAGATTTCTCTAAAGCTTTTGATACCATCAATCACAACATGCTCTGCAGTAAGCTTAAAAATCAGTTTAATTTCTCTTCATCTGCAACAAACTTAATCTGTTCATACTTAAAAGACAGATCTCAGGCGGTTGTCGCTAATGACACCGTCTCGGGATTTCTTCCAGTTAGCAAAGGCGTTCCTCAAGGCTCAATTCTGGGTCCGTTATTGTTCTCACTTTACATTAATGAGCTTCCTTCTTATGTACCTAACTCATCCATACACATGTACGCCGATGATGTTCAGTTGTATAGCAACTGTCCGTTGGGTCTTGTCGAGAATGGCATGCATGAGGTTAATGAAGATTTAAAAAATATACAACTTTGGTCAAGAACTAATGGCTTATGCTTGAATCCAGCCAAATCTAAATGCCTGATCATTTCGAGAACATCTGTTGATACTTCTACTTTACCTAAAGTATATCTAAATGATATCGCTATTGATTTTGTTGATACAGCTAAGAACATGGGTATAACATTCAATAAAACTCTTACATGGAATAACTACATTAGGTTAACGCTAGGAAAAGTATATGGGAGCCTCCGAATGTTATGGACAACTCAAAAAATTACACCCATTAAAACTCGGATAATAGGTACTAGCCAAGACATTAGTTATCCCAATATTATTGTTTGGTTGTGAAATATATGGAAATTGTGACTTTGAACATAAAAGAAGAATTAATGTTGCTTATAACAGTATTGCACGATACATTTACGGACTAAGGAGGTATGACCATGTTTCTAGCTTTTCGAAATCCATATATGGCCTTTCGCTGGAAAATCTGTTCAAATTTAGGACAATAAATCTACTGCACAATGTACTACATACCTGCCAACCACTCTATCTTTACAATATGATACCCTCTCAGAGATCTAGAACTTTTGGTCTTGCGCCAGTACGTTTCACTTATTTAATTTCTGAGCGTCAATTTTTAGTAAACGCAATTAGGCTGTGGAATTCCCTGCCACGATCCATTCGAGTAATAAGTCGTACATCTCAGTTCAAGAGCAGACTTAGGCGGCATCTGGAGGCGCTTTAGGCGGATGATGATGAAGATTTGTTTTTTTTTTTTTTTCCAATATTTGTGATCCTTTTTTATTATTGTATTTTTCTTTCTGTTTTAAATTAGTCTTAGGAATATATTACAATGAATTTATGCTTATATCCATGAACACAATTACTTATATTAACGAAATTCTATTTTACTGAACTTGGTTTCTTTGTTCTCTCTTGTTTTTTCAAAAGTAACATATTATAATGTATACATTATTGAAGCTTGCACAATTTAAGAAGATACTGTATCTTTCTGTGTTAAGATTATTTGCAAATAAATTGAATTGAATTGAATTGAAAAAACAAAAACTGCGTCTTTAGTTTAATATTTCAAATTCACCGAACTGTCAATGGTGCATTTGACAGACAGTCAAATCGTCTATAGTCTAAGGCGCAGATGTTAGTATGCTGAACTACGTAGCGAGGTGTCTCAAGAGTATAACCTTCCTGACGAAGCTTCTAAATTTACCTGTTCTGTTTCAGCGTTTAACTCAAATGCACGAGTGGTTGCGAGAAGCTATAAATGCTTTGGGGCCTATATAGATCTATTGCTTTAAGATCCTCTAAGGTATAACGGAATATGTACAAACATCAGTACTTTATAGATAGAAATCTTGGGTCGCCCAGCTACTTCTCCGGACGAAGCAGTCCATGCTTCTGAGGTTTGGTCATGTTAAACGCGTGTCCCAGACCAGGATCGCACTACGTGCTATGGAATCCGTACCTACCATCCGGCAGGTGTCCTCTAGGTAGACTCAGGATGAGATGGTTAGATGAAGTTCATAATCTCTCCTCTACCTGTATGGAGATTGCCCTTGATGATTTATGACGGCGGATAATCGAGAGCAATGGGGATCCACTTCAGCAGGCTACACCTGGATAAGAGGGCCAACGAATATGAATGAATGAATGAAAGCTTAAACAAATTATTTTACTTCAGTATGACCTTGCATTCAGTTGGAGGTAATTCGTATAAAACTTGTCAAAAGTTATTGAGTACTTTTTAAGCCACAACTCAAAAAAGTTTGCTTTAGCCTGATATGTTGGAAGAGCTAATTACTAAGTGACCGCCATATCTAATCTAGACGCACTGGTTACTCGAAGGTTGTTAAGTATACTTGCATCACATCCATAGTCTACCTAGAAGATGGCTGCCTAATGGCACGGAATTATGGCGTGGCACCGCCGATACAAAAAAAACATTCAAAATCGTATATCTCGGAAACCACCAAATCGATTGAGCTCAAACTTACAGATGATCTTAGTTATTGGCCCTGGAGTGCTCCTGTGAATATTGATCAAAATTGGACAAAGGGACGTGGCACCGCCCATACAAAAATAACATTCAAAGTTGTATACGTCGAAAACCACCAAATCGAATGAGCTCAAACTTACAGATATGTAATCTTAATTATTGGCCCTAGAGTGCTCCTGTGAAGATTGGTCAAATTTGGTTAAAGAGGAGCGGCACTTCACATGCAAAAAATAATATTCAAAATCTAGTACCTCCTATACAAAAAACATCTTCTATGGGGTGAAACTTGATAACGCTATATCTCGATAACCGCTGGGCCAATTTTCATTATTCTTTTTTTGTTTTGTTCGTATTGCTGTATTTCAGGTTTAGGTAGAAAGAAAATTCCACCAAGTCGATTTATTATCATTTCTCGCATTTTACGAAAGAAAATTATTACCTAAGACCTAAGCAATACAATTCCTGTGCACGGGCAAAGCCGGGCGGATACAGCTTCTTCGACATTCTTGGAATTGGAAGTCAAAGTTTTTAAAATTTGTAACATTTATATAAATAATGCATTGTCCTGAAAGTCTATTGTCTAGGGCAAGGCAATACGATTTCTGTAAAAACAAAAAATGTTTGTAATAAAAACAGTTTATCTATTTAACTATTTTGCACTAGGAAGTGTGCATGGACTACCCTAAATAAATGGGCTACGCTAAATAAACCTAAATTACAAATTTAATAAAGTATGTGTATATGATATCTAATGTTATTTGTTTACTTTTTTTTGAGTGAAAAGCTAAATTACAAAAGTGATCAGATAAAGAATATTTATAAAAAAAAATTAAAATTTTTAGGCAAAGTATAAGGATAGAGAAAATTATTATTTAAACCACAGATGTATCTGACGGAATCATTAACAGTAACTCGTAGTTTGTACTGAGATGAAGAGTCCAAGTCACTATACACTATACCTCGCCATACGTGAAACGTGAGGATAGGTACAATCAGAGCAATTGCCTGTTTGCGACTAGTTTCTGTGGGAGTAAAACTAGCAGAAAGCTAACGTTTTCTAAAAGAACCATAAAAGTAACGTTATTAGCATAATCAATCTTTACGTTTGAAAGATATAAATTCGGTAGGAGGTTTGGATCTATTGGCTTATTAGCAATTGCAATGATTTGAGATTTTGTCGGATTTAAATTAAAACAAGTCCATTTATAACAGATCATCTAAAAATCGCAAACGAGTCTTCATTATATTTACTTGCAAGATGAAGGACATTACAAAGAGGACGGGATAAGCACAATTGAACTTCATCAGCTTAGAGGTAAGTATAGTCACGTGTTTACAGATAGTCGGAAAATCATTAATAAACACACAAAACAAAATTGGACCAAGGATAGAATCTTGAGGAACTCTTTGATAGACCTTAACGAAGAGGATTTATCTCCAATTATTACTTTTAATTGCCTGTTACTTAAAAAACTCTCAATTAGCTTTATATAGTACAAGGGCTAAAATTGAAAACTGCTGCAGCTTCCAGCACAAAAGTTTATTATTAAGCGAATCAAACGCCTTGGAAAAGTCCATCAGACAAAGAAAGTAACATATCATAATATTAACCATAGCTGTAGAACAACTAGGTATGACCTTCTCTAAAACCAGACTGAAATTGATAAAGTAAGGAGTTACTTTGAAGGTGATGCGAAATTTGCTTCGCGATTACTTTTTCAAGTACCTTTGATAGGCAGGGTAACATGCTAATAGGCCTAAAATCGTCGACAGATTTAGCGTTACGCTTTTTAGCCACAGACTTCAGGAAATACTGCTGACAGTATACAAAAATTTACCAATTGTGTGAGATGTCCGATTATGTGCGGTCGAATCAATTTTTTTTTATTTATTTATTTATTTAATGACTGACTTATAATTAAAATTATAAGGCAGCTGGATAGCCAGAGCATCAAAGGCCTTCGGCTAAGAATCAATTTAATAAATTTCAGTGGTATCCCATCCTCACTAATTGAATTCGAATTTGTCGATGACATAATGCAGGTGACACAAATTACATTTTAAAGTTTTTTCTACTGCGCCACCTCTCGCGATTGTCTGACAAACATCCGAGAGTATGACTGTCATCTCCGGATACGGGTTGACGCCTTGTCGGGGCGAAGGGGCTTGTAGTAAGTCTCGAGACATGTGGTAGGCGCAAACAACAGAGGGTCAACCGCAAGACCACCCACTGAGTGAGTTGCAGCCAATCAATTGTCTCTGGGCCGAAACTAAGATCAACCCCACCTTTAGTTAAGGTGTCCGGGGAGTAAACCCCAGCAAAAATCCCACTTAAGCCAAGGTGTTGAGGTACCCGTGCCGAGGGCTGCATGGTCAGCAGGTGGTTAAAAATGCAGATCGTTAACGGTCCCCTCCGATGCCCAGGCAAGGTCGGTTGATTCTTTTGCCTTGTCCCGGTATGTCGGCTCTGCCGGGATACCAAAAGAATTGTGGCCAGAAGTGAGCAAAAAGAGATCCAAATTCATGATCGGACTGAGCCGCAAGAATATTCGCATACTCACGGGGGTCATTACTGGACACTGTGCGATAGGCGTACACGCGGGAAGGCTGGGCATACTGCATAATGACTTTTGCAGAAGCTGCAGAGACGTTGAAGAAATAGAATCTGTTCGTCATCTGCTTTGCGAATGCCCAGCCCTTATAAACAGCAGACAAAAGATTCTCAACAGCTTCTTCTTCGATGAGCTAGAGGATCTGGAGAATGTTGATCTTAAGGAACTCCTGAGATTCATACTCAAGTCGGGGTGGTTCCAGTAGTTCAACAAACTCTACATCCTTCGGTTACTCTTAGGACAGGCTGGAAATCTGGATACAAGAGCTTGTGAATGCCTGTGATTAATACCAAATCTAGGTGACTCAATAAAAAGCGGTATATTCTTTGTCCCCAACAGGTATTAAATGGAAGGTTCCCGTGACTGGACACAATGGACCCAACTGATGGTCTACGTGAAGCTGTGGCAACCGCCACTAGAGCACCCAATTACCTACCTACCTACCATGACTGTCATGAAAAAAAACTTCTCAATTCAGCCGTTCGGACTCAGCATAAAATTGTAGGTCCCTTCCATTCGTCCCAAAAATAGAAACTCACACAAAACGAATGGTTGCGAGAAGCTAGGCCTTGGGTGTCACCCGCCTGTTGCGCCACCTATTTTTATACCCTCCACAGGAAGGTATATTCACTTTGCCATTACGTTTGTAACGCCAAGAAGGATTCACCGGAGACCCTATAAAGTATATATATTCTGAATCAGGATCACATTCTGAATCGATTTAGCCATGTCCGTCTGTCTGTCTGTCTGTCTGTCTGTTGAAAGCACGATAGCGTCCAAACGAATTGACCTGGGCGATTGAAATTTGGTGAGAGGACTTCTTTTTACCGTCGTCAGGTTGGTACCTATTGAAAATGGGCTATGTCGGTCAAGTAGTTCTGGTACCTCCCATACAAAACCATTAGTAGACCCATGTGTCTCTCCGCCTGTTGAAATTTCGATAGCGTCCAAACGAATCGACCTAGGCGACTGAAATTGAGTGACAGGTCTTATTTTTACGGTTGTCAGGTTGGTATTAAAAATGATCCATGTCGGTCAAGTAGTTCTGCTACCTCCCATACAAAGCCAATATTCGACTCATGTATCTCTCTGTCTGTTGAAAACACCTTAGCGTCCAAACGAATCGACTTAGGTGAATGAAATTTTATGAAAGGACTTTTTTTAACCGTCGTCAGGTTGAAATTGAAAATTGTCTATGTCGGTAAAGTAGTTCTGCTACCTTCCATACAAAACTAATGTTAGACACATACTAACTCGCGTGGCAAACATTTTGCAGGACTTTTATTCAGTGGAGGGTATCAAAGCATAGGCCAGGCCGATGATAACACTTTTACTTGTTTTTTTTTTTTTATTGCAGGTGACATCATCTGTTGATGGATTCCTTGAACTGAAATGAGGGATATTGATATAACTCACTTGATCATCACCAGATAGAAAGCGATCATTTAAAGCATTACTCATTATTAATAATAAGCTTAATGGCGTCAAGTCAATTTGTTTTTACAAATTTTATACAGACAGCTGGCAGCTTTTAAAACGTTCATCGATCAATTTCATCAAAAAGGTAGGTTTGTGTCCTACGTATTACGAATAAAATTTAAATCAAAATGGATAAAAAAACAATTCTTGAGTAAGTATATAAATACATGAGTTATTAAAAAATTTATTTTATTTCAGATTTTTAAAAAATTCCGAAATTTTTCCTCCAACTGTTACAGCAGGAACTGACAAACTCTACCTAATGTTTTTGATGAAGAAAATTATTTTCCGTTTACGTTGGTAGATGAAATTGTAGATTTAGTTAAATCGTTAGACCCTGATTCAAAGATATACAAAAAAAACTAAGATTTGGACGAATGGAAGGTGCAGAAACTATCAATTTACTTCTTTGGAAGAAGAGCACAATATAGACAAATATTTTGCGATCGCAGCACTTTTTCTTAATCATTGATGAAACCACTGACGTTAGGGTCGTAAAATCAATAGCGTTGGTTACTATGTATACTTTGATTTTGAAATGAATCAAACAAAGGATGCATTTCTTGGTCCGCTGGAACTAGAAAGCCCCGATGCCCAGACTGTTTTCAACTCAATTAAGATGCTTTTCGATCAGCATAACATTCCTTTTGGCAATTATTGTATTGGCTTTTTTGCGAGATCAGATTGTTAGCGTTGGCCATCGCCCTTGCAACGTGCCTTCGAATCACCTTAATTCGGAAATTGTCAATCCTATTCACTCGAGCCCCATCGTATAGGGTCTTGTTGGGATAATATTTTATGTACTCAGACTCGGGAGTTCTAAACAACCCTAGGCAGATCCTGAGACACTGTCTCTCAAACACCCGAATCTTTTCCATATAGGAAGGCGCTATATTGAACCAAATGGGACAGCCATAAGCGATGATCGGCCTTATAAGGGCCACGTAGCATATGACCTTTACTCTGGAATCAAGTTGACTGCTGCGAAACAGTCTCCTTGTCAGAGCATAAGCCCTCTTGGCCCCAGCAAGACAAGCATCTATATGTTTGACAAAATATTATAGATACTGGTCGAGCTTTTGTGGAAGTATTTTTAATATAAAAAACCGCTAGTAGGTATCATTCGCGCACCGAAGGTTCCGCACTTGGCCAGAGTTGGTATCTTGTAAACGTTAGTATTAATATGTCTGGTTTTCTTTGATTTGATAGACCTAGGTAAAAAATGATAAAATTTTCTTGTATTCAGGAAAATATTATTTTCACCAAATTACTTATTACTCCAAAATCAGTCAATATGTCGCTATGATTGGTATTTGTCGTTTAACTAGAGGTTTTACCTGATGTGGTGTGCAGCCTTCTACGTTAATTAGGTCTTGAGATAGACAAAGTAACAAAATTGGCTTATTAGGTTCGAACCTCTGTTCGAACAGACGGGCAGACATCGTAGCGAAAACAATAAGGTTCCGCTTTGTCCCTATTGGGACAAGCTTAAAAGTTGTTATTAGGGCTCTTCTGAGTCTTTCGCATAGCAGCGCTACTGCTGAAAGAATATTTTCGGATTTAAGGAATATAAAAACAAAAAATCGAAATGTCTAAAAAATAAGTAAATTATATAAATCATTTGCTTGTAACAAAAAAAATGATTAAGAACTTTAGTTCAACTTCTTGGAGTCCATCGAATTCATGATAAAAAAAAACTATAAATTGGCATTTTAAGGTATTTATTATCTGCTTAACGTACATTGGCGATCACTAGGATGAGGCCATAAATTTTCCAATCGATTTTCACTCTTTACTCTTTTGAAATGGTAGAGGACGAGGTCAGGAAAGTCGCAAGAAGACATGAAGGTAGGCTTCGCAATCATGCTAATTCAGAAGTAGTCGAACTACTTAATAACAACAACTTAGTTAGAAGATTACGAAGAGTAAAACCATTCGAACTAGTTAACTAGGAATAAAGAAAATAAAGACAATTTCACAAATCAATCGGCCTTACTAATAATCAAACCCTAATTCCGACTATTAGTTGGCTGCCAGGTTTAAATGAAATGTATAGCTTTATTGAAATGATACCAATAAACAATTTGATCTCCACGTTTACTAGTCCGACAACTTTATTGGGATCTGTTACATTTTCTGTCATTGCAGGACTCAAATTCCATAATTTGGTTTCGCGGAAAGAAGACCACTGATCATGTTTATGCCGAATAAATTATTCTAAACGAATTTATACCCAAATTACAATTAAATTCGCCCACCAGATTTCCCCCAAAGGCTTTAAAACGCTTTTTAAAAGCAAAAACCGAAACACGAATTAGGAAATCTACAAATTGTCAGCTGTTTTGTCACATTCATACGAAAATTAATAATGCCGTATCATACAAATAGCGTATATTGTCAGTACTATTTACAATACGTTTTCTTATGCGTTTCGGTACTTTTGTATTAATTTCGAAAATTGAGAGCTGTTCTAATAAAATTCATTTCAGATTATTGAATAATAATAAGAATAAATTTTTTTAATTATTCGTTGGCTATTGATGCAATACGAAATTTGTTTTGTAGTATGTATACAAATCACAATTACAATGGTACAAATAGAAAAACTACTGAAACATCACATGAATATGTGAACATATGTAGGTACTTTTTGCCGATTTCATGGAACGTTGCTTATTTTGTACCTACATTTACAAAAAAAATCACACTGATATATAAAATATCATTTATATGATCCAGACTGTTGACTTCGTTTTTTAACTTTCAGAATGAAATATTCTTCATTAGATTATAATTTAATCTGTTAATTATCAGTCTCTCAGCTAACTCGAAACTGTCATTTTAATTCAGAATTAAAAAAAGTTCATTCATAAAACGCCATTATGATTTAAGCAAATTGTATTACGCAGCTGTCATGAGATTTTTTTTTACAGAATTTTGTTATTTAAATTTGGATAACACTGTATTTTGTTGTGCTAATGCACAAATCAATAACTATATATAAGATATTCGGTAGTGAATTAATAACATAATAATTATTATATGATTACCATGATTTGAATCAACGAACAATTTAATTCAGAGTTAATTTGCTACTGAATGCCTATTTCGGCATTTAAATTTTTGACACTTGACTAAATGAAAATTGACTTTGAAAAAAGATTATGAATAACGTTTTCTGCAATTAAACCAACATAAGCCTTAAATCAGATTTAACTAAGTATTATGAATAAGGCTGTAAGTGTACAAGCCATTACATTCTATAAACTACCTACTGCTTGTAGTTGAAAAAAAAACTTTGCTTTGACAGGTAATTTAAAATGTTAACCAAATGTTCTTAATTAAAGACATCGACAGAAAAGATCCTTTTTGTTTTTTTACTGTGTTTAGGAATGGTATATTCTATTATTTGGTGTGTATTTCAATGATTTTGCTCAATTTCAATTTCAGGCTCAGCAAACATTTGATTGTTTTATCACAACCCATAAATTAAGGAATCATGTTACACAATTACCAAAGTTAATTAATATACAAATGATCTGTACAGGCAGAGCAGATGCAGGGTATTTAAATACACTCCTATTACAATTTTTGATACTCTAATTTTGATTGCATAGGCAACACTCCTCTTGAAAATGACATAAGGGTAGACCTATTTAGCTAATGGCCGAGATAAACATGACTTTCTCAACATTAACATTTAACCCTACAGTTAACGATATTCTGGCAACTAAATTTGTTTATTGGTATGAGCATTTTGGAAAGTGTGTAGTCTTTGTGTTAGCTGCCAGACTAAAGTTGATTATTGGTAAGGCGGAATCACACTAACAAAAGTGATAACGAATTAAAAAACAAAAGGTAACAGAGGTAACAAAGGTACCTTATAGCATTGTATTTATTATAAGTATTAGAAACAAATTGCTGATTAGTTGAACGACTAGGTGCGATTATTGGAAGGATGGCAACACCATCGGGTGTTTTTTTAGTGGGTGAGCTAACCGCAAGTCCCACACTATCGCAAAGCTCGCATGCGATGTCTTTCAACGATTTTTACATCCAGCTACACGCAAAAAAAAAAAAAAAAACTATTTACCTGTTGAAAATGTTTTGCCCGTAAACTTTTACTACCTGTGATATTTTCCCAATAGTAAGTCATAAAATTAAAGGGTAAATGATTTCCCAAGATCAAACAATGAACTACCTGAAAAGCGTATAAGAAGATGCGCCACTAGGATGAGGCCATTCTGGATATTTCGTTATCACTCGTTGCAAGAGTGCACATCAGCGATTTTTTTCAAAGTTTTGTTAAAAATATTTAAAAAAAAAGCGCTGAAAATAACTGTTTTTATTTAGTTAAAAAAAATGGGTTTCGAAAAGACTTTGACAGCGACAAAAAGAGGACAAATTGATGCTTTCAAGGAGTTAGGACACTCCAGGCCGAGAAATTGCAAGGAGGCTAAATAGAAGTAAGACTATTGTAAACAGTTATCTTGGATCTACAACACTATAGGAAAAATCAAAAAGGACTCACGGAAGAAGCAACAACATTGCGAGAAAAGCGGTTAATTCTACGGCTTGCTTCAAATTTTACTCTATCAGCGACTAAAATTAAGGCCAAAAGCGGAATATCAGCCAGCATAGCAACGGTCCGAGGGATAATACGAAAAAGTGGTAAGTACTATACAGAGAAGAAAACTTAAAAAGAAACCTGTTTTAAGCCAAGTACACAAGGTACAAGGAGCATCGAATGAATTTTGCACGAGAACATGTCGCTTACATCTTAAGGTTTTTTCTACTGCGCCACCTCTCTCGAACGTCTGACAAACATCCGAGAGTATAACTGTCTTGAAAAAGCTTCTTAATTCAGCAGTTCGGACTCGGCAGAAAATTGTAGGACCCTTTCATTCGTCCCAAAAATAGAAACTCACAGAAACGAATTATTGCGAGAAGCTATAGGCCTAGGGTGTCTACCTGCCTGTTGCACCACATATTTTATTTTTTAAAAATTAACCTTGACGGCCCTGATGGTTACAACTTTTATTTCCATGATCTAAGAAAGGAGGAGCTTATTTTGGCAAGACATCACACCGGTACATCAGGTGTAATGGTGTGGGGGGCTATTACCTACTATGGCAAAATCGAGTTGGAGTTTTTTGTCCACAACAATGAACAGAAACAACTACAAATGTTTGCTAAAACGGTCATTTCCAAAAGTGAAAAACACTTTCGGACCCCTGCCTTGGATATTCCAACAAGACAATGCCCCTATCCACACTTCCAGGGTTGTTAGAAGTTGGCCGCCCTATTCACCGGATTTAAACATAATCGAAAATGTTTGGGCACGGTTATCTCGTAAAGTGTACGAAGGCCGCAGACAATTTGAAGACAGGGACACTTTAATTAAAGCTATTCGTGATGGTTGGGCCTAATTTTCTCTTAATTATTTAAAAAAGAACTGTTATTCTATTCCAACCGTCTTATACAGGTCATATCGAAAAATGACGGGCATACTTAATATTAATGGAGAAAAACATAATAAATAAATGTTTTGAAACCATAAAATGTAAACGTTTTATTAATTTTTTACTTTCTTTCGAAGATTTTGCATGTGGCCTCATCCTAGTGACGCATCTTCTTATACCTACACTTTTCATTGTTTGATCTTGGGAAATTAATTCATTCATTCATTCATTTTCAATGGTCCGAATGAATGAATGAATTAATTTCCCAAGATTGTTTGATCTTGGGAAATTAAATTATTAACAAAAGTTTCCGGGTACAAAATTCCCAACAAAGAGTGAAAATCGATTGCAAAATGTATGGCCTCATCCATAACCAAACCATTGTATAAAGGAAACGCATATCTCTGCATTTTCCCATATTAGACTCCTAAGGCGATGTAATTTTAAAACTTTACACGTTGGTAAAAAAAAAATATAAGTCTTGTAGCAGCTTATTAATAGCCTGGGTGATTTCTAGAATACATGCAATATATTTACTATTATTACTCGTATATAAATATGGATGTGGGTTAATATAAATGCACTTTTTTGGCTAGTTAACCATAACCAACAGACCGCATTTCATTAATGCATTTATTTATTTTTTTATTTATTTTCAATGGCCCGTTCATTCATCAAAATGGTTTCGGGAGTAGGTTTGTCAAGTGGACCCTCCACAGCAACCAGCCTTGTATATTACTCTAATTAACCATTATAACCAAATCAAATGGTGTTTTACATTTTGCATTAATTAAATGGGTATAAATTAAAAATCAAAAGGATCAATCTCATACATAATAATAATCGTACATACACATAGCTACATGTATGCAGAAGATTAACGCTTCAGTTAAAGAAAAATACAGTTTTGGTAAAATGTAAATCCTCGTCAGCATGTTATATGGAAAGTCCCAAACCTTTCGCTCGAATAATTTACAACTTCAGATGTTGTTTGTAATCCTCTAAGTTAATCGCAAATAGCAAATCTATGTCTGCTCTTTACATGAAACAATCGATGACAGGCAAATCGCAGACAAAAAGTTTAAATTGCTTTTAGCAAATTATCTACAACTTTTGATTCTCCCTTCACGCATTAGCAATTCAGCAAATATGCTCTTGGCGCTTAGTTACTACAGATACGGAATTAATCCATCGGGCCCCTTACATTGGGGGTTTGAGTGCATAAGTTTACCGGAAAACTTTAATTAGAATTACGAAATTTGGATTTGCGTGGATGCACGTCTCTATGTGTGGATATATGCAGCTATATGTGAAGTACATGGTAATGGGAACAGGAAATTTGAATAGAAATTAAGACATTTAATTTCCTATTTTATAATTATGCTAAGTAGGTGGGAATGGTAAGACATTGTCGTCTGCTAGTAATTAGTGCGCATTCATCCATAGGATTCAATTAAGTATATGCGGTTAATATTGGCGGAGTCATGAAATTTCCGGATTTCGTTTTCAGTAATTTTATTAGAAAGAACCTGGTAGTATAAGATTTCATTTGAAGTACACACACTATATCTCAGTCTTAGCATTGATTTGTATGAAATGTCTAGTATGTAGTAAGTTTGAAATTTATGCTTTAGCATAAGGTATTATTAATGGTGAGACGGGACAATTTAAAGTGTTTTTTTAAATACTCTTGCCCATTTTTAACCATTTCTTTTTCTCAGAAAATGTTATTTCAATGCGATGGAATTTGTGTAGGGTAAAGGTGTCAACAGTGGATCAATTTTTACTTTTTACGTCGTTGAGCTCGCATTTATATAGCCAGTATAGCCATGATATTTTTTCCACGGGTTTTTCAATGTTTTATCTTCATTTTAAGCACAAAATCTCAAAGCTTTATGAGTGCTGAGATAGTGAAAAAATTGTTTGAAATTACCCTTTACACGTGATCCACTGTGTACCATAAGGTGTCTGTACACACTGAATCAGTGCATGGTCCACAGTGAAACAGGGGTTTAAAATTAATTTATTCAGTAAAAACTTAAGTTTTTTTCATTATATATTTATATGTATTTAGTAATCCATATATTATTTAGGGATAAACAAAATAATAAAATAAAATGACTCATGCTTAATAAAATGCCTCATCACTTCTGAAAAAAGTTCCGAGTTCATCCATCTACTCGGTGTAGCCAAGCCCAAAATAACTGGAGGTGTGCCTAGGGGTAAATTAAAACAAATAGCTGTGTAAAACACAAATACTATATTTATATTATAAGAATCATTGATTCACTGTGTACCACTTTTAATTGATTCACTGTGTACTATTTTGTAATTTCACAAAAACATGTCAATAATTTATAAAATATTATAATATGCTGAAAACAGAAACATACGAGGATAACCGACTTCGACATTGTGATCGCGCAGACTTATGGTTTATTGCGAGGACAAGTGAAAAGGTGTTCTTTACCAGATTCATTTTAAAATAAAAGTGACATTATGAGAGCAAATGATTGTTGTGTACACTGATCCACTGTTGACACATTTACCCTACATCACTAAAAGTGTAGTCATAACTTCTTTGAAAATAGCTGGGCACGTCATATTTCAGGGGCCTGTAACACAAAACTACAAGTCTACAGGTCTACAGTTACTTGTAGGACTATATTCGTTTCACAAGTGTAGATTATTCCTGTAACACAAAAAAAAAAAACTTTAGGTACAGTTGTACGAAATAAAAATTTCCCTCGACTTGTAGACTCTCTGTACAAGTGTTCATATAAGCAAGCGAAAGCACTAAATTGAATAAAGATGCTGTTGAAAAAAAAAAATAGCCGTGCTTGTAAAAATCCAAGAAAATAAAAAATGCAATTCACTGCATTTTCCGATGTCAAAAGAAATAAAACGCAAAGCATGGGAGAACCAAAGCCTAAATATTGTTCTGCAAAATAAAGAGTGGACGTACCTACATGCGAAATGTTTTTTTGTTTTTGACAGAATTGTCGAAAAACTGCAGTTGTAAGTATTTTACAAAGTCTTATTAAACAAAGTCTTTACTTAATCGAAGTTATATACTAACCCCCTTATTAATAAATACCGAATAGCGCCGAATTAGCTTTATCACATCTGATAACTCGTAATTTTTATTCATTAACATATCTTAGCTTTCAGTGACATGTTTAACGAGCGGATAACTTAACTCACCAAATTCGGCGAATAGAGAGTGGTTAACTTACTCACACACAGAGCTAACCTTGTCCAACTGCTATCCACATAATTTCAAATACACGTATACCAACAAAAAGTTCGATTGGACTCGAGAAATTTAAAAGCTAAAAGATAATTTTAGAGAGAATCTAAAAATCGCAAGCGGAAGCACATAACGTGCTCTGAGCATGATAGTGACAGCTGATGGAATATGACAGAATTACAACCATGTTTAGTACAGTTTGGACGCAGTGCTGCCGTGCGTTTAATGATAAAGAGTGGATAGCTAATATGGATATAAGATGGACTTATACCTAAATAATAAAAGTTATCAAACGAACAAGTTCACTATCCTTCTGCTAGCTATCAGATGGATTAAAGAGCGAAAAGGGCTATTTTATTAATACCGCTGTAATTGCGTAACACTAACAATGAACACTTAACTCTCAATGCCCCAAAAGAAGTAAAGGGTGATTCATTTAAATGTCAGACACTGTTCTTTCAGGCCATAATAAAGTCTAAAGTGAGGTTATGGCATTAATATATAAACCAACGCAGCGCTACCAAAAATATATTTTCGTGTTCAGTGGTCACCCCGAACTAAGCTCACAAAGTTACAGCCTTGCTAAAATGACTTAAGAAAAAACGTTGCTAGCTCTTAGTCTATAAGTTTAAACATATATTCGAGACGAAATTTGGTTTTTCAGTGCTGGTTCAAATCAAACCCAACTTTTATGGGTTTAATTGGCTTAACGTTTCTGCTGTTGATAGCAAATTTCTTAAAGCTTAGTTTGGATAGGACAAAAGAGTCATCAAGTCAGATCAATGTGTGGTCAGTTTAATCTTACCTTGGTAACAACCAACTATTTTCTTTGTCTTTCTTTGTCGGAGGTTGTTACTATCCGATGGAGCACTCAGACACAACTACTGGTCCATTGTACTGCCAAACAGACACTCTACTTAGTTTTCCCGCCATTCGAAGAAAGATGAGAAGGTGCTTCAGTGATGAAGACCTTGGATGTTCGGCACTCACCACGTCAACCCCAAAGTTCCGCCACCTGATGCGAGCAAAGGCAGGACAACTACAGAGGAAGTGCTCCGCTGTATCGTCATCCTCTCCACAAGCAGGACAGATGGTGGTGTCGCCCACAAGCAGTCTGCAGTCGATTCTCCTGAGAGACAGAAGGAAAGACGCCGACTTTTTGCAATTGTCCGGGCGCAGTCGTTTGGTCTATCTACACCCGGCACAGTCACGCCACAGACACTCGTGTTCACGAGAAACCCAAGTATCAATGGATGACCTAACCTCGGATGCAGGCAGACCCAACGCAGGTTCAGGTCCTAAGAGAGCTTCTTCTGAACCCAGCCTGGCAAGCCCATCAGCGATCTCTTTTCCTTGGATACCAGTGTGACCTGGGACCCAAACAAGTTTGACCGTGTTTAGCCTACCGACCAAGTTCAGAGAAAGCTTGAGTTCGAGCACTAACTTTCACGAGGTAAGGGGGTTGAGCAGCGCTTTTAATGCAGCTTGGCTATTACTGCAAACGCATATGCTTCTAGCCCTCCACCTGTTTGTCACAATATAGCGCATAGCCATAAGGATAGCGAAAATCTCCGCCTGGAAGACAGCCGAATGGTTACCCAAGGGGTAGTGAAGTCTAATGTTCTCGCTTTCCACGAAGACTCCCGAACCAGACACCTGTCCGGTTTTAGAGCCATCCCTGAATACACCATGGCAGTCTTTCTCTGGCTCATAGTCTGGCCGAAGCTATTCCGTTGCCTGAGGAAAGTTGACGTGGTAGTTTTGTCGCAATAGGATTTCTGGTGTCATTGCGTCAAACGGCATATCCATAAGACAGGGGTCAAAGGATAATTCTGTCACACAAGAATGACCAGTGACATTCCTCCCTCTCATGAAGAGAACAACCGTAGTCTTAAGAGGATTCACTGAAAGCCCATTCATTGTACACCAATTATTGATCAAGCCCAAGGATCTCTGCGCCAGAGAGCAGACAGTCCTTAGGTCTGAACCGACATACAGAACGGCGACATTGTCCGCGTAGGCGTAGGCTTGTGTGTAGATTCCAAGAAGATTGAGAGTCGTCAGCAGAGGGTCTACTACCATGCACCATAAACGGGGAGACAGAATCACCACCTTGAGGGCAGCCCCTGTTTACCCCTGCCATGACGCATTTGCCACAACCCGCTTCGGCAATCAACGTCCTGTACATTAGCATTGCTTTAATCAACAACACCAATGTTTCATCTATACCGTAATGTCTAGCTGCGTTGCACATGCTGGCAAAGGTCCCATTATCATAAGCACCCTCAATATCGACGAAAATACCCAACGCGTACTCATTCCGATCAAGAGCACTTTCTTCGTACCAACGAGGTTCTGAAGCGCAGTTTCACAGGATTTTCCGCGCTGATAAGCATGTTGCATCTCAAAAAAGATGTGATCGAAGAGCAACATTGCGCACGTGCAGCTCAACCAGTCTCTCCAAGCTTTTTAGCAAGAAGGAAGACAGACTTATGGGTCTGAAACTTTTGGCGAGAGTATAGTCAGTCTTGCCGATTTTTGGTATGAACACGACTTTGACCATACGCCAAAGCGAAGGTATATACCTGGCCAAGGCCAAGCTAACTATACGCCTGGAAATGTTAGGGTTGAATTTGAGTCCGTATATAGGAGCGACTTAAACTCCAAGTGCTTTGATACTTTGTAACCTTGCTCAGAACAAGAATGTTTTTCACTTTTAGTTATGAAAAACTTAGGAAATTCGTTGATTGTACTTTGGCAAAATCTTTTTAATATCTATCTATCTAAAATCATCCTCCTCTGTGAGACCCTGCAGTACATACCTATCTATTAAAAATACTATTGTACATAATAGTTACAACATCCTTTCAATTACGTTGGTGCAATCACTGAGTATCCAACACTAATCATAATCAGCCGCCAATTATCCTCCGATGGAACACTGCTTTTCACAAGCATATGTACGCACATATTTGCGTTAAATAAGCCAAAAAGAAAACTCCAACCCGTCAGAAAATTTGAAATTGTAAAGGTCTTCTCATAGGCATTGCTTTTGACACATTCATTGGCAGGAACCACCTAACACTATAGTGTTTCCCCATCAAGTTACATAATACCTACTCAAACGAGAAGCTAACTTTTTTTGTTGACGGAAAGTTTGGCTTTGGCTAGTTTGCTTGTATAGGTGCAAGCAAAGTAAAACTCTGGTCTAAAGGTATCAATATCACTATTAGAGTACATACACCATGATGCGGTGGCTAAACCTAAAGACACCCTTGCCCATGTTGTCAACAGGAACACGAGTGCAAAATCTCACACTTGTATGTGGCATTGAGGAAGTGTCGTTGGGGCAAATTGCAAAAAAGAGTCTTGTTTGTAAAACCTTTCTTTCCTTTCCCCATTTAAAAATAATAAACCGTATCCTTTGATTTACATTTTTTTATTTTTTTTTGCCCATATTTTATTTAACTCTTCGAACATTAGAAAACATGCTGGAAACACTCCCGAAATGGCATACTGCATACGAGTGTATAAAGAAAATGTTATCCTCTTGTGTCAGGCTCACCATAAGAACGGATGGGACAGAGGGAAGAGACAACTATATAGAGAGGGTCAAATGGAGAATAAAAATTCTCCTGGACATCCTTGCAAAACTTTTGAAGAACTCTGTTCTTCCTGTTTGAATTTCCGGTCAAGTTTGCTCAGCATAAGGTTTGTTTTTCCAAAAGAGTTCCTATTCCGGTCTATCCGATAGGATGTCGGTCTGCTGTCTTCAATGGCGACCACTGCTACCAGTGTATGACTTAACCACCCGTTTTGTCCTTGTTTCAAAGCAAACGAATTGCATAAAAAAGAGGGACGGCGAAAAAGAAATAATAAAACATCGTTCCAGACAAGAGGGCCCGGCATGGTTCGTTGTAAAGTAAAATTGGTTAGTTCTTGCGGATGGACATGGAGAGGTTCTTTCTGCAGCTGGAAATTTAATTTTAAATATTGAAGAGCAGTTAAGGGCTGGATAGAAAGCACTAATTACTATTCTGGGGTATGTGTTTCACTACCGCTCGCTCACCAAAGGAAGAACGCTTTTAGCCTGTCCTTAAGCGTTGTTGTTTTATTTGAAATTCATCTAGTTGTTAATAAGGAAATAAAAGCCATCGGTTAGAAATGTTCGCAATATGCACTCTCATATGAATAAGCACTTTGAAGTATAGTAAGCGCCAAGCCAGCGGAAATACGGAGTTGATATGGTATGTATGTATTTAGATGGAGGTACTATATGAATTATGAATTTAGCGAGCAATTTATCTTAATTAAATTACTCTTGCGACCGCTTTACATGATGGTTTATTTTTTATTTGCACAGGTATTTCTGACAGCAAAGAGGACTATATTCATATAAGAAGGCCATATCAGTAGAAGAGTACCTTGTGCAATACTTCCGCTTACATCGCATCGGTCAGTTTAATTGAGATTGATATAATATAATGAGTACCTTCATACCTTCATACATGGAATGATTTCACAGCCTTGTGAATCCAACAAATATGATACCAACGTTACTAAAAGTTGGCAGACCAAAGCAACAAAAAAGGCTTTAGTGACTTTAGTCGTAAACAAACTTTATATGCTGCCAACAATAACGGATGCACAATTTTGACGAATAGGTCGGAACGACATAAAAGATAACTAAAACTATGAGGTAGCTGGGGGAGTTTTTATACCATCAGAAATCAAGCGAAGAACTACGCTTGTCAAACAATACTTTCTGGGCCTAAGAAGGCAATAGCTCAGATAGGTTAGTGTGCTGCACTACTGTGCGAGGGGTCTCAGTCTCAGGTCCGATTCCCGGAAAACACAAATTACATCTTACATACAAGAATAGGCCATGGGCATTTTCATCGACATAGAGGGGGCTTTCGACAATGCGACTTTTGACTGCATTGCCAGATTTAGATTTTTTGGGCCCTCATCGGCCGTTACCATAAAAGGTGCCCTATTTTATATTTAATTTTATGTTACCTGATAAATACTATCTATCGACAATGACTCCAACACTGTCGGAACAAATTGAAACCGCCCTAAGAACCCTCGACACCTGGACCAGGAACTGCGGTCTAACAGTCAATCCCCAGAAAACTGATCTGGTACTTTTCACAAATAAAAGGAAAACACAGTTTGCTACACCCTCTGTTGGCGACACACCCCTCAGAATCTCTGATAGCGCAAAGTACCTGGGACTTATACTAGACAAAAAACTAAACTGGAAATTGAACACCAATGAAAGAATCAAAAAAGCCACAATAGCCTTTTATTCCTGCAGCAGAATCTTTGGGAAAACCTGGGGACCATCTCCCAACATTAAGCTCTGGATGTACACGGCTATAGTAAGACCCATACTGACCTACGGCAGTCTCGTATGGTGGCCGGCAACCAATAAAGCCACCTACCTAAAAGCGTTAACGAAGGTTCAAAGACTAGCGTGCATCGGCACCACCAGTGCGATGAGGACAACTCCAACCGCAGGACTTGAGGCTATCCTCAACCTGTGTCCGCTAGACATTCATATACAACTATCGGCCGCAATTAGTGCAATGAGAATCAGCCAATCGGTAAAATGGAATTTGAACGCAACGGGTCATTCTACGATCCTACAGAAATATTTCGGCCATGTACCTGTCACGGACTACATTACGCCTTATCTAGAGTTTACAAGACCCTTCTCTAGCGCCTATCCCAGCAAAGAAGAATGGAGAGACGGACTCTTACCTAGCACAGCAACCATAGCCGTATTCACAGACGGATCAAAAATGGACACTGGGGTAGGGTCAGGTGTCTTCTCTGAATCGCTGGGTATATCAAAATCGATTCGCCTCCCCGACCATAGCAGCGTTTTCCAAGCAGAGGTCCTGGCAGTGACAACAGCAGCCCGTGAGTCTGTGGTAAGGGCAATACCACCTGAAGGTATTACCTTCTTTAACGACAGCCAGGCAGCAATAAAAGCCATAACTGCACCAGAAATAAAATCGAAGCTTGTGAAGTGTTGTCGCGAAGAACTCAAGGCTCTTGGTACACAGCACAAGGTATCACTCTGCTGGGTTCCGGGACATGAAGGCATTTCAGGCAATGAGAAAGCAGACGAATTAGCAAGACAAGGCTCGACAGCTGTTTCAGAACAAGCTGATCCCTCTGTGGACATCCCGCCTTGCACACTCAAGCTTGAAGCAGGGAGAAAAGCCATAAGCGAGGCGAACGCAAGATGGGCCACCCTAAACACTTGTAATACTACAAGAATGCTATGGCCGTCCTTCAATGAATCCAAAACCGAGAAGATAATGCGGAAGGATAGAAAATCCCTGTCCACCCTCGTAGGTATCATAACAGGGCACAACACCTTGCGGTACCATGTGAAGAAAATGGGCTTAACGGAAGAAGAACTTTGCAGAGGCTGCGGTGATGAGGAAGCTCTTGAGGATACAATCCACTTCTTATGTCACTGCCCAAGTCTCCAACATACCAGGTATAAATTCCTAGGGAGTCACTTTTTCAACGACCTATACGAGCTTTCCAGCACATCAATTGACAAGATAATGAACTTCGTCAAATCAACAAGATGGTTTGTATGTAGCAGCACAGTAAGTAATTTGAATACAGGGTTATAATGGGTAAGGGATAACCTCTTTCCCCCTATGGGAATCACAATGGGTCAGTATTGACCTGAGTGTGGCACGGAGAAAAATCTTGCCAGCCCACAAACCTAACCTAACCTATCGACAATGACAATACGCAAGTATGTCCTACCCAAAAATTACTTTTCGCAATTTCTAATAAATTATTGCATATATTCGTATGCGCATATATGAAAATTCAAAACACACCCACACTTCGCTTAAAAAGGCTTCGAAACGGTCCACAAAATCTGGCTGAAAACTTTGAACCAAAAAGGGAAAAACCCGGAAACGTAAAATGTAACGATGGCGAAGTATTTTTACTTAGGATTTCAAACAAAAATGTTAAAAATTGACTGGAAAAACAGTGGTAGGTTTTATAAATGGCTGGGAGATTAGAAGTTTGTCTGCATGGCCAATTGTGAATATAAATGGTTCGCCATCTAACGTTATCTTGTGAAAAAAGTGAAAGAAACTGGCATCCTCATCGATAAACCAAAACGTGAAAAGCCAAAAACAGTGCGTACACCCGAGAAAATTGCTGCTGTGGCAGAAAGTGTGCGTGAAGCGCCATCAACATCAATTCACCGTCGATCTCAACAATTGAACATTTCGGAAACATCATTGAGACGAATTTTGCATACAGACCTTGGTATGACGCCATACAAAGTCCAATTGGTTCAGGATCAGGAGTTGAAGCCAACTGACCATCCAATGCGTTTTCGCTTCGCTAAGTGGGCCTGCGATCGACTTAGAGAAGATGCCGATTTTGCCAAAAAAATCATCTTTTCAGATGAAGCTCATTTTAATCTTGGCGTTGGCGGGTATGTAAACAAGCAAAATTGTCGCATTTGGGGCACAGAAAACCCGCACGCATACATTGAAAAGCCGATATACCCAAAACGAGTCACTGTTTGGTGCGGATTTTGGTCCAGAGGCATAATTGGGCCATTTTTCTTCGAAAATGAGCAAGCAGTGGCCGTTACAGTCAATGGCGATCGTTATCGGGCCATGTTGAACGAATTTTTGTTCACAAAAATTGAAGAGGATGATATTGGCAACATTTAGTTTCAACAGGACGGCGCTACGTGCCACACAGCCGAAGCTACACTCGATGTTTTGCGCCCTGTTTTTGAAGATCGCATTATCAGCCGCAGAGCTGATGTCGTTTGGCCACCGCGGAGCTGCGATTTGACACCGTTGGACTATTATTTGTGGGGTGCCGTAAAAGATAAGTGTTACGCCGACATGCCAGAGACAATTGACGCTTTAAAGGACAATATTCGCGAAGCCATTGGTGAAATACAGCTGCACGCAATCGATAATGTGCTTAAAAATTGGACCGATCGTGTAGGCTACTCCATGGCCAGCCGAGGCAGCCATTTGAATGAAATTATTTTCCATTATTAACCGGAAGGATTGTACTTTCAAATAAAAAAAGAAATTTGAGAAAATATTCAGTAGTTTTTTTTTATAGCATTTTAAAAAAAAAATTATTTGGCGGACCCTTTATGAGGTAGCTAGGGGAGTTTTTATACCATCAGAAAACAAGCGAAGATCCACGCTTGTCAAACAATACTTTCTGGGCCTAAGAAGGCAATAGCTCAGATAGGTTAGTGTGCTGGACTACTGTGCGAGGGGTCTCAGGTCCGATTCCCGGAAAACACAATTTACATCTTACATACAAGAAAAGGCCATGGGCATTTTCATCGGCTCGATGGGGTTTCGACAATGCGACTTTTGACTGCATGCAGCGCCGGATTTAGATTTTTTGGGCCCTAGGCCTTTACAATAAAAGGTGCCCTATTATGTATGTATGTATGTAATAGAGACATTAGCACAGGCCTCGGCCCTCATTGAGGCTAAGCTCTGGGCCTCCGGGTATCGTAGAATAGCGCCAATACAAATGGACAAACTAAACCCGTAAATAAGCTGATTGAATAATTACATAGACGTAAATATTCAAGGTTTTTACATAAATAACCATATTTATCAGCAACATCCCATTTGTTGTAAATCTTGAAATTACTTCGAGTTCTAATTTTCTTCCGTATAGTTTCTTCATCAGATCGTTATGACTTTAGCGAGTTAAGGGACCATATTTTTGAATGACTCCATAATTTGGGAACTTTTTGAATCTTGACGCTGAGTTTCAAGTCTTTCTTGAAGAAGTGTGCTTCCACATTATTCTTGTGATTGTTTCAACAACCGGAGCAAAGTCTCCAATTGTCAATTGCATCCACAATAAAATATTTAATTATATTTAATTTTATAATTTATAATATTTTATTTTTACTTTTCGCAATTTCTAATAAATTATTGCATATATTCATATGCGCATATGAATGTTCAAAACACACCCACACTTCGCTTAAAAAGGCTTCGAAACGGTCCACTAAATCTGGCTGAAGACTTTGAACCAAAAAGGGAAAAACCCGGAAACGTAAAATGTAACGGCGACGAATTTATTGTGCAAGTGCTTTCACTTAGGGTTTCAAAAAAATGTGGTAAACATTGACAGGAAAAACAGTGCTAGGTTTTATAAATGGCTTTGAGATTAGAAGTTTGTCTGCATCGCCAATTGTGAATATACCTATAGGCCATGGGGTGAATTCGACTTCAATGTCAATACCTACACTTTGAGAAATGTTCTTCGTTCTACAAGAAGGGTCTATATCCAATGTGGAAATCATATTTAGGCTTAAATTATAGCTATCAGTAAACTAAACTGCATACATTAAAATACGAAACAGGACAAATCTGAAATATTTTACGCTAGTGGAATGATTTGGTGGAATTGACTGGTTAATATTTGATTCGAAAAAGTTTTACGTACGGAAAAATAAATAAATTCGTTTTCTAGCCATTTTTATGTTAAATTTCTCAATATTTTTTTTATTTTTAATTAAATTGGCTTTATAATTCATAAAATTTGGAAAAGAAGATAAACACAATTTTTACGTTTCTATTTTACATGGCTATAACTGGAACTGGTGCCCTACCTTAACCAGAATGAGAATTTAAGAATAGGAATATTTGACCCAAGCTAACATAAATATCTCAGCTAACTGACTATAGAAACTTTGTAAAGGGGTTTAATTTTAGGAGAAATGATGCAACTTTGAACTGCGTTTAAATAAAATCTCTTTTTAAACTTTCTGCAGTGTATAGAGTAGTGATGAAAATCTTAAAATTAAATAATGATAATGATAGGAATTAATTTTATTTTATTAAAATTAATTCTGTAAAACAGACATTTTTAACATATTGCGTGTGTTCACTGTTCCTTAATAAAATGCGAGATCATTAAGAACTTCTTCACTTTCACGATTATTTTCATAATTGTTTTCGTTATAAATTCTGTTCTAATCCTACGTTTCTTACAGTAGGCGTATTTTATTGAACGTTTATCTCAGCAAAATAAATTTATGTAGATAGTTGTTGTAATTGTGTGCTGAAGAGTCTACTTTACTTTGCTGAGAATTGAGATAGATGTTCAACAAAACACGCCTAATATAAGAAGGAATCTGTCACAACATTTTTTCAGTGATTATCTTTTATTTTGCGATTGAGAAAAAAATTCATCTCGTCGCGTCGCGTCGCTCTAATTGCTAATATATTTTCCTGTTATTTGTGGAAAATGAACGTTTCGGTAGGTATTCAAATTGAGTTATTCAGAATAATGACACATACGACTTGGATTTGAATATTTCAGAAAAGGGTGGGAAAGGATTTTTTGTTATTAGGTTCGTTCCCCGCGGTTAGCCCTAGGGCGCATGAGAAGTGTCAGTCAATGTTCGTGGCTGCCAAAAAAACCAAGGAGACCCCAGAAATTTAGTTTCATGTCAAACACGAAATGTAACCCTGAGACCAGCAATAACATAAAATTTGTCTAATTAATGATTTTAATTTTGAAAAACAAATTTCTTTTAACAATTAGTAGTGCAGCACAAGTCCATTATTCACAAAAATATGATTTTACCCAAAAGACAACTACGATTCACAGAAAAATCCAGCACTCCCCTGACTGAATACCTAGCACAGTGCTCAACTAGGGCGCTCCAGTGCTCATTTCGAACACAGGTCTTTATTGTTAGTTCGAACCCAGTAGGTACTATATCGAACGCGACAGGGCTATCCCAGTGCGCCATAGAGTCCACGTTAAACAAACGTATTGTTCATTAAGTTCTTTCCAGCTACGTTTGCTTAGTGGATGACTTCAGCTCCATTTAAAAAATAATTTAGTTTGGGTTTGTTCGATGTGAAAATGTTATTGATTGCATACGAATTTAAAAAAAAAATTATTAAGAATTCAGCTAGATTTCCTGCTAGATCAGAAAAATCTGCTAGAAATTATGCCGGCAGATTTTTATTTTTTTTCCGGCTAAAAAATATTTTTCCCTGCTAGATCTGGCAGGAAAAATGCCAAATTGGTCACTCTGCCTCCAGGTGGCATTGCCCTTACTACAGACTCACGTACTGCTGTTTTCACTACCAGACCTTGCTTGGAGGAAGACGCTGCTATAGACGGGGAGGCGTATGTAAACACGGCTATGGTTTGTGTGCTAGGTACGAGTCCGTCTCTCCATTCTTCCACGCTGGGATAAGCGCTAGAGAATAGTATTGTAAACTCTATGTAAGATGTGATGTAGTCCGTGACACGTACACGCTCAAAATATTTCTGTAGGATCATCGAATGACCCGTTTCGTTCAATTTCCAGTTTACTGATTGGCTGATTCTCATTACACTAATTGCGGCCGATAGCTGTTTATGTATGTGTAGCGGAATCAGGTTGAGGATAGCCTCAAGTCCTGCGGTTGGAGTTGTCCTCATCGCACTAGTGGTGCTGATGCACGCTAGTCTTTAAACAGAGTAATGAGGTTTAGCTCAAGTGTTTGGAAACACTTTAGTAGGCCCATACGTTATTTTACAAACAGTTAATTCCCATTAGGTACTTCCTGGAATTTCTTAAAGAACGATAGCCGGAGGTATTTGAAGACGTTCCTCTTATTCTTTCAACAACATTGAGCACCTTGTCAAAATAGGAGCGGCGTAACTCCATTTCTTAAACGTACTCTTAACGAACGGTGGACTGGTCGATTTGACCCCAACCTTTGGCCACCCTGATCTGTTGACCATGGATTTTTTTCTGGGGTGCTATGAAAGAAAACGTTTATTTTGGAGAAATATCGAGTCTCTCTTTGACCATTTCTGTTTTGGCTTTTACTGTAACTTCTATTGATCGTACATAAAAAAGTAGCTTAACATAATTTTTAGGAAATATTTCAAGGATACAAATTTCATAAAAAAATAACAATTAAGCTATTAAGTAAAAATTTGAGAGGCCACATTCCCGTATTTGCAAATCTATTAGCTAGCTCCGAGTTTCCCAAAGTGTGCTCCGCCATAAAAATACAAGTGCTCCGCGGAAGGATGGTAAAAAATAAGACAATTCCATCAGACTAGCTAATTTTGAGCTTCTGAAACTTGGCACTTTATTCGCAGCAATGAAATTTGTGTAAAAAAAATGCGTAAAAATATATCGTGTACATACTCCAGAACTTCAGAGCTATCAAAATGGAAACGAATCAATTGCGTTGATAGTAAAAAGATTTAATTGTTCTTCGTAGCTTGTTTTCGGGGAAATACAAGTTTCTAAGACGACTGGAAGTTTTGAGAACCGCAAAAAAAAGGAGAGTTAAATTACTCTAACCAAAGATTTGCCGGACAAGAAGAGCCAATCCATTTTGATGACCATATACAAATTAGGGAGATTGTTGCACCTAAAGTCCATCATGAACTCACGGCCAGGACTGTTAGGGGTTGTGTCGTAGAACAAAATCCTCATGGTTACATATTTCACAAAAAAATATAGTATTTCAACAAAAACTTAAGGAACAGCCGGAATTTCGAAAGACTCCACTTACAAAAACAATAGCAATTTTGGAAAAAAGCTTGTTGGAGTGCCAAATACAAGTTTAAAATAAATATTTGGATCCGATGGAAAAGTGTATGTATGTAATGTGTCCTCCAAGCAAAGAATTGCAGTCAAAGTACACCCTTCAGACTATAAATCATGGAGCGGAGAAAGTAATGGGCTGCGGTGCTTTCTCTTGGTTCGGTGTTGAACCAAAAAGTAAAGGCTGTTCCACTATGGTAATTTTTTTAAGTTTTCGAAACTGGAATTGTATTTAATAGAATTGAAATATAATCGGAAAATAATAATTGCGTTTTTCATAACTACGAAAAATGGGATACGTACGGACAGCGAAGTATTCCGCGAGGAATTTCTCTTCAGAAAAGTGCTCCGCGATCCAAAAAGATTGGGAGCCGCTGCATTAGCTTGAGACTTTAGCCGCGTTTTATTATCGCTAATGATCCATATGGATCATCCTCTGATAATAAAACGACCCAGATCATGAAAAAATATTACTTTGCAAGTTTGGCACCCCTGATTATTTTTCGACATACCTACAAAGCAAACAGTAAACATAACTCCAGCTGTAATTGATGTACGTTGAATAGGAATGGAGGAAAGCGATTGTTTCATCCCTCGTCCAGACTCTTGTTTGTCTTAAAAATATTTTTAGTGCGTAAACGACATTTTACATTTCCTATTTATTTGTATTTATGTCCATTGCTTGCTGTTTTATTTGGATTTTTGATGACATTTTGCACACAGTTGTTTCTCTGTATTTACATTTTAATGGCGCTGCCATTCGTAAGTTTTTTCTTGTTTTATTCAATCTTTAGAAATTTCGAACAACATCAAACTACGGCTATATTTTTTTAATTTGCTACAGAGTTGCTAAAAACTACACTAATATATAGATGGCATATTTAGATTTGGAGAATTTTTGTTTAAACACATTAAATTCGTAGTTGCACATTTTTATTCGGCCATTTTACGATGCGGCAACTCCGTACTTGATAGCACAGAGCAGAAGTGGAAACATTCAGAAGTAAAAATTACTTAAATCGTTGGGTTTTGGGATTGGCTATCTGGATCATGAAAATTGAAACCGATAGAACACAGGATCTCGCAGATTTGTTGTAGTGCGGGTAAATCGATGATCCATATGGATCATTGGGGATAATAAAACGCGGCTTTTGTTCCTCTTCTCAGGAGTTTTAAAATTACAAGCAAATGTATTGAAAAACAAATGCCGATAGATACAACAAGCCTCGTTTTCTTTTATGCAACTTTGCTTAACAATATCAACTGTATAGGGATGATACGATTAAAATGC
Source organism: Cheilosia soror (assembly GCA_949372485.1). Taxonomy (NCBI): domain Eukaryota; kingdom Metazoa; phylum Arthropoda; class Insecta; order Diptera; family Syrphidae; genus Cheilosia; species Cheilosia soror. The sequence continues at coordinate 51,279,238 of OX443561.1, forward strand.
TCTACATCCCTCACCACTAGTCACTAATCAATACGAAATTCACTCAAATCCTCGTTATGATTAAAACCAACAGCTAGCACCCTTTGACATTTAACCTGAAACATGACTTCTGATGGCAGAAGCACACTCATTAGGTAAGTCACTTATGCTGAGTAAGTTATCGTGCGTCCGACAAACTGATGAAATAAATTCCACTCTGTTTGGGGGTGCTAAAATAACATGGTTATATACGGAATGACAATGTTTACAAGAATTCCAACACTAAAAGTTTTCTTGTACCAACTGCCGTCGGGTTATAACAGAGCAAAACAAACAAATTTCACTAAGTGCGACATTCCATAAAATTCTGAGCACATAACTGTCGAGTTTCATCACTGATGGTGAATTACTCGTACACCGAGAAGCAGAGAAAGCAGTAGTACCTACTGTACATGTACACTATTCCATCGTAAACTACCACTGTTCGTTGAAGAGTTTCCCCCTCCTCGTACTCGAGCCAGGATAAGGCGAATTGAGGGAAAGCCAACGCTTAAATATTTCACTCTGCAAATGTGCGTTGAAATTTGTCGAGCAGTGGCAGATTTACCCACGAGCTAAGGAGGGTGGCGTATACGTAACCTCATAAATTTTCGTTTCCCAACACAAAAGTAAGATTTTCACTTTAACTGGCTGATTGTTGCAAGTGCACGATTATTTGCTGTAAACACGTTTGGATTCAGAGGATTTAAATCATTGAGATTTCTTAGGAATTTCGATTGCATTGTAAGTGCAACCACTGTACAGAGGTAACTCGTTTGCTCATTCGCTGAGAGCATACGTCAAATTCTTTATTTTTTAGTTGTTTCTCTTAGCAACTGCAATCAATGTCGCAAATAAAATATGTTTGCCCTGCATGCATGTTCCTAGGACTTACCCCATGTATAAATAAATATGATTCCGCAGAATCGCAATGTCATAAAGCAGATAAAAATATTTGAATTTTCAGAATCTTTTATGCGACTTTTATGTTCATCCATTTAGAACGAGTGAGTGCATTTGGTTTTGTTTTAGTGCTGCCGTTCACTAAAGTAAATTTCAATCCGCATAATGTAATTCTTTACATGTGTGTGTATGTTGAAGTCCAATGGTCCAGGAATCGTTTGGTTTTTATTTGCTTATCCTTTCTGGGATTCAGTTCGAAATGTGTTCCTACTGATACGTTTACAAAGGAAAAGCAATGAAATTCGTAAGCGAAATTTCAGAGCTGGGTGGAATTGAAAAGAAATGCTTTGCATGCATGATTGCATTTATGGATTACTTACTTTCAATTAGATAATTCTTGCAATTGAGCTGTTGTTAGTCAGCGGATCTGATTTGAAGAGTACTATAATCGGTGGCCACATTTAATGCAATCACAATGCATAATGGTAATCTGTTTATGTTTTGGAAAACTCGGAGTGTAGGTTTGAAGCTTTATTTATTTTATGAGACAACTATAACACACGGAAAAGATTGCCTTTATTTGAGTTTTTTTTTATCAATATGCCTAATGTATTCTTTCATCTATCACAACTGGCCTACACAGTGGCACTGCAGAAAAGGACGACAGCAGCTCATGAGCTATATTCACCCCAGACGATTAAAGCCAAGACTTCCGTCCACCTGATCGAAATTAAGTAAGTAATGCAATATCGAAGCTCAAGTCCAACAAAGCTGCTGTTAATGCAACATGAGATGACTTGGTATAGATATCATACACCAACTCGTCTCAAAATTTGGTTAGAGGAAAGTATGCCTGATGAATGAAACATCAGCATCGTTTGCCCGATCCATAAGAAAGGAGACCCTCTAAACTGCGCCAACTATAGAGGCATCAGTCTCCTTAAAATCGCTTACAAAATTCTGTCTGCCGTACTGTGTGAACGCCTGAAACCATTTGTCAACGAACTGATTGGACCTTATCAGTGCGGTTTTAGGCCCGACCAAATATTCACACTACGGCAGATCCTGGAGAAAACCCAAGAAGTCCAAATCGATACTCATCACCTATTTATCGATTTTAAAGCCGCATATGACAGCATTTATAGAGACGAGCTATACGGAGCCATGTCTAGTCTTGGCATCCCTGCCAAACTTGTCAGATTGTGCAGAATGACGATGGAGAACGTTAGCTGCTCCGTAAAGGTCGGAAACCATCTCACCGAGACCTTTGATGTCAAAAAAGGATTTAGAGAAGCTGATGCGCTATCATGTGACTTTTCAACATCATTCTTGAGAAAATTGTGCGAAACTCGTAAGCCAACACCAGAGGCACAATTTTCCAAAAGTCTGTGCAACTACTTGCATTTGCATACGCTGACGACATTGGCAGAACACAGCGAGCTGTCACTGGTGCGTCTGCAAGTATTGGTATAGTATTAGTACAGAGGTGACAAAAATGGTTTTAGTGGCGAATAAGGGCAAAACAAAATACATGCTGTCAACAAGAAGGGACACATATCATCGAGGAATCAAACAGAAGTCACGATAGACAGCTATAACTTTGATGTTGTTAGCGATCTGATAATGAAACCACAGCAGAAACCAAATGAAGAATTACAGTAGCCGCTGTTACTTTGGCCTAAAAACACAACTGATTAGTAAGGCCTTGTCGAGAAACACTTAGAAGACTATATATGAAAGACCATCATCATCGCAGTTCTGCTCTATGGCGCAGAAGCATGGAAGCTAGCAAAGGCGGATGAAGATCTCCTTGGTCGCTTGGAACGCAAAATTCTTCGAGTGATTTTCGGTCGCGTTTGCGTTTTTTTTTTTTTTATAATTAACACGCGCTAAAGAGGTTATGACTACTCTTATGGTGTGAAGAGCACAAGTGAAAGGGGACCCCAACCAACTTGGAGGTCAGCCAAGTGGCTAACTTGAAGCGGTTAGGCAATGATCGGGCTAACTGGAGAGGTGTGTCAGTTGAAGCCCTGGTCCACCCCGGACTGTAGCGACGAAATATACTTTCGTGTAGGTACCTACTACTGCTATAAACAAAAATCCAATCTGGCTCATGGTAGCCAGTCAACAAATAGTGCAAAGATTGGCATGCCTAATGCCAAAAAACAAATTGAGGAAAAAAGCAGAACCCACTACCTAGAAGAAATAGAAAATTACCCCTTTTATGCTATCCTTTTACAATCAAGGAGATGTTGTAAAGGTATACACAATTAAATCAATAATGAGTATTGTTGTCAACATAAATGTTAAAACTAATAAAGAAACAATTGCGACTAAAATAAACACGCCAGCTGTGAAAAACAAATCAGTAAAGGAAATGCTTTCTACTATTGCTTAGAGCCTTAGAGGTTGGATAATTAAGACAAAGTAATTAAGCTACCGAGCAAAGAAGTTTTGAAAGAAAAAAATCAACAAAATAAAAATTACTAAAAATCTGAAAGTCGCAGCACATACCTGAATTTCATATGATATTTTTATACAATGACGACATTGATGATTCGGAAACCCAATTTAAACCGGGAACAATGATTAGTATTCCTGGCCACCTCGCACCTGACACTGACAGTGCCATCAAGGGATGTAGTGCTGTAATTGTAAAAAAACAACATAAACATTTTAACTTAACTAAAAGAAAGCAATTTAACATACAGTGAGAGAAATTAAAAAAAAAAACTCAAATGTAGTGCACATTACACACTACAGACCTGTCAACACTTTAATTTATTTTGGATGGTTAATCATCTGTCAGAGAAAGTGTAAGTAAACCGTTATGCTTTTCACTTTCTAAATCAGTCCATATCATTAAATTTCCTCTTTTTGCTAAATCATCTTAGAAAAGTGACATTTTTAAGTGCGGAAATTTGTATAAAAACAGTGGAAGTAAAGTGTTATTTTTCTAAATTAGCCAAAATTTTTTTTAATCAGCTAGAGGTATATGTGAAATAAATTTATTATTGTATTTTTTTATTGTTTTAAGCAAAAATTTATCGTTCGAAATCAAAGACTTTGCGCGGAAGTTTTTTTTAATGCGTAAGAGAGGGCAAAAATGACCGCATTTAAAGAATGTGGCCTTTTCTTATTGTGAAATTTCCGCAAAAATGGCAGTTTAAACTTGCCAACCATGAGCATAATAAAAAGGTTACAAATCGCTAGGTGTTACTGATATCCCATTCCCATATGATGCAGACAGAAATAAAATGTTTTAGAGCAACCGGAATCATGCTCGTTCAATGTTTTTTTGTGGAGGTTGTATTGAAAATTTCAATATACAGAAATGTGTTTTATAAAACACTTTTCTCAATCTTTATAATACTTCCCTACAGAGGATGAAATATTTTTCCAACGTAATGTAAATTAAAAAACCAAAATAAATATACCTATAGCTGTTTTTACAAAATTACGTAGGTATAGATAGCACAAACTGATCGGATCGGAAAAATAAAATCGTAACCGAATATCCGAGCTTACAGACGGAACGCCTCCGATGCGCAAAGTTTGCAATAAAACGGTTTACTGAGAAAATATTCAGCGTCAAGCAAAAGCAAAACTTGAAGGCCCTAGTTATAGCTATCATTGAATTGCATCATTGGAACAAATCAGTGGAATGGTGGTTTAATTTTTTGACAAGTCGGTTATAGCAATCATTGAAAAATTCCTGTCAGTGAAACAACCTGTCAGTGACTTTTCAACAAACAAGTCTAGGTTTTGAGGTTAGAGTTGATCATTGAAAGTAAAACTGACAGCTGAGAATAGAAAGAGAATCGAACACATCAGTGAAACGATTGGGTTTCAAATTGGAGAAAAGAGAATCAGCTGTTTATTGAAATCGATTTCAATCAGGGAAATAATTAAATTGAATTTAAAGAAGAGTTTTAGTCAGAATTAAATAATTTCTTTCGTAAAAAAATTCCACAATTGATTACCTTTATTTTGATATCAACTAAAGCCAATATTGTTTGATTAATCGTCTTAAAATCGGAAAACAAAATTTTCAATGATGCATTTCAATGATAGCTATAACTAGGGCCGAAGACAGCAAAGCATTTAGAACTTTCGCAGATAAAGGAAGAAAAACGCGGCAATCTCTCAGACAATCATCATGGGGGAATATACTCAAATGATATATTTTCGGAGGATTTATGTATGTTTCATTGCATCGGATATCGATATGAGTTTCCACAAAATTTGCAACGCAAAGATGAAATACTTTTTAGAAAAATACACGGATCATTCATACCTACTATTCCTGCTCAGACAACTCTCCGCGGGAGACACACAAAAAAGTATTTAATGAAACCATGGCAGAAATTAAGGAAAAATTCTAAACCTGAAGTTGTGGGTTGCTGTAGACGAAACAAAAGCTGCACCAAACAGGTAGGTAACATTAATATAAATACATAATTGAATCATTGTTTTCGTTTTTCCTCTTATTTACAAACAAATATGTTGCCAACAAAATAATTGGCATTTTAGAACATGACGGGTCCATTACAAAGGAGAAGTTTTTAATTAATACCTAGTATGACACCATTCCACAATAGCGAGGGTAAAGATGTTTAGGGACCAATTTGAAAAAGACTCTTCTATACTGATGTTGTTGTCGGATGCTGCTCCATATTATGGTCAAAGCAGCTATACAAACATTTTATCAAAAAAAAAAAAAAAACACATCTGACGTGTCTAGCACATGGACTCTATACAGTGTGTGAGATCAGAGATCATAAGAAGAGAATTAAATAAAAAGTTTTTATGAAGACCGCTTCATGAATAAGAACATTTAAATAAATCGAACCAGGGGTGGAATCGGCTAAGGTGATTTGTGATAAGTGATAGTCACAATCAACAAAATTGGTCTGCGTAAGGTGATTGTCACCGGTGACAATCACATTTTTGTGATAATTTCTTGTGACAGCAGTTTAGTTGTCACTTACATGTTGATTTTAGTAGTGCTTTTTGTATATTTTGATGTGTTAAGCGAAAGTGGACGTGTTTGTACCTCTGCAATTTTTTTTTGGATCTGAAAGTAAATAGGAATAAAATAAAAATAACGATGGGGTGTTTCCGACTGATGCGATTAAATCGCCGAATTGAGCTAAACATACTGGAGGTGGAAAATCCAAATTAAAAAATTCTTAAAAAATGCTTGACTTCAAAAGGATATAGATATTTTTGTAGTATATATCCAACACCCCTACGGCAAATTGCATTTGCCAACTAGCATATCACATTCCATCTACTCTCCAGTTAATTACAAGAAGTGACAAGAAGTTTGCAATGACGTCAGCAGTCAGCACCAATAGGTCAAAATACTGTGTGTGAGGTGACCTCGAGAACATTAAACTCTGTCCCATATTTAGGGATACTTTCTCCCAGAAAACGGCAAAAAGCACCTCTCACAGGAAAATATTTGGTCAAATCCGGGTGCTTTTTCACGTAGTTTGCGATTTATTGGCTGCGCAAATCGAATAGATAATATTGTTAGACATTAACATTGTTAAAATGGTTATTTGTTATTTGTATATTATGTACTTTGCATTTTCTAAAAGTGCATTATCTTCTCAAATGCTTTTACCCAAATCGAAAACAATACAAAAAAACAAGTAATGACACATGTCAGTGTCAAGTGATGCCAAGTTTTAACTAATTTTTGGTGATCACCTTACGCAGACGGAGAAATTTATTTGATCACAAGTGATTGTCACATTTGTGATAATCACAAATCACCTTAGCCGATTCCACCCCAGAACTATCACTCCCTCCGCAGCCAGTTACATCGCAATGGGGAGCTTTGATAGTAGCAGTGCTGAAAATTATGCAAAAATAGTCAATAGTTTCCATTCATTGGATGAAAGAGGGATCCTGCTGCTATTAAAATTGCGAAATAAATGCTGTAACGAAGTAATATAAAAACAGACTTGGTGTTTTTTACATCAAACTAGGTTTTTTTTTCTAAATCCGTAACGAATTTGGAAACAAATGGTCTTGAATTTGACGCATACATTAAAATAATTAACGATGTTAATGTTAATTCTATTGACTGCGAAGTCAGTGAAAAAAGAAAAGACAAATTGTAGGGCTTATTTTCCTACAAGGATTGCTTTTTTTTTTCCTTTTCTTCCTTTTTTTCAGCCTGGGTAGTGGGTACCGGTGGCGTTACTGAGGTTTTATTTTATTGACACTTTCCATTATGCAATAACATTATTAAATGAAAAATGTCAGTTTAATACTACTTGTTTCATTTAATAAGCGCTAGAAAAGGGTTGATGTAATACGTCCCAGGAAACCTTCGTGATAATAAACTTCGTTCATATATTTACCAAACTGCTGGAAAATGTGGCCGAACTGAACGAAAATGAAGAAAATGGTCTTTTCCGGTAACCTACCTAAGAAAGTACCTAAGGAGCAGTTAGTATCTCTTAAAATTATGTCTAACGCCCTATTGGTGAAAACACTTAAAACATATAGATATGATCAATTAGTTTGTGAAGCACGGGAATCTCAACAAAGATCACACTATAGCAGACTGAGCCACTATCTATGGAACACAACATATTTCTTAGTTAGCCAATCCTTAATTATATTCCACACTGCCCAGATCTTCCTGCACTGCGCAACATATGCAACCGGAAAGATCATGAGGATGTGTACCACAGTATAACCTCATTCTTACAGAATTCCGGTTGAATATCTTTGGTGTACGTACGATGGAGTTAGATGAAGCGATCAGCATATTCAACAGCTATGAAGTTTGGACGCATTACAATGTTTTAAATCGATAATACGAACGGTTCGTGAATTAAGAAAAGGCCCCCCTTAAAAGAGTTCATAGCCAATAACTCGAACCTCAAGCAAAATTTTCAAAATCGGACAAATTAATTATCTTTATTTCTTATAGAGAGTATACACAAACCGAGTTTGAAGTCAATCGAATTAAAAATAAAAATGGTCCCATAAAAATTTTGACCCCCCCTTTTACCCCTTTAGGGGTTGAATTTCAAAAAAATCCTTTCTTAGTGCTTGTATGCATCATAAAGGAAACCTCTGTGTAAAATTTCAGCTTTCTAGAGCAAATGGTTTAGGCTGGGCGTTGATGATCTGTCAGTCGGAATAATAACCTAATCTACAAGCAAAAATTGTCGGAAAGCTCGCGGTTTATTGCTTCCTCGCATTCCTAACTTCAATAAAGAAAAAAAAAATTGTGATGATGCGCTTCTAATGGTGCTCCAAGTTTATGTTGCTGATCTCCATACCCAATCATAAAAAATACTATGTATTATAAAAGAGTAAAAAAAAAGCATCAAAAGCCTCCATATACCCTTTTTCCTTGTCTTATCTTAGTACGGTTCTATGCCGAAAACAAAAAAAAAAAAATTGTGCCCACAAACAAAACAAAAGAGAACAACAAAAAAAGAACAGAATTAAAAGAATACGGCAACGAAACCGATACATAAAAACAACAACATAAAACCAAAAACGGTCCCGAGCAGTTTGGGAAGGTGTTTAAAACAACGCTACTCCCCCAATACATTCCGCCAAGAAGTAGGCAACCTTGTGACAACCCTCCATCATTGCATCGATCCCGGCTACTGGCAAATTTATTTTAAAATTTCTAAGTGTTTGTTATATTTTACTACTAGGCAGTTGGTTTGCAAAGTAATATTTGAATTGATTTTATTTAAAGAACTTCTTTGAAAACTACATTGCGTGTCAATTGTCTCTGGTTAATTAATAATCTACCTTGCTGTGGATTAGATTTAATATACACCTTCATTTGACTTGCAACTCTTGATCGTGATAAAGCCAAATACAGTTGACTGCGGTCTTCAAATGCATGCCAACGTGATCAAATGACTGGTCTTGAGCGGAGTTTTAATATGAAACGTTATGTTGTGTCGGTTAGAGCGAGATCAATTATACTGGGAATTGGAACTAAATCATTGTAATTGCATGTGCAAATAATTCTTGCTCTTATCAAATTTCATCCAGGCTCTTCCACAATCAATCGAGTTCCATTGCAGTCCTTTTTTAGGGTTCAAGTTTCTCAGCAACATGATGATGACACCTTGCTTAAGCTACAGCACATGAGGTGGCTTGCTGGATGGAGTTTGCTGATTGAGGAATTCAACAGGGAAATTTGGTGCATCATTTGGATCTTCAGTCTTCACTGACAACAGAATCGGCGCTAAAATAGATTTAGGAGTTATTACCAATCAAATCGATTATCTTCCTAATTATTTCTAATGTCTGCGCATTTGTCAGCGCGGCAATGACTCATTTTGAATTTGAAAGTTCCTGCATTGACATTTGCAGCAAATCGCCAAAAATTGTCTTAATCAAGTCTCCAGTTGATATAATTTCCGTGGGAATTTCAACTAGAGAAAACTTAAATTTTAAAACATGTCAGGATTTTGTTCACAGAGATTCCTTCACGATCAGTTAGTTTTCCCTTTTATATTTAAATATCGCGAAATAAACCTTCCTATAAAAGTAACTGAGGAGCAGTTAGTAAATCAGTGATCTAAAAATTCGTAGCAAAGTACATATTGGCTAAAAATGGTTTCTATTTTTTTTGGTATCTATTGATTTAGATTTATGAGTATAAATAATATTTTACTTCTTTATTAATATACAAAGTTTTAAATTGATACGACGAACTTTGAAATTGATATGAAAAAGCTCTCATTAAAATCATTGCCAATAACTGGAGCCCAAAGCAAAATACCTACCGATCGGATGAAAAATAAAAATGTTCTTATACAAACTTTGACCCTTTTAGGGTTGAATCTTGAAATATTCTTCCTTATGACTTGTATACTTATACATTTTATAGGAAACCTCTGTGCAAAATTTCAGTTTTCTAGTCTAGGGCAAATGGTTGGTCTTATTTGCCAATTTCCTTTTGAAAACACTTGCCGAGCATTAGTTTTATTGAGTTTGAACCATGAAGAAAATTTAAATATATGAAAAGTAGTCGGTGCGTATTTGAATAATAAGGAAACTAAAATTTAGAAAATTTATTCAAATACCCACCGCCTAATTTTACTTAAAATAAGAAAAATAAGAAAAGTATGGAGCGTTACGGAGTCAGTACTGGTAAATAGGTATGTATACACTGCGCGTCATCTGATTAGCGCCCCCCCCCCTTATACTCATTTCTCATATATATATATATATTTTTCTATTGCACGCAACTTTCCTTTATAATTTTCTGCTATTTTGTCTTATTTACGACTAAAACACTTGCACTTATTTTGCGTCATCAGATTAGCGCTGCCAAATGCAATATTAGTTTTCTCGCTCAATTTGTCAAGCACGGTCACCAAATTTTTTGTGTTGTTTAATCCACTAATCTGCTTTAAATTGACGTTCAATATGGGAAGAGGAACAGTATTATCTTTAGAGGAAAAATCAAAGATTGAAGCATATTCCGAGTCAGGGCTATCAATACATAAAATTGCTGAGAAAACGGGCTGATACAGAAAAACGATATCCAGTTTTCTCCGAAATAAGGAAAATTATGGAAAAACTTCAAGGGCGGTAAAAATCAAGTGGTTTCCCAAGCAGACAGAAGAGCCATACTAAGAGAAGCTTCAAATTCGCACGACTCGTCCGCCAAAATCAAGGAAAAAACTGGTGTTAAAGCGAGCTTATCAACGGTTCAAAGAGTAATTAGAAAAGCTGCACACTTAAGAAGACAAAAAATAAAAAAAAAAAACACCACTCAATATGGCGCGAAAGGAAATGCGCTTAAGTTTTGCTCGCACGCACATGTCATGGTCTTCTGAGTGGCGATACGTTGTATTTTCAGACGAAAAGAAATTTAATTTGGAAGGGCCCGATGGCTACAATTATTATTTTCATGACATACGTAAGGAGGAGCATCAATTGGACCGCCTGCACAGCGGGGTGGGAGGTGTGATGGTGTGGGGAGCCATATCATACCTACTATGGCACCTGCGAGTTGCAGTTCTTAACATCAAAAATGAATGCGGATAACTACAACAGCGTTTTAAAAACTGCATTTCCACACCTTAAGAATTTATTTGGAAGTCTGGAATGGCATTTCCAGCACGATAATGCGCCAATTCACACTGCCCGAACTGTAAAATCGTGGATTCAGACCCAACAAGTTGATGTTCTAGAGTGGCCACCATACTCGCCTGATCTTAATATCATCGAGAATGTGTGGGGATGGTTGGCTAGAAAAGTGTACGAGTCCGGAAAACAATATAACAGTAAAACTGAGTTAATCGAAGGCATCAAACACGCTTGGTATATCATTTCATTAAATTATATAGAAAAACTTTATGATTCCATTCCCAATCGGATCTACGAAGTAATTGTTAAAAAAGGCGGGACCACACATTATTAATTTTGCTTAAAAATATTCAAAAATAAAATAAAAACATATAAAAACAATATCGTTGCTTAAAAATTAAAATAAATGAAATTAGCGCAGGTAGCGCTATCCTGATGACCAAATTTTAGTTTCTGTTTTTTGTGTACTATTGCTTAAAAATTTATTGAAGTAATATCTTAAATCTTACAGTAGTCATTGCTGTTTTTTTTTAAGGACAAATAATAAGAGTCTAATGGATAAAAATGTTAAGGCACTATTTCAAACGGTTTAGATAATACCTATTAAATATTAACCGAGAAGTTAAAGGGGGGCGCTAATCTGATGACGCGCAGTGTATGATATGATTTTAGTTTGTTATGGTACCTTTTATTTCGTTTTAAGAAAATATAGTTATTAGACGGATATAAATAAATAAAAATTAAATAAAAGAGAAATTTATGTTGAACCAAATCGTACCACCATAAATTGGATGCGTACAAAAGTTATTTCATACAGAGAGGTAGCAATGCCATCAATGCCGATAACGGCAATATCACATCGAACATCTTTTCTCTCATAGGATGATAAACTTCCTATAGGATCAGTCGTGATGCTGATGATGGACTGCATGCAGTCCGAAATGCATCAGGTACGTGTTTTTGATTGTTCGTTCGTTTTGTTTTTATTGTCATTCGTCGTGATTAATTAATCGATGCGAAAGTGCGGGAAAAAAGCAAAAGTGTGAAAATGTTTAAATATTTATGTTTATTTCTCCTGCTATATATGAGGGCATAGTTTTGTTTTGAAAATATAAGGTCAACGGTCAACGCGATGATGACTAATTACAAAAAAAAAGCACCATAGGGGCGGTCATAGGTTAGTAGGCATGGAAAGGCGGGACAACCAAGTTCCATAAATAAAGCATGTAGTTTTTTTTAGTTAGGGTTTGTCACACATTTTGAGCAAGTGGCAGCCACAAACCACTATAAGACTAAACCCCCGACTTCCGTGCACCTACCCGATTCTCCCCGGAACGAATTCCCCTGTCTGTAAATACGCGGGAAAAGTTAAAATCACGTGAAAAGTTCCAAAATTAAATTTTGTACGAACAATAGTACAGACCTATATCTCGTCAAGTACAAAGACTCTCCAACTTTTTCAGGACGTCGTTTTTCAAATAACCATCTTGCAAGCAATCTTCTTCGCTTTGACGGGCTCCATCATTTTGTGGTTCCCTATGAAGGTTATAAGCGCCTATGATATGCTGGTGAGCATTGTAAAAGCAAAGTGCGCACGTCGTGTGAAAAATGTACTCGAGGTCTATGCATTCAGTTCTTCAAGGCATATCACACTACATAGTTGCAACTTCTTTGCAGTTTGTTTGGAGTTGTTATATTTTTATTTGTTACAATCAATAAAATAGTTAATAAAGTTATAATTTTGCGTCAAATTGAAATAATATCTTAATTTTGATTGCAACCTTTACCGCCCAACGTACCCATATGGGTACACCAAGTACCTTATAAACCACACCCCCTAGAAGGAAACAAAATATACAGGATTGATACTACCATAAATATGATGTTACCATATAAAAATTTTTAAAATCGGAAACAAAATTCTTTCTGGGCGGAAATGGGTTAGGGAGATATTTTTAGTGCGGTTGGAGTCCCACACTGCTCTGGGTTAACCCCATTGTATGTTTCAAAAACAAACAAAATAAAACAAAAAAAATGCCTATGCATGACAGAGAAGTCACCAAAAACAAAGTGGAACACAGATGGATCAAGAACACTGATAAGGGAAATGGAGCGGGTGTATTTGGTCCTAGAACCAAATGCAAATACTATTAATCAAAGGGCAAAAGCACCAGCACCTTTCAGTATGAAATCTATGCCATAGATACCTACACCTAGACGTGCCCAAATAAACCTCGACATAAACAGATCCAACTGTGATATCGCTATAATGTCAGATAACCATCATCGCACTTGACTCCTATATCATCAAGTCTAAACTTGTACAGGAATGCATATCACATTACGCGTGTATCACAGCATAAGCACATATACATAAGTCAATAGCCTCGTATGAATACGGGTGTATAAAACCCGAATTATCTCCCAAGTGTGCAATAAACCTCTCTCGAACCGTCAAAACCGTTTTAATCGACATTACAGTGAGCAATCGGAGAAGAAAACATCAACCGAACAAATGTGTCATGAAAAACTTCCCAGTCCTCGTCCTCGTCCTCCACATCGCACATTTGTAGGAATCAAAAAGTTTATATTTTACCAAAAACACAACCCGAATGGGAAAATTACAAAATTCCGCCCGAAGATTGCCATTTACTGCAAGTGATTTATCTCTCTGAAATTTACCAAAATTCAAGAAGCCAAACAACAGAAAGTTAAAAGTTTCAGGAGCAGCTGCCGGAAGCAAAGGGCTTAATAGAAATACCAATTCCGGTCTGACCTCTCACGAAAAGTAGCAAAGCCCCCATCTATACCACTCCCGCAACATTGCAAAACTTTTCCAATTTGGCAATAATAATAGAACAGATATTTTCACACCAGACAAAATGGCAATTGTCAAACAAAATGTAATGTATCGAAGCCCAATAGTGCTGTTCAGTGTACACAGTAACATACCTCCCCATTGCATTCGAAGTACGTCCTTATCCTTTCACCTCACCCTTTATTTCTCGCACCGAAATCAATTATGTTTCATCATAAAACACAGCACACAACAAAATCATCATAAAGTTCCCGATGCCGGTTGTCACCGCGGACCATGCTGTGTTAACTCCCCCGCACCCGATGACAGGAGCAAATCTCAATGCAAATACAGAGTCCGGTGGGTTCAACGCTTAGATGCAACTCTGGTGTTCCTTCTGCATCAGTGGCACAGCGAAACCACAACGAAAATTTCATTTTTACTTGTTCACGCCAACCTCATAAATAAGTCCTTTTCGCAGAATGGAACTTAAAATGCTCACCATCCCTTGTGTCCTTTTCTACAATTCAAGCCTTAGAGGAGGGGGACATATCGCTTCGCCTGATGAAACTCTGGCGGCAGTAGGGAAACGGAGGAAGCGCCTCAATGGACCAACAACTCGATGAAGTTTACACAGAGAATGTGGCACGCGCAGCACTGCAGCGCGCACACATTATCCCTCCCTTGTTGCGACATTAAAAACTGGAGCGATAGTGTTGCAATTGTGTTTAACCGACTTCAAGTCCTGGCAATAAATTACACAAAATTTTGCGAAACAAAGCGCTGGAATAGGGTTCACGTTTTGTTTGTTGGGCAAGCGATATGGCAAAAAAAAAAAAGCGAAACGTCGCGGTTCGTGGACGTTATGGTGCATGTAATTGGACATCTGTAAAAGTTGCCAGCAGAGATAACACGGCACAAAATGAATTATGAAGAAAAAAGTTGTGCGCCACGAATTTAAATGGAAGAGATTGATGACCAAACCACTTCATATGGTAGATTATGAATATGAGAAGATGAACGTGTTTGTTTTGCTGTTAAAATTAGCTGTATTTTCGAAGAATTGATCAAACCATGATATTTTTGGTTGCTATTACTTGAAAAAACTGCTGAATAAAATCGTTGGGAATCGACAAAAATAAAACTCGCAGACCAAATGGTTACAAGAAGCTGCCCCTAGGTACTCGTATAGTCCTTTATGAACCGGTTGCCCAACTATTCATTTATTATACCCTCCACAGGAAGGTATATTCACTTTGCCATTACGTTTGTAACGCCAAGAAGGATTCACCGGAGACCCTATAAAGTATATATATTCTGCATCAGGATCACATTCTGAATCGATTTAGCCATAGGCGAATGGAATTTTGTTAGAGCACTTCTTTTTACCGTCGTCAGGTTGGTATTGAAATTGGGCTATGTCGGTCAAGTAGTTCTGTTACCTCCCATACAAAGCCAATATTCGACCCATGTATCTCTCTGTCTGTTGAAAACACCTTAGCGTCCAAACGAACCGCCTTATGTGAATGAATTTTTGTGAGAGTACTTTTTTTAACCGTCGTCAGGTTGGTATTGAAAATTGTCTATGTCGGTAAAGTGGTTCTGCTACCTCCCATACAAAACTAATATTAGACACACTCGCATAGCAAACATTTTGCATGACTTTTATGCAGTGGAGGGTATCAAAGCATCGGCCAGGCCGATGATAACACTTTTACTTGTTTATTTATTAAAAACGCACTAAATAAACGTCAGGACTGAACATGCAAGGCGCCCTATTTGGTGAGATACAAAAGTGATATGCTAGATTTCACTCTTCGAGTATGCTACCTATTAAGGCTGCAGAGATTTCCCTACTCTCTCCTACATGATCGAATAAATGTATAAAAAGGCTATTATGAGCCGTATGACAGCCTAAGTACTCAAGATTCTTACTAAGAAGGAATCTTAAAATCCTTTAAGCGGGGAAGAATTTTGTTTTCTTAACTTGCCATAACATTCATAAATTTAAATCAGTCCAAAATGGCTCAAAATTATTTTTAGGCAATACTTCACGAGTATTTTGAGCTATTCGCATCATTCATGTGTCTGCACATCTCATTTTATAAAAAATTCGCTTTGTGGTGGTGGGTGCACACAAATTTCCAAAGATTACTTGTCCTGCAGTAGAATGAGTTTTGGAAAAGTGACCTACATTGTAAATAAAGAACCACTCGACGCATTCTCTGATTCCCGATCCTACGGGGTCAAGTTGCAGGTAACAGTGGAGGTGATCAACAAAAGTTTGGTAGAGGATACTACCCACCTATGTGGTTTGTGGATACTATATGTTGACTGGTTGTGTGTTTAAGTTTTCATAGCTAGAGCCATCTCTTATTCGAGATCTGACCAACGTTGTCAGGTTCTAAAAACCGGAATCGCCAAACGTAAAATATAAAACACCAAAAAATCACCAAATTTTAAAATGTTCCACTCTCCAAAAATGAATTCGTGCAACTCTTAATTTTTACTTAAAAAAAACTTAATGCAAATTCCCCAAGCTCCAGTAGCTCTGGCTGTCCTATTGTCATTTTGTACACCTTGTTCCAAAACTTCAAAACGTCTTCTTCGGGTACACTTTCTAGCCTCAGTAAGTTGTAAGCTTACAAACAGACTTTTAAAATAGGATCGCAGTTGGCTTAAGCAAGTCTCCTGTCTGATCTGTACCAGCCACTCTCTCACTAACGGACTGTCAGAAGGGATAGGCGGGGGTTAGACTGTTTCGGTCAACCTCTGTCTGTCTTCTGAAGACAAACCACAAACGGGTGGGGCTGAACACGTCAGTTATTTTCACTTTAAAACGTCGAACTTTCAGATTCCGTCAGAAGGGATAGGCGGGCGGTTAGACTTTTACGGTCACACTCCGTAGCTCTCTCCTGCCGTAGTCTTTCTCATCTGATTTGTATCCTCCTCACCAATGGACTGTCAGAAGTTACCGGCGAGGGTTAGACTGCTTCGGTCACCCTCCACCTGGACCGGAAGACTAAGTAGGAGAATTAAGTAGCTACCACCAACCCACGTTCTTATTTTATCTATGTTAAAAGTAAAAGTAAAATTTTGTGTATCACAGTTACCACTTTTATGAGTAAGTTAAGAGTGCGTTGAATTAAAGCAAGTATGGAATTTTAATATTTAAGGATGAAACGTGTTGACAAAAGTTGAATTGCAATTGCACTCGATCTCTGCACTCTGCAGCTCATTTGTTCGGTAGCGTCAGTATTTCTTAACAATGGCTACTGAGTATACTTGTGGTGCTGTGGGCAAAGTGAATTAATTTAGGTACGTCTTCAAAGATCATTTTCATCTTTTAAAAGAGCCGGATATATTAAATATTTATAAATATTTAGCGGGTAAGTTGTTTTCTTCTTTTTTGTATATACATAATACCAATTTGACTTCATTTTAGCTGCCAATATTACATTATGTGGAAGCCTTCTATGGAAGAAGAAAGTGATAAGTACTTATACCTACCTATACATTTTTTTTTGAATAAAAAACAGTAATTTTATTATATTGTTTCTTTTTAGCACAACATCGAAGACGACGACGACACTATTTCAAGTCATTCATTTTGTTTAAGAAAAATAAATTTTGTTAGCAAACTATTGCGTTTTTGCTATAGCAGGTCTGGTTAAAAAAGGTTAGTATTAAGTACGTGGTCCTTCTATTAATAATGATCCATAATAGTAATAAAAAATATAATTACTAGCTTGAGGACATCAGATCAATCAATCTTACATCGCTTATACGTAAAATAAGAAAGAGCGTTCTAAAATCAATACCAGACTGTTATAATAATAATCAAAATCATGATCAATTTAAGAATGTCTAGTGTTTTAATACAAAAAATATGCATACTTAAAATAAACACATCGTTCTTAATTCAATAAAATTACGTTGTAGGAATAGGAAAATTCATTATAAATTTAAGGACATGTTGTAACTAGAAAAGTTCTTAAATTAATCATGCAATTTCTAAAAGTAAGAAGGGCATATTACTAGTTTCAGAATAACGTTCTTTATTTAAGCACAGATCGGATAGCGATGAATATGAGTTTGAAATTTATTAATTTAAGCGTGTTTTGCTTACTAATACTCTTAAGTTGGTGTCGCCTTCTTATTAACCTGGCACGCACCATATGTTCAAGGAATAAGGGTAAAAGGGGGGGCCAAATTTTGTATGGGACCATTTTTATATTTTATCCGATCGACATCAAACTCGCTCTGTTATTAGAAATAATAACTATTATAAGAAATAAAGATAATTAATTTTTCCGACTTTTGAAATTTTGCTTGGGGTCTGAGTTATTGGCCATGACCCCATTTTCTTAACTCACGAACCGTTCGTCGTATCAATTTGAAACTTTGTAATGCGTCCCAACCTCTGTCGCCATTGAATACGTACTCCAAAGGCTTGGGGAAAATCTGCATACAGCATTATGTTGCATAATGTTGCCCAGTATTGGAACAGGAAGTTCTAGGCGGTATGGGATATAATTAAGGGACTAAGAGTTCACGCTTAGACTTAAGATGGTGCTGGTATCATTGTATTTGCCAGCTAAAAAATGTGATTAGTCCCGAAGTTAGTGGATCAGTGTACTATAGTATGATCTTTGTTTTTCTCCATATTTTAAACATATTTTACTAACAGCTGTTTAGGTAATTTCTTATGTAGGTTCACTGCGCGATATATAAACATAAAAGAGGAAACTAACTGACTGTGAAGGAATCTCCCTTCGTGTACCAATTACCAAATCGTGAGGACTGCGCGAGCGAAGCCGTGGGCGAAAGCTAGTATACACAAAAATATCGCTGTCATTGATCTGCCTTGTGTTTGTGTAGAAACTGTGGGCACTCAATAGACTGCTGCAATAATCGTGAAAAAAAAACGAATATTAATGTCAGTATTGGAATATAGGTTACTAGCGTAGCCCGTGCACACTTCGGAGTGCAAAACAGTTAAATAGATAAACTGTTTTTATTGTATCTCTGTGGTACATTTTTTTTTTTTTTTTTTTCAGAAATCGTATTACCTAGACAATATTATTGACTTTCATTATTTGGCTTCCAATTCCAAGACTGTTGAAGAAGCTGTACCCGGCTTTGCCCGTGCACAGGAATTGTATTGCTTAGGTCTTAGGTACCTAACAAATTTTCTGTCGTAAAATGCGAGAAATGATAATAAATCGACTTTTGAATATTTTTTTGTATGGGCAGTGCCACACCCTTTGTCCAATTTTGACCAATATTCATAGGAGCACTCCAGGGCCAATAACTAAGATCATCTGTAGATTTGAGTTCAATCTATTTGTTGGTTTTCTAGATATAAGATTTTCAATGTTTTTTTTTTGTATGGGCGGTGCCACGCCCCATATTTAAATTTTGACCAAACTTCACAGGACCACTTCAGGGATAATAACTAAGATCTTCTGTAAGTTTGAGCTCAATCTATTTGGTGGTTTTCTAGATATAGATACGATTTTGAATGTTTTTTTTGTATGGGCGGTGTCACGCCCCTTTGTCCAATTTTGACCAAACTTCACAGAAACCGTATACGAACCAATACCAAAGATGTGTGAAAGTTTGGTTAAAATCGGTTAATGCGTTAAGGCGTGAATCGACGACAAACATTTTAGGGCTCAATTTTTATATAGATTTTCATTCCGAATAGTATTCAATAGTTAGTCTTTGCAGTCCAGTGTTGTTAGGACTCTCTCTTCATTTTTCCCACGAAACGTGGTCATTTTTCCCTTTTTTCCCTTTTTACCGAACTCAAAATCCCACCAAAATCCCACGATACATTAAAATGGAAAAAAATTGTTTAATTCATTTTTAGTATGTTAAAAGAAAATTACAATGGCCGCGTTGCATTGATCCCATATACAAAAACTGTCATTTCAGCATTTGCACTAGATCTCTGGCACATATTGTGAAATATCCTTTTCTGCGAAATTGCAATCTACCGCAAAATTAACTGAATAAATAAATAAATAGTTTTTTTTTTAAATAGGTACTTCTCCCGGGAAAGGCAAACCTATAACGCTTCATCAGCGCCCCGAGATGCTCACAGATGCATGTTTGTTCTACACTTAAATTGCTGCAAATAGCAGCCTTCTGAACATATATCCCCAGAAAGTGAGTTCCAAAGTTTGACCAGGAAAATTGAGAAAATTGATGTCGTCGCGATTGTCAAGTGGTCATGATCATGAGCATTAGCTGTCTGTCTAGTGGGGGGCGCCCAAAAGTTGTATTTCGAGGGATAATGTCTTTGAAGTACCTATAGAACAAGCAAAGGTCTGTGCACCAACGGTTGTAGATTCGATGTGAGTGTATGGTCTCCAATAAATCGAACTGCTCGTCTCTGTATGCTGTCAAGTAGGTAAAGTGAATGTTTTGGAGCCGAGCTCCATATATCCCACAATATCCCAGGCCTTGTCTAACCTGATGTGCTTTGTAAAGAAGAATTTGCCGGAGTGTAAATAGGTAGCTCAACTTAGCGGACGCCGATCTTGCGATATAGGAAATGTGGTCCTGCCATGTGATACCTGAATTGACGGTGACTCCCAGAAGGTGCATTGAGTCCTTGGGATGGATTTGGATCTGAGGAACTGTTGTTGCATTTTTCCTAGAAAATGTTGTGAGCTGTGTCTTGTTTGCATTAAATACAACCAAGTTGTCTTTTCCCCACTTCAAGATTTTGGTCAGATCATCATTTAGAGAACTAAAATAACAAGTCCGTATCACACTAGGTCTAGCTTCTCACATTTTTGATGCTCATGAAGATGAAGTAATAAAAATTCAAACTGGTTCTATTCCAATCCCAACAGATAATTGTTGTAAATTGGAATAGTTTTGATAAAATTTTACAAAAATTTGATTTTAACGCTTGTTTTGTCAGCTTCCTGAAATTCCCGCGATTTTGGTGCTTTTTCCCTTTATCCCACGGAAGGCTTTTCGGACATCGAAAATTCCACAAAAAGGGATAAATCCCACGATATAACAACACTGTTGCAGTCTCATATATTACTTAAAGTCCTCGTCGCGTAATAAATATCCAAGAAATGTGAGCATTTTATATGATGCTGCTGGCCATATTCAGATTCATCGGAACTGAAACTAGAAATGAAAATTAACCATTCCTGGTCTCAATCGAATAAAATATTTTTTAAAAATAAAATTTTCAAATGTCAATTTCACTACCAGTAACTTTCCTGTGTTCAAATACTTTGACCAGACAACGATGAAGCAGGTAATAAATATACCAAAAACGCTGAAAAGAGGCTTTTAGAACTTAAGTAAGTAGGTGAATAGTAGGTGAGTAGTAGGAGGTTTAATTAAATAAAGAAGTAAAGTTGCCCCAAACAACTTCATAGGACACAAGACATGGTTTATCATGCCTCGTTCATTTTTTCATACAAATTGAAGGAAGTAACATTTTGTGAAAAAGATCTTTCAATGGATAACTCTTTTTGTCAAGCTACTAATTGTGTCAATTTTTGAAAAATTGACGTCAATAAGACGTCACATTTTGTCCTAAAGTTGTGTGTAGAGAAATCTGACGTCAGCATGTCAAAAATTGACACGATTTTTGACATGGTGTAATAGTAGCTTCAGAAGTTGGTGAAAGTCGGAGCAGTAAAAACATTTTTCTGAAGTTTGAACGCTCAATACTCAATAGTACAGCCCGGTACCTACAGCCCACTGACCATTGCGTTGCTTCAGTCAAATTCAGACTAGCTATTTCTGGTAATGTTTTAATCCATAAACTGCTAGCAGTTTCAGTTTGAAAGTAAAAGTATCTCTACATTCAGAAATGTACAGTACACCCATCATTCTATTTTCCATTCAAACAATTTTTTTCCCCAAGAACGTATGAAAAGTATGTTGGCCAAGGGACTGGCGCGGAAACAAAATAAAATGATTGCAAATTTATGGCACCCATATACGCTTTACAGTGTGTATTCAGTATTCACTACAGTACTATACAATAAGAACAAAATTTAACATGAAAATCCTTTCATCCAAATGACAAAGATTCATGGAGTTGATGGGATTTTCTCTTACATTTGAATCTGCAGAGCTCGTTAGTAAGCTAGAAAATGTTAATTGGTTGATTTATGGATCTACTGAGATTTGCAAAATTCTGTAAAAAAGAGGAAAAGAAAATAAACATAAATTAAAATACCATATAATGTAAATTTATGTGCACGTCACTCCCTATGCACGTTTGCTACCATACACGTGGTGATGAGCCCCTTATTAATCCGCTGAAGGTGAATTAAGAGGGGGTAATAAAACAAAACCATTAATATAGGTGCCATGTATATTAGAAACGACCTTCATTTCCTCCTGGCTCAGGTTTAAACCAAAAAAAAAAAAATTAAAACAGTGGTAATGTTATGTTAACAGTTATTTCAGTGTCAAGTTACAGTATGTAAGTATATACTCTAATAGAGTTTCTTTAACGCATGTCACAAGTTAAGACATGTCAAGCGTGTCGTGTTTCCTTAGGAAAGCGGAAAGGCGTGAAAAAAACGAATTATTCATGTACTAGTTGAGGTATGCATGGTCTTTCAAAGCTTTGCTTCCAGTTAGATTTTTAATTTAACTCAATGTGTGTACGTACCTGCATGTCAGCTACTCGTAACTGCTAGATTCTGACAAGATATTGATGTGGATTGCGTGCATTGTATACGATATCCAATGGATTAAAATTTAGTTTCACTCTGCTCCAATATGAGGTGTAACACGGAACGAACCAGAGCATTGTTCACGGAAAATTAATATTGAATTGACAAATTGTTGCGAACTGTACAAATAAATTTCCGAGCAAAAAGCTGAGTTTTAGGCGTTGAGTTAATAACCTACTGTCCCATCGCGTGAGGCTTCGTTACGTCCTAATTGGACTGGCATCGCACGACCGAACGATGAGCTTGGTCGGTCGCATTGCTTGTTGGTAGCGCTACGAAAATGCGTGTCCTATTACCGGTAGCTCATAAGCGCTTTGTCAACACCATTCGGCGACTACCCTAAGCACAGTTGCCGTTTTAGTGACTTTGTCGCTATATCTAGTTTAATAGATATAGTTTTTTTTTTTAAATATTACTGTAATGTTAGTAAAAGAGATTCAGAAAAGGGTTCCAACTTCCAAGTAATTACAATGCTTTAAAAAAAATGGAATTACATACTATCAGTTGAAAATACTTTAAGACCTGTAAATGATCGTTCTATCATTGACCTTGCAAAATGTTTAGGTTTTCAGGACGAAAACATATGCCTTCGATATTGACGTAAATGAAACTGATGATCGATATAAATACTTGTGATTTGTACCTAAAGTGATTTTAAGAACTAATTTGTTTTGTATTAAGTAACTTTGAGACTGAATTTGTTTTTTTTTTATACCCTCCACAGGAAGGTATATTAACTTTGTCATTACATTTGTAACGCCAAGAAGGAGTCACCGGAGACCCTATAAAGTATATATATTCTGAATCAGGATCACATTCTGAATCGATTTAGCCATGTCCGTCTGTTTGTCTGTCCGTCTGTCTGTCTGTCCGTCTGTCTGTTGAAAACATGATAGCGTCCAAACGAATCGACCTAGGCAAATAAAATTTTGTCAGAGGACTTATTTTTACCGTCGTCAGGTTGGTATTGAAAATGGGCTATGTCGGTCAAGTAGTTCTGGTACCTCCCATACAAAACCGGTGCCGTGAAATAACGCCAAGTGAAATAAGGCAAACTTTTGAAAATTGGCCTTATTTCGCTAAGCAATAGTGTAATAAGAAGGCCAACTTTCAACAGTTGGCCTAATTTCACTTCAACAAAGTGCAATAACGCCAAGTTGGTTTTATTGCGCTTTCAAAATATGAATTTGGCTTAATTTCACTTTAGGTGAGTTTTATTTTTCCAGTCAAAAAAGCGTTTTCCGGTTAAAAATATTTTTCGTTCGGGTCAGAAAACGGTTAGACCGGATTTCAAAATTTTCTCCGGTCAGAATAAATAGATTTCGGTCAGATATGACCGGAATCCGGTCAGAATGGCATCACTGCTCATAATCGCTTATAAAGAGTTACAAATAAATACATTTTAGGTGGTACGAACTTCACCGGATCATTTAGTATGTAATAAAAAGCCCACCCATATGTATAGAAGCAAATAAGATTTTGCTGGCATTGTGTTGACGTTTGGAATGTTGCGCCTTGCGCTGTAGGTTCTTTTATACCGTTTGGTAGGTACCTACTACAACTATTCAACAAACATGCGAAGATTTATTAAAGCAGAAAACACACGCAAATGCTTATGTATTCTTCAAAATGTTTGGGTTGTATTTAAGAAATAAATTGAAGCTTTGAAAATGCGTCCCAATGTCGCCTGTATTTGTAAAAGGCGTCCCAAAAACGCTTATTTCGAAATGTGGTCGCCACGCGTCCCAACAGTAGAAAAGTCGCCATTTGTCGCCCATCGGTAACACTGGTTATGTAAAATAATCCTTAACTGAATATTTTGCATATAATAATTATTTTCTGTCCATTATTGCTGTTTGCTGCCTTTTGACGCGAAAAAGCAAAAGTACATTGCGCACACCGAATGATGAAAAAAAAACGAATAATTGATTTCTGATTACTAGTTTTATTAATAATTAAACTTTACAGAACTGTCCAGTTTGGCGGCTGACGATTGAATAGGCAGATGGCAGATGGCAAAGCACAGATCGCATTTCGGTAGCAATAAAAAAAATATTAGGAAGTGCTTGGATGGAAATAGCTTAATTGGTACTAGAGTTACGGAATGTAACAGATGTACTAGATGTTTATAGCTAGTTCAATTAAAAAAGATGTTTATAGCAAGTTCGGTTGAACAATTGCATTATAGGTGACAGTGGCTATCCCCTGGGAACTTGGTTGCTCAATTGCTCACATCTTACCGAACATCCACCAACCCACAGAAAACGCATTTCAATGAAATGCATGCTAAGGCAAGAACTTTAAAGGACTATTAGTATCCATAAAGAAATCTGCAGTTGTAATCTGTTTTAATCCACAGGTCGGTGGAGAATCCTTCTAAAAGAAATAAAAAGGAGATACTGACCCAATAAAGTTGCTGTTTTTGGTAATGTCTGTGCTGCATTAGATAACATTTGTTTGCACCACGATGTTGAAAGCACCCTTATTAACGATGTAAGCGATGTCAATGCCATTGGAAGTGTTTCTGAAAATAATAACACTGAAATATCCAGTAGTCGTATGAAGGTGTTGGACACAAGTATTCGAGATGACATTAAAGAATCCCTCTTTTAACATTTAATGAATGTACATTATGAAAAATTATCAATAAAAATATAAAATTGTTTTGATTTATTTTTCCCCAGCATAACAAAAGTGAGTTGTTTTTTATTTATTTAATTAGCAAATAAAAAATTCTTATAAACATATCTACATTATGTATTTTATGTATTATTTTGGAAAACAAAAAAATCATATTATAAATATTATCATACATAACGGAAACAAAACTTAACATAATACGAAAGAAAACAAACAAACAATTAAAACAATAAAGCAAACATTACACTTCAGTCTTCTTCCATGATCTATGCCTATAGCCTATGCTATAAGTATCACACCATCGATCGCCTGAAACAGAATGCAGAAGATATTGATGAAAAATGTATGTAAATCAAAAAAGAATATAAGTTTGACTCACCTCCTCAATTCCCAATAACTAAAAAACGCAACAAAACAGGAGGTTATACTTATTAGAGTAGGTACCATGCACTTTGCTCGAGTTGTTTTGTTGCTATTTCATTCCTTTTTGTCAACAATTTAATAACATTTTCTTGGAAAGCAGTATTCTGCTTAGTCCCCTCCTCTATATCAGACTTAAGACTATCAGAAAGTGTGCGTCCGACTCCATTTGCCTTTTCAGACGAAGCGTCTTGGCATGAGCATAATCCACATTAGTTTTAGCACGTTTCGCTGTGCTTACCTAGATTTTCTAAAAGAGAAAGCTTTAAACTAAGAATTATTTCATAAAATGAAACAAAACCTTTTCTCGGGCTTAGATGTCACTTCCTTGACAAGATCCTCTTCAATTGGAACAGGACTAGCTGGGAACTCCCAGAGAGCTTCAACAAGGAACTCGGCTCTTCCTATTTCTTCTCCTCCTCCACCAATTTTACTCCTTCTATTTCCGGCGCTTCAAAAATTTGAGAACTGCTGCCGGTTACAGCAGAATGGAAAGAAACCACTTGAATCGCAATTTTTTCAAGCTCTGAAATCGGATCTTCTTCAGATGGCACACTTTCTGTTTTCTGGAGCGACAGCAAATTCTGTCTGCATTTCCTGTTTGCACGGTATTTATAGTCGATCCACACCCAAAACGCCGTTAAGGCAAAACAACTTAACTACAAAAAAACAAGTCTTAAGTCGACTTTGTTTTATCACAAGTAATAACAGCTAAAGTTGAGGTTGGTTGTTTTTCTGCGTAATATTTATCCCCTTTCTTTGATTTGATAGTCAAAAAAATTTCTAAAGTCGAGTTTGGTTGTCGGAATATCAAGGAATATCAGCAAAAGTCAGCTAAACTTGACTTAAGATTTGTTTGCCTTAATGGTGTTAGGCCATAACAGCTAAAGTGTTTATTTTGCTTACCACGCTCGAAATTTTTTCGTCGAATCTTAAAAGTGCTCTCCTGAAAAATTATCAAAATCGACTTTAGCGGTTTTTCCTTGTTGCCACAGAAGTATCTTTGAGTTCGTCTCATTGCGCCCTTCTAAATAGTATATTGCATCTTGTGTTTATTTTGTTAGTTCAAAATTTGGTAGTGTGCTTTCATTTCGCAAACAAAATTCGAACTCATGCCACACTTTCGCGCATGCCTCTAGAGGACCCGATAAGGTATCACTAATTGGTATCCCTGAATTCGTCTCAATGCGCTATACAAGATTGTATTTAGGGATACGAAATATTTACTTAGTAATAGCTTATCGGTTTCTTTAGAGGCGGTCACGAAAGTGTGGCTTTTCTCATCATTTTTGTACCTGCTTCTAGAGAGCCAGATAAACTACTATTAACTATTTGGTAGCTCTGAGTTCGCCTTACTTCGCCGGTTCGCTCTTTACAATTGTGTATTCTTATCTTTAAAAATTTGGTACATAGTACAAAGTGCATTTTGAGTTCAGATTTTGTTTGCGAAATGAAAAGCACACTAAAAAATGTTGAACTAACAATATAAACACGAAATGCAATATATCACTCAGTGTTTTATAGCTCTAAGTAAATTTAGTATGTATGCACCTACTAGCGTAGCCCATGCACACTTCGTAGTGCAAAATAGTTAAATAGATAAAATGTTTTTATTGTAATTGTCTGTGGTACACAACATTTTTTGTTTTTTTTTTTTTTTTCAGAAATCGTATTGCCTAGCCCTAGACAATATTATTTCCTTTTATATCAATGTTACAAATTTAAAAAATGCGAAATGAAAGTAATTCGACTTGGTGGAATTTTCTTTCTGCCTAAACCTGAAATACAGCAATACAAACAAAACAAAAAAAGAATAAAGAAAATTTGCCCAGCGGTTATCGAGATATAACGTCATCGAGTTTCACCCCATAGAAGATGTTTTTTGTATAGGAGGTATAAGATTGTGAATATTTGTTTGTATGTGAAGTGCCGCTCGCCTTTGACCAAATTCGACCAATCTTCACAGGAGCACTTCAGGGCCAATAGTTAAGATTATCTGTAAGTTTGAACTCATTCGATTTGGTGGTTTTCGAGGTATACGACATTGAATGCTATTTTTGTATAGACGGTACCACGCCCCTTTGTCCAATTTTGACCAAACTTCACAGGACCACTCCAGGGCCAATAACTAAGATTATCTGTATGTTTGATCTCAATCGATTTGGTGGTTTCCTAGATATATAAGATTTTAAATGTTTTTTTTTTGTATGGGCGGTGCCACGTCCCTTTGCCCACCAAACTTTACAGGACCACTCCAGGGATAATAACTAAGATCTTCTGTAAGTTTGAGCTCAATCGATTTGGTGATTTTCGAGATATGTATACGATTTTGAATGTTTTTTTTTTGTATGGGCGGTGCCACGCCCCTTTGTCCAATTTTGACCAAACTTCACAGAAACCGTATATGAACCAATACCAAAAATGTGTGAAAGTTTGGTTAAAATCGGTAAATGCGTTAAGGCGTGAATCGACGACAAACATTTTAGGGCTCAATTTTTATATAAGATGTACTTACTTTTCGCTATGGAGCAGACGTCTTGGTGTGTAATCCAGTTTTAAGTTTTGCTGCCAAATCATTCCACAAATTTTGCATTTCAGTTTTCCCTCGTGTTGTTCTTGGTGCATAATTTTTGACAACATCTGGGTCCACCAATATTTCAAATTGGTTTTGTGTGGCCGTCCTAAAGTAGTAGTAATATATTAATTTGATTAATGTTTGAATTAGAAATACATTTACTTACCTATATTTTTGAATTCAAAACCTAATCAATAAAATAACAGTAAACCTAAACACAAATATGGAACCCACCAACACGAAACTTTGTTTATTTTTTAGCTGTCACAGTTTGTTTACAGCCCTGCTCAAACTGATGTTCAAAACGAAAACGATGAACGATTCGATTTAACGACGCGATTGTGATGTTAGGTACATGAAGCAAACACAAAACGACGTATGTAGTTTTGTTCAATCATCGAAACGATGATCATCTGTAAAGCTACGCTACCCCTAGGGTGGGATTCTGTAAAAAAACGAAACGACAAAGGCTTTCGCTGTTCAAAAATCGAAAGAAATCACGCGAAAGCGAAAGTATGCTTCATGTAACTCCTTTCGTTTTGTTTTTCTTTCTCTTCGCAAACGTTTAAGAGGCAGTGTAGTTAAAATTGCATACATAAAGTATTTTTTTGCGCCTTTTGCATTTCTGATTCTATATCATTTAATTCTTAAAATAGTTTATTTCCATTTCGAAGTTTAGAACTAGGAAGAAGGCGAAGAAATCCGGGAGAATGGCAAAACACATCGTATAGCAAGAACAACGTAGGTACCTACTTTGTAGGTTGTTTTTCTTCTCCTTTCCATTTGGCGGGCATATCGCTCATATCATAGTCACTTGGTAAATTGGAGCCCGAGTTATTGCCAACGGGAAAACTGGGATTCAGTTTATATGGGGAACATTTTCTTTCATCCTATCGAGTGCATAACAAAGCACGCTAGTTACTTCTGTAACTGGATCGAAGCTTCGGATAAATGCTTGTTTTCATATAGGAAATCCGAAAAATGCGTTAACAATCGTCCTTATCGTCTGCACACCAGAAAATGTTGAACAAATCACTCAAATGCTAAAGAAAATATTTCTTCAATCAACTTAAAACATTATTCATGTTCAAATATTTTCAAAAGTGATGTTCCATGTAACTCGGCCGCATTCCCTTTATGACAGAAATATGTTCGCAGCACAAGATAAAACAAGGCATATCCCTGTGCCACTCTTTCACGCTTCATCATTTTGTCCGAACAATGTAAACTCTTTCAAAGGCTCGTGTAAAATGTACTACCATACCGTCGCTACAAAGTATCTAAATACATTCCAAACATCCTTCTCCATAGCCAGTTGTTGTGCAAACAAGAAAACATGACAACAACAACAACACGAAGAGCAGCAGCGAAAAGTACGTTCTAATTAAGAAAATAAAATTATGTATTATACTAAATTAGGTTAATTACTATCTCTCGCATGCCGAGAGACGCTATACACATGGACACAGATTCCGTGTGCACACCTAATGTCATAATACTTGTTTCGTATGATGTTAAGCTCAAAATTTAGGATGGCTATTACCCCCACATGACGTCGGCCGGGCTCCAAGATGACTCTTGTGCGGCAGTGAGATGAAGGGATATAATGGAATATTAGAGTAAAAGCAGTCATTAAACGACCGCCCTCTTTATGATACACGCGCATCGCCTACAGAGACATTGGTTCATCTGTGGGCAACACTCATTTTTTAGATACTTACCCGTTCCTATGTCCTATGCGAACTTTAGGTTAAACATAATGGATGGATAGGAAAAGTAATGTATTGCTTATGTTACCCCTTTCGAATATTTCAATTCCTAATGGAATTACATATTTTATATAGGTACTTGGATTGGAGACAAATGCACCACTGAGAAAAGCGAGGCAGATATTTCAGACAATGCCCTTCAAAAATTAGTTATATAGGTACATAGCCATATCCATATTGGTGCTAAGGCCTTTGTGTTGAATTCTTAACCAAATAATAATCCCTCAGGGAACCAATTGCAGTGACCTACAATGGAAAAACATTTGCCCTTGAAAAAAGACCAATTTCCCTACAAAAACCAATTTCCTTCGATATTTTAAGATGGAATTGCGGCAAAAGTGCGTCGGAAACTGCGTGTCCGGTAAGGCCTGCCCAATTCCGGAAATTCATAAAATGAATTTGAATTGTGAAAACTTTATTATACTTACTACAGTCCGGGGTGGACCTGGGCCTCAACCAACAAGCGTCTCCAGCCAGCACGATCTTTGGCCAGCTGCCTCCAGTTTCGCACGCTAAGTTGGTTAAGGTCCCCTTCCACTTGCGTGCGCCACCTGGGTGGCGGTCTTCCTCTACTGCGCCGTCCCTCGGGTGTGGATTCGAAGATCTTCCGGGCCGGAGCATTCACGTCCATTCGCTCTACATGACCCAGCCACCGCAGTCGTTGGACCTTCACTCTTCTGGCTAGGTCAATGTCGCTGTACAGCCCGTACAGTTCGTCGTTGTATCTCCTCCTCCATTTACCGTCTATGCAGACGGGACCGAAAATTACTCGAAGAATTTTCCTCTCGAAGCAACCAAGAGTAAGCTCATCCGCTTTTGATAGAGTCCATGCCTCTGCACCATAAACTAGGACTGGGATGATTAAGGTCTTATAAAGGGTCACTTTAGTTGTTCGAGAGAGGGCTTTGCTACTCAATTGATTTCTTAGCCCAAAGAAACAGCGATTGGCAAGGGTTATTCTTCGCTTAATCTCAGCGCTGGTGTCATTGTCTGAGTTAATAGCGGAGCCTAGGTAGACAAAGTCCTTTACCACCTCAAAGTTATATCTGTCTATAGTGACATTCTGTCCAAGACGTCGGTGTTGGGTGTCCTTTCTCGATGACAGCATATACTTTGTCTTGCCCTCATTGACCGCCAAACCCATCTTTGCCGCCTCCGTCTCAATGCTCACGAACGCGCCAGTGACATCACGCTGCGTTCTCCCGATTATGTCGATATCGTCGGCGTAGGCGAGTAGATGGACGGACTTTTAAAAGATAGTGCCTCTGGTGTTAGCGTTTGAGTTTTGCACTATTCTTTCAAGAACGATGTTGAAGAAGTCACATGACAGCGCATCGCCTTGTCTAAATCCTTTTTTGACATCGAAGGTCTCGGTGAGATCTTTACCGACCTTGATGGAGCAGCGTGCATTCTCCATTGTCATCCTGCCAAAACTAGACATTGCTCTGTATAGCTCGTCTCTATAAATGCTTTCATAGGCGGTTTTAAGATCGATGAAAAGATGGTGGCCATCGATTTTCTTCAAGATCTGCCGCAGTGTGAATATTTGGTCGATGGTTGACTTTCCTGGCCGGAAGCCACACAGAACGGCAGATAAGATCTTGTAGGCGATTAAGAAGACTAATACCTCTGTAGTTGGCGCAGTTCAGAGGGTCTCCTTTCTTGAGGATCGGGCAGGCAATACTGAGGTCCCATTCATCGGGCATACTTTCATGCGACCATATTTTATAAAAATGAGTTGGTGCATGCTCTTAACCAAGTCATCGCCTGCCGCTTTGAATAGTTCGGCGGTTTGGCCATCTGCTCCAGCGGCTTTGCTGGACTTACGCTTGGATATGGCTATCTTCACTTCGTCCAGGTTGGGTGAACGGATTTGTTGGTCTTCATCGTCCAGGTTGAGTGGTTCGTTCTGCCTGACAGCGTGGGATTTAGTTCGTCGTCGCCGACGTTCAATAGTCTGCAGAAGTAGTTCTTCCATATCCTCAGTATTGACTGCGATTCACTTGTTCGTCCTTGCAGGCTTCGGTTCGTGCTCTGTTGCCTTGGCAGGTTCTTTTTACCCTTTGCTAAAATTGCCGAACCTCATTCCTGTTGCAACATCTCCCTATTTCTGGCATTTCCTCTTGGAATATAATTTCATGTAAATGTTTCCCATGGTCTACTCTGAAGGTTCAATTTTGGATGCCGGTATTTGCCCAATTACGCGAGTTTTGTTGGCTTTCAAATCCCGGATCGTATCTGTCTTAGCTGCAAAATTAACACGAAATTACATATCGTTCTGTCCAACAAAGTTATTTCCCAGTAATAAAGATATTGTTTCACGCGCTGTATGTGTGCCGTATAGCCCCGTCTTTCTGGAACCAAGAGGAGACATAGTTGAGGTGTGAGTCTTTAAATGATGATTTGCTAAACAATATTAATTATAACACCATGAGGCCAGTTACGCGTGATCTGTCAAAAAATACTACTAAAAAAAAAAAAAAAAAAGAATCTTCCCCGGGGTGGGGGCGTGGGTACATCTTGACATAAGAGAATATTATTTCCATCATTTTTTCATTCACTCTCAATGTGTCATAGCGCCCTCGGGCGCAAGGCCCCAAAATAACACCAAGCAGGGAGTTTGCAGGTGTGCAGCATACTTTTCCATACTTTTCGGGTATTATTTAATTTTGGGGCGTTAATGCACTTCCTATAGTGTCATAAAGCCCACAAAAAAGTGACTTAAAGACCGGCGGACGATATGACACTTAAAAGTGTTATAAAGCCCGAGGGCCGTATGGCTCAAAAATGTGTGTCATAGAGCCCCGGGGCATTGTGACACCGGGCGTTATGACATGCACCCGACTGCATCCCTACTGGTCCGCCTGTGAGGTTTGCCGATATAATATCATGAAATAGTAAAAACGTAAGCCTATGCTACCTACGCATAAATGTAATCGTACTAAAAAAATTCACCTTTCCTATCTATAGGTAATTGGTTGAGCATTTATTCCAAGTGAAGCATTTTTTTTCATGGATGGACTTTCTCGGTTTCGTCGGAGTGTCACATAAGCCTATAGGACTTACCTCCAGAGGTATTCTCTGTTAATATGCATATCACACTTGGAAATCACATATACAATTTCGCAGGTCTATAATCAGATACATTAAGAATTATTCCGATCACAAACGGCTGAAGTTAACGTTGCAGGTATTAACGCCACTCAGGATATTTTTCTGGGCATACAAATTAAAATGACCATCGGAAAGTAAATTTTTAATAAGCAGAGGCTATTTTTGTTTTATATTTTTCATTTCAATTTTTATATAAAGAAAGGAAGAATAATAATAATCATTAAAATAAAGTTCATCCAATTAAGATATTTTAATCTTTTATCTGATCCGAAATATCCCCATTATGTCCTGTGAACTTAATAATAATTGCCCTCTGAATGTGACTTTAACTGAAGTGGTCGTATGCTTT
Source organism: Cheilosia soror (assembly GCA_949372485.1). Classification (NCBI taxonomy): domain Eukaryota; kingdom Metazoa; phylum Arthropoda; class Insecta; order Diptera; family Syrphidae; genus Cheilosia; species Cheilosia soror. The sequence continues at coordinate 51,312,650 of OX443561.1, forward strand.
CCGCTCCTGTTCCCAAAACTGCGAACGGATGTTCCGCATGAACTACAACTTTGAAACTACATATGTCCGCACTCCACATGCATGTTAAGCGATTGCCCTTATATGCGCAGTGCATGTACTTGTAACATCCGTACCCGAGTGTTGTCAGTGCGGCATGCATAGCGAATTTTGAAATATACCTCGGTTTACGTACTGTGAAGTAATTATACTGTCGACGCGCCGACTTATTGTGTTTTTATTAGGTGTTTACATGGCCAAGTGTTGACCATTTCGAATACATGTTTTTCATCCAAATAATTCTACCAGTAATTGAATTTTCACAATCTACTGGCTCCCCCCATCCAGCCGATCGACCGACAGTCCGACACCGCATGCATTGTTGGGAGGGCTATAATTGCCATGTTCAGGCATTTCCCGTATTTACACAATTTTGGGCTGGAAAATGCATCTCCGCATGCAATTAGGCATACGCTTAGGGAGGGACGCGACAGGAGGCGTCGGAAATAGCTGAGTGCATAATTTTCACTGACACCGACGCAATTTGATCAAACATTTTAATCGACACGGGGGAATGGATTCTGATTGCTTGATTGGGTTCGAATGATTAATCAGACCAGTTAAATAATAACAATAATTTATTCGTCAGCTAAGCATAATAATTAGTTTCGCGGGCCGGGCGGGATGAAGAACACCATAGCTGGAGCTACTGTCTCATTGTTCCAGATACGAATTAATGTTTTCAATTATAAATGATGGCGGGTGTAATCGTGGTAGCGGTGATTATTTTGAAGAGTTTAATTAAATTGGCCAGTGAGGTTTCGACCAATGCACGCTACACTGAGCAGCAATTTCAAAATTCAATCGAATCCATGAATGGACAATTATTGCTGAAATCCATTGCATACTACGTTCTTGTCGTTGCTCTTCTCATTCCGTCTATAATAATGCTGTGACCAGTGCCTGGTGGTGTCCTGTTTTGCCGGGGACCATTTCAATTTTATATTTCGAGCGTTTTTCCTCACAGTTTTCCATCCGTCCGCTAGTATGATGTAGTAAATATGAAATGAGACTGCATTTATTACACGTTAATTAAAGAAAATTCACCCCGCTATTGAAATTGAACTGAACTTTCATGGCGGTGATTGTGAGCAGTGTATAGGTAACGCTGTCCTCTGAAGCTGTTCAGGACGCGAGGGCATTAAGATGCGGGGATGTCAATATAGAGAAAATGTCCGCTTTCGTTAGTTGCATGGAAGTTTATGATGGGGCACAGGACTTCATAGACGGTGGTGATTCTTCTTCACATTGAAAAAATAGTAGAGATGAAGGGAGGTTTACTATACTTGTATGTAGAGACGAAGGTAGACATGCTGGTGCCAGTATAAGTACCAAGGCCACCTGCAGTAAGATTAATTTGTGCCATCTGAAGGAAGGCAATTATTTATCCTAAGCGAAGCTAATTAATCTTCCTTTCTAACGTCTACCGGTGTTAGACACAATAACAACAAACGAAGTCATAAGCAGTGCAGTTAATGAGACTGTTTTGTAAAGCTCAATTGTGAGAAATAAGCCCTTAGTCCTAATTGTTTAGGTATATTCGTCCAACAAAACATATTATATGTAATAGAAAAATCGACTAATTAGTAACTGCAAACTGAATGCTTTTGCCCAGAACACAATCATCGAAAGACATCATAATTGAGTAATACGTGTAATTTATTTGAGCCTGATTTAATTAATTAGAAATTGCCATGGTTCTAAAAGAAAACACTTTGAATGAAGCATTATAGAATTTATCTCTAGGTACTTTTGTTTATCGTACCTATATTATACTTTAATATCGGTCATTTTGGTAATAATAGTTGAAAGAAGAATTGCTTTACCTATAATTTGACATAATTCGTTGTAAAAATTGGAAGCCAATTCGTGGTGTGTGGTGACAGTGGCATAGCGAGGGTGGGGGCAAGCAAGAAGGTCCCTATCACATCACAGAAGCACGCTAAATAGTCATCAAGAGAAGCAAGAGTTTTTTTTTATTTGACAGAGATTATCATTCTAGGGAGTTATTTGCTTTCTTGATTTCTTTGATAGAAAAAAAAAAAACATTTCGTTGGCAAATGTATTTTAAAACGAGAGTCCTGACGACGGATGTTGACGCCAAGATCGAATGGGACTATATAGTTATTCTATATATTGGCAGAAAGTTTCTACTAGCATCACTTTAAAGCTTAGTGTGTGCTTTGCTAGTCCTTAATTAAAATGTGTTGCTACAACCGTTGGATAGCTACCCTCAGCCATGAATCGCACAGTCACAGGAAGTATACTGTAATACTAATAATACATAATATATCGCCGGCACTGACGGTGACCGTGTACTCTCCACGAGCTTATCTTTTATTTCGTCCCATGAAGATTTCATTAGACATTCTAAAAAAAAATATTTTGAATCTGAAAATAATTTATTAAATTGAGTTTTACGAATAAATATTTGTCCGTTTAGTGACTATGTCTGGTAGATCAAATTGAATTTTGTCGGTTATCTGTTTCTGGAATGCGAATAAGATCAGTTTGTCTTATGACCTCGTCTTCATCACTAATCGAAAATATTGGTATAATATTTTTTTGTTTAAGATATTAACTGACAATTTCTTTCGAAAAATATAACTAACAAAAAAACGAAAGCGAGACGCATGAGAAATTGAATACGGCTACATGAAATTTGGCTCCAATGAAAAGTGGGGCAAAACTAAGAATGAAAAATCACCCCAAAATTAGTGCTGTTTTTCATAATGAAATAATACCCCTATTTCAAAAATGAAAAAATGCCCCACTGCGATGAAATAAGTCCCCAAGAAAAATGAAATAAGGCCCCAAATCTGGGGGCAGCATGCCCACCCATACGTTTTCATTTGGAGTCTTACTTCTTTTTATCTTTTGGGGTAATTTTCCGTAATGAAATTTTACCCCAAACTGAAAAATGAAAAAAGCCCCAAAATATGAATTGTAACCCCAATTCGCTGAATTCTACGCAATTTTTTGTTGTTGTTGCATATAACCATGATGTAGGAGCTGTGGTTTCAACAAGATGGCGCAACATGTTACACAGCTCGTGTCACAATTGATTTATTGAAGGAAACGTTTGGTAACAGCGTAGTTTTACGTTGCGGACCCGTGAATCGGCCTCCAAGATCGTGCGATTTAATGCCGCTTGACTATTTTCTGTTATAATGCCAGAAGATTATCTTTCGAATAAAGTAAATTTCATGTCAATTTAAAAAAAAAAAAACATCTTTTATTTGTCTACATATTAAGTATGTATCTTGATGTAGATTTTTATACTAGAGTTAGTAAAATTAGCCTATATCTACATCTTCACCCCATTTTGTTTCGAACTTTTCGAGTGAGTTTTAGATGGGCGGTATCGACATTTACCTATAGGTAGATACATTTTAAAGTTTTTTCTACTGCGCCACCTCTCGCAAACGTCTGACAAACATCCGAGAGTATGACTGTCATGAAAAAGCTTCTCAATTCAGCCGTTCGAACTCGGCATAAAATTGTAGGTCCCTTCCATTCGTCCCAAAAATAGAAACTCACACAAAACGAATGGTTGCGAGAAGCTAGGCCTTAGGTGTCACCCGCCTGTTGCGCCACCTATTTATTTATTTATTTATTTAGATAGATTTTTGCTTATAAAATAAACAGAGTCAGAAGGGAATAATCCTGGAGCACGCAGAATTAAATTCCGATCCATTATACATATGTACTACTAAACAGAAACCCTTTTATCGATTTACTCAAAAAAAGGAACTTTACCTATCATGGGATTTGTTTAGGAATAATTTTAAAGTCGTTAGCTTTCGCTATTGAGGCATTTGAACACAACACTGCGCAAACTTTTAACAAAAGACATCTACATCACATGCCCCTGAACGACTTGCTCCACGAGATTTACCATTTACCATGCGATTGAACTATTTTTGTTGGTCCTCTGATAGGTATATTTATACTATTGCCACATTTCTGTTGAAATCTGTATTTACGTACAACAAAACAAATCGCAATTATTTTTTGCATTTTTGTTGTATGTGTATATAAGTTAACACGCCAAATGTAACAAATAGCATTCCACTGGGTATAATGCACTTCCGCCACATGCACCCAAAGGTTCCCACACTCGCTGCACCCGAAACTGCAAGATAAACATTCCCGCTCCAATTCCATAGAAGCTCGCACCTGAAATTCCCAGAATCAACCAACGAGACCAAGCTGCTGACTCAACACATTTTCATACTGATGGTTACCCTATAAGCAATTGTAAAATTAGAAATTAAGTTTAGTTCATTTTGGCACAATAAAACGGACGGTTGTCCAGCAAAATAAAAAATTGTTTTTTTTAGACTTCGACGCGTAAAAACCGCTAACTGGCGCCCGAGCAGTTCAAGCGAACCGAGCAGTTCAAGCAAAATAAAGTTCAAGCGAACCGAGCAAAATAAAGTTTAAGTGAATTAAAACGGTCATAGACCCGAAAAAAAATTATTTTGTGTTCTTTCTCGCGTACTGATCAATAATTGTGAATCGTGAGTTCGAGGGAAAAAAACCTCCCAAGTTCAAAAAAATAGTGGAAAAAAAAATGCGCATATAACTCACTAGTTTAAAGAAAATATAGTGAATAGAAAATTGTATAACTCGCTAATCCCGAGGAAAAAATAGTGAAATAACTCGTTAATAACGAGCGAAGTCAGAGAAATCAAAAGTGCCAGAGACATTACATCAAGAACTCCTCCGGAGAAACGAGGCCCCCCAGTAATCAACGGACGAAAGGGAGACAGCGACCGCTGCCAGCCGCTCCAGAGTATGATTCAGAGAATCGTGATAACGTAAGATTATAAGAATTGAAGTGAAAATCAGTGAGATAGAAAAAAAAATTAATTAAAAACCTAGATAAACTAAGTAATAGTAGATTTATTAAGAAAAACCTAGATAAAATAAGTAATAGTAGATTTATTAAGAAACCCCGCTTCCATCCTTTCATCCTTTTAAACAATCCTCCTTTGTAGTAGAAACCTTTCCTTCTCCTACCCAATTTGCAACCAATTTTCCTCTATAAGCGCAAAATAATTAATATAATGGCTAATCAGAATAATTTAATTCGACCCCCTGTACTAAACGTACAACAAAATGAGAATAATCCCCCGCAGGCAAATCCCCGCCCTGCAGTAGCATCACCAGAACTAGTTAACCTTATTTCCGGCATCGTCAATGAAGCCTTTAATCAAAACGCCCCGAGGTTAATAAACTCTATAATTAACCCAAATCCAGATGTTTCAATTGGTCGAGATCAGATCATAAACCCCGAATTTAGAGACAATATTACCGATTTGGATAAGATACCTGACGTCGTCAGATGTCTCCGGGAATTTGATGGACAACCAGGAGAATTTAGTTCATGGAGGAAGAGCGTGGAACGCATCCTTCAATTGTATGAACACCTCCAAGGAACGCCAAGGTATTACGGCATCCTCAATGTAATCAGAAACAAAGTAACTGGAAACGCCGATTCAGTGTTGGAATCATACAACACACCGTTAAACTGGAAAGCCATTTCCAGATGTTTAATGCTGCATTATGCAGATCAAAGGGATATTGGTACGTTGGAATACCAAATGACATCCCTTGTCCAAGGCAATGATTCCGTTCAAAACTTCTACCAAGCTGTCTACACACATCTGTCACTAATTTTAAATAAGATACAGTGCATGGATGTAGGCATTGAATCATTATCAGTACTCACAAGCACGTATAGAGACAAAGCGCTCGATACGTTCATTCGAGGGTTAAATGGCGACCTGCCAAAATTGTTAGGCATCCGCGAACCTACAGACTTACCACAAGCTTTAAATCTATGTTTAAAGCTAGAAAACCAAAGGTTTAGGTCCAACTATGCCAACAACAGGAGCTCCCTTACGCAAAGATTTAATTCATCTCCCCCACAACGTAATAAAAATATACAAAGAACCTTTCCTCCTAAGGAAACTTTCTTCCCACAAATAGCATATATTCCTCAAGCAAATTACTATCCAAAACATCCACCTTACCCGCTTTTGCAGCAACAACACTTTAACCATAATCGGAATTATCAAAATCCTACACCGCCACCTCGTCCTCTCGCGCCGAAACCCCAGCCTAGACCCGAACCCATGGATACCTCGACAATACAGTCTCATGCAATTAATTACCAAAATAGACCACCACCCTTTAAATACGCTGGCAAGCGCCCTCCAGGAGCTTCAATGCAAGCACCTATCCCAAACAAGTACCAACGAAACTTCCATATTAACGTGGAACCAACCCCACCAGCTCCCCCAGATTTCGATATGCAAGCAACCGGTTACGTTTCCCCTAATGACTTGTATGCCTTCTATCAGCAAACCAACGTAGAAGAAGCAGAACACAACCCCGATCTTAGAAATTACATGATCAGCCAGGCTGACCATTTCTCACGTGAACACAATCTAGCTCAATGTGATCAAGAACTTCAGGAATTCACTGACATCAATTTTTTAGATTAACCGACTCTTCGCTGCCTTATATCCAGTGCAGAACGAAGAGTGGACATCTACTGAACTTTCTTATAGACACCGGATCGAGTAAAAATTACATTCAACCGAGTTTAGTAACAAATCCCCTTACAAATAACCAGCACTTTTTTGCCAAGTCCATAGCAGGTGACATCAAAGTCACCCAACATACATTTTTGAACCTCTTTGGTCAACCGGTAAAGCTTAAATTTTTTCTACTTCCAACGCTAAATTCATTCCACGGAATAATTGGAAATGACAGCCTTAAACAACACTATCAGCTGTCATCCACACAAAGGACAGTTTTATGACGATTATGGACAAAGTTAAAGTAAAAATCAAGCAACGAGAATCACAAACAGTGAATTCTCTGTCCATCAAACTAAATACAATGCCCGAATCGCAAAGACAAGCTATCAGTACTATCGTACACAAATTTCGCCCCTTGTTCACAGAACCAAATGAAAAACTCACCTACACTACAAAGGTTACAGGCGAAATACGCACACAAACCGACTCCCCAGTATACTCTAAATACTACCCGTATCCTGCATCGCTCAGAGATGAGGTAGATAAACAAGTTCAAAAGTTACTAGAAGACAATATAATCAAACCATCCCGTTCCCCATACAATTCACCCGTGTGGATTGTCCCTAAAAAGGCTGACTCAAACGGAAATAAACAATTTAGACTAGTAATTGACTACAGAAAATTAAACTCCGTAACAATCTCAGATCGTTATCCAATACCTGAGATTAACGAAGTCTTGTCACAATTAGGACAAAGCAAATTCTTTACAGTCCTAGATCTTAAAAGTGGGTTTCACCAGATTCCACTCAAGGAATCGGATATGGAAAAAACCGCATTTTCGATCAACAATGGGAAGTTCGAGTTTACACGACTCCCATTCGGCTTAAAAAACGCACCATCCATCTTTCAGCGTGCGCTTGACGATATTTTGCGAGCTTACATCGGCAAATTCTGCTACGTCTACATAGATGATATCATCATCTTTAGCAAAGACGAAAGCGATCATGTGAGACACGTAGAAGAAATATTCAGAACGCTAAGCGAAGCCAATATGAAGGTACAACTAGACAAATGCAACTTCTTTAAGGAAGAAGTTGAATTTTTAGGCTTTATTGTATCCGCCAATGGACTAACAACAAACCCCGCAAAAGTTGAAGCGATCGTTAATTTCCCCGCTCCCTAAAATCTTAAGGAACTCAGATCATTTTTAGGCCTATCAGGCTACTACCGCCGATTCGTAAAAGATTACGCCAAATTGGCTAAGCCCCTAACATCATTACTAAGAGGTGAAGAAGGACGCATATCTAAAACTCAATCAAACAAAATCCCTATAAGCCTGAAAGGAGATTCTCTAGTAGCTTTTCAGAAAATAAAAAATTCATTGGTCTCAAGAGACTTACTCCTTGCATACCCTGACTACAAACAAAGTTTCGAGTTGACCACCGACGCATCTAACGCCGCTATAGGTGCGGTACTGTCACAAAGCGACAGACCGATCATGTTCATTTCTAGATCGTTGAGCAAAACTGAAGAAAACTATGCCACCAACGAAAAAGAAATGCTCGCAATTATTTGGGCACTCAATTCTCTTCGAAATTACCTTTACGGTACCGCCCACGTCAAAATTTTCACAGACCATCAGCCACTAACATACGCTTTAAGCAACAAGAATAACAACTCTAAAATGAAGCGCTGGAAAGCGATTCTTGAAGAATACAATTATGAGTTGCAGTATAAACCAGGAAAAAGTAACGTAGTCGCTGATGCTCTTTCCCGTCATCCCCAGGTTTCACAAGTTAATTCCCTATCGATATCTCAGCATAGCGATCAAAGTTCAGGTCACGAACTGATCCCCGCAGTTGAATCCCCAATCAATGTCTTTAAAAACCAAATAATGCTACTTATCGGAAATGAACAGCCATATCAATTTAAAATTCCGTTCCCCACCTATCACAGACACATTTATATTCAACCCGATTACACCAAAAAAGACCTTATAGCAATATTCAAGCGATCTCTCAACCCCAGCGTTATTAATGGACTCTATACCAACGAAACAACTATGGGAAAAATCCAAGAAATTTATCCACATCATTTCAAATCTTTTAAGACACGTTTTACTCAATCCCAAGTAACCGACCTTGTCAACCCTACCGACCAACAAGAACAAATTCTCAAAGAGCATAATAGAGCTCATAGAAATAGTAATGAAAATAAAATTCAAATTCTGCAAAAATACTACTTTCCTAAAATGAAAGCCCGCATTCATGAAATTGTAAAACAATGTCGAATTTGCAAAGAGCAAAAATACGAACGTCATCCGAACAAACAAAAGATTCAGGAAACTCCAATTCCACAATTCCCCGGCCACATAGTACATTTCGACATCTACGCCACCAACAAGAATTTAATACTAACAGCCATAGACAAATTTTCAAAATTCGCACAGGTAAAGATTATAAGATCCAAAGCAATTGAAGATATTCGAGAACCTTTGAGACAGCTAATTTTTGCCTTTGGTGTCCCTAAGTTAGTAATTTTCGACAACGAAAAGTCACTCAATTCAGCAACGATACGATTTATGTTGCAGGATCAATTAGGTATTGAAATTTTCACAACCCCTCCATACAGTAGTACAGTTAATGGTCAAGTGGAAAGATTTCACTCGACCCTGTCTGAAATTATGCGATGCTTAAAAGCAGAACGACCAGCTATGCCATTCATAGAGCTCTTAGATTGCGCTGTGTATGAGTATAACTACTCGATTCCCACAGTCACGAACAATAGACCAATCGAAACCTTCTTCGGTAGATTTGTTAGTACAGACCCAAATTAATACGAACAGGCAAGGCAGGAAAATATTCAGAAGATAAGATTAAAACAGTCCAAAGACATAGAAAATCATAATATGTCAAGACATGAAATAAAAACGTACACCCCAGGTGAAACAGTATATGTTAAAATAAATAGAAGACTAGGTACTAAATTGTCCCCGAGATTTAGAAAAGAAATCGTAAAAGAAGATAAATCAACCACAATTCTAACCGAATCTGGTAAAATAATTCACAAAAATAATATCAGGAATTAACCCCTTTTCAGATTTTTCTTTACTCAAATTTTGGCAGAAGTTCAAATTTTGGACTACACAAATGCTAAGATCGTGTCAACAAGCATGGGAACAGCCAAGCTTCAAACTGGTACATTCAGAATCATACACGTCATAGACCTAGAAGCTTACGAGGAACTTATGAAAGAAATCCAACTACAAGTTCAGAATCAAATCAACGAAACCGATCCCAATTTTCATACAGTATCCCACCAAATTACCCAAATTAGAAACCAGTTAAATATCCTAAAACCAAGAATAAGAAACCCAAGATCCCTTAACTTTATTGGAACCGCGTGGAAATGGATCGCTGGTAATCCGGACCACGACGACTTCCAAATTATAAAATCTCAAAACCACAATTTACTTCGTAATAGTAATAAGCAAGTAATTATAAATAAAGCATACGCTGAAAAAATTAACAAATTAACAAACATAACTAACGAAGCAATAAATCTTTTAAAATCAAATAATAATTTGAAGAATGTATTTACATTAGAAATTAAGTATAAGTTAGACATTCTAAAAGAAGAAATCACTAACATAGAATACGCTTTACTTTGGGCAAAGAGTAAAATTGTAAACTCTTTCATACTTTCCAATTCTGAAATAGAACTTGTAAAAGACAAATTCGAAGAAAGTAGCATACCCTTTATTAATCTCGAAGAGGCACTAGAATTTGCCGACGTAAAGATAGCATGTAATAAATCAACCATACTTTATATTATAAGTATTCCTACTACAGGAAAAGTAATATGTGAAAAACGTATGATTAAAGCAGTAAAATATAATAAGAAAGCTATAAAACTACAATACGAAAATATACTAAATTGTGAAAACGAAATATATGGAATTAAAGAAGTTTGTAAATCATATAATGAACTAACTGTATGTAATAAGAATCATATTAGTAACCTAAGCCTTGATAATTGTATTCCAAATTTAGTAAAAGGTAAACCATCAAGTTGTGAAGAAATCAACAATCAACATTTACCAACAGTAGAAGAACTTCACCCAGGAACTCTGTTTCTAAATCAATTCAACGGATCGATCATAGTCGAGAGTGATATAGTTAATCTGACTGGAACCTTTATTCTGCAGTTTCACAACGCATCAATTTCTATAAATGGTCAAGAGTACGACTCGAAGGAGATACCATCTTCAAAACCTTTGCCAGTGGCTCTGCATTTAAGTTCTTCAATAAAAACATACAAGGAACTCCTAACGCTAGAAATGTTAAAGGAATTGCATATAAACAACACAGCACACATAACAGAAGTAGAGGAAGAAGGTCAAGTTCATGTCATCACCAACTACAGCATGACATCCCTTGCAATATTAGCTATCGTAACCATAATCATCAGACAGGTGATTGCCCGAAGTAAGAAAGTTACAATCCGCACTGAAGTCCCGAAGTCATCCGAAGTCCAGTCCAAGGGTCAAGCCGAAGGTGAACCGCCGCAAAAGCCAATACTCTATATGGTATCGAGTGAGGACACTCGATTTTAAAGGGGGAAGAGTTAACACGCCAAATGTAACAAATAGCATTCCACTGGGTATAATGCACTTCCGCCACATGCACCCAAAGGTTCCCACACTCGCTGCACCCGAAACTGCAAGATAAACATTCCCGCTCCAATTCCATAGAAGCTCGCACCTGAAATTCCCAGAATCAACCAACGAGACCAAGCTGCTGACTCAACACATTTTCATACTGATGGTTACCCTATAAGCAATTGTAAAATTAGAAATTAAGTTTAGTTCATTTTGGCACAATAAAACGGACGGTTGTCCAGCAAAATAAAAAATTGTTTTTTTTAGACTTCGACGCGTAAAAACCGCTAACTTATACGCTCGGTTTCATACCCTCCCGAATAACATACACGTACGATAAAACAATTCTAATGTTTATTTTGAAATTTGTTGTCGTATGTATTAGGCCTATACACATACGACAAAACAAAACTAAACATAAAAAATGGCAAAAATATATGGACTTTTTGTCGTATATGCCAAAATATGGCGTTTACGACAAAACAAAACTAAAGGTTGGATTATTTTGTGGATGTACGACAAAATGCAGTACAGTAAATGATAGGTTAGATCTGATTGAAGAAATGGAAAGAGCACCTTCGAAAACCTAGTACTACATACCCACTTTAAAAAAGTGCATTTTGGCGTTTACGACAAAACAATCCTCGGGCGACGAAATGTCGTCTTTCTTGAGATTTAGTTTCATTGAGTGGCTTCTTAGAAGGTTTTGGCCAGTGAGGGCGCCAACAATCTTAGACAGCGATACTCTATCGTATCGCAGAAGTTTGTTGGTCCTGCTTTTGTTGTAATCTGGCCACATCTTCCGTGATATGTCACAGGTGGTTAGTGCTTTCCACCTGATGATGTTGGCTTTCATTCGTTCTCTGAGACTGCAGATTGGTGGCTTAATCGACTGAAGTGCCTGGTCTAGGTCCATTGCAGAACATTTTCTTGCCAGTTCGTCAGCCCTCTCATTGCCGGTTATGTCCCTGTGTCCAGGAACCCAGCAGAAATTCGTACTATGCTGCGAGCCAAGAACCTTGAGATCTTCGCGACAGCGGCGAACTAGTTTGGATTTTATCTCATTATTAGATATTGCCTTGATAGCCGCCTGGCTGTCAATAAATATGGTTGTTGGTTCCAACAATAAGACCACGATCAACAACCATGTCACAAATTATCTGGGCAAAGCACAATTTAACACTCGCCCAGGGCCCAGGATTATAGAAGTTGTGCACTGGGTCTGGGTTAGACATTGATATGCATCTCATTTTAGCTGCAATCACAGCTTGCGCAAAATTAATGTTTAGCCCAAGGCACACTTCAGAAAAGGCACAAGAAGAAATGCGTCAAGAAAGCAATTAAATCAAATAATTTTCACGAAATCGATGAAGACGCCACCGCACTACCGAACAACAAAAAACCACGCAAACAATAAACCAAACGTCAGATTTGCCATGTGCAAGTGCAATGCCAACGAGAAGTCAAAACATGCTATCTCCCTCTAGCCGATCGCAGATGCAGCAGACCATCTCGTTGTTCCGAAAATCGGTAATGAATGATGGCCGATTATTAAACGAAATAGATTATGAGTGCATCACACTCCAACTAGCACCCGCAAGGGAAAAAATGTAATTGTTCATTGTAGTATGTGTTAGAGTTATTGGAAGCAATTGTTTATGTATGAATAAGAATATTTGTCATGTAAAACCAACACTTACAAGAAGGGTTGTTGACCCTGGAAGGCCCAATCAGCTGGCCAAAAGTAAATAAAAACCGAGATTTCTTGGAAGGATGAAAGACGATTCTTGGTCAATTCGCTAATCATCTAAAAGCTAAAGCCATCTGCTAAAACCAGCTCTTTGTCAACTATAGTTACATAGTACAAATAAAATTTGAATTTATAACGTTTAAAAGTGAAAGTCTTTTTCTTTGTCGATTGCTTCAACTTTGCATCGACTTAAATTTTGCTTTGGGTAGCACCTCAGCCTAAAACAATGGTAATATCATTCCGTGGTACTGCCATTATTGACACCATGCTTGCCACTTCCGCGACCGCCAGTACCTCAGCTTGGGAAACAGTACAGTAGTCCGGGAGCCTAATTGAACTATGTATGTTGAGTTCCTCTGAGAATAGTCCGGCGCCAGTTCCACATTCCATCTTTGATCCATCAGTGTAGATGGCTATCGATGTCGTTTCCGTGGGTTTGTTCCTATCCCATTCTTACCTGCTCGGAACCTGGCAAGAGAATGGTTTATCGAAATCTAAGTAGGGTGACATGTAATCAGAGTCGACGTCACTCCCTACGTGTTCCTTGAGGATTCGCGCGTGTCCACATATACTGGGGATCCAGCATTTTGTCTGGCTTATCCTCAACGCACTTTTGGCAGCCGATTCTTGCACGTATAGATCCATAGGTAGCAGGTTAAGAAGCGTTTCCAACCCAGCAGTCGGTGTTGTTCTCAACGCACTAGTTGTTCCTATACATGCCAGTCTTTGTATTTTTGTCATTGCCTTTAGATTGGTTACCTTGTTTGTGGCTTGCCACTAAACTATATTGCGATATGTAAGTATAGGGCGGACGATTGCCGTATACATCCACAGAAGTATCTTCGGGTCAGGTCCCCAATTTCTGCCGAAGATACGGTTGCATGCATAAAATGCATTCGCCGCCTTTTTAACTCGTTCATGCTATGTCATAGTCATAGATCAAAGTACAATTTATCATTTCAGTCTGTTGTCATCTACTACATGTACATTGTATCTATATACTCAGTTACAGCAATCATTCCGTATATTGCATTGCCTACATAGTTTTTTTTTAAATTTACAAGGGAATTGACATAGCCGCAAAGCCCAAAAGCTTTCAATTCATTACAATATTGCACATCAGCAATAAGTCAAACCGCAATATAATATCCCCATCCTCACCGCAAAATGGCCTTCCAGCTATCAAACACTTCTGCTCCTGTCAACCAACATCTCTTATTCAAGTATATCATTGCATTTTGATTTATGTATATTTTATTTCGTTAAAATATTCATAGCTCCTCATTTCGGCTAACACCTTTGAGGTTACGGTAAAAATGTATGTGTAAAATAATATAAAAAGGACACACAAGTAATCTCACTTAAAAATTCAAAAACATAAATCTTTCCTTTTTGTAGGTAGGTATGTATATTGTATAGTTCGCCGTCGTCATTGGTTTGGTCGTTCCAGACTTCTGTGCACTGGCATGCTACCCTCTGCCACTTTTCAAATGAGTGCCTATTAGATATGTCTATCTACCCCTCATGATAGTCATAATAAGAAGGAATAAATGCGCTCAACGCGCCAAACCTGGGAGCTGAGAGCCCGTCCCGTCCCGGCATGCTTTGAAAAACATTTTATGGAAATGAAAGAAACCGGAAGTAAGAAGTTGTGGGGAAGGAAAAAACTTTCTGAAGAACGTGGGGTATCGTTGAGCTTTGTTTCGGTAAATTCTCAGATTTTCATAATGTGTATAATACCAGGACCTATTTGTGGCATTCCTTTGTATGATGCTTGTGTTCCGGCCTCTGGGTTCCTCGTCTTATGTTCCGGTTGGGTCACTGAATTATGATCGATATTGTATGTAAATTTTTGCGACTTTTTGATTTAGCGATTTGCCAGAGAGGAAAATGACTTGCGTCCATCGCCACTGCTGTCCCAGTTTCCATTTTCGCCCTATTTTGCATAACCTCAGTGGTTGGATATATGAAATTACGAAAATTCGATTTGCATTACGGTTAGTATAGTAAAAAAAGTGCTGTCAGCCCTTGTTCACGCTATAAATGTCGGCATTCATTGGTCTTTCAATAAATTATCGATTTGTGTGGATATTGGAAATGGAATAGAACAAAACCAGAGTCAGTATTCGACATAAAGTATTGCCTTCCATCCAGTTGTGTTTGAACATTTTTGTCACGCATTCAATAGCCGCGTATGGTACCTAGGTACAGAGTGCATTAAATGGGTTTCTTCGTTGGCGCTTTAATGCAGTTCGTAGCACCAATAAGCACTCTTCTAGTACACCTTCTGTGGCAAAAAATAGGTAACAAATGCAATTTTGATGGGCACGCTAAAATACCCCGGATTACATTATCGCCTGGAGTGGGAAACATAGATGGTATGATATATTTCCATGAATTTGCAGGACAAGATGATTGTTTTCAGATCATCATAGAGGGCCAGTGTATAAAAAATATACCCTTTTTTCTGCTGTACAATTTTGATCTTAATAGGCGTTCCATGGGTTTCTAGTTTAGATACCGTGGGATTATTATATCTTGTTTGAATACCTACAAGCTACAATTGTTGAATCGGCTAATTTAGCCTCCGGGCCAGTAGCAATTACTGTTTCCACTGTACGATTATTAACAAATTATTTGCCAAACATTTAATAGCTGACGCCAATATTAAATAATATTATAATACTAGCGAACCCCTGCACACTTCGTAGTGCAAAATAGAAAAATAAAAACATCAGTTTCAAATTCATTTAAATCAGTGATAAACAGTTTTTATTGTAATGCTCCGTGGTACATATTTTTGGTTTTTCCAGGAATCGTATTACGTAGAAAGTATTCTTGTCTATCAGGACAATGCATAGCTATCAATGCTAAAAATTTTACAAACTTTGGCTCCCATGACTGTCGAAAAATAGCACCACACCCCTTTATATACCTAAGATTATCTGTCAATTCAATTCACTCAATCGTTTCGGTGGTTTTCGAAATATGTATACGATTTTGAAAGTTTTTTTTGTATGGGAGGTGCCACGCGCCTTTGTGCGATTTCGATCAATCTTCACAGAAATACTCCAGGGCCAATACCCAAGATTATCTGTAAATTTGAACTCAATCTATTCGGTGGTTTTCGAGATAGGTATACGATTTTGAATGTATTTTTGGTATGGGCGGTTTATGGTTAATTTGAATAACAATTTTTTGAAATGGAATGTCAAATTAATAGGTTCGAAACTTAGTCAAGGAATTAGTCACGTTCAATGCGTTAGGATCTACATAGGCAAATAATGTAAAAATAGGAAGTATATGAATTATACTATGTAACTGTGATGTGCTGTTGCAAAGAACAGTAACAAAAAAGACTTCGATTGGGATTACAACTATTTCGAACTGTAGATACCACTCATTCGTCATAAGATTCCTTAAGTGATTTGTTTGATTCCCGAAAGCCGATTTTCTGTTATATTGCTCTTTCGGAAGGCTTTTAATTATTTTCCCGAAAAGTGAAACTGCACTGATCGATGAGCACTTGGCCACCAAATATTATTGAATACCACTGAAAGGTTGACAATCATAATGCATTTTGTTGTTGTTTTAAAGTTTGCCGATTTATCGAGTCTTTCTTTCAGTTATGTCCCTTCTTTCGATTTTACATAATCTGAAAATGTTAACATTTAACCAGTGAATAGAAATCGATGGCACAGGCAAAATCTGAAATCGGAGAGAGGCCCCTTTTTTTGATACAATAGTGGTTTACTCTGTTCTATTTACTTGTTCCGATAAATATTTTGTTTTTTTTTTTTCAATAATACAGGGTGTCTGCCGGGAAGGTATACTACTTTGTTTTGCCGCCATTTTGGTAAACATTAGTCTTGACAGTTCATATTTGGCAGTGAAGTAAAGTAGACACATGGCAAATTTATTATGGATAAATATTCGATAAACCAACGTGTTTTAATCGTTAAAACATTTTATCAAAATCAATCACATATCGCATATAGCCAGGATTACAATGGAATTACTGCGAGACCTCTTTCCACAACAAGTTATTTCAAGAAATGGTGATGTTGATTGGCCTCCACGGTCGCCTGATTTGACTGCTCTGGACTTCTTTTTGTGGGAATATCTGAAAAGCAAGGTTTATGCAAACAAACCAGAAACGCTTGAGCAACTCAAACAAAATATTCGTGATGAAATTACTGAAATACCGCGTGAAATGTGTGAGACTAACAGAGGCGGGCATTTACCAAAAATATTGCATTCCATACATAATTGCCGACATTAAATAAAACATTTATCTATATAAGATCCATTCTCTTTCATTTAATCAAAAATTATAAATAAACAAAGTAGTATATATTCCCGGCGGACACCCTGTATAATAAACTATTAGCGAACCCGACGAACTTCGTCTCGCCCCAATTTAACGTCTTCAGATAAACTCCAGAGTGATAATAAAACACAGTAGAGAGCGAAATGATAAACAATGTTTTTAGATTTTTTTCCGGTGCAAAAACAAACAACGAACCCTTTTTTGCAAACGCGAACAGGCAACCTATAGATGTAGTAGATGACCGTGGGAAAAACAGAGAAATTCGAGATTAATTTAACAGACTTCCAACGATTGGCCTTGCGATTAATAATTATTGATTATCATCGCAAAAGCCAATCGAACGGGGAACTGAATCCGTTTTAATTGGAATGGAAGATCAGTTGGAATAATCGGAATTCGTGGGATAAGGACTTCCTCTCCTTGAACTTGAACTCATCTTTAAAATAAACTATTATCTACCAACTGTTTTTTTTTTTAATTAATTTTTTTACAAGCAACGAAAACAGTCGGCCGCACATTGAAAACGTTTTGGTACGAATTTGACTCAGTGCGATCAGGTACGAAAACGGACGAACGATCCTGACTTTTTAAGTAGGTGTAGGTACTATGGAGCCCGCACCGCACATTGGATGCGAGTTAGTCGTACGTACGTACGTGTAGTTCCGACGTCCGAAAACAATCCGAACTTGTTGGAATTCTTAAACACTTTCGTGCGTTGAAATGAAACATTGAAACATTATATAGTAAATCTTCCATAATATGATGAAATTCACTGATTTTATCATCATCATCATTTTCAATGCTAAGCTTGTCCATTAAGTGGGTCGCGGGTGTAGGTTGCTCAAGTGGACCCTCCATAGCTCTCGATCCTTCTTTTTTTTTTTTATAAATTCCCTGCCCATTTGGCTGACACTGCGACCTAAAAGATCTATTGTATCGGAAGGGATAAGGTTATTCTAAGAGACGTGTGACTTCCCTAGTGAAGGCTACTATGTCCTTAGTAGCGGAGTTGCTGAACTCTGCTGGTAAAGCAGTAGCCCAATTGACTCTGCAATAAGATTCTGGTCCACAGAACGCGGATTCCGAACCAGCCCTAGCTAATTGGTCCGCCGATTCGTTGCCCTCAATACCTTGATAACCAGGTACCCAACCAAGTTTAACCTTGTTGTGTTTGGATAGGACTTGCAAGGCATCGTAGCAGCACTTTACTGTTTTTGAGTCCATCGTGTTGGACGAAAGAGCTTGTAAAGCCGCTTGACTATCTGAGAAGATTTGTATTGCGGCGCCTTTAATTCCCTTACTGGAGATTAAATCGGCGCAGACCTCAATGGCATGGACTTCAGCCTGAAAAACCGTGGGACACATTCCCATAGGTATTGAGACTTTGGTATTGGGTCCAGAGACACCAGCACCAACTCCAGCTTCCATTTTCGATCCGTCCGTGTACCAGACCAAACTTTTGGGGTTTAGTGTCGGAACACCATTGTCCCATTTCGCGCGGTCCAGTATTTCTACCTCAAATAATTTCCCAAAACTATACTCCCTAACCATAATGTCGGGGGTGGAACAGAACATGTCCATATTTGGGATTGAGTTAAGTATTTCCAGGTGTCCCACATGGTCAGCTGTTTTAAACTTGTATTCTAGCTGTAGCTTAATAGCACATCTAGCTGCCACTTTCCTAATAAATATATGTAGGGGTGAAAGCCCTGTAATAGCTTCTAATGCTGTAGTAGGGCAAGTGCGCATCGCTCCCGTGATGCCGAGACAGGCAATACGCTGTAATTTTTGTAGTCTATTTGCCGTTGTCCGTTGGAGAACTTTCGGCCACCAGACAATTGCCGCGTATGTGATAATGGGCCTTACCATCATGATATACAGCCAGTGTATCATTTTGGGGTTTAGACCCCAAGTTCTGCCATAAAGTTGCCTACTGGCCCACATGGCTCTAGTGGCACGTTCTGTGGCGGACTTGATTTGTGAGTTCCAGTTGAGCTTCTTATCAAGGACAATTCCGAGATATTTGACTTCATTGGAGTAGCTCAAAGGATGTTAGACTGATAGGTCTGTATGATTTAGGCAGTTCGCTTGGCCTGTTGCCATTTTTTGGAATAAAGATTACATTCACTTGTCTCCGGGAGAATGGAATGTATCCCCAGTTGTAACTTGCTCTAAATAAGGCAATAGCCGCAGGAAGTATAACGTCTATAACCCTTTGAATTAGGGCTGGGAATATGCCGTCACCCCCAGGGGCCTTGAAAGGTTTGAAAGAGCCAATTGCCCATCTTACCTTGTCTGGACTGAAGATCTTGCCAGATAGACTATTAACCCTACTTGAAGTAGAGACCTTAGTGTCAATATCGTTCGAGTTATCGTGTGTTTCTCGGAGAGACGAACCTGGGAAATGAACCTGAAGTAAGGTTTTGATTGTGTCCGTACGGTCCGTTGTGTAGGTGCCATCAGTTTTCTTTAGCAAACCTACACAGTTGGTATGATCTTTACGCAGAGCTTTATGGATACGTGCTGCAACCGGCATGTCTGCTATGTCTTCGCAGCATTTTCTTCATGATGCTCTTTTCGATCTTCTCAGTTCTGAGTTGTATTCTGTGAGGGCGAACCTATATTCGTCCCACATTTTGGTTTGTTTAGCTCGGTTAAAGAGTTTTCTAACCTTCTTCCTGAGCTTAGCAAGTTGGTCATTCCAACAGGGAACCTTACGTTTACACAGGCTGGTTTTACTGACACAACTACTTTGGTAGGAGGTTATCAACACTTTATTTAGCTGGTATGCTGCTTCATCAAGGTCCCACGTGGACTCAATTGACGAAACAAGCATATCCGTCTTAGAGAGGACAAGTCCTCGATACATTCTCCAGTCCGTTGAGTTGGGATCGTACCCTTTTTGGGCCTGTGTTAATTGACCTGGTATCTCAAACCTAATATGCTGGTGGTCTGACAGTGAGGCTTCATCTGACACATGCCAATTTTCAATGAAATTTGATATAAATGGGCTAGCAAGAGTGAGGTCAATTACCTCTTCGCGTATCGCATTTATAAAGGTTGGTTTAGAACCTTTGTTAAGAATATCAACATTACTACTAACTACAAAATCTAAAAGACACTCACCTCTTTTGTTGTTATCGCTGCTTCCCCAGATCATATTATGCGCATTGGCATCACACCCGATGATGTAGTGTAGGTTGTTCCTGTGGCAGTAGCGAATTAGATTTTGGACTTCTGTTGGCGGAATGTTGACGTCGTCGCCGGGGAAGTACGCCGAGGCACACACGATGTATTGAGTGCCTCTGTCGGTCGGTACCTCCGTTAGTAGGGACACTAAGTCTTTTGTTGTATATTCTGGAATGGGAAGAAAGTCGATATTTTTGTCGATAAAGCACGCCGCTCTTGGCACTGGCTCATCGCGTTTGTAAATAAGCTCACCTGCCCTATTTCCAAGTCCTCTTATAAGTCCGCGGATAACCCAAGGTTCTTGGATGAGACCCAGAGTTATCTTCTCCTCGGCCAACCTCTTACTAAGGGTAGCGGACGCGCCCTGGGTGCAGTATGCGAGCGAGTCAACTGAGCGTCAGTAGTCACCTTAGAATTACACCCAGACCCGCTGGGAGTGGCATGCCCAGCAGCAATACCACTGCCTTTGCTGGTTGATTGGGTGCGGTTCACGGGAGCAGCCAACGCTGTCGTCTTTCCGCTAGTTGTGTCGCTGGGTATGGCTGGCCCGATAGCGCAGCCAGTATCGAGGGGTACCTTCTCGGCCACATTGCCAGATGGAGGTACCGAAGTGGCTTTTACTCCGACTTTAGGGGTACCGCTATCAGTCTCAGGATTCTTATCGGTGCTCTTGAGAATCAACTTGATCTGACCGAAGCGGTAGGATACCTTCCCCTTAAGTTCTAGAAGTTTGGCCATGGATGCGTCATCAATTGCGTGCACCAGGTGAAGGAGTGCACCATCCTTACCCCTTTTGACGACTCTCCAGGTATTTGCCATAAGATCGGCGTTCGTAAGGGTGGCTAGCACTTTCTCATTTGAGAGTTCCAGACTCTGTGGAAAGAAACCACGGACGATGTGTGGCTTTGGAAATGAATCCCCTTCCACCAGTATCAGGTCCAGACCACATTTGTTTCTGATACTCTCAAAGTTAGAGCGCATCCATCCAGCAGTAGCACTGTCTGTGCAGACAAACAAAAGCCACCCCGACTTAAGATGCGAGCCTAAGAACTTCGGCCAAACGCCACACCATCGACTCTAAATAATCAAGGGCAACCGCATACGGGTATAGGAGAGATTATGGACCTGATCTAACCATCTCATCCTTGGTCTACCTAGAGGACGCCTACCCGATGGTACGGATTCCATAGCACGTCGTGAAATCCTGGTCGGGGACATACGTTTAACATGACCAAACCACCGAAGCATGGATCGCTCCGTCCGGAGAAGTAGCTGCTCGACATTGAGTTCCTCACGTATTCTGGTATTTCTGATGCGATCTCTACGGGTCACACCAGCAAATACTACGGAGAAATCTCATTTCGGCAGCTTGTATCCGCGATCTTATTCTTTCTGTCATTACCCAAACCTCATAGGTAAGACCATAGGTGAGAGTTGGAACAAACACCGAATTAAAGACTGATAACTTAGCTTTGACACCAAGTTCAGTCCTCCTAATAACAGAATGACCAAGCTGTCTCAAAATTGACCCAGCCTGACCAGTCCAACAGGAAAACTCGGCATTGCTCCTTCCATTACTCGTGAATAAGACCCCGAGATACTTAAACTTCTCCACCTGTTTTAATAGGACTCCACTAACATGCAGAGTGCATTGAACAGGCGTTCTGGAGACGACCATCACTTCAGATTTGTTCGCGTTTACCTTCATCTCAGCTTCAACACAAACGGCTACAAAACGATCGAGTGCGCGCTGAAGTTCAGTCTGAGAGGATCCAAGGATGACCAATGTATAACATTTTAAAATCGCGTAATAACAAATCTTCGCTTGTTTCAAGTCATTTCTTTATTTTTAATTCAACGGGTAATTTTGAGATTTACACGGTTTTGAGCCTATACTCTTTTCTAGGTGTCACTGCACTCGCTGTGGCCTGCCAGCCGAATCTAACCTAACCTAAGAATATGTCTATTTGTTCTTTTAAACTGCTTACCAATTGCGGGCGCAGTGGCTCAGTGGTTAGTGTGCTGGACTACTGTGCGAGGGGTCACAGTCACAGGTTCGATCCCCGCAAAAACACAAATTATATCGTAAGGCTTTTTTCACTGCGCCACGTCTGACAAATATCTGAGAGTATAACTGTCCTGAAAAAGCTTCTCAATTCAGTCACACTCGGCATAAAATTGTAGGTCCTTCATTCATAAAAAAACTTACAGAAACGAATGGATGAGGGGATTTAGTCCTAGGGTGTCTAGTCTAGTCTACACGCCTGTTGCGCTGACTCCTATTTATTTTTTTAATTGCGGTAAAGTTGTGGCTTTACAGTTTTTTTACCTCTTGGTAAAACTTTCGGCCATTACCCACCCTTTCTGTAATTTATTATCTACATAAACAAAAGTATGAGATTTTATGTGGAAATGGAACTTCAAATGGTTGGAGACAACGGTTAAATAAAACAAGAACTAATTAAGGATTGGCACTACCAATGAAGTTGTTTCCGGAGCCCTCTTAAAAAAAGGAATTAAAATACAAAATGAACTCATAGCATCGCATGAAAACGTTGCAAATTTTTATATTCGAGTAATAGCTATATTTCATAAAAGACGTCAGCTTTTTATACTCATTTCGATAACTTTCCCAGAAGCAGATACCTAATATACAATCTGAAATTAGCAATAAATTTCGAAATAGAAATAAAACACAAAAACCTGCAGAAACGAACAGTGATGTGCACCTATTATGGATGTTTTACTGGCTTGTTGTTATGTTCCCATTGAAATGCATCCCCTGAGTGTAATCCAATTATTACTGTCCGATTTGTGTGCTGTGAACCGAAGACCGAAAATGTTTTTTTATTTAATGCGCAAAATAAACTACATCAGTCTGCTGGAGTCCCTCTTGGACTCCAGGTAACCCCATTGTATTTGCTACTTCAACCGAAGTGGAATGTAAAGGAACTTCGTTTATTGATACAAACAAGATATCGACAAAAAGGGACTTTATTTCCGCACAATAGAGGCTATCGGATTGAGGTTGCTCGAGCGTTGTGTAGTTCGTATTTTTTGCACAAAATAGGTACTTACTCTGCAGAAATTAATGCTGTAATGAATTTGCCTGAATACGTTGTGAAGTAAAAAGGAAATTTATCCTCTATCGTTCATGTCAGATAGAAACCATATAGAGGTAAACCTTGTAGTTCAGAGAGACTAACAAACTCCTGTAAAATGACATAATTCCTTTTTTTTTTTTGCTAAAATGCAACTTTCAAAGAAGTCAATCTATATTGCCATATGTATAGTATAGCATATAGGTAGGTACCTTAATAATTGTTTTTAAAGGAAAACAAATCCATTTTAGTTCTTTTGAACATTTCTCATAAATTGTAGAGTAGCAAACAAATACTTAGAGACTGCATTAATTATTCAAACATCTTTGGAAAATAACTAGGCAAGCCCTATTAAAAAATAAAACCAATTTTGTTTATTATTTTCATGATCCAACTTTCACTGATAGATTGGCGATCAATTTTGATCGGTATGTTGGTTGTTTGGTGCGATCTCTGTAAAAGTATTATTATTGGCCTAGCCGGTGCTTTGATTCCCTCCACTGCATACAAGTCATGCTAAATGTCTGCCGTGTGAGTTAGTATAAGTAGCGTAAAACAATAATTTGCTAATCATAATGGCGTTCTTATCTAATACACACAACATTCCACAGAAAAATGACAGAATTTATCAAATATTTCTACCAAATGCATAATTTTATAAGAAATGCTGGTCTACTTTTAGGCGTATTGCCTTAATATAATTCATTAGCTGGTATACGAGCAAAAATTCTTTATGAATGAACATTTTTTAAGTCTTAATTAAAATTACAGTTTCGAGTTTGACGTGAGTTAGCTGGGGCACTGATAATTAACAGATTAAATGAATCTAATGAATAGGCTGTAATTGTAAATAAAAAAAAATATATTTAAAAACAACAACTACCTAAAATCTTATTTTCTGTAGTTTTTTTGTCAGCAAATTCTCTGATAAGACTGTCAAAATCTAAGTTTTTTGCGATTTTATTTTCAATGGACAGTGAGGCCAAACTAGTTAATCTTGTTTGGAACATTGTAGACCGCAACACGTATTCAACTTTAAGCTAAGTACGCTGCACGAGCGAAACTAAATTTTAGCGGCTCATCAATTTGTTTCTCCAAACATTAGCTCTAAAACCCTGGCTAACTTTTGACATGCTTCACTTCCAAGGTATTCCTCGGGGATGTATTTAATGCAAAAACGCATACTCTTACCTATTTTTCCGTAACACAAAAATACAATCGAAAAAAGCAACACTTCTGTCAACATTTATCTTGAGCAAATGTTCCAATTCATTAATTAGAAGTACAATCTGAAATGAAAAATTGATTTTTTAGCCAAATCAGCTACATTTTGGAGAGAATTTTGTATGGGAGCTAAAATTTATATCGAGCAGCGTACTAAGTTTTAGTTTAGAAAAACTGCGTTCGCTACTTGCAATCGTCACTAATATCCTTAACAGAATACGGAGCGATATCCAGGTGTTGGGGTATAAAGGACCATTCACATGGGAGCGAACGAACGAATTGATGAAATGCGAACAAACCACTTTTTATGCATTTATAAACAGAAAAATGCACATTTTCTCAAGTAGCACACTGGTGTATAAATTGGTGTAAATTCATTAATTTTGGTGCAAAATTGAGAAAATTGAAGAAAAATTCAAAATTTTGGTGTATTTGTCAAAATTACCGGTATAAAAATTACACCATTGTATTTTCTGTGCAAAATTTCAACATTTTTTTTGAAATTCGGTGCAAAAAATAAACCGATGTTCAGCTGTTTTTATAATATACCATTTATGGTGCATAAAATTATTCGATTCTGAAACCAACCGACATGGCATATTTTGTACACTTATTTTGTAGATAAAATACACTATTCGAAATGGCCAACTATATTTTGGTGAAGGATTTACACCTTGTGGAAATTAAATACACCAAACTACACAAGTGTGAAAAATAAACAACAAAATGTTATTGAAATTATTCAGTCGCCATTTCATTCTTAACGAGCACTACATTTTTATATTATCAAATATTAACAAAAATGAGAACATTGAAGATTAATAATTATTTGAAGTGTTATCGTACAAGGAAAAACTTTTTAAACAAATTAAAAAACATTGTCAACAATTTTTGGAAATAAAAATTGTACTGAAATAAAATCTCCATTGTATATTTTTTTCACAGTAAATGCTTTTTGGTTAATAAAATTCACACATAAAGGTGGGTGTACTTAATACACTCATTGGTTGAATATGCACTATTTGTTTGCACCACACTGAAAGTTCGGTGTTTTTAATACACCATTTGGTAAAATATTCACCATTGAATACACTACACAGAAAGTTTGGTGTAATTAATACACTTTTTGGTAAAAAAATGCACCACACCGAGATCGGTGTACTTAATATTAGTGATACAGTGTGGTTCACTTGTTTAGACATACAAGAGTTACGTTTTATTTCTTGTTTTTTTTTTCTATTATGTGGAACAAAGAGAAAAAAAAAACTTATTTGGCAGAAAGATACATTCATACACTATAAAACAAATATTACTAATTTTTTAATACACCATGCAAAACCGTATACATTTTTTTGGTTCACTTGAATAGACGCACCTGTTAAAAAGTTAAAAAACAACAAAACACCAAAATTGTTTGCGATATTTTTATTTATTGTAGTCAATTTTCAGTTGAGGCAGTACCATTTGATATAAACTTAAAAATTATACTTTTCAAAGAGCCATAATGAACTTTTAAAGTAATTCAAGGATATATTTTCTTGAGAAGCTTTGATCGCCATAATCAGCTCTTGATTGTGTTGATACCTACTGATTGTTGCCTCAATAAATTTCACGGGGCAAGATTTTCAATAATATTAAAATTAGGCGAATGTGGGGACAGTGCAATATTTTAATATTTTTACTGACAATCCATTCTTTAACAAGGCGTGATTTATGCGTATAGGCACGTTATACATCTGGAATATCCATGAAATAGGTCCACAAAGGTGCTTTGTTACGGAAAAAACTGCTCCCAAAAAAAGTTTTGCAAGAAATACTAATATTTTATTGGAAACGATTTCCAATTTAAAAGCGCCGAAGAATGAAATTGCACCATAATCTACCATAACTACCCCTAATTTCAATGATGACGGTTAAAAACATATTTTCTTTGTGGAGATCATGAAAGTAATAGTTATAGTTGCAGGAACATCCAAGTTAAACTCTTTTTGTTCGAAAAGTCGTCTTTGCTTCAATTTCTGGAGACCACTTTAATGCCCATATCCCATGCCATGTGAGATCTTGAAAGGCGTCGGTTTCTTGCATGCATGATTAGGCTTTGGTTTTTTTGTAGTTTTGTAAAATTTGGGTATAAAGCATAGACAATAGCACAATGCAAGTGGATTTGCTACAAGAAAAAAAACAGCAAATACCATAATTTTGTTTGTAAATTGAGCGCTTTTTACTTTTACGATCCTTGCTTGGTAGTTATTTCCATAAGATACCCTATTTTTACAAAGTTTCTTAACAAGTGTTCACTTCGAGCTATTTTATGAGCGATTTCACGATTTAAAGCGTTTCGAGAAGTAAGCATTAACTTTTGCGTTTTCTTCAAATTCAACACTTTTCTCTGCCTATTTTAATAAAATTTGTGCGCCTTTAACAAGCGAACCGCACTGTATTTCTCACAGTGGTGCATTTTTCTCATTTCTCCTTTAACTTTGGTGAATTTTTTTTATCAATTTCACGAAATGACACAAATCAGTGAATATTTTACACAGTTTCCAGCAAAATAAATGCACCGAAAACAGAATATGGTATATAACTTCTACAATTGTGTATTTTTCTTCTTCTTCTTTTAAATTGGTGCATTTTTATATACAAATTTAAGAATTGGTGTATATTTTGTGCGACGGCCATATTTTTCAAGGTACTATATTCCAAAAAATGAGATTCGGCTGGCCGCCATATTTAGACAGAAGACAATGATTATTTATTTAACTATATATATCGACTTAATTATGCCGAATTTTTTGTAATTTTGACTCGCCTTTAACTGTACGTCTCTAAAAAATAAACAAAAAAATCAGAAAATTATAATTTTCGAAAAACTAATTTTCACGCATCGAATAAAAAAATCTTTAATTATTTAAATTTTTGAGGCGCTCGATTTTTAGACGGGGTAGGACCGAAAATAAATCGACAGATTGGGCTTTGTTTTGAAATTAGACACTCACATTGATATTTGCGTCTATATTATGAATGTGAATAATGTACTTGGAATCAGAACGAATTTCTAATTCTATCAGATACACATCTTTAATCGAAAAATAAAAAGCGGTGTAAATTTTAGCTCAAACTCTGTTTTCGATTTAAAAAATAAACTTCGGTGTAAATTTTAAATCAGAATAAATATAAAGTTTCGCATTTTGATACGCTAATGGTGTACTTTATTCATCGAATTATCGTGTATTTTTCACACTCAAGTGAATAGTTTTTCACCAAAATGTGGTGTAAAATGTTTACCATTTGGTGTATAATTTGAGCTAATTATCAGTACATAATATACACCTCTGGAGCATAATATATCCTAGTAACCAGAACAATTTTTATACCACTAGCACAATTTATATACCGAAAATCGGTATAATTTTTGTACTGTCGGTGTTAATTATATACGAGAACACGGTATTATTTACACCGAATCGAAATTAAATGTGCAAAAACTGCACTAAAAAGTGGTGTATTTTTTATATTGAAAATACATATCACGAAAATGCAAAAAAAATACACCAAATATTTTGGTGTATTTTAGACTTTTGTGCTACTTGAGTTACTACTCCAAGAAGAGGATAATTAATTATATCATCGAAATTTATTAAGAAAACAAATTTATTAACAGTTTAAATAACGAAATATCAAAATCCAAATTTTTTGCCGCGAACGAAAACACCCTGGCGGGAATTGTCAGTCTATCCACAATCCACATCATTTAAATCGCGTTCCACAAAGTAGTGAATACAAAATTCGTTCGAACTTAACCTTATTCCAAGAGGAGGATATCTTGGAATAATAAAATGTGGAATTTTCTGTTTATAAATGCATAAAAAGTGGTTTATTCGCATTTCATCAATTCGTTCGTTCGCTTACATGTGAATGGTCCTTTACTCCTGGGGCCTGTAACACAACGTGACAAGTAGTTGTCGGACAAGTGAATTTCGACAACTTGTAAAAAAGTCTGTAACACATAACGACAAGTTCGTGAACACTTCGACAATTGTCGCGATTAAAGATGACAAGTGGGAAATTATATAATTTCCCTCTTTCTGTAACAGAACACGACAAGTGTCAAGAAACACTTGTAGAACTATGGCTCAATGAGGACAGGTGATTTGAATATTGTCAAAAGCTGACAAGTGCATTTTTAAAGCAATATCCTAATGCTTAACATTTATTTTGTGTAATTAACGTATTAATTCTAATGTTATTTATTTAATAAGTAGTTACAATTGCGCGTTTCTTATAATTTTGCCAAAATACGTCCCTTATTATACGTCCAATTCTTATTTTGCGGAACTACGTTTAGGCTTTTTGGCAGGCTGTGTATTTCCTTCTATTTGAACATTTATTTTCCTTTGTTTGGGCATAATACAGAAAGCAACAAAAAGGCTATATTTTCCCCTCTTATTTTAGTTAAAATAGATTTTTTAGTTTTGCCATATTCCCCTGTTAAACACTTGTCGAAAAATGCCGACAAGTCGGGGAAATTTAATTCTTTTGACAAGTGCAACAGTTTACGTTCTGTTACAGAATTAATTTGTACTTGTCGGATAAGAATAGTCGGACAAGTGAATTTAGACTTGTCGACTTGTCGCGTTGTGTTACAGGCCCCTGAAGGTTGTGCTTTTTGATAAAATTTAATATCTCGATAGGTTTTGCCTGATTGTCTTCGAGATAGTGTTGCAGACCTAAAATTTCATCGCACAACAAATCTCCATCAATATCAGATTTGATGGTTTTGGAAATGGGCTACCTATATGTCGGTCGAGTAGTTCTGGTACCTCCCATACAAAACCAATATTAGACCAATGTGTATCTCTGTCTGTTGAAAACACGACAGCGTCCAAACTAATCCATTTAAGCGAATGCAATTTTGTGTGAGAATTTATTTTTACCGTGTCCTCAGGTTGGTATGAAAAATGGTTCATGTCGGTAAAGTAGTGCTGGTACCTCCCATACAAAACCATAAATACTAACTCAAACGGCAAAAATGTTGCACGCCTTTTAAGCAGTGGAGAATATTATTATAGCATCGGCAAGGCCAATGATAACACTTGTGCTTGTTTTTAATTAAATTTGCGTATTAAAAGACAATTTAATTTAGTCTGCTCAACTTTACGCAGCTCTTAAGATAAGCTTACGTCTTAAAACGATAAACGCTTGTTTGATAGGTGAAGAAACAAAATAGTAGACAGACAGAAATAGCGACCTTCTGTTCGTTTCTATAGCAACATAAAGTAAATAAATTATAAATAAATAAAATAGTAAAAACGACATTTTATATCTTTTTTTTTCTGAAATATTTAATCTATCAATTAAATTGCGATGTGTAACTACAAAACATCATAGAGGGATTTTAAGGCAGTCTGAAAATAGGGCCCTTATTTTTGATGGTTCAAATCAAATGCTATCTAACTTCGTATAATGTTATGTATAGTTTAGTTATCATCGTAATTTCAAGTTTGATTTACCTTAGTATGAACTCTTAGAAACGCCTGAAACATTACTTTATCTATACGATACCTTATAATAGTCAAGGGCCCTACACACGTACAATGTTACTTGAATGACTCATTGTTCATCAAGTAACATTGATCGTTTGTATGCTCTTCAATGTTCTTGTCAAGTAACATTGATTTGGTTTTCTTCAATTTTAATTGACAATGAATTGATAGTGTGTAGGATGCATCAACCATCAATGTTACTTGTCAATGTTTTCATTTTTGAGATAGTTATCTTTGTGAAAATATGTAAAAATTCGAAATCGAAAATTGGCGACAATTGCACGTCAGGTCTCTGAAATGATACACAACAGCGATTGAGCGGAGACTTTACTGTTGAAAATGTTAAGTGTTCTAAGCTTCTGCCAATATACCTAAGCTACAAAACGTGTGTTGATGAAACACTATATGGCTTAATACACTTCATGGTGTTTTAATTGGTTATCAGGGGTGTAACCAGTCCTTAAAAATTAACAATCTCCATAAAACTGTCGTTTCAGTAGTATCTATTTATTTTTATATATAGGTAAGGTACCTTTTCGATTTATTTTCACTTTATATTAATACATACGCTGGATGCAACATATATAATTATGTCTAAGCCATCGTCATTCATACATCTGAAACAAACATAATTCAGGCAAAAACATTGTCCATATGATCGTCTGTAGGGTGTAGGTAGGCGATTTATCATCAATGTTACTTGATGAAAAAATGTTCAATGATACCTACTTGTCAAGTAACATTAATCGTGTGTAGGGCCATTAGGGCCCACAGACTGAAAAAAAGTAAATGAGTTAAAGGATAGGATAAGGCTGATGGTACTGCGGCAACGAGGATTGTATAGGATACCCAAGATCCCCCCAATTAATGATAAGAAAACAAGTAAAAGTGTTATCATCGGTCTGGCCGATGCTTTGATCCTCCACTGTATGTACTGTACTGTACTGTACTGTATTTTGTATGAGAGGTACCAAAACTATCTAACCGACATGCACCATTTTTAATCCATCCATCCATCCATACTACTTATAAAATGCAACGTCCGTCTGTTCGTTTCTCCATAACTCGAGAACCATTGGTCCGATTTTCATGATTTTTTTTTTGATTTATAGATGTGTGGCCAAATTAGTCCGTAGGGTGGGTGAGAATTGCTCAGGAGTAAAGGGGTCGCGGGGAATAAGGGGGTCTCAAGAACCGTTATTCGTATGAACTTGATAGTTCGTGTGCTGATAGATAGGTCAACATTATTATATGCCTAATTCATATTTTTCCAAAATTCGTCCTTTTAAAGTTGAAAAAAAGAGGGTTCAAACTTTTCTATTTCGACCTTACTACGCTTAACTTGCCATTATACTCATAGATTTGTGTATGTCAACTCAAGATATGCTTTTAACTGTTAGGCAATACTTCAGCGAGTATTTTGAGCTAACATTCATCTTTCTGGCCCATCTACAGGGTGAGATATAATAAATTTAAAATAGATCTTATTTGGCTAAGTGCGAACAAAATTGTTTCATCAATTGCAGTTGTGCTTAGGGCCTAGGGGTAGTTATATATTGCGTTGTAAAAATAGAATGATAACTCCCACGACGGGCTTTCAGAATGCACATTGTAAATGCTCATGAATGGCGTAGTTGAGTTTTATGTAGGGAATGGATATTGGATATACATAAAACAAACTACATAATGTACATATTATATATGTACGTTTACGTAGTACATAATATAAGAAAATTGTGAAGCGTAAGTGGATATATGTACATAATCGTAGATGCATACATATATTTGAGATCTGCATCTATGGAAAGTGTTACGAAATGATCGCGTAGTATAAATAATTATTAGATCATACCTGTGACGAGTTTTTATTTTATGTCCATTGACTTAGGACTTTCGGATTAGTACAGGTTACGTAATGACTAAGTTGACGACGGGGGAGAGGTAAAGGTGGTATGGTAGGGACTAACTCTGGAACTACATATCTATTTGACCCATTTTAAAAATTCTTTCAACATTGTACTGGCTACATCCTCCCGGTCAGTATAGGTTAGTTAGGGTGCTAATGGGGCAAGGGGAAACGGTGGTATAGGGGCTATCTTGGGAAATCGGAAGTACTCGGAGTTGACCTCCGACAGCCACGTTTTTCACATGAACAGCCACATATTTCATGTTCGCGTGTGAGCTGTAGGCGTAATTTGTTTAGCTACTCGCGCCCATTAGATAAATAACATGTATGTATAGGTATAGTTTATAAGAAGGCATTGCGATAAAATATTTTGTAAGCTTAAAAAAGAAGACAAAATATACCTACCCCACGTTCATTTATATGATAACTCAAAAAAATTTGAATTCAAAAGAAAAAAAAAAAAAACCGGCGGGCGGAGCCGCGGGCATTGCTAGTACTTAAAAAAAATAAGACCTAGACCTTACCTAGGTTGAGGCGTTTGGACAATAGCGTCCATAGGTGAATGCTTTTTCAACAGACGGACATGGCTAAATCGATTCAGAATGTGATCCTCATTCAGAATATTCATATATGTGCTATATGGGGTCTCCGGTGACTTCTTCTTGGCGTTACAAATGCAATGGCAAAGTGAATATACCTACCTTCCTGTGACACCTACTTTTATGCGGGTTAAGCCTGTTTGGCACCCTTTCGGACCCGACCAAAATACAGTATGATTAAATCAATTGCCCATAATCCAAAAATTCTACTTTGCTAAAAAGACTAGAAAAATTCGTTTTTTTACACTTTTAGAGCTCCACCCACCCTATACGCACCGTCAGAAAACTGCCAGACGTTGATAATTAAATAATTAGCTTTGTTAAATGACGTTGCACAAACGTACATCAGCTCTTAGACTATAATTTTTGTAGGTATTAACGTGCCATTTACTCCAAAATGCGTTTTGGAGTACAAAAATAAAAATTGAATAATTGGGACTCCATTGTTTTGACATTTTGATTTCTTATGATGTCAAAATGATCAGCATATTTTTATTTAACCGGTTATTTACACCAATCCTATAAATTTTATTACAAGTAAATTGCCGCTTTTCTAATTCTCAGGGTTTAGAAAGTTAAACACTTAAATGTCAGAGCAAACACTATAAATTATTCCTATACCATCATTAGTGTTAAGTCTTTCTATTCAAAATAAGGGGCACATTTCAAAGAATCGCAGAAAATATGCTGCTTCAAGATAAAAATTTATTCTGAGACCTTGACAATCATATATCAGTGTCTTTGTGAACTTGTAATTAGGCAGTAAACCTTCGTTTGTTAAGTCTTAAGTTGTACAATTAATTTGATAGAGTTCTTAAGAGCAGCTATAAAATGATATTATTCCACGGCACTATTTCTATAAACAAACAAAACCACAATCTAAACAGATAAACAATAGATAGCTCTGCTGGCGTTGTTTTGGTAACACACATAGGCAATAACTTTCCCAAAATAGCTATTTATCTTGTCAGTTCCATTAAAACACAAAAAATAGAATACGCAATATTTTTTTATGAATATTTAGCACAAGGTTTCATATGACATTACAATCATTAGGGATAATTATGCAAATTTATTCTACCAGCAAACGGGTTGATCAGAACAGAACTCTTCTAATAGAAAGCCGCAATGTGCAATTTTGATAATCCCTCAATCTCGAGCAGTAGATATCAAACAGATATTCACCAAAAGCGTGAAAGCACAATGTACTCGTACGATAAGTCAAATGTATTACGTGTAGTGAACTCGAGTGTCTGGCAAGTTGTAGGCGAAAAAAAAAATCAAGTTAACACTTCCCAGGTCATATTCTTTTAATTGCTCTTTTATCTCTTAGTTTCCCGTATCGTCCGCGTCAGGGTAGAACAAAAATACAATAAACTAATTTCAAATATAAATTATTCATAAAAACCGGTGTTAGATGATAATTTTTTTATTTCGCCTGTTTTGAAAAAAGAAAACACAGTAAAATAAAAACAAAAACAACAAAAAAAAACATAGCCTCATCGAAGCTTATAAATATAAACATTGAATTTGACATGCCACGATCGCACAATACGAAAAAGCATCGACTAGCCATGACGGGCGGTATACTCGCAATTAGTCTCTTTATCCTTTGTCTATTCGGGACCACTGTCTATTCAAGTACAATACGTGGGGACAATCGCCCGCCGAGCAATAGCAAAAATTCGTCTTCGGATACAACAATAGAGCTGCTACATGTGGTAAGCCAACTTCACAAAACGCATTTTTCAATTGGTCAATTAAGCAACACAATAGTAGATACACTTAAGAACACATCCGAAAGAACTCTAAGTAATCGAGGTTGGAATGAACACAAAAATCGTTACTCGCATTTAATTGGTAATAACCGGGGGTAGCAAAAAAAAAGAAAAAAAAAATTAATATCAACAGTGTGATAAGAGTACGCGATCGTGCGGTGGTACTTCATTGCGTTTAGTTCACTTGCGGCATTGAAAGCTTTGAGTTTGAGCTGGCAGTGGCAGCGGCAGCTGTATAGCCCGGTATTTGTGGCAGTGTACTAACTAATTAAATCGGTACGCATATTTTTTTTTATTAATTTGCTTTGTACCTATAGTGTATCAGTGCATAACATGTGGTATTCGGTAAACTGCAGGTGAACTTTTTTTATTGATCTAAATTATGCTTGTAACCGATTATGCGGAATTTTGTTTCATAGTAACCGCGGATTAAGATTAGACCAAGAATCGATGTAATTATACACCTCATTAAGTAGCTTGACGTGGTGGTTGTGTTTTTATTGGAATTCTATTGACGTCGTACTTGAACTTGTCTGGTTGTGGCAAGATTAATCTAGAGCAAATAAATCGCGTAAACTGCTAATAATAATCAATTCTCGTTGCAACCTAATAAAACGAAATGACAGACATGCACAATAAGCCTGACACAGGCAATGATAACGGCCAGTAAATTGAATCTCAAACTCCAAAGATCAGATTGTTAGCGCGATAGGTAGCGAAAGTTTATGCCAAATGTCTGTAATTTTGAACTTTAAAGAGTGTTTTGTATTTAAGATTGTATAATTCGCTAGGGAAGTAGATAGAGATTTTATTTTACTTCCAGTAAGTGAATAAAATAAAACGCACCGACCGACACGTTCTGTCCGGTGTTGAACTCGTGTTAATACTTTACACTGATTTGTTTGCCATTAAGTTGAATGCACAGAAACGCATCACTAGCAGATTGCTATATTTATCTAAACAGTCAGGTCAGGCCAGTAATGAGGAGAGGATCGGTGTAAATTGCCTTGTTGTTGGCTTTTCAAAAATTACTCGTTACAATGACTCTATCTGAGTCTGATAGCAGCAAACTCACTATGGAAAAATTAGATAACCTATATCTTGATGAGTCAAATGACACTCCTCATACCTACTAATTATTGTTTTTCAAAATGCCAAGTTCCTTGGTAATGACCAGTTCATGCTCATTTTGAGATATTTACGTAATCACCGCATAGTAGTAATTACAGTTTCTTGTTTTATTATGTGTTTAAGGGCGAATGATAATGACCCCCTCCGATGTTTGAGCGCCATTTCGAGACCAATAAAACATGTCAGTAGGTAACCTATCTACCTGCAAGTCTCAAGGCCAAATATGGCTATAATCTGTTTTCAAGTGTTTATAATTGGGTCACTTAATTTTAATTTATTTAGCTACACCACTACAAATAGACATTATTTTATAATGATCTTTTTTGAAGTATTACTCTTTCGAGCTTATGAATTATAATCCACAAATAGCTTTGTAGTTTGTCAATATTAAACTATACGTACAGGTGGAAACAAGTCATAATTACACATTCGATGAATCAGAGAAACACAATATGTATTTACATTGTATGTACATACCTTTGTACAGATAAGAATTTTTTCTACGCTATCCAAATCCAGTGCTAAAAATGCGCGGTATTAGTCGATAAGGTGCCATTGTTGATAGATAAGAAACGTGGTTGAAATCTAATAATCTATTGATTATAAATTTACTGAACGGATGTCCGAAGAGTTTCCTAAATAAAACAATGTTTTTGTTCTGATAAGAAGTCGTACGTTCTTGCAGGTAAATTAACAAAAAAATGCGTAAATTTTCTTATTGTGAAATATTCAACTTGAATACAAATAGCTACAGATACATACCTACCCACATTCTGAATAAAATATTTGGGGAGACAGTTTTATTATATTTTCCAACGGATTTCTATAATTAAAAGCTATACGAGATACTGTTTTGCTAATGTGTAATTGTTTACCATGGTAATTTTTCATTGCCGAATAATTATGGCAATTAAAATAAAAAATTGATAAATGGTACAAGTCATTCAACCTTAATTTTTGCGAGAGCAAGTGTCAATTTCGCAGCAAATTTCTAACTCAAAATTATTATCACACTTTGTTATATATATAAGTCTACCGCTAAACATACAAGGACACAAGGAAATTGGCATTTTTGTCCTTGATTGCGAAATCTTGACATGTTTTTTAGTACAAAATATTGTTACACAGTTTATTAATTAGCTCCAAAGATAAATGTGCAATAAAAGCGGCGATAAACAACAAGGTACAGAAATTGTTTCTAGAAAAATGTGAACAAACTGAAAGTAAGTAACATGAATGCAATTTAATTTCAAGATAACACCTTAACGATATTTTTTTAAAACAGTTCAACCCTCGATTTAGGTGAACTCGAATGTTAATAGGTTTTGCTAAATATGTAAAGATTGTGAGTACACTTATATACAAAAAGATGTAGATGAGATTCATTGATTGAGTCCCACATTCTTCTCTTCAAATGGGTTTAGATATACCTAATTTAAACTGCTCTAAAAAAAGTTTAGTAATCTGAAGATCACTGATATCAAGGAAGTTTTTTTTTTTTAAATATTATATTTTTATATTATATTTTTTTGAGTAGGTAGTTATTGTACTGCTGCAATCTATATCTCTATTAAAGTTGCATAACTTAAAGAGTAGTCTTGAATATTGTTTTTTTAACATCTTGCAAAAAATACGCGAAGGGAAAACAATTTTACATATTTGAAAAAAAAAAAAAAATTAGCCTAACTGCTTTGGACTGTTTTATAATACTGCTTTAAGAAGTGTCGAATTTTATGTTTTCTTGGTGGTACAAAATTTTGAAATCATATAAACCACATATATGTCATGGTAAGGACCAACCTATTTATTTAAATTCTGTTGTTGATATTTTTTTAATGTCAGTTTACATGTTCGCGTACAAAATTTTAGTTGAATATTTCTTCGAAAACCATAATTTTAGTAAAGCTTTACATTTTTTTTAATTTTCTTTAAATCAAAACTGTCTGCTTGAACAAAATTTCTACGCTATTTAAAAATTGTCCCTGGGCCATGTCAACGGTAATGACAAAAGCTAGAATAATGGCAAAGCAATTCAACCGCAATACTCGCCATGCTAGGAATGCTCCTCAGTTTACCATTCAGCCTATCTTCCGTCGTACTATGAAATATATAATAGAGATTAATGTGGAATGCTTTACCAAACTCTGTTTTTCCTCCTTGTAACAATTTACAGACATTATTAAAAAAAGTGCCGTCTTTTGAGGACCAATGGGAGGTGTTTATCCACTGCACCGCATCGCAACTCAATACTATATGTATCTACTATGTATTCTCAAACTGTTCGTCGCGAGCCCTGGGGCATCGCAAGTTTTATTTTTTCACTGCTGTAAGACTCTGAACTGAACAAAGAAAAAGCATTACGTTTCTCTTTGCGAATACTAAGAGCAAGATCGAAGCGAAATCCAATAGTTACAAACACTACACTGCAGTCGAAAATTAAGCGCCAGACTTGCTTCGTGGCTGGTACTCATATAATATTGCATATTATATTTGCCTAGCACTCAAAATAAAATTAGGCTTTTTCAATTGGGATGGATCGTTGCCGGCCAGATTGGTCTTAAGGATTGCCGACTTGAGGCAGTCAATTCCTCGCTATGCACAAGAAATCGGCCTTTCGCAGATTTTAACTTGGCGAATTTTGCATCGGGATTTTGGCTTACGCCCGTACAAGATCCATCTAATCCAGAAGCTCAAAGTTAATAAACATAGACAAAGCTGTTTGTTCGCTGACTAGGCTTCGGAGCGTTTGAAAGAGGACCCCAATTTTGGCCGAAAAATCATCTTTAGCGACGAGGCGCATATTTAGATGAATGCGGGTATGTAAACAAGCAAAATTTTCATAAATATGGGACGACGATATTTCAACCTCGACCCGTCCTTATTGAAAAACCCTTTAGTGAATCTTTAGTAAAATAAGTATCTATTCACATATCTGTGCTTTTAGAAAGGCGTCGCAAAAATATTTCACCCTAGGGAGTCGCAGTATGAAAAAGATTGGGAGCCCCCGTATATTCGATACTTTTATGATGCAGTTTTTAGATCTGAAACTGGCAAGCACTCGTATAATGCTCTTGATTCAAAATTAAGAGTCGAAAATATTATTGTACCTATTTTAAGTAAGATTTGAAATTGGAGACATAGGTAGGAATATTATGTCTCCAATTTCAGCTTCGTAGGCCTATTACAAACCGAGTTATTTTTCAGCTGACCAGACTATTGATAGTGTTACAGACGGCAAACTGGTTATTATTAGAAAGGGATTGCTCTCAAATTGTTTTAAAT
This sequence comes from Cheilosia soror, assembly GCA_949372485.1. Classification (NCBI taxonomy): domain Eukaryota; kingdom Metazoa; phylum Arthropoda; class Insecta; order Diptera; family Syrphidae; genus Cheilosia; species Cheilosia soror. The sequence goes on from OX443561.1 coordinate 51,351,754, forward strand.
CTGTTGCAGAACAAACTGCTAATTATGATGTGTAAGTAGTAAGTCCCTTTCGCACTCTTTCTCGCCGTTTTGTAAAAGATAAACTGGGACGCAAAAATTTCCCGTCCATAAAAATTCTTACGAAATTTTAACCAAGAAACGTCTGTGGATAAGTTTCCATAATCTGTCAAATGGAACAAATTTGGTCTTTAAACAATTTTTGTAAATCTGCCTACTGTCCACGTAGCTGCGCTTCATACGCACGATTTTGTCATTGCATCTTGGTGTACGCTTGCTTGCAGCTTCCTTGCAGCTGGCATATAAATAGACGAAGCTCTGTCCACGGAGTGACGAAAGCGTGCGTATGAAGTGCAGCTACGTGGACAGTAGGCCTAAGTAATTTGGGAGCTTTGTATTTGCATGAGCAGGTTTTCAGATATTTCTAGTACTCATAAGAAAATATAGTCTTATAAAGAAGCGAGGGTTCTTAATTTCGTTTACCGGAAAACACTAATTACATCTAAACAACCGAGAGTATAACCGTCCAGGGACGGGACATAGATTACGCCAGGTACCTTAAGTACAATTCTGATAAACTTACATATTTCGAATGATCAATAACACAAAATTGCAACGATGTAATGTATATACGATTTCCATGTAAAAACGATTTGTATGTATATAAAACCTATTAAATCTATATTTGTACTTAATGTAAATATAATTACCATTAGCATCGAACCTGGTCTCAATCAAGTTTCTATTTCTATTTTTAAGTTTTAAAATACCTGTTTCTGCATAAACGCTTGCATACCAAAGGAGTTAGATACAAAATAATGCACCAGATAGTGAGAACAAAATAATCTCTGCTTCCAAAGGTGTCTCTTATTCACTAATGTGATAAACGTTATTCTTGATAGTTGTGTAGATACCTAAAGGTATAGATTAAACAATGATCGCCATGCGTCGGCACCCGGGCCAGGCAGGCATACGCATTTGTTTACATTTTCCCCTCCAATAATTATCACCTTAATTTTATTCGTATATTACGTACATAGCAAGTGCTGCATCGTTTATAACGTGAACTTGACCTTGATATTCGATTCATCAGTAATGAAATAAATCAATACGCTCCTTATCACTTGAACAATCTGCCAAATAATGAGAGTTTACCTTATCTTTTACGACCGGTTTACATTGACTTTTGTTATGTGCTTGGCACTGATAAGGATGTTAACTGCTTTATTAAGTGCTCTTTATGTTATTATTCACAAGTTCCATCGTTATAATTCCAACTAATGTGCGTTAGATAACCTAATTGATGTGAATTTATTTGTTACAGATTTTTAGACATGGCCCGAGAACACCCGCAGATACTTACCCAAATGACCCCCATGTTGATGAAAAATTCTTTCCTTATGGTTGGGGGCACATAACCAATGTAAGTTGATCCGGTTATCATGTGACAGAAATATAAATTATAACGCCGTATATTATTTTATTTGAGCAGAATGGAAAACGAGAACTTTTTAACATGGGCACGTGGCTGAGGAAGCGATACAGCAGCTATCTGGGAACACTTTATGTGCCAGACGTAAGACTATAATATTTTTTTTATCCTATAGATTGTATTCGTAACCTACTTTTAAATTGCAGTATGTCCATGCCCAGACCACAGGTGTTACTAGGACCCATATGTCAATGGCAACGGTGTTGGCAAGTCTTTGGCCTCCAAAGAATACGCCAATGGAATGGAACTCAAGGTACAACTGGCAACCAATACCCATCATATCGCAACCTCTCGAAGAGGATAACGTAAGTTTATTTTGTACATACAATGTTGACTGCAAAGAAAAATGTGTACTTACCATACTTAATTTTAAACCACAATAGCTACTTCTGGTGCGAACACCTTGTCCGAGGTACTATGAAGCTCTAGAGGAAGTTTTCCAGTTGCCTGAAGTCCAAGCCGAACTTGAAGAGTACGATTACCTTTTTAAGGAACTCACAGAAATCACGGGCTTAAATATAACCACACCAGAAGACGTACAATCTGTATACACAACTTTATTAGCTGAGGTAAAATTTTTTCTGTCTGATAAAAAGCAAATAGTAATTGGGTATCCATTGCAGAAAGAGTTCGGTTTAAACCTTCCGGAATGGACGAAAAAGTACTACCCCGAAAAAATGCAATTTTTAACGGAACAGAGCTACATCTATAATGTCTACACCCCAGAAATGCAAAAAATCAAAGCAGGTATACAAAGTCGAAATTCTTTATAGAACAAGCCACTGTATAATGAAATACGATTTCAGGTCCTTTCCTAAAGAAGATGTTCGATGAAATGAAGGCCAAACGTGACAATGAGTTAAAGCCAAAAGATAGAAAGCTGTATATTTACACAGGTCACGATTCGTCAATTGTTAACATTTTGTCAGCTCTACAAGTTTGGGAAAGACAACTCCCACGGTATTCGATTATGATACTTTTTGAGCTGCACAAAAACAAGTCAAGTGGTGAATACCATATAGAGGTATAGTGCGGATTGAAATGTTTAACAATTATCCTTTTATAATTTTGTTCTTGTGCAGATATTTTTGCGTAGCAATCCCAAGGCAGAGGCTCAACTTTTAACTATTCCTGGCTGTGATGCTAAGTGTCCGTTGGACAAAGTGCTGGAATTGGCGAAGGATGTTATACCTAGCAAAACATCTCTAAATTCGTGTAGTGCAAAGGATCCAAACTTCACGGAACCACCACCGAGTGGTCCTTAGTTAGAATTTTAAATTAATATTTTGTAGCGACATTCATTGATATAAGTATGATAATAAATGTAGATTTAGTTAGATATATTTGATAATAGAACACGTGCCTTTGTTTATTTCCTTCGGTTTCAATTTTTTAACTTTCTCGTATACGTAGATAGTATCTAAGAGAAAGATATTGTTTTCGTACAAAATTTCGAACTCGAGATTTTGATCAATTCTGATATTACGATGATAGGGGAACTCAAAAAAGTGGGTCTCGCAATTCTGTCCGTCCGTATGTCTGTCTGTCCCACCCCTGGGGAATCTAAACGCTTGGACGGATTTGCTTCAAACTTCGTATTTAGAGTTTGTGGGCTTTCCGCGAGGGCCTTTTTTTTTTAAACTATCCCTAATATTAACGGTACCTCCCATATACAAATTTTACGAAATATGACGAAATATGCCTAAATTTAGATTTTTTCGAAAACGGCTCTAACGATATGAACCAAAATTGATAGTTGAGTTAATGTAAGCATGCTTAACCTGACTGCATACCCAGTTTTTCGCTAAAAAGTCCAGCAACGACAGTTTTGAAAATTGGCTTTTTCTCGAAAACGGTAAAAACGATTAAAAAAAAACTTATTTTTAAGATACTATTGTCATTCTTAACTTAATAGCAAACTCAGTTTTTCCCTAAAAAGACTGCGTCCTTTGATATCCACCTAAATCCCTAATAATAGTATTTTAAAAAACTGCTCATATCTCAAAAACGCCATTTTCGATAATGATAAAAATGCTACTTTCAGGTAATGCTTAAATCCATAGTAATACCATTTACTCAGTTTTGAGCTAAACAGTTGCAAAACAGTGTTTATAAACATTTTACGAAATATTAAACAATTAAGATTTTTTCGAAAACGGCTCTAACGATTTGAACCGAAATTAATCTTTGAGTTTGTGTAGGCATGCTTAACATGACTGCATACCCAGTTTTTCGCTAAAAAGTCCAGCAACGACAGTTTTGAAAATTGGCTTTTTCTCGAAAACGGTAAAAAAAATTAAACAAAAAAAAATATTTTTAAGGTACTATTATCATTCTTAACTTGATAGCAAACTCAGTTTTTCCCTAAAAAGACTACGTCCTTTGATATCCACCCAAATCCCTGCTATAAGTACTTTAAAAAACTGCTCATATCTCAAAAACGCCATTTTCGATTATGATAAAAATGTTACTGTCAGGTAATGCTTAAATCCATAGTAAGACCACTGGCTCAGTTTTGAGCTAAACAGTTAAAAAAACAGTGTTTTTTGAACCATGAATGCGTCCTTCCCAATCGCTAAAAATGGTACTTTAAAAACTGCTCATATCTCGAAAACACCATTTTCGATTTGGATGAAAATATATCTGCTAGGTAATGTTTATATCCTGAAGAATATGTCGTACTCAGGGGGCTTATTCCCAAATGCGCGGCGGATCGCTTTTCATGGCGGATTGGTATTTTTATATTTCCAAAAGCGAGTAGATCCATTCAAAAGCGATAGCTATTGTGAGGATTGCTGGCAATAAATCCGCCAGCAATCCGTCACCTGAATAGCTATCGCTTTTAACAGCTATTGGAAACACAAAAATATCAATCCGCCATGAAAAGCGATCCGCCGCGCATTTGGGAATAAGCCCCCAGTTTTCAGCTAAACAGTTTAATAACAGTGCTTTTCGAATCCAAATTGTAACATTTGTCAGCATAATTTTACAAAAAACCGCTCTAACGATTTTGATCAAAATACATATTTAAGACAACATAAGCATTCTAAACATGACCATGTACTTAGTTTTTCTCAGAAAACTCGAATATTGCCGTTTTATGAATATTTCTCAAAAATGACTGCCCAAATCCCGATCTGTATTCACACACGGTATATTTTTGTAAAGTCCAAAACTTCAGTACATAGCAATATAATTTGAAATTCATCGCCTACTTACCTCCTTCAAGTGTCAGTTCGGGGTGAAATTTGAAAGTAATAAAGTGTTCTAGTTAATACGTAGGTTTATGTTTATGTAGTATGTATTTATGGTATTAATTACACATTGAGTGGGTATGAATTTAAACGTAAAATTTGCTGAAATGACTCTGAGATTCTGCGAGATTCGCAATAAACGAGAAAGTTACGTGCGACCCAGTCGTGCACATTTTTGAAATTGTGGAAAGAATTTAATTTTTTTTTAGTTTACCTACTTTTTTGGCTAAAAGATACTGAGAACGTATCCCACAGTTTTGATATTAAAATCTTATCTGAAAAAAGGATAAAAAACAAACAGACATAAGTGCAAGTATGATTATATTATGTACATTATTTTGTTTTGTTTTTTGTATTAGATTAGTTTTCATTTTTTAGTTGATTGATTTGCGGTTATCAGTGACAAGAGCGGAGTTTCTAGATACATAATTTAAATGGCAACAGTGCTTCTTAAGTACGAAATAGGAGAATTATTCATTCCTCTTTTCGTTCATAGTCGTTATAGTTTCTTAAACGTTAATGTTTTATTCATATCTACACTTTTGTGTTTAAGCTAAGTTCAGACGGTTGGCAGATTAATGATTGCATTACGACAGTTAATTTCTATGAATAAGGCTTTGTCTTTCTTGTTACTTGTCTCACAGTAACATTATAAATAAATATTGATCAACGATTAGACAAATATTTACATTCATGCAGTTAGTAGGTAGGTACAGTTGAGGCAAAAAAAATCCGACTAACTTTATTTAAACTAGATCAAATATTAATAAAAAATATAAAAGTGCTGCCCTGTTTTGTAAACAAAAAAGTAACAAATTGAGATTTCAAATGTATGTCTTAGCTTAGATACAAATTGGGAATATAGAATTAGTAAGCGAGGTGCAGCAGTTAATTGGTTAGTGTGCTGGACTACTGAGAAAAGGATCTCAGATTCGATACCCCTGCAAATTTCAAATTACATCTTAATGTTTTTTTTCATTGTGCCACTTCTTGCGAACGTCTGACAACATCCAAAAGTACATATGTACCTAATAGAATAACTATACTGAACTATCTCCATACAGTATCTTCGATTGGTCCAAAAAATAAAAGCTCAGAGAAACAAATAGCAAACTATTTATTTAATTTTTAAATTATCGAAAAATCAGAAGTCGTTTCGTAAATTAAACAAGATGAATGAATGCCTACATAAAATATATATAAAAAAAAACTATAACGTTGAGTAGGTCCTATTCTTTTGAATGCAACCAATGAAATGTCAACCCAATCACTATATAACTCCTTAAAACAGGACAACAAACTTGGAGCGATTTCTAAATAAATAGCTCTTAAGCAACCCAAAGGTATACGGGTACCTATACTTTTTACCAGGAGAGTCTTAAAGATACGGGGAGTAGGTAGATAGCTAATTATGATTTACCTGTAACAACAGTAGTGTTTATTTGGTAAATCGCAGTAGATCCGAAAATGTCAAAGTGGAGAGCTAATAGAAGCTTAAATGCTTATTGAAAATCTTTAATGATTTCTCCCAAAAATTATGAATTTTTGATTTATGTAATTTGTCTCATCACATCATCCAGTTATTCATACTTAGTCATTTACTAAACTTAGGCGGCGCTACAGTTCGGGGTGAACCGAGGCCACAACTTATATCAAGTTATTCGCACTTATTAAAAACAAAAATAAGAATCTCACAATTCCGAACATTCCCGCCCGGATGTATGAACTAATAGTGAAAACGGGTCAACAGATTGCCCCAATTTTTTTTATAAGTGACATTTTGAATCTATATATCTATAGTCTATACCTTGGAACATTTCAATCGGTCAAGTGAATAAATTTGTATTATGTAATGTACCTATAATGGATTATCTATTCCATGTTCTGCACGCATCTATCCTCTAGCCGGCATTTTCTATTAGCTTTTATTGATTGTATCTATACTAATACACAAGCTATGTTGTTATCTATTGTGTTTAATTTTAAATTTCCAATTTCATTATACATAATTATTTACTTATATGATAAGATACGAATAAATAAGTCATGTTTTTTAGAACAATGCCTCGCAATTAAAGACTAAAAATCTTGAATGAATCACACATATTATTAACTGATAATCTAACAAGAAACCAAATATTATACTGCATATCAAGCCTTATCTCTTAGGGGAGAGTTTGTTTCGCTATCACGAAACCTATTTCTAAAAGTCTCGTGATTTCTGCGTGCATATGATATGGGATCTCTGAACCTGAACGTCTTAAGAACCGATTTTGAACTTTTATTCGTAGTAAGAGAAAGATATTGTTTTCATACAAATTTCGAGCTCGAGGGGATCTTTTCGAATTGAGGGGAATAGGTATGTTTAGCAAGAAATGCTAAAGGCCTTAGGTGAAGAGGGAGCCAAATGGCTCTCTCGTGTCATTAAGGTGGCCTGAGAATGCAGCGAAACACCCAGCGATTGGCAGACTGGGGTGATTGTGCCCCTTTTCAAGAAAGGGGATAAAAGGGATTGCTCCAATTACAGGGGTATATCACTCTTATGTCTCCCCGGAAAAGTCTTTGCCAAGGTGCTGGAAACGCGTTGCAGAGCTGTGGTCGAGGCACGATTAGGAGATGAGCAGTGCGGCTTTCGTCCCGGCAGAAGCACAACCGACCAGTTATTCACTCTCAGAATGGTACTTGAGAAGGCTTGGGAGTATGCTACACCTGTTTACGCTTGCTTCGTAGATTTGGAGAAAGCATATGACCGAGTCCCTCGAGGAAAACTCTGGAGTGTATTACAGGAGTATGGAATTGATGGTTCTCTCTTGAGAGCCATTCAATCTCTTTATACAAACTGTAAAAGCTGTGTTCGGGTAAACGGCGTTAAATCAATACCTTTCTCCGTGGGCGTTGGACTTCGTCAGGGGTGCGTCTTGTCTCCTCTCCTTTTCATTACTTATATGGACTGGATGTTACAGCGCAGTCTTGGCGAGGAACGTTTCGAATTAGGAGATCTGAGGATAAGTCATTTGCTCTTCGCTGATGACTTGGTCATCCTTGGATCCTCTCAGACTGAACTTCATCGCGCACTCGATAGGTTTGTAACCGTTTGTGTTGAAGCTGATATGAAGGTAAACGTGAACAAATCTAAAGTGATGGTCGTCTCCAGAACGCCTGTTCAATGCACTCTGCATGTTAGCGGAGTCCCATTGAAACAGATGGAGAAGTTTAAGTATCTCGGGGTCTTATTCACGAGTGATGGAAGGAGCAATGCCGAGTTTTCCTGTAGGATTGTTCAGGCTGGGTCAATTTTGAGACAGCTTGGTCATTCTGTTATTAGGAGGACTGAACTTGGTGTCAAAGCTAAGTTGTCAGTCTTTAATTCGGTGTTTGTTCCAACTCTCACCTATGGTCATGAGGTTTGGGTAATGACCGAAAGAATAAGATCGCGCGATACAAGCTGCCGAAATGAGATTTCCCCGTAGTATTGCTGGTGTGACCCGTAGAGATCGCATCAGAAATACCAGAATACGTGAGGAACTCAATGTCGAGCAGCTACTTCTCCGGACGGAGCGATCCATGCTTCGGTGGTTTGGTCATGTTAAACGCATGTCCCCGACCAGGATTCTACGACGTGCTATGGAATCCGTACCATCGGGTAGGCGTCCTCTAGGTAGACCAAGGATGAGATGGTTAGATCAAGTCCATAATCTCTCCTATACCCGTATGGGGATTGCCCTTGATGATTTAGAGTCGATGGCGGAAGATCGAGAGCTATGGAGGGTCCACTTGAGCAACCTACACCCGCGACCCACTTAATGGATAAGCGGACCATTGAAAATTAATGAATGAATGAATGAAAGGTAGGTATGTTCTGGCCATGGTTGGAAGTAGGTTTTGTGTTATGTAATGTAATTGCAAAGAGGCCGGGATAACAGGCTTTAAGTTTGCAGGTTTTAGTGAATTTTCAAAAGCAATTTTGTGGGTAGGTATCTAATTGTGTACATTAACATACCTATAGGATTGAAGTCGTCAATGAACCAAAATAAGTTTTCAGCAAATTTGAGAATAAAAAACTGTGTTCGGATATGGGTATCTATCTACACCTACTGTGCTTACTTTTCGGAATTTATTTTTCTTGGAATAAAAATTTCAGATATACCTTTCCAGTTGATATTATTTTGAAGTAGGTATAAATTTTAATGAGAAATACAAGGATGAACATTTAAGCGCATATTAAGTGGGAGATTTTAGCCGTTTAGAAGATGCTTGCTTACTGGATTCGGGTTAGGTGAACATCTAATCATTTCTATATGATACTAGCTTTTGCTCGCCGGTTTGCTAGCGTAGCCCTCATGAGTTGGTGCACAGAGATTTCTTTACAGTACCTAAGTTATTTTCCTATTTTATATTTAGGTATTATCGCGCAGGAAACATACCTAAGGAGCAGTTAGTTTCTCTGAAAAATATCTTTTCAGATCGCATCTTAACATAGATCATATTATAGCAGACTGAGCCCCTACCTACGGGACAAAACATATTTCATAGCTAGCAAATCCTTAATTATATTCCACACCTCCCAGATCTTCCTATACTGTGAAACATTATACAACAGAAAGATCGTGAGAATTCGTACCACTTTCTAGCAGTATGACCCCATTGTTACAGAATTCCGCTTGAGTATCCTTGGAGTACCTACGTGGAGTTAGATGAAGCGATAAGCATATTTAACGGCGACAGTGTTTGGTACGCATCACAAAGTTTCAAATCGATACGACGAGATGTTCGTGAGTTCTGAAAAAGGCCAACTTTAAAGGGGTCATCGGCAATAAATCAGACTCCAAGCAACATTTCCAAAAACAAAGAAATTAATTATCTGTATTTCTCATAGTACACAAAACGAGTTTAAAGTCGATCGGATGAAAAATAAAATACAAACTTTGACCGCCTCTGCATACACATTTCAAAGCTCAAGCGTAACAGTTTGTACTCTAATCGGATCGACATATAAAAGTAATTTTCAATTTTCTCAAAAATTAGAGGACATAGCTAAATCAATCTGGGGCCGAATCGTCTCATCCGCAAACGAGCAATACGTGCCGGAATTTGTTTTTGTGTAGAGTGTAAAATCGATTGAATCCGTGAACGTATAGCTCGTTCACGGATGCGGCGATTCGGCCCTGGTTTTCAGTGTTCGATTAACAATTGATTTAGGCAGTAAAAACTACAAACAAATTAAGTATCTATTTTCTCAATATTGAAAAAATCAGCATACAACTTTTTTTTTTGTTTTAATTTTTTCCCTTGAATTTCAGGTTTGAAAGTTTTTTTTTTTTTCAAAAATGTTAGCAGATATTACTTCATTTAAAAACAAGTAAAAGTGTTACCGATGCTTTGAGACACTCCACTGTATATACTGCATAGGTACACGCATGTGTCTAATATTGGTTTTGTATGGGAGGGGCGAGAACTACTAGACCGACATGGACCATTTTTAATAGAAACCTGAAGGCCATAAATAAAAGACCTCTCATAAAATGTTAGTTGCCTAAGTCGATTCGTTCGGACGCTATCGTGATTTCAACAGACAGAGAGAGACGTGGGTCCAATAGTGGTTTCGTATGGGATGTACCAGAACTACTTGACCGACATAGCCCATTTTCAATACCAACCTGGCGACGGTAAAAAGAAGTCGTCTCACAAAAATTCACTTGCCTAGGTCAATTCCGTTGGAAGCTATTGTGCTTTCAACAGACAGACGGACAAACAGACGGACGGACATGGCTAAATCGATTCAGAATGTGAACCTGATTCAGAATATTATATAAAGCGTTTTTCAACAGGGACGCTACAAAAGTAGAGCGACAGGGACAGCAAACGACGCCGAATTTCTTGCCGCTCTTTTGACATTTCTCTTCAGTAAGGTTTGCCATTTCATGGTGGATTGGTGGAAAGATATATGAGCCAACAACGAGTCGAAATTATTAAAATTTACTACCAAAATTCGGAGTCAGTGGCAGTGTTGTTAGGACTCTCTCCTCTTCATTTTTCCCACGAAATGTGGTCATTTTCCCCTTTTTTCCCTTTTCACCGAACTCAAATTCCCATCAAAACTACGATACATTAAAATGAAAAAAAAATTGTTTAATTCATTTTTATTTCATTGTTAAAAGAAAATCACAATAGCCGCGTTGCATGGATCGCTAGATGACTAGCGGCATGCCACACTCCATATACAAAAACTGGCATTTCAGCATTTGCACTAGATCTCTAGCACATATTGTGAAATATCCTTTTCTGCGAAATGTTTCAATCTAGAGCAAAATTAACTGAATAAATAAATAGTTTTTTTTTTAAATACTTCTCCCGGGAATGGCAAACCTATAACGATTCATCAGCGCCCGAGATGCTCGCAGATGCATGTTTGTTCTGCACTTAAATTGCTGCAAACTGTAGTCTTCTGGAAATATATCCCCAGGAAGCGAGTTCCAAAGTTTGCTTGTCCTGGACCTGTAACGGAAGGAGCCCAGGAAAATTGATGTCTTCGCGGTTGTCAAGTGTACCTACTGTATGAGCATTAGCTCTCTGTCTTGTGGGGCGCCCAAAAGTTATATTTCGAAGGATAATGTATTTGAGTTCCTCGGAACATCGACCATGTTTCCTAGAAAATGTTGTGAGCTGTGTCTTGTTTGGATTAAATACAACCAAGTTGTCTTTTCCTCACTTCAAGATTTTGTCCATATCATCATTTAGTCCGTATCACCCTAGGTCTAGCTTCTCATATAATACATTATGGATTATGGCACAAATACATTTTTGATGCTCATAAAGATGAAGTAATAAAAATTCAAACTGATAATTGTTGTGAATTGGAATAGTTTTGATGAAATTTCACAAAAATTTGATTTTAACTCTTGTTTTGTCAGTTTCCTGAAATTCCTACGATTTTGGTGCTTTTTCCCTTCATCCCACGGAAGGCTTTTCGGACATCGAAAATCCCACAAAAAGGGATAAATCCCACGATATAACAACACTGGTCAGTGGCCTCAACGTTAAGAGCGCTACGTCCAATTTATGGTCGTCATAATCGTCCTAACAGATCAACAATTGAGCGTCTAGTGGAAAAATTTGAATTCACATGCACAGTCGTGCGATTTGACGCCGTTAGACTATTTCCTGTGGGGCTACGTCAAGTCTATGGTCTATGCCAACAAGCCAGCGACGATTGATGAACTTCGTACGAATATCGAACGTGAAATTGCAGCAGTATCGGGCGATTTATGCTTGAAAACCGTCGAAAATTGGGTTCAGCGTCTGGACTTCTGCAAGCGTGCCCGTGGTGGCCATGCAAAAGAAATCGAGTTCCATACATAATGGCATCGAACGTACTTTCACAGGAATAAAGAATTTCATTGATATCCAAAACCGTTTTTGTTTTATTTAAAAAACTTTTGTAGCGCTCTTATTTAAAAACCCTGTACTTTATAGGGTCTCCGGTGAATCCTGCTTGCCTTCCTGTGGAGGGTATAACAATATCAAAGAACAGATTCCTGCCTTCCAAAAATCCTAAAGTTCTTTATTGTAAGTGTTGCCATTGTTTTTCAATTTTTGTTTTGTTTTCATGTGAAGTATTATTTTTTTTTTTTTATTGCCCCTCCCGCCTAAATGAAGCCAGATAGACCCCCTCCTATAGTAAAAATTGGTTGTATTTAACCCTTCTACAAAATACCGTTATCAATTTTTGACGCCGTACGCTCCTGCCATATTCATATAGTATGAAAATCAATTAGTATGCGTTAGTGTTGGATGATTCTTCTTATCTTTTGTTCGTGTTAAAACAGGGACAAACAAGAAAATTCCGAAAACCTTAAATGAAAAGTCGGAAGATCGAAAAAAATCTAAATTTATATGGGAAACCATAAACACCACCAATAATTGCAAAATTCGAAATTTTTTGATGTGATTGAGCTCACATTTTAAGAAAACCGTTGTTATTGGCCTTAAAGAGTTTCGGTTCAATTTAGTCAAAATTAGACGAATGCGCGGTCCACCTCCCATACAAAAAAATAAGACATTTTAAATGCTATTTTACGACATTCATTGCAGCTAAAGTTTTAAAATTGTAAACAATGATGTACATTGTCCAAACAAACTGGAATGGGGCGGGTTTGGAAAACGGGGAATGATCCATACAATAAATTCGTTTAGGACACTATAACTTTTCGGTAAATGGACATCAATTTGTATATGTTAATAAAAGACGTTGAATTCATTTGAATTATACGAACGAGTCTGATTTAATCATCAAACGAAACTTAATTTGTACACAGTGCTAGTGATGCACCCAATATTGCCCAACTTAATGAACTGTATTTGGAAGGTTGAACAATTTTTAAGTGGTTGCCATTTGATTCGTAATGGAATTGGGGTACATATTGAACTTATCATGGGCAGGGTCTAAAGGTCACAGGCCAAAAGACCACAATAGTCTTTTGACTACTTTACGGGTAAGTACTGCAAAACTTTTTAAATATTCTATGCCAATCTGACGCCCTTTGTCAGATGCCACCGCCCATACAAAAAAAAAAATATTGCCAGACATCTTTGACTTGGACTGAGATTCAGATTGAGAGAAATGTATTAGCTACTCGGAAGATACTCGAAACTAAGCATATACAACAAACTGCTTCTGTATAAGCCAATTGCTGAAACCGTCTTGGACATACGGTATAGAACTTTGGGGATGTACCAAACCAAGCAATGTGACTCTACTACAAACATTTCAAAACAAAACTTGAAATAATGAAATAGTCCGTTCTCTGGACGTGACAAACCTTGAGCGCCGATTACAAAGAACAAGACCGTTCGACCTAGCGCTAGCATACTGTGAGGAAAAACCGCATATAATGACGGTATTAGTAGGTGCGTTCTACCTAACGCGATTAATAAATACTACAGATGCATAAACTACTTGTTAAGGTAACTTAGTCGTAGTCATCACAAAAAGAAAAAATTAGAGTAACAAATTTCTACTACATATATGGGCGCGCGCGGCCGGTCCCCATCATAGTGTCTCTCTGAGGGGTGAGGTTTAGTCCTTAGGCATATATTGGCTGACACCAATGGCATAGCCAGGTCAGATAATATATCAGTCGGACATAACCATATGGTACGGATCATTGGTATCTTTTGAAGATTACTCACCTCCAGGCGCAACCGAAAAAAAAAAAATTTACATAGGTGGGTCATTATTGAAAGTTAATGAACTACTAAATTTCCACAATTTTATAAGCGGCGCTGTTGTTGGTTTGACGGCATTTTCTTTCGGAAGGTCTATTATAATGTATCACGCCTATTTATACAATTTCTATGCAAGGTTTACCTATATCGCGAGCAAAACTACACATCTATTGCTGTAATTCCACATAGGTTGTATAGTTATATCTAAAATGACAGTTTATGTATTTATTTCCGACTATTGCCATACGCTACAGGGATATAATGTACCCACTTGGATATGGATAAATAGCAAGAGAGAACGAAACGCCTTCCAAAACTAGTCATATAGAAGTCAAACATTTTCTATTCGTCGTTATTTTATTACCGTCGCATCTTCTATTCAGGCCAGGCCGAGTGATAATAATATACGGCTGATGTGCTTTCCCATTAACAGCTTCATAGGGAATAAAACGTTCACCTAACGTGCAGTTACGCTCATTTAACATGGAAATGGATACCGCCATTTGGCGGCAGAATCGTTGTAAAAACAGAGACTGTGCAATTCATTGCAACGTCCTGCGATATCGAAACGCCATTATAATGCCAATATCCATTTTCATGTATACGTACTCAAATCTAACATACAGTCGAGTCGATTTTTTTTGGCAAGCTTACGCCTTGGTACCGGGAACGCATCGTTTCATTTTTCGCTTTGACAAAAACACTGCCATAGCCGGGAAAGGAAATCAAACCCAGTATATAGTTTATAGTAAACCGCAATGCGAAATCTGTCACAAAGCAGGCGGCAGGACACATTATTTGAGGAAGCGATTTAAAGACAAAATGCATTGGCCCGTTATACGAACATTTTACAAAATAACTCTCCCGTACTGGTAAGGGTGGATGTTGTAGACACTGAGTGCGAAATGCCCTCCATTCGACATTTTGGACGACAATATCGCCGCCGACGACGACAGCAGCTAAGAAATATGAGTTCGTTTAATAAATACTTACGTTCGCTTTATTTAAGTGGGAGCAATAATTTATATCTAAGCTCGACCCAGCTTGGCTCGTATGGGTTTGTTCGAGTGGCTAAATCCTTCACGCCCATGTGAGTTGTAGGACTCAAATATTGTGGGTATATGTGTAGGTATACACAGTGTGAGGACTGGGAAATGTGGTGTGTGGTAAAAAAAAAGGAGCAAATTATATTTTGCCGAAAATTTAAATTTTTTTGTGAATCGGTGAAATGGCAAGTCGCAAGTCCTCCTATAGTCGTCAACGCTACTATACTTTGTGCAGGCTTCAAGCAAACATTTCCTTATGCCCAGTGTACATATAACACTGTTGGTCCTTTTTAAAGCATTGGTGCGCGCAGTGATGGGTATGTTGATGATGTCGTCGTGTCGGTAGTCGTCGTTGTCGTCTTCTATACCTAGTCAAGTAAATATATTGTCCTCAAAGAGTCACACACGCCGGAGTGAACAATTTATAGCTTCCACTCTCTGCTTTCTATCGTTTTTTATTTTTATATTATGCATGAGGATGAGTATATGTAGGTTGTAGCTTGTAGGTCTTTAGTAGATGGTAGCCTGTGTCTACATTAAGCTGTCCGTTCTTTCCTAGTGTATTCTCATGGGATTTCGTTCATATATGAAGTGAAGGAACATAATCTTTGGATAGATCTAAATTATTGTATATAATGCCTGATTAAGCCTTGATTTTTATGATTTACTTAAGTTTGTGCTTTTGTTTTTGTATTTTGTTATGAGAGGGATTTTTTTTAAACCTCTATGAAGGAAGATGCTATCAAATGTAGCACTAATTAATGTTTGACACTTAACTGATTAAAGACACGTAAGGCCACTGAAAACAAATTCAAAAGCTTGTAAAGAATAAAAAAAAACATACTTTGCCTTTATTGACATTTAAATATTAATATGTAGGTATAACAAAAAGTCATTTCTCCCGTGTACAGGCCCGGCCCCAGCCAAACTAGCGCCCTGTGCAAGATTTACAGAAAGCGCCATTTTTTCATATTTGCACACATGCATAAGTCTTTTCCACATCACCCAGGAAGTAGACTTTCAATGCTTTTTTTATTGAGTTATCTAATATTGGCTTTGTATAGGAGTGGGAGGTAACCGAACTACTTTACCGACATTGAACATTTTTAATACCAACCTGACAACCGTAAAAAAAGCCATCTCACAAAATTTAATTCGCCTATGTCGATTCGTTGACAGACGGGAATGGCTGAATCGATTCGGATTTTGATCCTGATCAAATCCAGTGACTCCTTCCTGACGTTACAAATGTAATGACAAAGTGAATAATACCTTCATGTGGACAATAAGTATTAACTCATAAATGAACTTTACATATAGATAGTTATCTCTCTGAGCCTTCTCATCATTTTCATCATTTGCAATTTTGGATATTTTATTGCTGCTTTTGTAAGTAATATTAGTACTTACATAGTTGAACCTCACACAGATAAATTTTCAGTTTCAAACATCTTTGTAAGTTAGAAAAGGCAAGTACTTGTGTAAATGCAAATGCATAAATTGGTTCATTTTATGTATTTCAAGCTCAGAGCAAAAAAAATAAATTCAAGCAATATTTGGTATTCTTTTTATTTTTTTCTATTGCCACATTTAATTTAAAAATTTATACTGATAGAAAAGAAATTCCACGAAACAAATAGACAAACAAAATTCGTATCCAGCTAAAAAAACCAGCTGGCTGGATTTTAAAAAATGTTCCAGCTAAACACATTTTAATCCAGTCAGATCTGACTGGAAAGCAGTCAAAATGGCAACGCTGCCGAGAGTCTGAAGTGGAAGAGAAGAGAATACAAAATTTTCATATAATACAAAACGAAGCTACATGTTGTTCTCTTTGTAATAGAAGTTTGTTGCTCTTTTTCGTAGATGAGAAATCCCATCCATATGTGCAGAATCAAAAACCTGCACGTTCTGCACAAACAATTTCGTAGAATGAATTTTTTTGTTTGAAATATTTTCCTATGAAAATGTTGCGAGTGACTGTGCAAGAAACAAAACCTGCACATACGGGGTGGAACTTTTTTTTGTTTTGAGATTTTTGAACTAGTTTTTTTGTAAAATGTAAGTGGATGTGCAAAAAATATTCTTACACGAACAGGGTGGAATATTTTGAGATAAGGTAGGTAAGAAATTAACTTGCATAGGTTTAGTGGGATTTTTTATTTTGCGATATTTTCAGTTAGACTCTCCCTGAAGTTGCAAAATTGCAAGTAATGTGAGTTAATGTGCAAGAAATAATCCAGCACAGGTGTGGTGGATGTTATTACATATTTTGGAATTTTCTGAACAAGCTTTTTGTTTAAAATGCAAATGGCAGTATGTATTAGTTCGCGCAAGGTAAAATAATTTTTCTTAGACTTACTGTCCACGTAGCTGCGCTTCATTTCGTAGTCGCACATGCGACTTTGCCGCTCCGTGGACAGAGCTTGTTTGTTTATATTATGCTAGCTGCAATGAAGCTGCAAGCAAGCGTACAACAAGCTGCCAGTGACGAAAGCGTGCATATGAAGCGCAGCTTCGTGGAAAGTAGGCCTTACTCCTAGCAATGCGCCCCCAGAACTTGGCGCCCTGTGCATTTGCACATCTTGCACATATGGTTGGTCCGGCCCTGCCCGTGTATAGGATGGATCACTGAAACTGAAAGGTCAAAAAGTGTTTGTTGCGTCCCATAAAATGTTTATGAAGATTGGCGGTTGTTTTAAACAGCAGTCATCTTCTGTACGGTATGCGATTGGTGTTTTGCGCGTTAAGAGTTAAGAGTTCTGGAAGTTATCATTATGGAATAGGGATGTCTTTAAGGTGCGAAGAACTTGCAAATTTGCACCTTATTCACAGTTCTGCAAACAGATGTGCGAGAGGAACCAAATATCATTGGAGGAGTCAAATCCAATGATGATGAGAATGCAATTTTACACAAAAGGAGCCAGAACTATAATCAGAGTAACTCAATTCAAAACAACGCAACGTACCTACTGGGGAGGGTGAAAGATTTATTGCTTTGAGCATCGCGGAAGTTTAATGGCTCCCTCGGTTTCAAGTCATATCATGTGCGAAACAGTAGGCGATTATCAAAGGGTACAAATGTATCCCTTTTTAAGAATGTGTATGAAAGAGTTTACTCCAATTCAAATTCACCAGAAGGTCTTCGATAAGGTGTTAGAAATGGGTTATGTAGACGTCTGCTGAGTGGTTGAAATAAGGCCAACGGATGACTCGCATTGGCGTGTTTAATATTTTTTTCGATGAGCCTAGCAGGGGACTGTCTATAGTTTATTTGAACCATATCTTTTTGATTTGCTAGTCTTTTCCGCCTTGAATAGCGACCACTTGGTACTACCAACCACGTTTTAGGCTTCTCTGTTTTACACGCAATCAGAAACATACCAATTCCAGAGCCGGGATTCACAGAACTCTAGAGAGTAATAGATTACAGCCTCTCCACTTAACACCGGTACATAGGATTTACCACCAGGAGATGCGCAAAAAGAGTGGAATTTTGACAATAGCAACTGCGCAATCAAGAAGAAGACTGGCACATCCTCAAGCACATTTTGCGGACTGACGAAACCTAACGCAATTAACAAGAGAAGGGGTTACAAATCACCATATACTTTGTACCTACCATTGATCAGACTCCAAACCCCATTTAATACACACAACATCCTTTCGAAATTATGAATGTAATTATTGAGAGCAACTACTTCAAAATGTGTTGTTTTTTTAAGGAGATTTAGCGGAAATATTTGGGTCGGTTTAATAGGAAACACTTTGGTTGGTTGGTTGGTTGAAACTGAAAGTGGCTGTCGCGATACGACGAAAAGGATCATGTAAGATCTGCCTACTAGTTGAACCATTTTGAGCTCTTTATAAAGCGTAAGAGGCTTCTGTTCTGATGTCTGTGTTTGTCAAATCGCCACAGTCGTTGTAATGGAAGGTTCCTAAGTGAAGCTTCCTTCTACGAGAGAGAGCTGGGTAGGAAAAAAAATGTGAGGGATAGTTTCCTCCTCTTCCTCATCCATACAGCTTGTGCAAAAGTCGTTTGCGAAAAGGCCTAGTCTTGCGGCATGCTTACCTATCAGGCAGTGGCAGTGTCCAGTAATGACACCTATTGTAGTGCCGATATGCAATCTGTTGAGAGAGATCAATTTCTCAGAGCGTTTCAATGCGTTTTGTTAGCGAAATTTGTTTTGTCGCTAGACGAGCGGTGCCACTTGTCCACCTAAGATTTGTACTCTCGATAGCATTCAGCTTCAATTTTTGTTTGTAAGTAGCGATTGGTATCCCTACTCTAGGGTGCCTTTATCTGACGGAATGGGTTGAGCTGTTCCTATTCTAGCGAGTTCATTGGCCTTACAATTCTCTGGAATGTCCCTATGCCCCCGGCACCCAAATTAGGTGATTGTTGCACTGTTCGGCCATCTCCGTAAGAGACGATCGGCAGTCGAGGGCTACAAAAGAAGTTATAGAGATCGAATCTAAGGATTTTCCCCGATGTATGGAGATCAGCTAAGATTGTACCCATACTTAAAGTTGGCAAACCGTCCGAAAAGCCTGAAAGCTATAGGCCAATAAGCTTACTTAGTAATTTAAGTAAAATTTACGAAAAAATAATTAAAGAAAAAATTTTAAAAACTGTTTCGGAGAAAAATATATATCCGGATGAGCAATTTGGCTTTAGAAGGTTTCATAGTACTGTTCACCAGGTGCTTAGAATCTGCAATCACATTAAACAAAACCGTAGTATCGGAAAATCTACAGGAATGTTGTTACTCGATATTGAAAAAGCATTTGACTCTGTGTGGCACAACGGTCTAATCTATAAATTACTTCGCTATTCTTTTCCTTCGTTCATATGTAAAATAGTGCAAAGTTTTCTGTCCAACCGTCGATTTAGTGTTTACGTCAATAGTAGTGCTTCTAATTCTAATTTCTTTAACTCTGGTGTTCCTCAAGGTTCGGTCCTCGGTCCAATATTGTACAATCTATATATCTCAGACTTCCCACAACTACCTTTATGCAAAGCTGCTATTTATGCTGATGATACAGCAATATTTTCATCGCATGAATTTGGTCTTAATATTGAGACAAATCTAAACAATGCGATAAGAATACTAGAAACATATTACAATAAGTGGAAGATCAAGTTGAATGCTGATAAAAATCAGGCAATCTTTTTTACTAGAAGAAAGAAAACTTGTTTTCTTCCTAGCCAGCAACTTATAGTTAATGGTACGCAGGTTGAATGGGAATCTTCAGTAAAATATTTAGGTA
The DNA here is from genome assembly GCA_949372485.1 of Cheilosia soror. Taxonomy (NCBI): domain Eukaryota; kingdom Metazoa; phylum Arthropoda; class Insecta; order Diptera; family Syrphidae; genus Cheilosia; species Cheilosia soror. Next base: position 51,372,039 of record OX443561.1, read on the forward strand.
TATATCTCGACTCAAAATTTACTTTTAATGTACACAATACACAAACTATAAGGTAGGTAAATATTGCTCTTAAGCTTCTTTATCCCTTTATTAACAGAAAATCGCTCTTATCGGTAGGAAATAAGATAATCATTCACAAAGTTATTTTCCAAGCAATAATGATGTACGGATGTCCAGTTTGGGGTAATTGTGCTAATTGCTATATTAAAAAACTACAGATTTCGCAAAACAAACTGTTAAAAATGATGCTAAATCTCCCATGGCATCACTCAACCGCTGACCTCCATGTTAAGGGCAATGTTGAATTGGTCTTCAATAGAATACAAAAACTTACCAATGCATTTATTACGAGATGCGATTATGCAGATAATCCTCTCATTAACGAGTTGGCTTAGTAACAATGCCTCATTTTTTTATTTTTTGTATTTTTATTTTTTTTTTTTTGGGATGTAACTGGTATTTCATTCTTCTGATTGTTAAAATGTTAACCTTAATAAGTGTTACTGATTCATTGTTATTTGTTGTTTATATAATTTTTGTTTATTTATTTCTTAACTTATTTAATTAACTATTTATTTATTTATTTATTTATTTATTTATTTATTTATTTATTTATTTATTTATTTATATATTTATTTATTTATTTATTTATTTATTTAGTTATTTAGTTATTTATTTATTTATTTATTTATTTATTTATTTATTTATTTATTTATTTATTTATTTATTTATTTATTTATTTATTTATTTATTTATTTATTTATTTATTTATTTATTTATTTATTGATTTATTGATTTACTGATTTATTGATTTATTTATTTATTTTTTATTTTTTATTTATTTATTTATATATTTATTTATTTATTAATTTTCTTATTCGTTTATATATATTTATATGTTTATATTTTATTTATTTATTTAATGGCATTTAAATCATTTTTAAATTATTAGCATAACAATTTAATTGAATTGAATTCATATGCTGTACATTACATAATTTTATTATTAATATTAGTATTTTTAATTTTTTTTTTGTCTTTAATTAGAGGTTTTTTTTGGTATTTTCCTCTAAACGCATTTTTCTCAGAAGAGCCGATTTTACTTTCAATAATGTTTCAGTAGAAAGATATCATTAATATATCACATCTCTGTATTGAACATATGTATGTGCGATAACAAAAGAAATGTACATTCTTATACCAATAAAATATATATCTACTGAATCTAAGGATTTGACGGCTGCTTGGCTGCCCGAAAATATGCAGATATACTTGGCGGATATGACGTTTTTCTTGAGCCAAGATAAGACTTCTTTAATCGCCATTATTTCCGCCTGGAACACGCTACAGTAATTTGGTAGACGGAAGGAGAGCTTAAGATTAAGACTTTCGGAGAAAACCCCCCCCCCTCCCCACCAACTCCGTCTTTGGTTTTTGAACCGTCAGTGTATAAGTAAACTGATTCACCTTCCGGGAAAGTATCCTCATCCCAGGTTGCTCTGGAGGGGATAGTGACGAGAAAGTTCTTGTCAAAATTTAGAGATGGGGTGGTGTAGTCTGTGTTTTCGGTTGAGGTCTCGAATTTCTTCAGAACAGAGGCGTGGCCAAAGTCTTTCCTTAACCACTATGAGATAGCTTTCAGGCGAATGGCTGCACTCGCTGCCATTTGCTTGCTAAATATATCAAGGGGTAATAGATAAAACAATATGTCTAGTACCACAGAGGGAGAGGTGCGTAGTGCACCGCTTATACACATGTAAGCTGTGCGCTGGACCTTGCCTAAATGGTCGCGGTTTATGGCCTTCTCCAAGGCTGTCCACCAGACAATTATCCCATAGGTGAGTATATCGGTCTTATAACTGAGATATGGAGCCAGTAGGTTATTCGAGGTTATAGACCCCATTTCCCATTCCCATTCCCAATAGCTTTTTTGCAACTGTTTCCAAAAACAGTTAATTCCCACTGCTACCTGCAATTTCTTAAAGAACGATTGCCGAGGCTCATACTATATCAACATAAAATGCATATATGTTATTAAAGTAAAGTAAAGTTTGAGACGTACAAAATAGACAAATGTAATAAAGCCATAACCATAGATATAACACTTCTTGTCAATAACTCTACACTAATTAACCTATAAACGAAACTGATTGTCAGTAAAAATTATTAATCGAAATAATACCCGCAATTTATAATGTTTTTAAGTAGGTAGTTGCGTTTATAATTTTACTGGAATTTTCTTTTTACAGTGACCAACGGGAAGTAATAAATGTTATAAACCAGTTTTCCCATTTTTCGTTGCAAGTTTCGAGTTTGAACGAAAACAGGTCGATTTGGCCCCAACCCTTGGTCACCTAGATCTGATGACCTAACATCCCATGGACTTTTTCTTTTGAAGAAAAAGCTATATGCTATATGAAACAAACATTTTATTTTAAAGAAATGTCGAGCATGGGAGATCTTCAAGAACAAATTTAGAAGAAATTCGCTATTCGTTAATCTGCAATCCGAAATGGTTAGATAGTAGAATTGCTATTTTAACATTCCATAAAATGTTTCAAAAAAGGCCCTTTTCAGGATCAGCAAAAAAATATTCCAAGGGATTTTAAGAGTAATTCGTAGTAGGAAAACTTTCTCTTTGACCATTATTATCTGACAAAAAATTTCTTTTACTACAACTTCTGTTGATCGTACTACGAAAAAAGTTGCTCAAAATAAATTTTGGGAACATTTTCAAGGATATACATTCAAATTTCATAAAACAAAAATTATAAAGTATAAATTTCGAGAAAAATGCATTTTAAAGAAAAAAAAAATTAAACAATAAATTTTCATAATTTTGAGTTTAAGGAGACCTTTTTTGTAGATGCGCAGATGTATACGCAAAGTCTTTGACAACTTGAATGCACTACTAAATTATCTTTTCTAAATGTGCAAAACCATTTTTGTGTCAACAATTTTTTTTTTTCTTTTTTTTTTCTTTTTCTTTTGTCGGAGATTGTTACTATCTGATGGAGCACTCAGACACAACTACTGGTCCATTGTACTACCAAACAGACACCTTACATTGCTGTACATAGTTTTCCCGTCTTTAGAAGAAAAATGAGAAGGAGCTTCAGTGATGAAGAGCTTAGATGTTCGGCACTCACCACGTCAGCCCCAAAGATCCGCCACCTGATGCGAGCAAAGGCAGGACAACTACAGAGGAAGTGCTCCGCTGTATCGTAGTAGTCTATTACCTAGCACCATAAGAGGGGAGACAAAACACCACCTTGTGGGCAGCCCCTGTTTACCCCTGTCATGACGCATTTGCCACAATCCGCTTCGGCAATCAACGTTCTGTACATTAGCATTGCTTTAATCCACAACACCAATGTTTCATCTATACCGTGATGTCTGGCTGCATTACTCATGCTATCAAAGGTCGAATTATCAAAAGCACCCTCAATATCGACGAAAATACCCAACGCGTTCTCCTTCCGATCAAGAGCACTTTCGATCCTACCAACGAGGTTCTGAAGCGCAGTTTCACAGGATTTTCCGCGCTAATAAGCATGTTGCATCTCAGAAAGAGGATGCAATCGAAGAGCAACATTGCGCACGTGCATCTCAACCAGTCTCTCCAAGCTTTTCAGCAGGAACGAAGACAGACTAATGGGTCTGAAACTTTTGGCGAGAGTATAATCAGTCTTACCGATTTTTGGTATGAACACGACTTTAACCATACGCCAAAGGGAAGGTATGTAGGCCAAGGCCAAGCTAGCGGTTAAAATTCTTTTCAACGTCGGCATCAGCTGACTAAAACCTTGTTTCAGCATAGCCGGGTAAATTCCATCCGGACCAGGTGACTTGAAGCTGTCAAACGATGCAATTGCATATTTGATAGCGTCATCCGTCACCACTCTGGATGCAATGTACCAGCTACGCCGCGTGGAGTTTGTCAGTTCCGTAGTGGCCACCGTTGCCGGTACCACTGAAGAATGCGTAGTGACCTAATTTCCCGGGAAGTGAGTCTCCAGCAGAAGACTAAAAGTCTCCGCCTTTATCTCAGTGTAGGTGCCATCAGATTTTTGGAGCGATTCCAGTTTACCTATTATAATAAGTTTAGAAGTTATAGCTAAAGTGTTTACACCACTTTAGTGGGCTGTAATATAACTTGAAATGGGGTAAGAATGTCAACAATTTACCGCAACTTTAATTTTGATAATAATTTATCAGTAAGTGAGTGAGTCAGTGAGTTACGGTTTTTGTGACTGGAGTCGATAAACAGGGAAGAACCATTCTCACTTTCACTGCTCTCTTTCGAAGTTTTTTTTATTTGTTTTCTAAAAAGATAGGCATTATCGGAAATACCTATTTGTGTAACAAGTTCTGGCGGATCTACTAAACTGAGAAATTTTATTGAATAGTTGACTACCTGTCCTTTATCTGATACTGCCTCAATCTATTATTATAAGTCGTTACTTAGCCGACATCTCATTCTGAATCTGAATGAAATATAAAAGTTCAAATAATTTGTCTAAGATGGCTCTAGAGGTCATGTACAGCAAATTGAGACTAACGCTCCGGCCCGTATAGTATTCGCTTCCAACCCAAAGGGAGAACGCGCAGAGGTGATGTGCACAAGTGGATGATGGACCCCAACCAACTTGTAATAGGTACGTAACTGGAGGCAGATAGCAGAATCCGCGAGTTTCGCCTGAGACCCAAGTCCTCCTCGGACTCTAGCCCTAGCCCCACCCGCGGTAATCAAATAGGTAACCAACCGTCAATAAACTACTTCAGCATTAACAACAACTTACTGGACGTTCTAATTGCATGTTTGAACCAGAATCCAGATACCTAATAGGTATGTATATGTATACCTACTTTCTTGAGACTTTAACATTTTTAACATTAATATTTTTATCCGTTTGAATCAAAAGCCCAACTCTAACCTATATTGCGGGGTAATATTTATAAACAGAAACGATGGCAAATGTCAACGAACGCAAATTTGCTTAACTACCAGCGTACCTGCCTGTGTTGGCTAGCATTGAAGCACATACATAGATAATATTATGTTACAGCACAATAACACATCCGGCAGATTGCAGAGTCGCCACACACACTCATACAAATCAATAAAACCAAAAACCATCTCAACAATCAGTGCTCCAACAGAGAGGGATGAATAATGATGTGCTCTATTTTTCCAACAACGTAGGAGGATGTTAGCTACGGGGGATGGTATCGCATGTGGTCTTCCTGCCCACATAAATGAGCAAGGGGATCTACTGCCGCCGACTAACCTCTAATAATTGAACGTGTACAGTATCAACATGCACAAATTTGTCCGAGTCCTTGCCGGGGGTATCATTTTGTGGAATCATTAAATTTAGAGTTCAGCTTTAACCGGACGCACCGCACATACACAAACAAATCATTAAAGTGCAACAAAGTTCACTCTCATCTGTGGGTGCATCTTTATGAGGTGGCTGGCTGTATATCTACTCCTCCGGAGCTTGAGTATGATATCACCAATTCAAAGTGGAATTGGAAGCGCGTCGTGCTGAAAGGAATTACCCCAACGACTTTCCAGGCAAGAGTTTGCGGAGTGCAACTACTAAAACTTTGCTGAATCTAGCGCCGAGCTTTTAGAGCCACTACATTCTGTTGAACATTTTTGGAAGCGTGCATGCGCCAGAATTTAATCCCGGGGCCTGGAATGCGGAGTGGGATAGATAGGAAGAGTAGCGCCACAATTAAATCTTGGAACAAGGTCGTGGACTGACGATGAATAAAACCCTCTAATGGCAGCGGCGAACAGCTGTTTGGCAGGTACCTACAGTAACTGTTGTAGTAATAGCACAATACAAACAGAACGATAACGGTGTGGGTGAAGGGGTAAACTAAGTAGCCTAAATATTCGACGCGATAAAAAGCTTGAGTATGTACCTAAGCAACGCGAACAATTTGAGTTTCTCTTTTTGTCTACTTACACTACACGTACACAGGTGGCTTACAGTCTATAATTGAGGATAATTGGATGCTGTTTGTGTCATTAGGATATTGGACTTCAAAAAGCTTAGAGTGCTAATTGGAACTTTTTAAACAACCGATATGTTTATTATATCGCCGAAGAGTCACTTAGAGTTTCCTTTTGCCCTACGCTTTGCTATTTTTTGTTCAACTTGAAGTGGGATTAATCTGTATTTGAAGTTGTTGTTTTGAATTCGCTTTTTTATTTAAGTTTAATTGGATTTATAATTAAGTAGGTATACCATTTGTTTTTGTTTTCTTTTTCGAAAAGCATAACCATCACATTGATAATACACTATGGACTATACTTATGCATAGGGTGCTACAGATCGAAATTGCGAGTTGCCAGGCATTTTGATTGAAATGGGCCACGACGAGACTTATAAATCTGTTCTTAACTTTCGGACAAACGTAACAGCTTACATTACGTAATGTTGGAAAATTTGTTGTCAACTTTGGTGTAACATTCTAAACTTCTTCTGTACTGTACTCAACATCGAACAACGGGTAAAGATAGTGTGCATAGCTTTCTATGCCTGCAGTAGAACATTCGGCAAAAGGTGGGCCCTGCAACCAATAACTCTTTGGATGTCACAGCCGTAGTACGACCAATCTTCACATACGGGTCAATAGTTTGGTGGCCGGCTCCTAAGAAAACCTATAACATAACCAAGCTCAACAGAGTCCAAAGAACGGCATGCATAATCAGCTCAGGCGCTTTGTGGTCAACGCCGGCCGTCAGACGCCCTCACAGTCTTTCTGCCTATTTTACCTTTAGACCTTCACATCACAAACATTACAGCACACAGCGCGATTAGACTCAAAGAGACGAAGTGCTGGTATGCGAGACCCTATGGACATAGCAACATTCTGCTTTCTCTATCAAGAGAATTAGTACCGCACCCTCAATGGTTTACATGACCCCAAAATATTTTTCACAAAACACTTTGAAGTAGAATTTCCTTCAAGATTAGACAAGACGGAAGACAGAGGGCTGAACAGGGACTCAAATTTAACAATCTACACGGACGGTGCGCGTGTGGGTGTATATTCGGAGTCTCTGATCATCTAAAAATCCTTCAGGCTCCCGGACACAGCTATTTGAATGTTCAAAGATTAAGACGTGGTAAAAGCCAAAGAAAATGACGATGCAGCTCAAGTAGACGCAATAAAGGAAGTAAGTTTAATTCAATAATAGTTAATGCAAAAATGAGAAAAGGTTTTGTTGGAGATGTGTCCAATTCGATAATTATAGATATGTCCAATATTAATAAGTATAAAAATAATGTACATACTAGAATCTTAACTCTCCTCGGCAATATAAGAATCAGAGTACAACTGCATTCCTAATTTGTTGAAACAATAAAGGTGTTTTGTACTTGTAACGGGCTTGGTAAGTGCATCTGATTGGTTTGCAGATATTTGATTTCAACGATTTTCACCTCGATGGCCTCTCTGATAAAGTGGTATTTATAATGAATGTGCTTTGTTCTAGAACAGTGCGATTCGCCCTTTGCTTTGGAAATCACAGAAAATCACAATCGGGTTATTTCATTCAAATCTTCAGACCAGCTAGTATCTACAAAACAAAATAATGGTAGGTATACTATAACAGTTTTTCTAAAGACCTATGAGTTTAGCATTTGTTAGATAACGTAATAAATGGCAAGCCACCACGTTCCACCAATGTTGCTTACTTGGATCTTGACAGAACTGAGAAATTGCATATATTAACCGTTAAGGGCTTTGCCGAACAACGGGCCGTGTAGTCAATGCCATATTTTTGTGCAAAACCTTTAGCCACTAATCGAACATTTCTTCGGTCTATATTTTCGTCAGGCTTATACTTGGATTTAAACACCCATTTGCGTCCGATGACTTTTCTTCCAGGTGGTAAGTTGCATAGTATCCAAGTTCCATTCTTCATCAGAGCATTATACTCATCTTTCATGGCATTAAGTTAAGCCATTCTTTAGAAAATGTTGAGTTCTTAACCTCGCACAAAATTCTTGGTATCATTTTCTTGAACAGCCATGTAGGCCTTCTCCCCAACAATATTTTTATTCTCTGTACGGTTTCTAAGTCTGTTTTTTATAGGTGTTACCAATGTTGGATTGAATTCATTATCGCATCATCCGTAAATGTATCATCATCAATAATCTAATCATCATCATCGCTTTCGTTTGAATTCAAATCATTATCCTTAAATGAACCAGTAAATAATTCATCATTTCTTTCGTTGTTTCCTTTGAATTCAATACTAAAAGCTCGATCTTGTTTGTCATGATCCAATTTGGCATTTTCTTCTTGGCTTTTGAAATTAAATGTATAAAATTGATGTTTTTCCTCTGATTGCTCCTTGCAGCTGATTTCTTCAGTAAATCGAACGTCTCGGTTTTTTATTACAGCTCTAGTGCCTCGTTTCCACAAACGGTAAGCTTTGGATTCATCTGAATATCTTAACATCTTAATATCTGAATCTTAACAACAGCCAGTCTGTTTCAGGCGGAAATAATTTCTATCCGGGAAGCCTGTATAGCCTAATTAAACTACACACGAACATAGTGGGGAAAAAACAGCCAGAATACAGCGATCACCACAGGCCACTGGCCTATATAATAGGGGACCATGCAGTAAGATTAGGCATCCCACATAATATACCTACCTGTTGCAGTTGTAACGATACGCAAACGAAAAAGAAACCATCACTCACTACCTATGCGCTTGTCCGGCAATAGCTAGGACTAGACAGCGATCTCTGGGAAAACCCTTCTTCGCATCCCTCGAGGAAGTCTCGAAGAGTAGTAGGTATTAAAGAACCTTTTGAACTCGACAGGTTGGATCTAAACTCTCACTTCGATTAATCTTAACAATCATGTCAAATGAGTTGTAGTAACAAAACGCCACTCAGTGCTACATGGGATTTCTTATAAACCGCCACACCTACCTACGCTACCTACCTTAAGAAAAATAAGTCGTTCTCCACATGAAAATCGATACAGTAACTGGCGTTACTTTTAATGGAAAATAACTTTTCGATAATGATGATAAACTGGGGGCTTATTCCCAAATGCGCGGCGGATCGCTTTTCATGGCGGATTGGTATTTTTATATTTCGAAAAGCGATTCGATCCATTCAAAAGCGATAGCTATTGTGAGGATTGCTGGTAATAAATCCGCCAGCAATCCGTCACATGAATAGCTATCGCTTTTGACAGCTTTTGGAGATACAAAAATATCAATCCGCCATGAAAAGTGATCCGCCGCGCATTTGGGAATAAGCCCCCTGCGATCAAGACAGTATATTCAGACCTACTCAGAAATACAGAATACGTAGCTCTTTAAATACGGTGGTGATGTTTTCGTAGGAAGCATGCACCGAATCATCAACCAAGTATGGGTGGAAGAAAACATGCCCGGACAGGGCCATCAGCTCCATATGCCCCATCTACAAAAAAGGCGATCCTATGTTTTTCAAGAACTATTGACGCATATCCCTGCTAAACGTCGCGTACAAGATCCTATCCAACGTATGTGAACGTCTAAAACCGTTCTGCAACGCACTAATCCCCACGTACCAGTGTGGGTTTCAGCCCGGCAGATAGATAATAGACCAAATTTTCACACTGAGGCAAGTCTTGGAAAAGACCAACGAATTTCAAGTCGAAACTCACCACCTATTCATCGACTTCAAAGCCGCGTATGAAAGCATACATCGTCAGGAGCTCTATATGGCGATGGCCGAATTCGGAATCCCAGCAAAACTGCTTCAGCTGTATCTCGTGACGCTGGAAAACACGCGCTGTAACGTGCAGTTACAGTTACATTCGACTTCTTCAATCTCGTACTGGAGCAGATAGGTCCGTCCAGCTTCTTGGCTATGCGGACGATGTTGATGTCATCGGTCGATTGAAGAACATGCGAAATCCGTTGGGCTTGAAGTAAATGAGGACAAGACTAAGTACATGCTATCAACAAACAAACAAGCATCTGTCCACCGCCTAGGACAAAACGTCATTGATAGCAACAATTTCGAGGTAGTTAAGGAGTTCACCTACCTCGGAGTAAACGTAAACTCCACGAATGACACCCTAGTGGAGATCCGGCGAAGAATTACCCTAGGAAACCGTTGGTTGCTACTACGGTTTGGCAAAACAATTGGGTTCAAAACTCCTAACTCGAAGGACGAAATGTGTGCTCTACAAAAATCGTCGCATTTAAAACGACATAATCTCGGCCAAACTAAGAAAACGATATAGCTTCGCGCGGACTTATATCGCTACCCCAGAGAATGTCAACCCAAGAATAAGGCTCGAAAGTTTTGGCAAAATTGAAAAAGGACAGCCAAAGTTTTCAATCCCGAACACAAACTTGCAAAGACGGACAAGGAAACATTCTAGTAGAGTGCTGTGAATTTCGAAGGACCACTTCTGCAGGGTCATAGACGGCGATGATGTTCAAGATCCCGACAACATTTGCAATGATAGACAACCTGACCAACATGAATTTATCTAAGCTTAAATTGAATAAAACTGCGGAAGCATGACCTGACGGCTTTGCTGCTGAGCTTTTCAAAGCTGAAGGATAAAATATTATAAAGTGCATTTATACCAGTTCATCTTTTAAATTTGGTCGGATGAAAGTACATATATGACCAATGAATCGGATTCTCTGCACTGCACAGTTGGTCCGGTTCTGATGAGATTCATAGGTAAGACTTCTCCACAATCCAATCATTATGCGAAGCCATGTCTACTTTTGGAATCCCAGACGAACTTGTCTGTTTGTGCTCCATTAATATTGCTAAGAACACCATCATACCGTTCGATCTGTCAGTGGTTCACTTGTGATTATTGAGGCAGAAGCGGTAAAGATGGGAGATGGGACAGGGAAACAGAATCCATGCACGGAAGGACATTGAACATCGGCACCTTGGCCATCATTTTAACAATGGAAATGATGATACTATTTTGAAGTGGGTATAGTGAAATACGTCGAAGCTGGCGCTGTGGTGAATTACCGCTGTGATCAACCGAAGAACTACTTTTGTCAATCGGTGTTTCTACGGACGTAGAAGGCAATTGTAGAAGGCAGTTTGTATCGTAAGAGCTTGATGGAGAAGGTAGAACGATGGACTGTATAGATAGTCCTAGTCAAAAAGTTTAGAATTAATCACCTATGGTACCTGGGATGGATAGAGCGTATGGGCACCAAGGGATATGGTCCGGAAAATCTTCAACTTCACTTCTTATTATGAGGGCAAAACCAAGTAAATGCTATTCTCGGGCAAAACGTCGCACAAATTATATCGGCACAAAGATAATTAGAGATAATTATCGCTTTTATCAATCCTGGGTATTTAGGGCTAAGAACCAAGCTCATAGAACCAAAAAGATATTGCACATAGACCGGTATTCATCCCGGACCTTCTGTATGGTGCGGAATGAAAACCTTTTGAGACCCTTTGAGAGAAAGATTCTTCGGTTGATATTCGGACAAGTTTCAGTCGATTGAGCTTAAAACAAGCGGTGTATATCTTGGTACAAACCTCTATTCTTCTTTACATATCCGAATATAAACATAAATTGGTGTTTTCTCCTTCTTTCTCAGCACTTCCTTTGAAATGGAACATCACCAATGAAGCAGCTCTCAAATCCGCGTATATGTTCGATTAATATAACGTATCCCTTGTAGACTTTCGACCTTAAGTGCATCTTATAGTTTACAAGGCAAAGAGATTATATTTACTTAAGACCGCTCACGTAGTTGCAACGATACGTCCAATTAACCGTACTGCATCAAGAAAATCACCTGGTTATGTGAGTTCAAAAGTTTTGCAGACAGTTTCTTGGAGTTTTCTTCTACCATATCGTCTTTTGTTTGAGCTCACGCTTTTGACACGCTTAATTGACCAAAAGTTTGCCTTTTTTATTTTATATCTGAAATTTCTAGAACAAATAAACGGATGAAATTGTCTTCTTGTTGAGAGAATGATGCTACGCCAAGTTCCATTGCTTGCAGGTGATCAAGTACCGGCAGAAGTTGTCCACCAACATATCCAAGAGCAGAGCAACTGAAAAAGTCCGACGTTGGTAATAATTACAAAAGTTTTGGAAAATCCCCCAGGACTTCTAGTTTGAAATTTCATGAAGTTAGTTAGGTATGGTGGCACAAAAAAAAACTGTAGGACAGCAACTGGGTTTTACTGCAGTATACACATGGATATTGTTATACTGTCGCTCATGATGAGGTTAGCACAACAGCAGTTCTGGAGAGTTCGGTATATAGGTACTACACTAATAACAGGAGGTGGTAAGGTAGAGCATTTCTTCTGTACTGAAATTAATTATACGTTTAAGGAATGCATTTGGTTCACTTACTTTATCCCACAATTAGACCTGTGGTAATGCATTATATCTAAATCTACGGAATAATAGTGAACCAATTCTTTTGTAGTTGAGTCGTGTGCATTATTGGATATACAAAAAAAAGACATATAAATAAAAAAGACTATATCTAGTAACAGGAAAATACAACATTGTAAAATGTAGGTACATAAAAGTTCGCAAATGTCAGTGTCGCGTCACACGATGAGTGATGATGCGAGGGGTAAAAAATAGACAAAAAATACTCAAATTTGAAACACGTCTTTATTGTACGATAGTTTTATAAAGAAAGAGGCCGAATTAAGCGCCGAGACCACGATTACCACAAGCCGACAAAAAAAAGATGACCAAAATGACATTTATGGCGATCGACTTCTTCCGTGGACAAACGCCATCTATGGTGAAATTTGTCTCATTGAGGGTTAGATTACATTAAAGTTAAAGTGTGGTATTTTGGTGTTAACAGTCAGTTTGATTTCAAATGTTTTTTTGTCATTTGCTTCAGTGTGGCTATAGAGATTAGAAAAAGTGTTGCTGCCATATAATCGATACAGAGATTATTGTGTTGAATGCACCCACCCCACAGCAAAAGTTAAACGCAACCATAATGTATTTCAATTTGTTGGTCAACGGCGCAGCGAGACACATTTTGTTTAAGTCTCCTTTTTTAATAATTTCTTTATTGTCTTTGTCTAATAAAGTCTACTTAAATATTAATAAAGTTGTTAAAGATAAACTTTTAAAAGAGGTCTATTTTAATTCCGTCTCCAAGATTTCTAAAAGAAAATTGTGTACAAAAACACAAGAAAAGGAAACATGGTTCCTCGCACCCCAAGAAAACGTGGTGATTGTATGGATTGTGGGGCAGAAAACTCTATAGATGACATGGTCCAATGCGATGGTTGCAAGAAATGGTGTCATTTCCAATTTGCTGGTGTGGATTCGTCGGTAGCTAAAAAAGATTGGCAGTGCAATCATTGCGCACAGTCGGAAGCAACAGTTACAGGAGACGTGTTTGATGCTGAGCCTAATTTGGTTAAAGCTAGCATTGGAACATCACAAAACACTGATATGCATTCGATGGCCAGACCTCTGCAGGACCTGTTGCCATCAAGTGAAAATTTACTTTCGTACATGGAGCTGCGTGACATTTTACCAATCAGTGGTGATCGAATGCCCACACGGCCACCTTCGTCTCTTTCGTCGGCTTCGAGTGCAAAATCTAGAGTTCAGTTGGAGTTGCAGCGTCTTGAGGAGCAACATAATATAGAAGAGCGTCATGCAAAGGAAAGGGAAGAAAGGGAACGGGCTTATGTACAGAAGAAGTACGAGCTGTTGAGCATGGAAGATCCCAAAGATGAACTACACAATCTAACTAAGAAAGTGGTACCTAAGTGAATCTCATATTCCTATTGTTAAATCACAAACAAATGTCAAACAATGCTGCGCATCTGCTACAAACATACCAAAAGAGACATATTTCGCACTAACTCCAGAGCAGTTATCATCGAGGCAGGTGTTGTCGAAGGAGTTACCAATATTTACTGGGAGACCAGAGGAATGGCCGATATTCTTAAGCTGCTACGAAAATAGTACGAAGCTGTGTGAATTCTCCGACTCCGAGAATCTTTCAAGGTTGCAACGTCCATTGAGAGCAGTCGTCTTTTGATTCCTTCATTGGTTCCTGAAGTCATTTCTTCGCTTCGAATGCTGTTTGGTCGCCCAGTAAATTTATTAAAATCGCTCATCGATAAATTCGAAACTGAGCCCCCACCAAGAGCTGATAAATTGAATTCATTGATAAGCTATGCATTGTCTGTACGAAGTCTACAGGCGACAATGGAAGCTGCGAGGTTGACTATGACTAGTCATCTCAATAATCCAATTCTTCTTCATGAGGTGGTCGATAGGCTTCCAGCGTCTTTAAGGTTAAATTGGGCAATGGAAGCAATGAAACTCGGGGGCGATGAACGAAATTTAACAGAATTTAGCGATTGGTTATATGGGGTAGCAGAGGCGGCAAGCACTGTAACTACACTTAAGCTGGATACAAAGGTAGACAGAAGGCACGCCAACGTCCATGATGATGTTAGCATCCCAATGCAGATGGAGGTAACTTCGAGAGCAGCGGGCGCATTGTTACTGCTGTCAGCAAGATCATAAGCTAATTGAGTGTACCGAATTTAGAGATTTGCAGCTCAAAATGCGAACGAAAATGATGAGCTCAGACTTTGCAACGCGCATCAAAGTGCACAAGAAGAAAATGTCCTTTTTAGGATAGTTCCAGGAGTTCTACATGGAAAGGAGAAATCCGTAGAGACATTTGCGTTTCTCGACAGTGGATCTTCACTAACATTGGATGACGAAATAGCTGATTTGCTGGATCTTGAAGGAACAGTTAAACCACTCTGCTTGAAATGGACAGCGCAGACAGAGCGCTTGGAAGGAAATTCTAGAACTGTTGCAGTACAGATATCAGCGATAAGTATAATGTCGGTAAACAGTTCTGGTTGAACGATGTTAGAACGGTTGACAATCTTGCTCTCCCGAGTCAATCATTTGAGGCTATGGAAGTTCAACGGAAATATCAGCATCTGAAGGGTTTGCCTCTACCATCTTATAGGAATGCATATTGCAGAATTCTAATCGGATTGAATAATGAGAAGGTTACACTAGCACTGAAGGTTCGAGAAGGGAGGTTGGACGAGCCGGTGGCTATCAAAACCAGATTGGGATGGTTGGTGAGCGGTGGTGGTTCGAAACCAAAACAGACTGGAATCTTTCACACCTATGAGGCTTGTGATTGTGATCATGATTATGCCCTTCAGTACATTGCTCTTGAAGATCCAGTTATTGGAAATCTGCGTATGGAATCCATTGAAGAAAAAAGAGCTTGTGAAATTTTAGAACTGACAACCAACAGATGTGCAATTGGATTTGAAAGTGGGCTCTTGTCCTTGTGGCGTTTCGACGACACAGTAATGCCGGGTAGCTACCAATACAATCCTTTACAATGTTTGGAAAGGAAAATGCAACTAGATCCAACGCTATTCAGGGACGTCAGATGTTAAATTTGATTTCCAAGGGATACGCTAGAAAGTTAAGTTCATGCGAGCTATTGGAGCAGCATCGTCGAATATGGTATTTGCCGACATTTGTGGTCAAGAATGCTAACAAACCGTTTCTTTGAATACGCTTCTGTTGAAAGGGACTGTTCAGTTAATTGCGTTGCCCGATGTCCTCTTCGCTTTCAGATCTAGACGTATAGCTGTTTTGTTTTTTTTTTTGGTTGCGCCAATGGATGTCGTAATCTTCTAAAGATGCGGTAGCCCGTGCTACCAACATGCACGATTCGCAAACCCGAACAATCGATGCCAGGAGTGCGCCTTACGTGCTAATCGACACCCTACGTCCTTCAACCACTCTCCCCGCGGGGCTGTGGTCTGGTAATACCGTTAGGTATTACTTCGCGGGCTATTGTCGTGTTCGCCTAGCATAGCCCAATATGTTAAAAACATCAATGCAAAGGATTTCAAGCAGCAGTTTCCTCGAGCAGCAGAAGTCATTATGAACAGTCACTACGTAAACGATTTTTTGGATAGCGTTAATGAAGTTGATGAGGCTATTCCTCGAGCAGCAGAAGCCATTATGAACAGTCACTACGTAGACGATTTTTTGGATAGCGTTGATGAAGTTGATGAGGCTATTCAACTGGCAAGGGACGTAAAAATGATTCATTGGCATGGTGGGTTTCATATAAGGAATTGGTTGTCAAATTCAGCTGATGTTCTCAAAGCATTAGAAGAACCGACAACGATGGAGAAACAGTTTGTTGTTGGCGCAGATGAGTCTGCTTTATCGGCAAAGGTATTAGGGCTATGGTGGAGACCAAGTACAGATATATTTACATTTATGATTCGTTTTACGAAAGCTCATGAATATATTTAAATGGGATCACGAATTCCTACAAAACGTGAGTTACTACGCATACTTATTTCTATATTTGATCCTGTAGGCTTCCAGACTTATTATTTGACGTACCTTAAAGTTATTTTGAAAGAGGTATGGATGTCAAAGACAGACTGGGACGAGTCTATTTCAAATGAATTGCAGCATAAGTGGCAACGCTGGAGGAAACTTGCCGATGGTGGAATGCGTTCAGATTACGAGATGCTATTCCATAATGACAGCTAAAGACGAAGTTTCAATGCAACTGCATGTTTTTACGGATGCCTGCGAGTATGCTATGGCGGCAGTAGCATGTTTTCGGATTAGTGACGGAGCATGGTGCGTTTCGGAATTTACCAAAAGACCAGTAATTTTACCCAGGGATCATCGTATAACCATTTTAATTGTGTAGTACTATCATCGGCGTTTTCACCATCGTTGTCAAGAGACTGTGGTCAACAAGGTTCGGCAGAAGTATTGGGTACCTAGACTAAGGACTCTTTTAAAATCCATTCATCGAAAATGCCAAATATGCCGAATCACTCAAGCAGTTCCTACATTTCCCGAAATGGCTCCTTTACCAGAGGCAAGGTTGTCAGCATTTGTGAGGCCTTTTACATATACAGGCGTTGATTACTTTGGACCGATGCTTGTCACTTCTGAGAGAAAAGTCGAGAAAAGGTGGGGAGTATTATTCACGTGCCTAACTATTAGGGCAGTCCATATAGAAATGGCACATAGTCTTTACACAGATTCATGCATTATGTGCGTGCGAAATTTTATAGCTAGACGAGGGATTTCTAGGGATATGTACTCAGATAACGGAACGAACTTGAAAGGAGCAGAGAAGGAGTTGCGGGAAGCGTTTCAAAGTATCGACAATGATGTAATTAAGAATAAGTTTACTAGTGATGAGACAAAATGGTTCTTTAATCCACCATGATAGGTGCACCACATATGGGCGGGTGTTGGGAGCGGTTGATTTGCTCCGTAAAGAATGTTCTCAAGGAAGTAGTTAGGAATCAGAGGTTACAGGATGAATCACTAAGATCCATGCTTATAGAGGTCGAAGCAATAGTTAACGCCCGTCCTTTGACATAAGTGTCCTTGGATTCAGATGATGCTGAAGCCCTAACACCAAACCATATCTTGCTGGGATGTTCGAATGGCAGTAAACCAATTGGACGCTTTGATGATAAGGACTTACTGCTACGCAAAAGCTGGAGAATCAGTCAACAAATGAGTAACATGCTAACACGTAGAACGAAATGGTTTCTAAGAATGTTGAGAACGGTGACGTTGTTATAATCATTGATGAAACTCTACCAAGGGGGTCCTGGCCAAAAGGTATTGTGGTCAGCACAGTCAAATCGAGCGACGGACAAGTGAGGCGAACTACGGTAAGGACGGCAACAGGGGTTTACAATCGACCGGTATAGTAAAGCTGGCCATATTAGATGTCAGCCAACCAATGGAAGGTGACACGTCAGATCAAGCAGTCGCATCACCGGGGGGAGAAATGTTGCTGCCATATAATCGATACAGAGATTTGGTGTTGAATGCACCCACCCCACAGCAAGGAAGTAGCCATTAATAGATTTCAATTTGTTGGCCGACGGCGTAGCGGGACACATTTTCTTTTAGTCTCTTTTTTTAAATAATTTCCTTATTGTCTTTGTAATAAAGTCTACTTAAAGATTAATAAAGTTGTTAAAGATAAACTCTTAAAAGAGGTCTATTTTAATTCTGTCTCCAACAAAAAATGTGTTCACCTTGTGATAAAACAAATACAATTTTACAATATTTTACTAGACCTGATAATATCTAGGGGTGTACTATAGTAACAGAAAAGAAAAATACAACACTGTAAAATGTCGATAAAAGTTCGCCAATGTCAGTTTGATTTTAAATGTTTTTTTTTTTTGTCATTTGCTTTAGTGTGGCTATAGAGATTAGAAAAAAATTGCTTTAATGATGTGATGAAAAAAAATACAATTCCACAGTTTTACTAGGCCTATATTACACCAAATCGTAAATTATACCCCTTATGTCGTGTTTATCATTTACTTCGTTGAATTTTAGTATCTGTTGTAGTTCCGCATGATATCCGAAAATGTTATAAAGAAATTGTAAAAATTACCACCCAATGAAACAATAAAATATTTTCAAAGTGAAATTTTTTAGTTATATGTATTTTGTTTTAAATAATTATTTTGTTTGCATTTTCAAAAATCTCTATTGAAATTTCATATCCTAAAAAAAAACATTATTAGGCGCGTTTTTCTGAAACCTCGCCAGCCAGCAGTTTATTTGGACAATTAATTGCCAGCAAGCTGTAGCCAGCAGAACTTAAGTTGGTACACATGATTTCTTTTGTGCATGGACACACGACTTTCATTCCCATGAATGATTTGGCTGCACACAAAAACAAGATGTCATTCCAATGAAATAAAATTTAGCAGGCCGAGAAACAGTAAACTTTGCACTGTGCACTTGTGCTTTCCCATGCACTTGAGCCTTTCCTCCCAGAGAGACAGGTCGATTTTGAGTGAGTAGAAAGATGAGGTCAGCGTTACCGTTGATAAATTTAGAAAAGTCGCAAGAAAAAGGGCCACGGAGAAAAAAAAAGAGCTATTTAAAGTAATAACTTCAATACCAAGAGTAAACATAACAAACAAACAAGATATTGTACTGGTAATATTCTATTTTTAAAACTATAACAATTCAGTCGGATAAAACATACCATAAAAAAAATTAAACGTAAAATCAATTCAATAACATAACAAATCAATTCATTAAGCGGTGCAAGTTCTAATCCAAAATCTTCTGAATCATTCTCCGACCGCTCTGATCCCGAGAAGGAATGGTAATGCCCCATCCAAGTTCTCTAGTAAAGGCACTTACCCTTTTTACAGGAACAAACTCGGGCTGTTTTCGACCTTCCTCTGACTTCGGAACCAATTATCCCAAAAAACTTCAAACTTGAAAAGTTTACCAAGCTCAAAAGGTCCACCTCACCAAATTTCATCTCTATAACTTAGTGGTTTTTAACATACAGTACATCTAAAATCACAAAAACCGTAACTGACTGACTCACTCACTCACGCACTCACTCACTTAGATGACGATCATCAAAATTATGAAGCACTTCCAGCCACCCTAGAATCGTGAAATATGGCGGAATGCTAGATCCTGTGGTGCATATATTAAGAAAAGTCCAAAAGTTGAGATTTTCGCTTCATTCCATTTTTTTTTACATTTAACCTCTTAAACTAAGAACTTGGCGTACATTTAGATCTCATTACTTTTCGTGGCTGAATAGTTACACACTTTTTTTATATAACAGAGCTTGGCTGTTTTTTTACATTTATGTTTTTGGTGTGATGTGTATCAATTGAGCCACTTCAGCGCAATGAATTTTCTTAAAAGTTTGAAAATTTAATATTTTTGTTGTTCCAAATTGTGAAAAAGGGCCAAAATCATTAAATTTTAGAAAAGTGGTATCATTGTGCCAAGGTGGTAAAAAAAAGTGCCAAAATGCAACTTTAGCCTCACAACGGTCACGCTGGATGAGGTAGATGGCACAGAAAATCCACTTTCAGACATAATTCTCGTATGGACATGAAATCTGCATTTGATAATTGCGTTGATAGAGTGAGGACGTCAAAAACGAGCGAAATAAAATAACGGGTTTTACCATAGAGTTTGTTTGTGTTTTCAATTTCATTATTCCTTATTCAAATCCTATTTATTTATTCCTTTACCAAATCAACAATTTGCGAGGAAAAACGGAAGCAGCAAACAAAAATGGTTCGATAAAGACTGCATGAAGGCAAGAAACCAGTCGTTTGCTTTCCTCAA
Source organism: Cheilosia soror (assembly GCA_949372485.1). Taxonomy (NCBI): domain Eukaryota; kingdom Metazoa; phylum Arthropoda; class Insecta; order Diptera; family Syrphidae; genus Cheilosia; species Cheilosia soror. Next base: position 51,392,255 of record OX443561.1, read on the forward strand.
ACTACTTCGAAAACACAACACCCTTGTTTTTAAACGTCTTTATGCGGAATCGAACAAAGAATTTAAAAGCACCTGCCAAGCAAAAAGAACAGCATTCGAGCAACAAAATATTGCAAAGATTAACACTGCCCGATCTTCGGCGGACTTCTGGAAAGCAGTCAAAGTCTTGAACCAAAGAAAAAACCGGATTTCCACAGGACTCCAAGCACACAATCTACATACGCACTTCAGAGAAATTTTAAACGCTACACAGACATCTCCAAGATTTCAGTATGCAGAGCCTCGCTTTATTGATGATTATTTAGATGCACCATTCGATCTCGCAGAAACAATTCAAGTCATCAAAAATGCTAAAAACAACAAAGCACCAGGAGAAGATGGAATTCCTTCCGAATTCTACAAAAACTGTACCACGGAATTTGCACAAGCCCTTACGAATGAGTTTAACCGTATTTTTGAACATGAAGACATTCCACAAAGCTTCAAAAAAGCCATAATATTTCCGCTACACAAGAAAGGTGACTTTACAAATCCAGTAAACTATAGAGGCATATTTTTCCTAAACACTGCATCCAAACTATTTACTGCGATAATTTTTAACAGACTTACAAAATGGATTCAAACCAAAAACATCTTGCATGAATTCCAAGCTGGATTTAGAGAAAAATATTCCACGGTAGATCAAATTTTTACGCTGCTGACCATCGCACAAATATACAAGCGCAAGCATAAAAAACTTTACGCCATGTTCGTAGACTTTAAATCAGCTTTCGATTCCATTCCACGAGAAGCACTATATTACAAGCTATTTAGGATTGGTATAAGCAGTAAGCTAGTTAATATCATAAGAGCCCTGTACGACAACAATACAGCTGCAGTTTGGGATGGACTATTTTTGTCAGAAGAGTTTCCAACGACGATGGGTGTGAAACAAGGTTGTATGCTGAGCACTTTACTCTTTATACTGTATATCAATGATATAACGGGCGGCATTGAGGTAAACCAGGTGGCAGTACCAGGTCTCATGTATGCTGACGATATTGTCTTCCTAGCAGACTCAGTTAATAGTATGCAACTTAAGATCAATAAACTTGAAACGTACTGCAAAGTCTGGAATCTAACTGTAAACCTTGAAAAGACAAAAATTTTGGTATTTAGAAATGGTGGTGGGCGATTTGCAAGAAATGAAACCTGGACATACCAAAGACAACCAATCGAAGTTGTACGTGAGTACAAGTATCTGGGTGTTCTATTTACCTCAAATCTAAATATTGAAAAGCATCTGAAAACGAAACTGGCCGAAGCAAAGCGAGCAATCAACTCAGTTTGGAGTACTTGTATGCAAAGCAAATGTGTAACTCATAGCTCTAAACAAAAAATCATCCGATCGACTGCCCAGACTATTCTTCTGTACGCTGCGCAAGCTTGGGGATATACGAGCTCAAACACAGTAGAAAAGTTCCAAAGATTCTGTATAAAGCGCATATTTAGATTGCCTCACAGCTCGCCAAACTATATGATATACCTCGAGACAGGTTGTTCACCCCTTATACTAGTAACCCTAAAGCTTCACTTTGACTACATACTGAAAGTTATGGACATGAAAGAAGAACGCTTACCGAAAATTGTTCTGAAACACATGACAGCTACTAACGGATATTGTGTCAAAGAATGGCAAGAATTGGCGAACTGCTATGGATGTGACTTTAATTTCTATCCTAGTGAAGGAGCTGCTTCTCTGAAAAATAAATTCGAGAACATCATCGCAAAAGCAGCACCTTACCTATACAATAGCTATGTAAGTGAAGCACAATCTTCTCAGCACAGGATGTACTACAGCACGATAAGATACGATCTGCAGGAAAATACATACTTCCTAGATAGGAATAAGTCAGAAATGATAAGAACCATCTTCATGATAAGAGGCGAATTGCTGGAGTTAAACTACGTGCCCCATAGACCAGAGCTTCCTATAATTTGTGATCTCTGCAACCGGAATGAAAGGGAGGACATATATAATTTTATTGCTGTGTGTCCCATACTCAGCGAATTTCGGAGAATGCACTTTGAAGTAAGGACGCTTGGAGCAGATGAGCTTAAGCGTATTCTGAATGGTGAACGTGGATGGAGTGTTCTTTTTCTTTATATGTATACTAAAACCGCTCTTGAGTACAGAAAGCGAATCAGAGAAGAGGATTTTTAATTTTTATTCATACTTATTAATTAATCTTATTTTTAAAAATCATGTTAATTAATACAAAAGATTTGTCAATCTAGTAGACGGCTTTAAGCCAAACTATATGACTTTGTTCTTTAAATTACATTGAAACATTGTATTACTACGTTTTCTAATATATTTCAATAAAAAAGTCTTTAAAACTAAAACTAAACTAACTATTTCTTTACCTGCCACATTTTTTTCATACGGAGGAGCTCGCAAAAGCGTCAGTATGAAATGAGAAAAAACAAAATGACAGCTAAAAGACTTGTAGGAAAACAAGCAAATATGGCGGAAGATAGGTCTGGTTTATTGGTACCTAAAAAGCTCATGTAATAAAGTTCGTAATACAAACTGAAAACATTGCAGAACTGAAACTTAGAGATTGTAAAGTGTTTGCAAAAGTTAAATATTGTTTAATTTTAAGAGATTGTATACAAAAATAAACTAGTTATCTACTTGTTAGGTCTGCATTCTAAACCAGTGCTTGTAAAATTGTTAAGCTGTTGTTTTGTGGTATACGGGCCCATGAATTCCTATAGCCAGCTACCAGCCAGCAGCTCTCCTGCTGGGGAGAAAATCAAGAGTTGAAGCTAGCAGGTTGTTGTTTTATTTAACATGTAAAATGTGTCTCTACTGGCAAGTACTGGCTGGCGAGGTTTTAGAAAAACACGCCTATTATCAATTTTGGTCGCTAAGAAGACTCAAACTTTCTGCCCTAGTAAGTGATGGTAGGTATGTGAAAACATTTTCGTAGCTCGATATTTTATAAGTTATTGTCAGCTCCGTCAACAAAATGATTTCTCAGGAGTTTGAGCAGATGTGAAACATAAATCAATTGACTTTAAAAATAATATTGGATACCTACTGTATCACTTCCTGCAAGACATTGCCACAACTATATGAAGTCAAGGTTACATTTTCTTCGTTGTTAAAAATATTTCTTTTTTTTTTTGAGCATGTAGCATGTAGGTAGCTGAATTAAATTATATTTTATCAATTTTATCAGGATCCTTCAGTTTATCTTAGAACGGTAACGGTACGTGCAACGTTTTTGTGCGCAAGCGTGCTTTGTAGTCCAGTCATTTTAGCATAATGGTTATAATAAAATTTATTGCAAATTTTATGCTCTACAAATTTGTAGTATAAATCTTAACATTATCGGAGCAATAGAAACTGAGATAATGGCGAAAAACAGATTTTGTTGACCTTTGACCTTGAATAACTTAAGACGCAGACACGAGATTTTATGAGACTTTTGGGACAACATATAGAACGCCAAAATTAAAGTATATACAAAAATTCAACTTATTATCTCTCATTCCGAGGTTGATCGCTAAAATTACTGGACTATTGTGTTCTTCATTGCATTGCTGATATATATACACGAGGCGAAGTTGGTCGATCTATGTTCTAACAAATATCACCCAACTGTTGGCAATGTGACGTAAAAAAGTAGGTGGAAAATCCAAAAAATTCATTTTGTCCTGCACAAGTTTTTTTTAAGTTATACGACTTATATCATTTTTTTAATATGTTAATTCGATTTAAGGGCTGTAAGAAACCGACTTTTTTTCGAATTGATTTCTATTAATTTTTTTAATGTTTTTGTAAAAGATCTCTTCATAGCATACATTAAAATATGTAATCTCCAAATATTCTTATAATATTTTTAAGATCTTTAGGTTAGGTTAGGTTAGGTTAAAAAGGGGTATGAGAGGTCTCATACAGCACTAGACACCATCAGGGCCATATCGCGATCCCTAGGGGTAACCAATTGCAGTGACCTACAGTGGAAAAACACCACCTGCAAAAACCAAGATGCCCCTTATAGTTGGTATTGTCTATCTCCTCTAAATATTGGAAGAAGTACCTGCCCGAAAATTTCCTTCTACTGCGACATATTGCCTCACATTCGCACAATATATGTGTTATGTCCTCTTCGGCTTGCAGGTCATCGCAGAATCTGCAAGTGTCCGAGTCTGCTAGCCCTAGTCTTTTGGCATGCTTTCTAAGAAGACAGTGCTCATTTCCAGCTATACAGCAGTGTCCTGGTACCTGGTAAGGTTCTGAGTAACTGCATTATGCCTTAAGCATTGTGCGACAGGTCCTCCTGACTAATTCAAAATTGATGTTCGTATATTCCAGTGCCTTGAGTGCGGCCTGGCTATCGATGTAGATGGCTATATACTTTCCAGATATAGATCTCATCTACATTAGCTCTGCCGCTTTCAGAACAGCCAGAACTTCTGATTGGAAGACACTGCCTGTATCCGGTAGTCGTGTAGACACTCTTAGATCTGGATCTACGGTGTAGATTCCAGCACCCGTACCTTCCGCTGCGCTGTTGAGCCGTCTGTGTAGACTGCTACTTCGCAATGTTTTATTACTTTATCCATTTGCCATTCATATCTATCATAACTTTATCGTTACTATAAAGTGATTTTTAAGTAAAGTGATTTAACCCTAGAAAGGTAATCATATTTTTTACATCATTCGTCGAATCTACGAACTACTTTTATAAATAAATAAATAGATGGCGCAACATGCGGTAGACGGTGGGGTGACATAATGTCCATTGACATAATGTCCATGGACGTTATTTCGCAAACGGACATAATGCCAATGGACACTATGCCTTATTAACAAAGAGATTAAAGTCCAATCTGAAACGGTCACAAAGTCCATGGACATTATGACCGGATCAAAGTCTAAATGGACCTTATGTTATTTTCATTTGGACTTTGTGTCCGTTTCAAAAATACACAATATCCATTTTAAATTTAAAGTACCAGGGACCAGTTCATATACCTACGTTTTTTTTTATAGAAAAAGGAAAAATAAGAAAATATAACGTAAAATCACAGCATCTTGGAAATAAATTCTTTGAAGACCAAAAATTAAAAATATCGCAAAAAATATTGCTAGCTTCCAAGTCTTACGAAACAGAAAACTATTCCAATTCATTGATTCCTATTAGTCACATTTTTTCAAAGCAGAAGAAGTCTAAATTTTTTTTTTTTTGATATGAGATCAATCACCTTATCTGGATTCACAATAATATCCGAATGAACAGATATCATAGCAAGTGAACTTAACCTTGCATTCTCCATAACGCTTCGGGACATTGTTTCAATCTTTTTCATAGCTAATAAATAATAAACAGGTGGCGCTACAGGCGGTAGACACCGTAGGCGTAGCTTCATAGCTGAAAGGGTTCTTTCAAAACTAGCTGTGGTCTGGTCAGTGGAAGCGTTGCTAAAACTGTAAGCAAGAAATTTATAAGTCTAAAGTAAGTCTTGTCACATAATCAAGCAATTTCAAAACTTCGGTAGAAGGGTCACTCGACGATTTTTTGTTCGCACCAAAGAATGTACTCAGCTTTCACAGCTGACAACGAAATTGCATTATCAAAGTAACGTGTTAGCTTTTCCATTTCGTTCACTCGCTCAACTGCAGCAAGACCTATGAGAGAACAGCTTGAAACGATGATACAACGTCTTCATTGACCATGAATATGCCCCTAAGATTTTGTATTAATGAATCTATACAAGAAATCAGTATCGACTCTAAAATAGGCTTCACAAGGAGAGTTTTCTGGATTGGAATAAAGTTTGTTTCAATAAAGTTCTTCAAATATGTCCTCGGTAAGTTGGGATGCGGATTGAAAAGCCTCTCTGAAAAAATCTTCGGCATTTTCCCTAATGTCCTTAAGAGAATTCAGAATTTCTTTTGTGCGGTCGATTGCAGAAACGAAATCTAAGGATTTGTTCTGTAGGGAAACTGATAAGGGCAGCGCTAAACTGAATAGTTCTTCGTATACAATGAGGCTTACTAGGCAATGACTTTTTTGGACCGCTGCCAAAAGTGTTGATACTTTCGAAGACTTCACCCACGTTCTGCTCGTTATTTTTTCAATACTTATTGAGATGCATTTGAAGAGCTCTACAAAGGAATTAACACTGTCATGCCTTTCAATGAATTTTGTTTTACAAAGGCGTAGAAGTCGAGTTTTTCGGCTCTCTGGTGCGTGTTTTTTAATGACAGTTTTGAAAGTTACATAATATGCATTTGAAAGGTTGCGGAAGAAGTCAGCTATTTCACTAACTACACTAAGGCAATTGCGAATTGCAGGAGTTGACATGGCAGAGCAAGGTTAAAGCTATGGCTTGCACAGTGTACATACCTAGCGTTTGAATACTGTATACCTACCGGGATAGTCTCCTTATTTTTATAGATTTGATTTAAATTAAGCCCCATTACGGTCATTTCAGTTTCAGTTGCAAACAAGACACAGTTCACAACATTTTCTAGGAAAAAATGCTTCAACAGTTCCTCAGATCCAAATGGATGACCTATCAGGATCACATACCCTATATCGCACGATCGGCGTCCGCTAAGTTGAGCTACCTGTTTAGAGCAGAGAGGTACTTTAGCCCCAAGCAACTTCTCCTGCTGTACAAAGCATAGGTTAGACCAGGCCTAGAATATTGCTCCCATATATGAAGCACTTCTTACTTGACAGCATACAGAGACGAGCAGTTCGACTTATTGGAGACCCTACACTCACATCGAATTTGCAACCGTTGGTGCACAGAAGACAAGTCGCTGAAGAAAGGCTGCTAATGGTCGTCATGACCATACAGTACACTTGACAACCTCGAGGACATCAACTTTCCAAAACTCCTTCTGTTACAGGAGAAGCATAATTTGGAACTCGCTTCCTGGGAAATATATTTCCAGAAGACTACAATTTGAAGCAATTAAAGTGCAGAACTAACAGACATCTGCAAGCATCTCGGGGCGCTGCTGAAGCGTTATAGGTTCGCCTTTCCCAGGAGAAGTATTTAAAAAAAAAGTTGAGCTATCAGTTAGAAAATGTCAGTTTTTGTCTTTTGTTTAAGACTTTCGGGGGGGGGGGGGAGGGGCTTGAGGGGCTGCTTGGCTTAATGTAAGCCATGTTTGTATAGTTTACACTCAAATAATACAATACATAACTACAAACATGGCTTACACTAAGCCCCTTCCAGGATAAACCTTAAAACTAGATTGGTTAATTTTTTTTTTTGCTTTTAGTGCAGAACCCACTTATAAAAGCGTTTTTTTAGTTTTATAAACTATTATTTTATTTTTTGCTTTTTAGTGCAGTTTAATATCTACCTACATTCTTACAAAAGCGTTTTTTACTATTAGTGTTTTGTATTGTCATCAAAACTGAAACATCAGCATGCAAAATTTCAAAGTCCTAAGTCAATGGACATAGTAGGTATATATTCAACATAAATGAAAATTCGCGACTGGTATGGTTTGATTGATTTTACTACGCGTACCTACCTATACACTTTCCAAGCTGCAGATCTCAAATATAAGTATGTACTGTACATTGCATATGCAATGATTTTACATGTCTAAAAAATATTTTTGTTTATATATTTGTTTTGTTCCAAATATATTCAAACAATCACTTCAAATGAGTCTGATGATGAATTAGTGGCGTATTTCGAAATAGCTATCATTCCTACCAAAGTGACTGTGTCTACGAGTTGTTGTTAATGTAATTCTCTCAAACAATAATTCAGAGAAAAACTATTCGTTACGAGATTCGTTATGCCCATAATAATATTTTCGTTCCCCATCCCCACAAGGCTCCTAGCACTGGTTATTGATATTTTTAAATTTGGCATTGTGTTACTAAAGTCTGTTGATTTTCTGATTCGCGCTTACGGTAGGCAGGTATACTTAACTTGGTGTGATCGATCTATTGAACAGTCATTTTATAAGCACACAAAGAAACTTACGCTGTTCTCATAAAGCCCGATGTCTTGCGATGAAACAAAATTGCAAAAAGCAAATATTGAAAGCTAAAAAAGAAATAAATAATTAAATCTCGTACTTCCTCTAACCTAAAGAACTTCTCTTACCATTTTACGGTGGAACTTACATCAATCCAACAAATGTTTAAAGTCGCCACATAGTCATAAAACTTCCCAACACAAATTGCATTTTCTCTGATTTCATGTTGGATGCATATATTCATATGCATGTGTTACAGAATTTTTTGCAATTTTTTTTTTCTTTCATTAAACTAGAAATTGCAATTTGAAAACTTATTTCCATTTCCATCCCCCAACCAGGAAGTCGGTGGGTACCTGCACTCATCCACACGCCATCAGCACATTGCACATATAGCATCACAGGGAGAAGACTCAAAAAGTTGTGGCATTTTCATGTATGTAGGGACGTTAAAAGTATGAATCTCCTTGTCCTTCTACATGTTTTTTTAACACGGTCGCTGTAAACGAAAAGTGACAAAAAAGAATTCAATTTGTATTGTGCTCCGCTAACAAAATGCAAATTTGGGCAAACCATCGGCAATCAGAACAGGAGTACAGGTGCGAATGCAAATGCAAATGTAATTTAAATAATAATTTAACAAGAATTCTTCAGAGCTTCTATTTTATTTATGCAAGTAGAGAGAAACCATGCTCTGGACTATAGGTAGTATGTATTACTATACTTACGTACTAGAGTACAAATTGGGAGTGTTTTATTTTTATTTAATTAATTATTAGAAAAATAGGTCCTAAGTATATTTTTATTCGTCTTCATTGCCTTCAGTTCCCAAAATATGCATAATAAGATACTAAACAATCATGTAGATACATCTCTCATCGTGTACCCTAATTTTTGAAACGCTTATCGTCAAGACGATTGGATAAAATGACTTCATTCTTACTTTGCTTCATATAACAACATCTCAGTCGTTCATCGTCTTCGTTTTGAGTAATTTGTACAACAAGAATTTATAAGCAAACTTTGACAGATAAAAATAAACAAAATTCCATTACCTACTTTGTTTCTTTCTGGGGCCAAATTCCGCCAAAGAGAGTTTTACTGCGTAGGTGCAGTGTTGCCAGTTTGACTGTTTTCCAGTCAAATTTGACTGGATTTTTTCAATCAAATCCAGCCGACTGTTTTTTTGACTGGAGTTTTTTCCTAAAAAAAAAATATAAAAAAAATTGCACCTCCAATGTAAACCTAGTGTATATGAGATTCGCGCAGTGCAATGAAATGAACACACCCATTTTCCGCAAGCTACTGAAAGTCAAATTGAATCTAGTATTTCTTGCAGTTTGCGCAGCGTTTCTTGAGAAATGCCTTTGCATTTAATTCGGTTTGTTGTATGTTGTTTATGTTTTGAGTTATGACTGCTGTTTGCTCCAGATTTTAGAAACAAAAAATAAACACAACTCTATTTTGACCATTAGAAATACCTAATTTGCGAGATAAAAAAAATGTTGTACAAATTTTGAAATACTTACAGTGGGAGATCAAATTATTACGGCCACTGTCAAAAATATAACTTTTTGAACAAAGGCCAACAACTTTTTTGTTTTATGTTTTTTAAGCTTTATTTATTTTTTGATATTAGAAGCGACTTATTAATTAATAAAATAATGTAGTTTAATTGAAAAGAGAATAGTTAAAATAAAAAAAAATTAATATTTTGTAACATTGCCTTTTGCAGCCATAACAGCAGCAACCCTTTTTGGCATACTTTGAATGCATTTTAAGCATTAATTTTAATATTTTCGCACCTTTGCCACACTCTTCAATACTCGCTTGTTTGTAATTTTTTCTTTCCCAATTTCTCTCTTCATAAGTTCCCAAAGATTTTCTATGGGATTAAGGTCTGGAGAGTTTCCCGGCCATTCCAAAACTTCGACATTTTATTCCTGCAAAAAGGCAGTCACTCTTTTTGGCTTGTGACAAGGTGCAGAGTCATGCATGAATATAAAATTGCCGTTTTGGAACCATTCCTGAACTTGTGGCAGCATTTTCGTTGATAAGACCTGAATGAAAATTTGTTATTTTTTAAGGTGGCCGTAATAATTTAATCACCCACTGTAAAGAAGTTATACAAAAAGTTGGAAAGACTACTATATATCAAAATATAAAGAGTGGGCCAAATACAAGTTTCTTTTTAAAAATGCAATAAAATGAACAAAATAAAATTGTTCCCATGTATTATGGCTTTATTAGTAAGAGCAAACATTCCCATTAATTACGGAATACAACGTCGTTCAAGTTGCTGCCTCGGCTGGCTTCGCAGTAGCGTATTCTGTCAGTCCAATTGTCCAACACATTGTTGGTGGTTTCGGGCTGTAGCTCACGGATTGCTTGGATGATATTTGGATATTGATATTGGAAAAATTTTCCAAACTGTCAATCTCTGTGACATTGTCGTCTGTGCGCACCCTACGATGACGGGGACCAAGAGTTTTGTCCACTCCCATACAAGTCACACGAACTTTTTGCACAAACTTGCGTACAGCAGGCGCGGTGGGTGCTTCATTTCGGCCGAAACTTCTAAAAAAACGCATTGTTTGGGCTACAGAGCACTCACTTTGGAAATATTTTTTCAATATTTCCCAACGTTGCTCAAGCGTACTGACTTTTTGTAAAGATTTCGAACTGGAAGCAGCTGTCAGTGTTGAAATAACCTATGATTTAAAAAGAAACCACGATGACCCACCTATTTTTGTTTTCGAAAAAATAGCTGTTTACATTTTCGACTGTTTTTTTGACTGGAATTTTTTGTTTTTAATGTTTGACTGTTTCTTTTGACTGGATTCGGAGAGAAAAAATCCAGTCAAACAGTCAAATTTGACTGGATTTTAACATTTTCGCCTGGCAACACTAATTATAGGTACACGAAAAACAGTGGTGGGCATAAGTGTTCAGACAAAACTAAAGTTAATTCTACTGTCATAATTTGAACTTACTTTATGTATATTTTATCAATGGAAAGGTCATTTAAATTTCGTTTGATTGACACAAAACTTTCCTTAACCCATTGGTTCCTAACCTTTTCCATGTTGTTACCCCTCTGTCATATTAGGGAAACTGCTTTTACCCCCTTTTTTCTCTATATTAAAAGTGTCATTAATGAAAACAATACAGCTACATGAAAATACAAAATGTTGCCTTTATTAATTATATTATATTGCACAAAAATATACCTTCCTAAAATGTAAATACTTTTTATAAATTATGAATGATATTCAGTGTGAAGGTTGATATTGTTTTGCATTTACAAGTTTTTTTATGTTTGGTTTAGTTTCACTTAAAGCGCATCTCAAGTCATGTTCCACATTGAGACGGTTTCTGTACTTTGTTTTATTGTCACTAGAGTTGAGAAACCACTCTCGCATCTATAAGTGGTGTCAAAGGGTATTAAAAGTTTTAGAGCTCTGTCAGCTATAATACTCGGTGCCCACTTTTCGCCAAAATGTACCCAGGTCATAATTTTGAAAATCTAATTTGAAGTTATTATCCTCGCGTAGTCCGAGAAATTCTGCTTTGGCTGACACATCTTCGTCTTTAAAAATGTCATCATTAGTACAGAACGGTCTTATTATCCAAGAGTTGGACTGACGACTCTCCATGTCCGGGAAATATTGCTTCAGTGAGCATATGACAGCATATATATTATGTTGAACCACCGAATTTTGAAATGTTAATATGTCAGATTTATCATTAACCAATTGCTCAAACAGTTGTGTGAACATGGACACATCGCCAACTTGAACTCTGCGTTGGTAAAGTTCCAATTTACGAACAAAACTTGCAGCTTTATCCTGCGCTGTCAAGATGTTCGTCATATTGCCTGTAATAATATGTTTAGGCTATTAATTTCACTAAAAAAATCTGCGAGATACGCCAGCATTTCAAGAAATGTTTTATCTCTTATTTTTGAGTAAAACTCTACCTCTTTTTGTGTTTTCTGGTTCCCAAAAAACAATCCTATTTCTTCACGGAGATCATAAACTCTGTTTAAAACTTTACCTCGCGACAACCAGCGTACATCCGTGTGGTACAAAAGCGCATTAAATGTGGCACCAACTTCATCGCATAAGACTTTGAATAATCTTGAATTCGTAGCGCTGCCACGAATATGATTAACAATTTTTACTACGCAACTCAAAGTACTCATTAAATCTGGAGGAAGCGTCTTAACAGCCAAAGCGTAGCGGTGTATAAGGCAATGATAAGATAAAACTTGCGGGGCGGCTTGCTTCACGAGTGCTTGAAATCCAGAGCGTATACCCATCTGATGTACAAATGCCAACCAGCTTTGACCAGTTCAGTTCGTTTTCCTCAATGAAATCTTTTACCGTTTTGAATACGTCTTCGCCGCGAGTAGTGCAGGTAGGCAAAGACTTGCAGAACAAATATTCCTCTTTAACACGGTCATCTTTAATGTACCGAGTAAATACCAGTAATTGCGAACACGAACCTACATCGGTTGATTCGTCCAATTGCAGCGCAAACATTGAACTTTCTTTAATTTCAGATATAACGGTTGCCAAAATATCGTTACTCAGCTCTAAAATACGACTTTGAACTGTTGTATTGGAAAGTGATATTTGTTGAATCTTAGCCACATGCTGTTCACCAATAACGAGCGACACTGCATCACACAAACAAGGTTTGATAAGATCCTCTCCTATAGTATGGGGTTTTTTGTTCATAGCAATGCGATAAGAAATTTGATATGAAGCTTGCAGACACGATTCATTTGCCTTTTGTACATTTCCCGTAGAATCCAATCGTGAAGATTTCAGAACACTCTCTTTTTTCTTAAAAAAATCTATGTTTTTACCTGCGAACTCCTTATGAACTTTATCGAAATGTTCTTTTAATTTGCTCGGTTTCATGCTCTCTACAAACTTTGTTACATATAACACACTGTGGCTTTTCAATATTCCTGTCAACAATACTCGTGAAACCCCATTGTAGAAATGCTTCTTTATACGAACGTTTTTTTCCGGATGTAGAAGCCATGGCTGAAGAAGGGAAGGAAAACATAATCATAAAATACATAAAAAGACATCGCGAATTATTTTTTCTAACCAAAATATATATCTACAGTCTACAGATCTTTTTCCGCACCTATACAGAATTTTCTTTCGTAGCTCACCAACGAAAGACCAACAAGCAACAAGCGCCGTCCGCGCGATTCGTCGGTTCTACGGCTTCCTGCAGCTCAGCCTCCCGGGCTCACAGCTACCCGCTCTCGGCTCCCCCTTCGCCTCTTCCACTACTTCTGCTATTGGCCGCTCCGTACTTAAGTACTTGCGGATTGCGGTTGCGGCGTTTGCTAGATAGCAAAATTTCTTGAAGTGAAAGAAAAATAGAGACAACTGTCCTACCAGCCGCTCACCTTGCCCAACTTTCTGTCGGATTCCTGAGTATCGTTGCCGAACATGCTGACGTGAAACGAACGGGTTACTTATGTTTTCGAAGCCGCTGGAAATATGTTAGAAAAATTCCCAGAGTCCAGCGTCTATGCAAAAAAAAAAAACTACTAACTTTTGAGTAGCACATATTTTGAACACTGAGATTCGTAAAAAAAAAAAGGTTTTGAAGCAATCTAAATTACTTTTTTGTTCGATTTCGATGAGTGCACATTTTTGATTTAATTACAGTGGGTATAAAATTTATTATCTACTACCTGCCTTATTACCCCCGCATAATAGCTGTTTTACCCCCGCGGGGGTAATTACCCCCAGGTTCGGAACCCAGGCCTTAACCTATTAAGTGTCCATTGAAAATTTTTAATTTTTCTGAAAGTCTACTTTTTTGACTTTTTTCCTCGGTCTCAAAAAAAAATATTTCTTCAAACAATTCTAATTAGTGATAGTCACTAATACCTAGTCATAATAGTTTGGATTTCGGTTTATCGCCTTTGAAGAGTAAGTATGCCTTACAAACAGCGAGAGAAATTGTGGATGAATATCCGGCGCAGGGGCATAAGGCCCAGGGACATAAAGCCCAACTTTTATTTTTGGGGCTTATGTCCCACTTGGGTGGGACATAACGCCGAAATTCAATTTGGGCCTTAAGTCCCACCCAAATGGGACTTAAGTCCCATACATTTCTTTTGGGATTTATGTCCCACTCAACCTATTTCTTTAGATAAGCTTAGATAATTCACATAGATAGAAGAGCACGTACTAAATAAGTATAACGAGTACAACAGATTTTTGGCTCTGTTGTCTTGGTAAAGTTTTAAAAATGATTTATATTTACAACTAAAATACAGTTAATAGCAGTTTGCGAAAAGTAATGCAAACGAAAACCGCCACGAAGTCTTTTGGAAATAAAGGAATCATTTGCAAACGAAAACGTTTTGTTAAACTACGGCATGTCGAGGTATGATAAAAAAATTGTTTTACTTAAGAACACGATTTTAGAAAGCCAATTTGGATACACCATAATTCCTGGCATCTAAAATCGCTGAGTAAATTGAAACATTGCCTCAATCAGAACGACATTTTAAGTTGGTAGCATATTTAATGTTCGTCCATCCTGTGAATGCAGGCAATTATTAATTGTGGTGTATAATATATCCCATGCGGACAGGCACGTAGCCAGGGGGGGGGGCTTGAGGGGCTGAAGCCCCCCCCGAAAGTCTTTAACAAAAGGCAAAAACTAAAATTTTCTAACTGATAGCTCAACCTTTTTTTCCGGGAAAGGCGGACTTATAACGCTTCAACAGCGCCCCGAGATGCTTGCAGATGTATGTTAGTTTCAAATTTTGCTTGTCCTGTAACAAAAGGAGTTTTGGAAAGTTTATGCCCTCGGGGTTGTCAAGTGTACTGTATGCTCATGAGCATTAGCAGCCTGTCTAGTGGGGCGCCCAAAAGTTGCATTTCGAGGGACAATGTCTTTGAGTTCCTCGGAACATCTACCAAGGAAGTACCTCTACCTATAGAACAAGCAGAGGTCAGCGACTTGTCTTCTGTGCACCAACGGTTGTAGATTCGATGTGAGTGATGGGTTTCCAATAAGTCGAACTGCTCGTCTCTGTATGCTGTCAAGTAGGTTAAGTGAATGTTTTGGGGAAGAGCTTCATATATAGGAGCAATATTCCAGGCCTTGTCTAACCTGTGCTTTGTACAGTAGGAGAGCTGCTTGGGGCTAAAGTACCTCTTTGTTCTAAATAGGTAGCTCAACTTACCGGACGCCGATCTTGCGATATAGGGTTGATAGGTCATCCATTTGGATCTGAGGAACTGTTGAAACATTTTTTTCTAGAAAATGTTGTGAACTGTGTCTTGTTTGCAACTGAAACTGAAATGACCGTAATGGGGCTTAATATAAATTCAAATCTATAAAAATAAGGAGATAATCCCGGTAGGCATACAGTATTCAAATGCTAGGTATGTACACTGTGCAAGCCATAGCTTTAACCTGGCTCTGAAATGTCAACTCCTGCAATTCGCAATTGCCTTAGTGTAGTTAGTGAAATAGCTTATTTCTTCCGCAACCTTTCAAATGCATATTATGTAACTTTCAAAACTGTCATAAAAAAACACGCACCAGAGAGCCGAAAAACTTGACTTCTGCGCCTTTGTGAAACAAAATTCATTGAAAGGAATGACAGTATTAGTTCCTTTGTAGAGCTTTTCAAATGCATCTCAATAAGTATTGAAAAAATAACTAGCAGAACGTGGGTGATGTCTTCGAAAGCATCAACACTTTTGGCAGTGGTCCAAAAATGCGATTGCCTAGTAAGCCTCATTGTATACGAAAAACTTTTCAGTTTAGCGCTGCCCTTATCAGTTTCCCTACAGAACAAATCCTTAGATTTCGTTTTTGCAATCGACCTCACAAAAGAAGTTCTGAATTCTCTTAAGGACATCAGAGAAAATGCCGAAGATTTTTTCAGAGAGGCTTTTCAATCCGCATCCTTACTTGCCGAGGACTTATTTGAAGAACTTCATTGAAACAAACAACGCATTCCAATCCAGAAACCTCTCCTTCTGCTATGATATCTGTTCATTCGGATACTATTGTGAATCCAGATAAGGTGATTGGGCCTCCGCACACGAGACTAATTCTGCCGGCATAAAACTGATTTCGTAGGAGAGGGGACTGAAGTAAGGGGAAACAAACGGAATAAAATGTTCTGCCGAGTTTGAGCGGTTGAACAAGGCATAAAACTAATACATACACAACTTTCAAAATATTTCAATTGCGAAAATAATACTACACAATAAAAAGGGGTTCATATATATATAATTTTTCTGCCGGCAGAAATCATCCCGTGTGCGCTCGAAGTATGGTATAAAAACAGTTGCCGGCAGAATTAGTCTCGTGTGCGGAGGCCCATTGATCTCATATCAAAAAAAAATCAAGACGTTTTCTGCTTTGAAAAAATGTGACTAATAGAAATCAATGAATTGGAATATACATAGTTTTTTGTTTCGTAAGACTTGGAAGCAAGCCCCCCCCGAACCAAAATCCTGGCTACGGCCCTGCATGCGGAACATGTAATGTAAGTAGCTACTTTTTAGTTTTATTTTCTAGAAAAGGAAATAAACTTATAAAATTCTAGTCTTTGAGAATTTGAGAAAATAAAACTAACAAAATCGCGCGATTTTTTTAGTTTTATTTTCTCAAATTCTCAAAAACTAAAAAAAAAAACAAACTTATACAATTCTAGAAAAGAAAATGAACTTATAAATTTTGAGAAAATAAAATTAAAAAATTTCTCTTCTCAAACAATAACCTGCGGTATTTGTTTCGAGAGTAATAGAAACATATTACTTCAACCCTACAACCGTTGCAAGATGTGTAGTTGTAGCTGTTTTGCGAAGATAAACGAAGAAGCAATCGCTAATAAGAATAAATTAATATGTCCATTTGGCCGGCAGATAATTAAAACATATCTTTTGTTTACTTTTAAAGTTTGTTTGTTCGAAGACTAATTGAAATCCAGAATGTTTTGCTAAATAGTATTTCTTCGAAAATTTGGGAGTTATGTCCCATCTCCGACACAAAAATGTTGGAACTTATGTCCCACTTGGGTGGGACTTAAGGCCCAAATTCAAATTCGGCCTTATGTCCCACTCAAGTTGGACATAAGGCCCAAAAATAAAAATTGGGCTTTATGTCCCTGGGCCTTATGTCCCTGCACCGAATATCCATGGTATCCAATGCCAGCTTCGGTGCTTAAATTACTGATCCATGGTGGACAAGTTGCCCAACATGCGATTTTTCCTATAGGCCAGTTGACCGAAGAAGCTGCTGAGGCTAATAATAAAAACATAAAATTCTTTAGGTCAAAAAACACGAGAAAAATATCAGGAGTAGCCATCAACACTGATTTATTCAATCGATTGCTTCTTGCTTCGGATCCATTTAGCTACAAATGCAAAATGTTCAGAAAAACTTTAAAAATCAATATTAAGCGAAGACGTTTTAAAACTTTTAATTTTAAAACTTCTTTTATATTTATTCAAATTCAAATATTTTCAATAAAAATTGCGTCTTTTATAATCTTAAATGAATTTTTTAATTATGAACATTGATCACATACATGATACATACATATGAAACCACTGTGTGCCTGCTCAAAAATATTAGGCGCGTTTTTTTTTGCAATCCTATATGGGCTTCGCAAGTTTTCCATACAAATCGTTAGCCCGGATAATCATCGGGGCTTATGACTTAGCCCAGATAAAAACTGTGCTGCCAATCTACGAGTGCTTTAAATGTTATCGAAAGTGCTATCGATTATGTCATAAATGACATCTGACAACCAAAATTAAATAAAAAAAAAAAACCCAAACGTAAACAATTCAAAATAAAATAATGGAGAAAAAAGAAAAACGCAAAATTTGGACTCGGGAGGAGATACTGGGGCTGGGGAAATGAATTTTATTTGATTTTGCAGGGCCTCTGGCAGACTGAATGGTTTCGCAGCGATTCTCATGTCTGTTGGCTCAAAGAAGACCGGCCTGCGGTGCTTTTGAGCGATCTGTAGAACAGTTTCCATGGATTTAAGTGGAAGATTTGCGTCCATAACGAGGAGCCAGCGCTAACGCGTCCTGGTAGTGTGCAATGAGATCCGGACTGATGGATCGATTAACTTCCATGTTTTCAAGAACCAGCTGGCAGTCTCTGCGTCGAAGATTACCGAGCAGAGGGATGTCGACTGTCGGGGGTCTCGGTATATCCGTTGTAGATCGGAGAAAGTCGCACCTCCTGCCGGATGACTACGAGGAACCTGCCAAACGTTCTATTCGATTAAGTAACAAAACTAGTCAACGTCTCTGGAGCTGGTGATAGCTTCTCTAGTGGATTCATTGCAAGCATGTTGAAGGGCAAATCTGAAGAAGAATGCATTGCTCTAGGGCTATTTGGTGCCAACAAGGCTCTGCAGACAGACGGTGCCGTTCCGATGGAGTACTTTGACAAGGAGCCTTCACTAGACACCCCCAAATGGGAAGAACTATAGGTTAAAATTGGTGTAAATTGCTTTATTTAGACGTAAATAAAAAGTTTTAATTTTCTAAAAAAAGAAAACCTGATGGCTTTTGCTTTCTCCATCTTAGTACTGCCACCTGGAAAGCAAACTCGTAATAGTAAATTGTGAGATCAAGAAGATGTGTGTACACTTACAGTTTAACGACCTTGTCCTTTCCTCCGGAAGCAACTCTAGCCCCATCTGGTGCCCAGTCGACGCCAAAAACTTCGTCAGCGTGACCGGGAAGCTCTTGCGCCATTTTCTTGGTCTGCACACTCCAAACTAATAAGAAAAAACAGTAATTAGATTGAATAATTTGCCCGACCAGTAACAATTTACCTTTAAGCGTTGAGTCTTTGCTTCCGCTCACAATAAGCCGTGAATCAGAAGACCAGACTAAAGTGTACACCGCCTGAACATGTCCACGGAATGTTGTAATGAATGTTCCATTGGGCGCGCCACAGACGCACTGATTTGTCGAACGATGCCGAAGCAATAAATTTTACATCTGGGGAGTACTTGACGTCGTTGACGACATTCTGATGGCCAGTCATGCGTTCGATACACTTGCTCTGATTTGATTTCCAGAGGTGGAGCGTGAAGGCATCTGAGCACGAGACAAATGACTTGACGCCATCGGGACAGATTTTGTCGTAGCGCTGTTGAGCTATATCCTTCAATTCTTTCTCTAAAACGGGAAATGGTTCAGCGCATGTTTGCAAGGATAAGGAGTGGAAAATTACTTGGAATTTCTGCATACGTCTTTTTCTTGTCCATGACTGGATGAAATGGGCCCGTGCGGAGAACATAGTCTGTATTTAACGTAATGTAATTTACCCAGTGAGCATGCCCGGTAAAGGTTCTGCAAAGAACACCATCTGCGGCACGCCACATTTTTACAGTACGATCCTTTGACGAAGAGTATATCAACCAGCAACCACCCCATCGCACTGAGCTTACCGACATTCCGTGTCCTATAAAAGGAAAAATGTTGGTTTATTTCACATGTCACAATAAAAATAAAGACAACTTACCAAGAACAGTATCCGCCCAAATCCTAACATCTCCATCCGAACCAGCGCTGGCCAGCTTACGACAATCGGGATTCTGATGGTATGGCTCCCAACACAAGCCGTTTATCCATTTCTTGTGCCCAGTAAGGGGTTTTCCCAGCTGTTTGCCACTTTCTGGATCCCAAATGAGAATAGTTCCAGCTTTGCACGCACTTGCCAATTTTTTACCAGCAGGCGACCATGAAACACACAAGACCCATTGCTTGTGACCAGAACATGTGAAATGTGGTGTCTCTGTACTTAGATCCCACAATCGCACCGTTGTGTCACCAGAACCAGTAGCCAAATGCTGACCGTCTGGACTAAAACTGATCGAAACTACTGCTTCTGCATGCCCGGGCATAGAACTCGTACATCTAGTAACCGGGCGCACCTTAAACACTGCTTGTGGTTGGTAAACTATGTCGATGACATTTTCTGTGTCGATTGTTCTACACAAGTTCCAGAGTATTGACTGGATATCCGACTTGTTAGGTATATTGCAATTTGTGTAGTTCTTCTCAAAACTCCTGAGGCTGCACAATTCATTCACTGATACACTTCACTTTCAAAATATTTTAATGTGCCTACCCGTGTGTTCTCGCTATTTATCATTTTATTAGCACAAATTAAACAAACAATGAAAAATAAAATCTAAATTTTCCGTACGGCAAATTTGTCAAGACAGAAAAAAAACAGCTGAAATGTCAATTGTCAATTAGGATAGTGCTGCCAAGTCACAGTACAATCGAACAGTTATCGAAAATTATCTAAGCCTATATAGGATTGCAAAAAAAAACGCGCCTATTAAGAACTTCGGATAGTCCCAAGCTAAATGATGATTGTACCAAACCAACTTCGTGGTCCTTATCAACACCTTTTTGATATCAACCCTCTGCAAGAAAACGCAAACAACCTGATAGTTTCACAATGGGAGGGATCGCAAATTTTGGTTTGGACAGGGGCAAGGCGTTGGTAAGCAAACACATACAGCAAATATTTGAACGCTGGTTTATTTATTATTATAATATAATATTGATGAAATTTAAAAAAAATAACACAATATGAATAAAATATAAAAGAAACAAAAAAATGCAAAAAAAAGATTGATTCTTACAATGGTTCGTGCAACTCCAAAGGATTTTACGTATCTCGCAAGTGCCTTCTAGTAACTCGTTCCTGATTATTTTGCTCAAAATAACAAACAAATTTAGACTTTACTTTATTTTATTTTCCAAACTGTCAAAACACATGCTTATTAGGTGTGTTCGTCAGTGTTCGAAATGTCACTGCCGATTCGAAGTTTGCATTGCAATAGCTTTTAGAATTTCGGGCGGTCAGAATTTCGCCAGGTGAAAAGTTTTTCAGTCGAAGCTCACAAAAAGGCTGAATGAATTATGGGATATCTGGACCTGGAGTCCAGATAATCAGCAGAATTACTCCAAACTTGGATTCCATAAAGTAGACAGCGAACGGTGGTTTTTTTCGTCTGAGACTAAGAGCACTGTTTAAGAGAAAACGTGTATGTCTTGTTAGCAGTGTTGTTAGGACTCTCTCTTAATTTTTCCCACGAAACGTTGTCATTTTTCCCTTTTTTCCCTTTTCACCGAACTCAAATTCCCACCAAAATCCCACGATACATTAAAATGGAAAAAAATTGTTTAATTAATTTTTATTATGTTAAAAGAAAGTCACAATGGCCGCGTTGCATTAATCGCTAAATGACTAGCGGCATGCCACACTCCATACTTATACAAAAACTGACATTTCAGCATTTGCACTAGATCTCTATCACATATTGTGAAATATCCTTTTCTGCGAAATATTTTAATCTAGCGCAAAATTAACTGAATAATTTCGAGGGATAATGTCTTTGAGTTCCTCGGAACGTCTACCATGGAAGTACCTATAGAACAAACAAAGGTCAGCGACTTATCTTTGTGCCCAACGGTTGTAGATTCGATGTGAGTGTAGGGTCTCCAATCAGTCGAACTGCCCGTCTCTGTATGCTGTCAAGTAGGTTAAATTAATGCTTTGGGGACGAGCTCCATATATGGGAACAATATTCCAGGCCTGGTCTAACCTGTGCTTTGTAGAGAAGGAGATGTTGCTTGGTGTTAAAGTACCCCTTTGCTCTAAATAGGTAGCTCAACCTAGCGGGCGATATAGGATATGTGGTCCTGCTATGTGATTCCTGAATTGACTGTAACTCCTAGAAGGTGCATTGAGTCCTAGGGATGGATTGGAAGGTCATCCATTTGGATCTGAGGATCTGTTGATGCATTTTTCCTAGAAAAAGTTGTGAGCTGTGTCTTCTTTGCATTAAATACAACCAAGTTTTCTGTTCCCCACTTCAAGATTTTGTCCAGATCATCATTTAGATAACTAAAATAATAAGTCCGTATCACCCTAGGTCTAGCTTCTCACATAACAAATTATGGCACAAAATACATTTTTGATGCTCATGAAAATTAAGTAATCATAACTCAAACTGGTTCTATTCCAATCCCAACTGATAATTGTTGTGAATTGGAATAGCTTTGATGAAAAATCACAAAAAATTATTTTAACACTTGTTTTGTCAGTTTCCTGAAATTCCCACGATTTAGGTGCTTTTTTCCTTTATCCCACGGAAGGCTTTTCGGACATCGAAAATCCCACAAAAAGGGATAAATCCCACGATATAACAACACTGCTTGTTAGGCTCTCATTAAGGTAACAGCTTTTATCAGATTCAATGCCCAGATGTTGGAGACGTAATTCGGTTGCATTTTTCTTCCGGTAGTTTGCTGCTGACATCAGAACAGCGTTTCGCTCTACAGAGTTGCTGAATTTCAACACAATGGGAGATGTAGCGGTGTTATTATTGTTGTTTCGCGTTTTAGTGCGAAAAATATTTTGTAAGAGAGGCGGCTTACAATCAATAGTGTGACAGAGTTGAGCAAATAGACTTTTCAGGTTCTCATTTGGGACTGCAGGTATTCCGAAGAGCACTGCATCGCACGAAACTTCCTTCTTTTCGAAGGCGTTACACCGCCGTTGAAGAACTGCAATCTCGGCATTCTGTGTTTGTATTGATGTGTTAGTGTCTTTCTCTAGCAGATCGATGCGATCAATGATTTTTTTCTTTAATTCATCAAATCGCTGATTCCAGATAGCGTTTAGTTCATTCATTTTGCACAGAAATTCACTTTGCATTTTGGAGATTTCCTTAGTAAATCCGAGCTGCAATAAATCAGCTTGTTTATTGAGATGTTCCTCTAAAATGTTGGTGGTGAGGGGAGCATTGCAATCACTCAGCTGTATTATTGCTGGTGAAGCTGACTGAACGGCTTGTGTAGGTGTTGATGACAGGCCTTTTGCTGAGGTTGCTCTTGGTCGTAGGTTGGGAGCAGACATTTTAAGAGAATTGCGGTTCGGTCGGTGGTGGCAGTAGGGCAATGGCAAGGTAAAATGAAATATAGTATATTGACAAGAAACTGATTTTGGGCCAGAAAGTTAATTTAGTTAAATAAAAGGTTGATATTGAGATTTATTAACACAATGACCGGATCAAATGTTTCAAACCACTAAGTCTTTAGGCTTTTTATAAGTTTATTATCAACTTCACACACTATTTTAGCTCACTTTAGCTGGACGATTATTAAAACGCGTCTATTCTTGCTTACTCAGCATTCTCTTGAACGAATTTTTAAAATCGGTCATGAGCATGTGCGCGCATTCTGAATGCCCTTCGTTCAAGTGATAACACCACCCCTAACCACAACTGCAATCGAAGAAATAATTTTTTCGCACTTGGCCAAATAAGATATATTTTCAATTTATTAGGTATATCTCATCCTTTGGATGGACCAGAAAGTGAATGTTAGCTCAAAATGGCAAGTTAAGCGTTGTAAGGTCAAAATAAAAATGTTTTCACCCCCTTTTTTCCAACCTTATAGGACGAATTTCGGAAAACAATGAATCAGGCATGTAATAATTTTAACTTGTCTATGAACATGCAAACTTTCAAGTTCATACGGCTAAGGGTTCGTGAGACCATCTTACTCCCCGCTACCTCTTTAATCGTCAACAATTCTCACCCACCATAAGGCCTAATTTGGCCACAAATCTTATCTATAGATACGAGCGTACTGATGCCACTTACATTTTTTTTGTGGATACAATTTTTAAAGAATTTTTGGAAAGTTTTGGATCGAGGAGAGTAAAATCATGATGAGGGGAGTACAATGGATGCTAGGAGAGTACGAATACTCCCTTAGTACTCATTTCGGCAGTCCTGACGAACAGACGGAGGTTGAATTTTATAAAGAAGTATGGATATGGCATATGGATAACCTTGTAAAGTAATATTTTATTGTCATTTGATAAAAGTGATTTTCGGTTAATAAATGGGCCAATTTCACAGTGGCAGCTTAATCCTGGGTTTAGGATTGAACATAAAACTTCGCTTAAGTATTTTTCGTCCATAGTCCATAGTTAAACTTGGTTTAGTAAGACCACCAAATGAGTGTCATTGTGAACCATTTATCATAAATATACAAACCTGGTGACTGTATGCGAATGTGTGTGCCAACTAAAACTATGAGTGTGCGTGGAAGCGAAGCATGTCGGTGTTGTTGCATGCTCAGTGTCAGATCAGAGAGTATTTCCACCAATAACAAAGAGATAATATGACATTTCTCTTGAACAGCATTGCCAAGCATAATTATATTGTTGCCTATTTAGGTTTTCTTCAGAGTATTTTGGGATAAATATTGTATTTATTGTATAAATATTATCTTATTGCACTTGGCAATTATGTATTCTCGGTGGCTTAACTTTATGCATTATTTAAGTGAAATTTATCGTTAAACCTACACTGTGGAAACCAAATTTGTGTTAATCCTGAATTTATCCATGGATCGACACTTAAGCTCGCAGATTGAAATCGGGTATAAACGCCTTATAATCTGCCATGGTATAAGCCCTTCATTTAATAGATATTAGTTGATTGGCGGGAAAAAAGCAAGCTTTTCTTTTTCTGGTGAAAAAAAAAATTGATTTTTTTTTATTGCTAGGTATTAGAAAAAATATCTTTATTTACTTAGTCACCTGTTAAAAGGATCTGTAAAGTTCCAAATCAATTTCTATAAAATAACCGAAATAAAATGAAGTGAAATGAAAAAACTATGAAGCGTGAATTGACGTTATATTATTTGTTCAGCCAAGAACGTGCTAATTACACAAACGACCTTGCAATTGCAACGCAGTAAATAATATTCATCAGTACCTACCGACCTCATGTGGAGTGGAGGACAATATTTTAAAACAAACTCTATTGTTTGATTCGGTCGACGATTTATCTTCGGTTCAGACTAAAGTAGGTGACATTATATCATGTAGAGAAGAAGGTCATCCGCTCGGTCTATCTCTATTGTCTATGCTTGCGCTTGGTGATGTTTCTGCTTCCAACCAGAAGAGGAGAGTGCTTAAACGTTTCTCCATTGATAATCCATTGAAGTAGTAGTACTCCTGGGACAATGACAAATCTTCGCATTTATCTTCCCAGGAATCGGTGATATATTTCAAGATTCAAGATGTTAAAAGCGGAAGCTCACTTCACGACATAATATATTGATTTCTTTTAAAGCAGATAAAAGATTACAATTGAAATCTGAGTTGCTGCAAGGACATTAATACCCTTCGTAGTGACAACGATGCGAGCTATTTTGTGTGTTCATGATGCTGTGTTCTTGTACCTACAAACACAGAAGCAAGAGCAATTTAAACCCATCTAGGTATACGTATACTATACCCCAATAACATCGATGGCATTTCTCTTACAGATACGCATCTATGTCCCAGACTGTGACGCTTCCAGCCACTGACAGAAAGTGTTTGAACTTCGGCCCCATGCAAATGTTAATACCCCTTGATAAACTTTACCACCAGATGCATGCAGCTGCTCCTAATCGCTTGCTAATCCCGACTGGAATCTTGTTTCAATTATCGATGTACATTAGTTAATTATTTCTTCATTGATTCGGAAGCAATACGCAGCAAGCATGCACCCAGCCAATCATCAATCAAGGTGATTTGTTTTATCTCAACCTGTCAATGGTATCACTTCAGTTAGGATGTGTGGTGTAATCAATCACACGCTCGTTGGATTTTGTCAAGTGTGGCAAAAGGATTTATTCCCAACTGTGTTCGCTCATGTGTATACGTTTGCTTGTGCTTCTGTGCGACACATGAAGTAATAGCGATGCTCTGTAAAAATACCAACAACGACTCGAAACCCGAGTCAAATTCTGCAGATCTCTATCTATTTGGAAGAATTAAAAATGTCAAACATAAGGCCTCTCTCTCAATCAAAATTACTTCGATATGAGAAAGTATGGAAACGTATTTTGATTGGCATTAACTTCCGATTCATTGAAAACTTATTGGCGTTCAATATAAAATTGACTATCACAAAAATGGTGTCAAAAGATGTGACAAGTAGGATACGTGTGACCTGTACACTATACGAAGCGAACATTCTCGGGGGTGAAAAGGAAGATTTTATTTCTGATTCAAGGCGGCACACATTTTCAAGAAGCGTGCAAACACGTGCTTGCAAGCTCGTGGTAAATAAATGAAATAGAATTTAACCCATTCATGGGAGTGAAAGTGAGATAAGGGAAGGGGTTTGTCCGGCAGTATAATCTACGATGTTGTCGCGTTGAATTGTGATGTTTTCCAGTCGATATTTTCAACTTTAAATAAAAGAAATACATTTCATCGTTATATATAGTTTATCAGCCAAATAGATTAAACAAATTTTCAGAATTGATGCTAGCACAATTAAAAGCCCCAGAGAAATGCAAATTGGTGAATTCTAACAAATAACAAACTTATCTACCCATATATATTATTTGCTGAATCTATCCATGCCTACATTTATTATAATGTATCTATTATAAAAGAGCGAATAATGGCGAAATTATATGCCTCCAAAAGTCGTAAGAATTATTTCACCAATTTATGAAATTAAATAAAATGTGCAGGCTATAGGCTATTTATCTGTTTAAAAGTACTGCATTTTTCATAAAACAAAAAAAAAGATTAGCTATGTTTTCGAGTATATTTTATGAACGCATATAAAAATTATGTAGACACATTTTTAAATTTAATAATGAGCATTGAGAAGTGTCAGTCCATTTTCGTGGCTTGTTTTTAAATCCTTAGAAATTTAGCCTTATGTCGATTGTAAAAATGTGACCCTGAGACCACTGTCTCTTTACAAATGTAGCAATAATAGAGATTTACCAAAACGTAACAAAAAAATGATTCTTGTACCTACAAGGTGCGAAGATTCCTGAAGTTCCGGCGGACAAAACATTTTATATGACAGGAGGAGTCTACATATTCTTACCATTTTGCCCTCTAATTTGGAGGTGCTGCCACTTAAATCGCTATAACTTCTAAACTATTATAACACAAAAATATTTTTGTTCATTTTGAAAAGAAAATTTAGTAGCGCATACAAGTCCTAAGTACTTCGGGTACATCTAAAAAGTTGGACTGCTTAAACTAAAAATTATGAAAATTTGCTGTTTAAATTTTTTACAATGCTTTTTTCTCTAAATGTTTACTTCATAATTTTTTTTTTTTTTTTTTTTATTTGAATGTTTATACTGGGAAATTTCCTAAAAATTATCTATGTTAAGCAACCGTTCGTTAAAGGTATGGTTGAGGAATGAAGTTACCCCGCTGCTACTGTGATAAGGTGTTCCATCTTCTTGAAAGAACATCGATCTTTTCTAAACAAGAATAAGAACATCTTCAAGTGAAACATCCTTTAATCTTCGTCGATTCGACAAACATCAAATTTTAATTTTATTCCGATCGCATCTTCTCTCCGTGTCACACCAGCCATCTGTAAAAGAAGAAGTCTTCTAGTTTATGGAATTTCGTCGAAAAAACTGTTTGTCAAAGTCTTGGTTTTATGGAAAAATGGCGCCACTGTTAGTTGAAATGACGAAGATTAAATTCTACGTAACTTTTAGTGTTCGATTCGCGCTAATATTTAAAAAAAATTCAACCAAAATTAACGAACAAATAGAAATAGAAGAGGGCAACGGAAATGCAATAAATGTAAAGAAAAGCGATCATTTTTAAAGGCTTTTACTTAACTTCGTGAAAAATTTGTTGTGTCAAAATCTTGCAAGTCAAATTTGAACCACTTTCTGTAAACTTAGAACTTTTAAATTTTACATGCTGGTTGGGTTGTGAAGACAATGCAATATTTAGAAAGAATTTTTGGATGATCCATTAGCCGTATTAACTTGAAACTTTATATGGCAACAGATAAGTCAAAACTATTACATACCTAATTGATACTTTGTACCGATTCGTCCTATAAGGGTTGAAAAAAGGGGGTGCAAACTTTTCTATTTTTACCTTACTACGCTCAACTTGCCATTATACTCATACATATATGTAGGTCAATTCAAAAAATCCTTTTAATTGTTAAGCAATACTTCACCGAGTATTTTGAGCGAACATTCATCTTTCTAGTCCATCCAGAGGGCAAGATATAATAATTTGAAAATAGATCTTATTCGGCTAAAAGCGAAATCTCGATTGCAGTTGTGCTTAGGAAGGGTAGTTTTATTTGCGTTCTAAAAATTGAATTGTCACTGCGGCGGGCATTCAGAATGTATGCTCATATGTATGGCGTAGTTGAATTTGATGTAGGGAAAGGATATGGATCAAACAAACTATGTACATATGTACGTACATAGGAGTTTGTGCGTAAATAGGTAGGTATGCACATACATGTATTATGCATAGCATAGTGTTAGCCAAGATACATTTATTTTTAAAAAGAAAACATATCTAATATCCCTATATTCGTGGATAAGGTAGTGGCGAGGTAGTTGTCAGCAATTGAAAGATCGATATGATCTTATTTATATACCTGCTGCCAAAAGGAGAAATTTTGGAAACTTCAAAAATCTAGTGAATATTGGAGATTGGCTTAAGCAAAGCTAATGCCGGTATGCGTTTCCTTTCGACATACAATGGAGATTTAAAGCTGCTGTGAAAATATTACCTAATGCTTAGGATTTAGAAATACATAGGGTGAATGGGGCCATCTCGCCATTCCGACCGGTATCATTTCATAAGCAACCAGGCGAAGTCATATATGCCACTGGTTGAGAATTATTGATCAATTCATTACTAGTTGGCCCCAGAAGCCATAGTTCGGTAGGTACCTACTATTCGGCGGGTTGCCTCAAAGACAAATTGTAGTAAGAAAATGTCATACTAGATACAACCCTTATGCGAAATAAAAAAAACCTTCGTAAAAGTGAGAAATTGCTATTTCTCGACATTGTAACAGAACTGTTCGATAATTCCGAATCGAACGCACTTCGAGGAGATCAATACTCGATATTACAGACTTTTTTTTTGTTAGCCGTGAGCCGTTATCCGTTTAAGTTAAAGGCTAGTAATGTTTGCACTCATTTTGAAATAAAACTTGGACATAGTAAAACGCTATTACATTATAGGTACTCTTGTTAAGACCAAATAAAAGTAAAATATATAGCAATAGCTGTTAAGTACTTATCGAAAGTGCAGATTTTTTATTAAAAGGCAAACCAAAAGTGTAAAGGCAGTCTAGAATACCAAACATTCAATCAGTTCGGTAGTTTTCTACATTTATAAGTTTTCTTGCCCTATTGTTCTATTTTCACCATCCTTGGACCTACTCAAACACACGCATGAAATTTCATCAAAATTGGTCCAGCCGTTTAGAAGGAGTTCGATTACAACACACGAACAGAAGAATCATTTCAGTTAAGCTATATAATCCTTTAAGATAAGATTCCTGTGGCCAGTACCACGAAGCAACAAGTATTGTTAAACCGTAGCAATTTATCGGAGCAATATGTTAAAATGCTCCAATTCCACAATACTTGTTGTTTCGTGGTACAGGCCCCTGAAGTCTATTTTTATAGGTAGTGCTTCAAAGTAGGTGACCTCTAATTTGTTAAAATGTTATAACTTCAAAACAATTATAGGTACAAAAATGGTTTTATACATTTTGAAAAGACAATTTAGTAGCGAATACAAGACTTAAACACTTCGGGTACAACTGTGCAGCTACAAAAAAGTTATGGCTCCTTAAACTCAAAATCTTTTGTTACATTTTTTTACTTAAAATGCTTTTTTCTCAAAATTTTTACTTAATAAATTTTTATTCTATTTATGAAATTTTTATCCTTGAGAAATTTCCTAAAATTATGTTAAGCAAGTTTTTAACGTATGATCAACAGAAGTTGTAGTAAAAGCCGTTTTTTGTCAGACAAAAATTTTAAGTAAAAAAATTAAACAACAAATTTAAGCAGTAAGGTCACACTGGTATCCAGGGAAATGAGATCGCTGATGAGCTTGCCAGGCTGTGTTCAGAAGAAACTGTCTTAGGACCTGAACCTGCCTTGGGTCTGCCTGCATCCGTGGTTAGGTCATCCATTGATACTTGGGTTTCTCGTGAACACGACTGTCGATGGCGTGACTGTGCTGGGTGCACAAACGACTGCGTCCGGACATCTCCAAAGGCTCCGCGAGAACCGACTGATACTGATTGTGGGCGTTCTTTCGGGCTACCAAGCTTTTGCCAAACATTTAAATGTATTGGGCTTGAGCGACACCACCATCTGTCGAGGATACAGCGGAACACTCCATATGTACCTAGTTGTCCTGCCTTTGCTCGCATCAGGTGACGGATCTTTCGGGCTGACGTGGTGAGTACCGAACATGAAGCTCATTCTCATCTTTCTTCGAATAACGGGAAAACTAAGTACACTAAAGTAAGGTGTCTGTTTGGCAGTACAATGGACCATTAGTTGTGTCTGAGTGCTCCAGCGGATAGCAGCATGTGCATGGTATATGCATGGAGGAGTTCAAAAATTAATTCGGCAAATTAATCCAAAAGCTTTGTTTACGCCATCCTTTAAACCTTTGGGGGGAGCACCCCTTCGAGTACAACATTTTTTGGGACAGTTAACAGATTTCAGACATTTTTCTCAGCATCTACGCATCGTTAAGATATTCTCATAAAAAATGTAGGTGTTTTAGTCAAGAGACTTTTAGACACTAGATGGGGCGCTCATCACGAGGTTGTTAAGCCGTGACGATAGTTTCAACTCTTGAACTCCTTTGTGATCCTCAAAAGGAATATTTGGATACAAGAGGTGCTGCAACCATACTCTTATCTGCTGTATGCGACTTTACGTTTTTGTGTTATCTTTCTGAAAATGAAAAAAAAAGCTAGAACAATTTTGGAAAAAATGCCTGAAATTGTGGAAAGATTGCTAGAAAAGTCAGGCCTTTTTTATAGGAAAGAAAGCCAGACTTTTGTATGAAAAATGTTCTGGCATTTTTTCCAAAAAAAATTCTAGCGTAATTTCCTCTGGCGTAATTTGCGGGAGCAGCCGTAGGTAGCACGCCACATATACATGTAGCACTGAGGTCATTTTGACATCATGCCCTGTACAAGCTCTCTTTGTGCACTCTCTGTTGATGTCAGAGCCACATATGTGGTGTGCTACACCATGTACTAGCACCTTTAAACATATTTTATTTCTACCTTACGGTTACGACTTATCTGAACATATTGAATTGCCAGAATTATGTTGATTCATCAACTTGCCAGTCATTATATAGCATGAACGAAAATCAGTTCATGTGAATGACCGAGAATCATTTAGCAAGCGGTTTTGCTTTTGACAAGTCGGTCGTTGGCATCCTCAAGCTTCGCAGGCATTTCCTGTTACTTTTGACGGTTTGCAGGCGCATGTCACTCCTCCGAGTGCCGAGTGCTCATCCAGGGTATGATGTTGTTAAAAGCACACCTTTAATACATACATGTTTGTATAGTTTTATGTCTAGAGTTCCTAGAGTTCCTTTTCTACCATGATTTTGATCTTCCGTCTTCCTAATCACTGTAGCGTGTTCCAGGCGGAAATCATGGCGTCAAGGGGGCCATGTCATGGCTGCGGTATAATGTAATATCCACTAAGGATATCGTCATTTTTATCGATGGTCAAGCAGCGATTTAATCCCTGGATTCGGTCATCTTCAAGTCCAAAACCACCCTCAATTGCCGCTTATCTCTTAACGAGATGACGGAACATTTCAACATACACCTTATATGGGTGCCGGGCACAATTGTATCGATTGTACCGGAAAAGGAGAATCTCTTCTGCCTCTCGCTACGCGTAAACTTTTAATTTAACAAAATGCGGTAAGCAAGCCACTAGTCGAAGCGAAGGTGGTCAAACTGCACCACGTGCTCCATCACGAAACAGATCTGGCCCATGCTGGATCTTAAGCGCTCCAACAATTTTGTAAAACAAAAAAGATCCAACATAAGCATATTAGTAGGTGTCATCACGGGACATTATTGGGAGACATGTTCTCAGGCTGGGCTTCCCTTCCAATGATTTCTGTACAGGCTACATGGACGAGGAGGAGGAAGAGACAATTCTTCACCTCCTATGCACGTGTCCAGCTCCAGCCTTTTCAGCTCGTAGAAATTTATATATCGGAGAATACTTCTTGGACAATTTTGGCGAACTCGCATACATATACCGTATAGGTTAGGTACATATATGTATTCTAGTTCTAGACAACAAAAATTATATCTCAGCATTATACCTACCTACCGAAAATATTCAACATAGAAGATTCGAATATTTCAATTCATTACTTAACATAACATGATTTAATTGTGTTAGATACCCGATGCACTGTATAGTATACCATAGGAGGTGGAAAACTGGAAACAGCTGAGTGTCGTTGTTTATGTATCCACGAAATAGAGAGCATTTTTTAACTTCGATTTCATTGCTTATTGGATTTCCTTGCTCCAAGCTAATTTATCGTATAGTTAATCAAAATACAGTAGACGCTCGATATACTGAACTAATAAAATCAAGGCATGTTCATTATTTCGAAATTGTTCACTATTTCAAGCGAGAGTTTTAAAGTGTTTACAAAAGCTTAATTTGATATAGATAAATATAATTTTGTTTTTTACTTTAGTTTTTTTTTAATTCATCAGTTAAAACTAAAAAAAAAACAACAATAAAACATAAAAGTTTTTATTGCGAAACCCTCAAATAACAAAAAAAAATATCAATCTTAAAAAGCACAGAGATAAACACAGCAACACATTTTTTCAATCACCCCTATCGGCAATTCCGAGGGAAAAAATTTTCCCCCGAATATTTTTTGTTCCCGGGAATTAAATCTACCCATCGTAAATTTCCATCGGAATTTTTTTCCCCGGGAATCAGAAAAGTACTTTCGAAAATATGTTCGAATGTTTTGACAAGAGAGGGAGTAGAGTTTTAAAAAAATAAAAATAATATTTTTGATATACATTTATGTATGTAGTTACAAGTGCGCATTTTTTTATTAGCGATGGAAGAGCATGAGGAAGTGAAGAGGAAGATTTACGTAGAATCTTCTGACCTTAAACAGACCAGCACCAGATATCTATATCGGATACCAGATAGCAGATACCAGATATATAATATAGGTGAAGAGCTAGTGGAGACCTTTAATAGAAAGCCGTCAATTTATTAAACTTTCAGTTGAACTGATGTTCTACAGTGCATTTAGACATCAGTCTAGTATTCAGGTGAGCTTTCAATTTATTCGTGATTAGCCGAAGGTTAGAAGATTATGTCTACTAAAACTGACAGCTGAACTGAAAACTTGTGGGAATTCCATCAGTTTCAGTTTCAGTCAGACGCTTGAATTTTTGCATTTAGACACGAGTTTAACTGAAAACTTAACTGATAGCTCAACTGAAACTGAAATGATCGTCTAAATGGGGCTAAATGTGGACGTTAATAGAGAGTGCCCAAAGAGAGCTTGTACAATGCATGTAGCCATTGGGACCATACACTGACGTCAGTGCTACATACGTATGTGGCTTGCTATATGCCGTGTACTAGCACCTTTACCCGTGACGGCTACCAGGTTGGAGAGGGAAACGACCACGAAGTTGGATTAGGCCAATCATCTATTTCCAAAATGCTTTGCTTTTTTGTTTTGCATAAATTCATTTGCTACATCCGGATATTTTTCCATATGATTTAGAATAATCTGTAGCTGTTTTGTGTTTGTTGTATTTGACCTTCATTACAACTGACAATATACATTGCTGCTATTAAGCTAAAGTTCCCTGACGAAATGCCAGCGGAATATTTCAGGGAAAATTACGGTAATATTTCCATTGGAAATTTTTTCCAGATAGCTATTTTTCCGACTGAATTTTTTGTTTGATTTCGAAATCATTCACGATACCTATTTTGTGAAAAAGGGAAACATTTCGGGGGAAATATTATTCCCGATAGGGGTGAATAATGAAAGAATTAAAATTTTGAAAAGTAATTTGTCACCTTCATTTGTGTCTTCTTTAAATTTAATTGCACAGCTTCTTCTTGTAAGAGTTTCATAACTAAAATATCAGAAAAAAACACACAAATGAACGTTGACATGCAGGCGCATTGCAAAACTCAAACATTTGTCGTTGAATTTTACGAAAAAAGGCCGAGTTCACTATATCGACATTACCATAGTTCACTATTTAGAGTAGTCTATGTAAAACTTTGGTGGTTCACTATATCGAGCGTCTACTGTATCTGAATATAGTCCTCTTTGGTGGATATAGGTACATGCATATGTACTGCTCGCAATAAAACTTCGTCCGATCGATGAAATCCAATTCAAAAAATTCATTAGATATATGCTTTTTTTTAACTCTCCCTTTGTCAGTTTAGTTGAAAACAAACAAAACCCTTCGCCCTCTCCAGTTGTTGTTATCACAGCAATTTCTCAATTTACAAAGTTACAATCGTAACTAAATAAAAATCAGTTTAAATTGAGTTTTTAATTAAATACTTTGCCAAAGTGTTATAAAATGTTTGTAAATATATGTATATTCTATAGATACCTATACATACGAAGCCGACTGTATACTGTATATCGGCTTACGAAAATGGAATCTCTCGCCCATAATATACCTACACACATTAAATTAAGTGTTGGCAAATGAAAGCAAACCATCAAAAAGCACCAATAGCATTGCTGGCACAGCTTTGGTTCAACTTCTACTCGCAGATGCTGTCTCCTCAACCACTGCCACAGCGAGTCAGCCAGAAGGAAAATTTTTAATGGACTTAATTTAAAAATGCACTTTTCCCGAAGTGTGACCTGAGAACTTAATTGCAATTCTATACGTATAGTATCGGATTCGGATGGAAAGGAAATCCGATTGATGAATGAGGGTTTTCTACAAAAATAAAAATCACAGATTTATTGGAAACAAAAATAAAGTCTGCAGCTCAGAAGTTTTAAAACTTTGTTGCCACAGTAAATAAGAGGTCTTTCATGTTAATTGAATTTGGTAGTTGGTGATGGTGCCCCTGCCCACTCCACTCACGGAATGAGTGTAATTTTCCATATAGGTACTTTGCCTTGTTAATTTGTTCGTATATTTTTTATTTTTATAACCTGAAAATAATAATCACTGCGGAATAATTTAAATTTGGTTAAATGTGTTCAATAGTCAGAATGGCTTGTGGACTGTATTTATCTGCTTACGTTGCTTCTATATAGTGCTCTGAAATAATTATATGTATATCTTTTTAAGCAAGAGAAAAACGGTTTATATTGGCAGTATTCACAAATCTAGTTTGGTAAGTGTGACAGCTCTCAAAATTCATGTTGCTTACTTTTCATTGGGCAAAACTGGTCACGTGATCAGTTTTTTTCAGTTGACGTCTTTCTTCGCAACACCGACCAATCTAGATCGCCTTTTAAACCCCCATGGCCATTCTGGTAAGTGTTTGAATAATTGTGCATCTATTACGGAATCAAGGGATACTAAAATGAAAGTAATAGCTCTAATAGTTTTCCAACAGGACGTGTGAACGTTTCACATTTACCACATTTCCTGGTAGCAAGCAAAATAAAATTTTACATTCACACGTCCTATTTAAAAACTACTAATGCTATCACTTTTATTTTAGTATCCCTAGATTCAGATAAGCATTAGCTAAAAGATAGCATATATCTTGAACTATTTGCTGCTCGGTAGGAATTTTAAAGCACTCAAGTGTATTCCGTTTTTTTGTATACGAAAAGGTGCAATTTGCTTATTCAAAAGTGGCTTGGAATTTTAAACTAATACCTCAACCACTTCAAGATATATGCTATCTTTTAGCTAATGCTTATCCGAATCTAGGGATACTAAAATGAAAGTGATAGCATTAGTAGTTTTTAAATAGTTTAAAATTAAAATTTAAAATAGTTAAAATTGGTAAGAAATATTTGTGCATTCAATCTAAACATATATAATAATGTCCTGATTATTTTATTTTTTAGACGTTGCCTTCGCGACCACAAAGCTGTATTGTTGTTCTTAGACGAGTGCATCAAGCTGAAGGAAGATCTAAGAAGTTGCAAGGTTCGCCGAAAGCATGTTTTTGACAAAATTTCGGCGGCTATGCGACTTCATGGATATTCCTTCAGCTCGGCCACACTCGACAAAAAATTGGCCAACCTAAGGACAACATATAGCAAAGTGAAGGACAACAACAATGGCAAGAAGAGGACAAGAAGCTCGGCGGCATTGGGTGATGAGGGTGCCGGGGACGAATTGGTTCCGAGACGGCGCACAAATTGCAATACTGCGCGGGAGGAACTAATGGCAATGGAGCGCCGCAAGGTGGAGATCGGGACAGGAATGTTGGAACAAATCTGCAGATTGTCGGATGCTAGGGAGAGGCAGGACAGTTGGGAAAGGGAAATGCGGAGCAAGCAGTTTGACCTGGAGAGGGAAAGGCTGGAGTTCGAAAAGAGAAAGTATGAGGAGTCAAAAACAAAAAGGTAGGTACATACTTAGAATTCAATTGTTTGAAATATAGTAATGAGTATTTTATTTTTTCAGGAATTAATACCACTTTCCATACATACCATGATATTAGTAGTAAGTTAGTTTTTAAGAAAAGTATGCATTATTTTAAGTAGTTATTTAAGCATTTATTATAAATTATTTTTTAGTGTATTTAAGTATCTTAAGTATTTATTATAAATTATTTTTTAGTATATGTAAGGATCTTAATTATTTATTATAAATAATTTTTTAGTATATGTAAGTATCTTAAGTATTTATTATAACTAATTTTTTAGTGTAAGTTAGATTTTAATATAATTATGTTCTTTTGTAGGTTAAGTTAGTTTTTAATACACAAAATAAATAAAAAAAATTAATTAAAAGAGAGTCATTATGTAGTTTCTTTTTAAAACTCCCGGGTTTCTAGGTTGTTGACGTTGGATTGGCTGTTGCTGCTCTGATGGAGGATCTTCGGCAATTTCTTCAACTAAGTCGTCTCCGCTTCTATCACTTTCGTTGTAGAGGGTGATGTGGTTGTGTAATATTACACATGCAGTCACAATTTTGTTTGCCATGATTGGGTTTGCCACATCTAAGTACTTCAGTCTACGGAACCGTCCTTTCAATAGTCCGAATGCTCTCTCTATGGTAACCCTTGCACTGCTCAGTCTGGTGTTGAAATGAGACTGCCTTTCGGTTAAATGGCCATTGTCTCTAAAGGGAGTAATCAGGTTTCTCATCAAAGGGTAAGCTGCATCTCCTACCAGGTGGAACTCTGCTGGTACCATAGTGTCTAACTGCTCACAGAGAGAGCTGTTTCTGAACACTCTTGCATCATGCAGCCTACCTGGTGCACCGACGTACATGTCCGTAAATACCGTACGATGATCACATACTCCTAGGAAACAAATGAATTGTTTATTGTCTTGTTAACTAGATATATGTAATGTATAAAATGACCTTGCAGTATTACGGAATGTGTGTTCTTTCGGTTTTAGTAATCAGTGGTGTTCGCCACGGGTTGTTTTATTTGTATATGGCAACCGTCAATGGCACCAATAATACCAGGAATGTAGCCACCGCTCTTTTCTTTGAAAGCCTGTATTAATTTGTTGTATTATTACTTTTTAAGTATAAAAAAAAGAACAGTGGTAAGTTACCTGAGAAATCTCTTCATATTGATGCCTTGAAGGCCATTTAACGTAATCTTGCAGAAATGTTCCGATAACATCCAGAATTTCGCAAAATGCCTTATGAGCAGCACTATTTGCGTAGTCAAAATGATCACCCGCAGATAAAAAACTTTCCTGCTTACTGACCATCCAAATGGTAAACAGTAGTTTTTTTTTCTATATCTGCTATTCGCTTAGCATTTCCTACTTTATCCAAAAGAACCTACAGGTTTAAAATATACAAGTGTGTAACTACATATAGATAAATATAATATATATAACAACCACCAAAACGTTTTTCAGACAAACATCGGTATTAGTCTGGAAGTGTTTCTATTAAGTTTAGACAAAATTGGACAAAGGGGCGTGGCAGCTCCCATACAAAAAAAACATAAAAAATGGTATATCTCGTAAACCACTAAACCGATTAATCTCAAATTCTCAGACAAACATCGGTATTAGTCTGGAAGTGTTTCTGTTAAGTTTAGACAAAATTGGACAAAGGGGCGTGGCAGCTCCCATCTCGTAAACCACTAAACCGATTAATCTCAAATTCTCAGACAAATATTGGTATTTATACGAAAGTGTTTCTGTTAAGTTTAGTCAAAATTGGACAAAGGGGAGTGGCACCTCCCAATACAAATAAAAAATAAAAAATGCATATTCTCGACACTTATGAGAGCTAAAGTTGTAAAACTTGAAACAAAGCACTGCAATGTAAACACAATCGAAAAACGTTTCGTGACACCTCCTCAAGAAAACTGTCCTGGTAGGAAAGAACATTACATACCGCAAAACAGGTACGGCTCATTCTGAAATGTGAACGGAACTCGTCTGGAGAGTACATCGCAATTACTTCTTCTACATAATTTTGGTTGCGTTGAGGTTCTTCCTGCATGCCGAACAATTCTGGATACCTCAAAAGAATTGATGTGCTCATCAGCTCATCCATTACAAAAGCTGCTGCACGAACTATAATGAAATAAAGTTTATCTTAATTTGAAAGGATTATGAATATAATTTACTTACTCAGAATTAGATCTTCCTCTGCAGTATTCATTTTCTTGTGATAATAATTATGATGGTTATTATAAATATTTAAATGTAAT
The DNA here is from genome assembly GCA_949372485.1 of Cheilosia soror. Taxonomy (NCBI): domain Eukaryota; kingdom Metazoa; phylum Arthropoda; class Insecta; order Diptera; family Syrphidae; genus Cheilosia; species Cheilosia soror. The sequence continues at coordinate 51,431,072 of OX443561.1, forward strand.
TCACAAATCACAACTTATGGTGGCAGAATCCAATAATTTCTCTTTCCGAAATAAAAATTGTGGCGTCTTTAAAAAACAAAACAAAATCACAGCTGTCAAGAAGTGACATACCGACAATTTAAGTTAGTTTTCGCATTCACGGCAATTTGAATTCAGACAATTCAAGTCGACTTACCTTGACTAGATTCGTGAATACGGCCATTGAATAAAGAAAAATAGCAGAAAATTAAAAAGTATGACAAAGAAAACAAGCTCTTAAAAATAATAAAATAGTAAGCAAAGTAAGATAATAAGCTCAAAAAGAGGCAACGCTATCATCGGCAGTCACAGAATTAATGAAAAGGCTTGGTCGGTTTGATTGTTCAAGAAAGAATGAAAATTTATTTTCAAAAATTAAATAGAATAAAATGATATTATTGTCAAAGGTATATAAAAAGATTTAAGAATAGGATTTCCACTCCAATACTCTTCCTGCGATAGGGTCGTCTATGATTCCCCATAGCTCTTGAATGATGTTCAATGCTTTGCTTAGCTAAAGCTTTTGTAAAAATGTCAGCTGTCATATTTGGAGTACAAACATGCTTCAGCTTTAACTTATCAGCTTCAAGTACCTATCGTACGAAATGATGCTTGACATCTATGTGTTTGGTTCTATTATGGAAAATTGCATTCTTCGCCAATTGCAAGAGCTTTGATTACCTATCCATATAAAGCATAATATTTCCAGCTTCTTGTAAAATCTCTTTCTTCAATGTTTCCAACCAAAGAACTTCTTGTACAGCTAAACTTATCGCCATATATTCCGCTTCGGTTGTGGAGAGAGCTATAGTAGGCTGCTTGCGCGAACTCCAGGTGATAGCTATAGGTAAGGTACTCCTGCCATGATAAAGACAAATCCTATTGTTGATCTTCTATCTATTGAATCACTACCAAAATCTACATCGCTATATCCATTGACTATATGGTGCGTTGATTACGTCTTTTTTGTCAGGTTTTTCAAACTTACATTGCGAATCCATAGGTGTTGATATAGGATTGCAATCTGCCATTTGGAACTTATTCAGCAAATATTCTTGATCTTTTTGATCTATATAAATGGTGCCTGCTTCTCTGTCTCTTGTGAGACTTGTACCTAAGAAACTAGTTGCTTCGCCAAGATCTTTCATGTCGAAAAAAGACATAAGGCTTTTCGTGAAAAACTTTATATAATTTAGGTATGTTATTAGTGAAGATTAAAAGGTCATCCACATAAACAGTCAAGATGAACACCTTTTCTTCATCCATTCGATGATATAAACATGAATGAATTTGTTTGAAAAACTTGTGAAGTTTCTTTCCATACTCGTGAAGACTGCTTTAATCCGTAAATGGATTTTTTCAACTTCAACACTTTCCCCTCAGATTAAGAAAATCCTTCGAGTTGTTTCACAAAAATTTCCTCTTATAACTTCCCTTATAGGAATGCAGTCACAGCATCCATTTGGAATATGTATTTCCAAGTCGAATTTACTTGCCATAGCTATGAGGAATCGAATAGTCTCATGCCTGACTACTGGTGAAAATGTCTCTGTGAAATCTATAACTTTTTGCTGGTTATATCCTTTTGCTACTAGTCTAGCTTTGTAGCGTTCAAGTTCTCCATTCGACAAATACTTTTTCTTGAATACCCACTTGAGATTCAGAGCTTTTCTCCCTAGTGGTAAGACTGACTGCTCCCAGGTCGCATATTTAAGCATCGAATCATATTCGTTCTGTACTGCTTCTTTCCAGAGATCATCACTGTATCGCATCACTATACGTTAATGGATCGTCTTCATGCAGGAATTTTGTTTCGCTGCTAGTCTTTCGGATCTTCTTAACTGCTCTTCAAGAATAGGTGATTCAATACATCTTCATCGTTACCAGAATAGAAGACTTCATCTTCCTCATCCACTGGATTCGGTTGATTTTCATTTGATTTCTAAGTCATTTCTTGTCTCTTAACGAGATGGCGGAACAATTCAACATTCACCTTATATGGGTGCCGGGCCACAGGGACATTCCGGGGAATTGCAGGGCCGACGAACTCGCTAGGCATGGCACAACCTTGTCGATTCTACCGGAAAAGGAGAATCTCTATATGCCTCTCGCTACGTGTAAACTTTTTATTAAACAAAATGCGATAAGCGCCACTAATCGAAGGTGGTCAAATTGCGCCACGTGTTCCATCACGAAACAGATCTGGCCCATGCTGGATTTTAAGCGCTCCAACGATCTTATAAAACAAAAAAGATCCAACATTAGCACATTAGTAGGTGTCATCACCGGACATTGCATTATTGGGAGACATGCTCTTAGGATGGGCCTCCCCTCCAATGATTTCTGTAGAAGCTGTATGGACGAGGAGGAGGAAGAGACAATTCTTCACCTTCTGTGCACGTGTCCAGCTCTTTCAGCTCGTAGAAAAGTATATCTCGGAGAATACTTCTTCGACAACCTTGGTGAACTTGCAAATACAAGCATAAGCTGCCTCCAACGCTTCATTCTCAGCTCCTCTTGGTTCAGCGGGTAGTTGTGAGATCATTGGATCCTGTGGTAACACAATGGGCCTACTCTGGCCTAAGTGAGGCTGCACTCATTGCGGCCTGCCACTCTAACCTAACCTAACCTAAGTCCTCTTCGACTAAATACCTTACCGTGGTGTGTTTAGTAGGTATCTGTTGATACCGGATGGTGATTGTCCTTTTAGGACAGCCAACTAACCTAACCTAAATCCTCTTCATCATCCGTATGCCATAAACTTAAAAAATAGAAATTTCTTTTAGTTGCCTTCTTTGATTTTGACGAAGTTGAAAAGCATTTTTGTAGCTAAACACACTTAATTCGTCTACTCTACAGAAGGCACTATATACTTTATTTAGCTCAGGCAAAAACTTACCTAAAACTAAGCAGATAGGTACGAGCATGGTTTTCGTTAATACCATCTCAAAGATAATGGTGATGTACCTACCTATTAAAAATGCCGCGACAGATACCTACTCGTATCACTACGCCCAAGCTCAACGGAGCTGCACTCAAATCCGAGAGCCATTTCATTTTAATCGCCGTTGTAACCTGAAATGAAAATGGTCCAGGCGAAAAATGGAAATAGCAGAATGAGAAAGAGTCTTAAAATAAATATTAAAAGAGCAGCATTATTAAAAAATGTATGGATATCACAAAACACAGTCTTCTAAATGCTCCTGGCCCAGTACAAGCAAAACGTAATACATTTTTAATACAAAGCCGACAAACTATACTACAGCTGCACCAGTGGACAATGAAAGGGGACAATTGTCCTTAAAAACTTGAACTCGAATTATTTGTGCACTCCATTTCCATTTTAGTGCCTTTGGCTTTGTTTTGCACTGCCCTTATTCGAAAGAACCTTACTTCAAATCCTACTGCATATTTAATTTGAACGTAGCTCTTCAAAAACAAAAGTTACATTTCACAGATTAAGCAAACAAATTTGGGGCGAACTACTAGAATAGAATCCTTGTCCTGTTTCGTTCTAAAATCCCCTTCACGTTGTAAAATGTGTGACGCAACAAGACAATGCAGTAGAGATTCTTGATTTCAAAGTGGATACGGGACTACCAGGTGTCACGTCAGTCAATTTCGCGTTCAGCACAAGAAACCATCAAATTGTGTGAAATTGAAAAAGTGGTGTGCTAATATTGGTTGGTTTGGTTTTGGTCCACTGGGGATGATGGCATGTGAATGTGACATTCAAATTGCTTAGGCTTGAATAAAAGTGTGAACTGTAAAAATGGCGCATGCAATGTTATAGACATAGGTATACCTACCGAGAGGTAGAGCCTAAATCGGGCCATATAGATTGTAGTATTATTGGTTATAGAAATACTTAACCGAACAGACTCGTTTATCTCGCACAAGCATTATTATGCTATGTTAGCTAAATATTTTGACTTACGGAAAAAAGGTACTTAAAGACTTCCAACCCTCTCTGTGCTCGGTGGTAGATGACAAAACCGCTCGTACGTTATTTAGGCGGAAAGACAAAACTCACCGTATCCTATAATACGAGGGGCTTTATTCATGAAAGAATGCGGTGGCATTAGTGGTGAGTAATATGTATGCTCCAAAGTGAAGTTTTGCTTTTAGATTTTTCTTTTTGCTGGGGGTTTACTCGAAGACACTGTACTGAAAAAGAAGGATGTTCCTTTATTTTCCCGGTTCTCCTTTCCGCACGGGTCGTATAATGGAAACATCTTCTATGTAGATATTCTTGATTAAATTACTTGAACAAAAGTGTTCAAGCGGCAAATTGAGGATTTTACATTTTTAAGTAACAAAAAAATTAAAAATGAACAAGAAAATGATGGTGCGTGGTGATTTCCCTTTCCGATGTACCTATTGTGTGTCGTGCATTATGTGTATGCGGTGTTCTTACATTATTGCTAACTTGTGAAACCGTAAGCAATTTGTATAATGTTTTGTTAGTCTGTTTATCTGTGAGTATATGTAAGCAGTTTTAAATTAAGCATGGTTTATAATCTTATTGAGTAGGAAGTTCTGTGGATGCGAACGAGGTAAACAAAATAATTAACTACCTATGTGGGCAGCTTGCATTATTGGAGTCCACAGGGAATTTAAAATTTCGATGAAAATATATCTAATGAACCCATACCTTGATAGAAGGCGGATTTATGCCGGCAGTATAGGAAGTCTGAGCGTATTAAGAATAACCCTAAGTCCCTATTTATTTACTTTTTTTTATAATTATCATGCGCTCAAGATGTTATGTAGTAATGATGTAGATGTACTCTACAAAGCAGTGTGGGCATTAATTAAATCGGGATGGAGAAACAGGATATTCCCACATGCATGTTGGTTTAAGAGGTCTGTAAATGACTATTGTGGGGCTTTTAGAAGAATCTCTATATTCAACAGTATGCCTAAAAATAGACTGAAGGGATAACTGACGTACACAGTACACTCCTGGCATAGCGAGTTTGCTGTTTAATTGTTAAAAGCTAATAAAATGTTTTTGTATGTTGTAATCTACTCGCATTAACCCTAATAATAGAGAGAATATTTATTCGTAGTATCTGAAGCCCGTCCTTTGATGCTGCCGAAAAGCTAATTTACATACACTGGAGTAAGAAATGCAACGAACTCCTCTTGAACACCATTTGGAAATATTGAAGATTTATTCTGGTAGTTTTTATAAGATCTTTACGAATTACCATAGCACAACAACGGCATGGAACCTCAATTCGATAGCTTGTATATACCCTTACGCTATATTATTCTAGTCTGGAAGTCAGGGAATATCCATGGGATACCTACATAATACCCAAGTGCAAAATCCCCAAACCCCAAAATCCCCACTTTTTGAAAAATACCCGAATTGACTATCCCCAAGTACAAAATCCCCAAATGCAAAATCCCCAAAATGTTAATTCAAAATATTTAAAGAAATCGTCGAATACCTAACCTTGCGAACACTCCAAATCCAACATTGACCCCAAGCGGGGGTTGCAGGGGGACAGCATGCCCCCCCCCCCATACCAATTCTACTGTTAATGCATTGTGAATACACTCGAAATCTATTTGGGTATTTTGGTTGATTTTGGATTTGGGGATTTCAGTTTGGGGTTTTCGTACCCAACCCAATATCCATATATCAGAACATAATATGTAGTTAATAGTTGTAATAAACACCAAACTAAAGACCGATAGCATAGCTTTGACACTACATGCGATTCTCCTGATTTATATGTCTCAAAAGTCACAAATCTAGCTAGTCTGAAAAAAAAGAAAAATAAATAAGCAAGTTGCTGGCGCAACATGCGTGTTGCATAAGATTCTCAAAACCATTCATTTGCATTTTTTTTTTTGGGACGAATGGGAGGAACCTACAATTTTATGCCGGCTGAAGCTGAATTGAGAACAGGAAAGTTATCCTCTCGGATGTTTGTGAGACGCTCGCGAGAGGTGGCGCTGTATAAAAAAAACTTAAGATGTAATTTTGTGTTTTTTCAGGGATCGAACCTGGGACCCCTTGCACAATGCACAGTAGTCCAGCACACTCACAGTACACATATTAAAGGTAATATATTATTGCGCATCTGCAATATGGCGGCATATGTGCCCCTGACAATAAACGTATAGAAATAATATGCGCGCGCATGAATTTTCATGGCTGACAATGTGACCCCATTCGTATCTCTATGGAAAAGCATACCTTTTTGACAGATGCGCAGAACGAAACGAAAATGAGTGCTCGGAAGATATTACCTGTAATTTATGTGTACTGTGCAGCACACTAACCATTGAGACCATTGACATACTATACATGGACTGCTAGTGAAACGTCAGTTTCACACAAACCTGCGAAGAAAAATTAAGCAAACATAACCACAAACCAAATCGCACGAATTGTTCGATGACATTTGAGTGTTTTCGTTTCTCTCCGCCGTGAACCAAAAGAGCTAGTGCTTATTTTTGCTTCAACGAAAAATTGGCTGCTAGCAGTCCATGTATAGTATGTCAATGATTGAGACATTGCGCATACCTACCTATACTGCTGTACGAATGGGTCGCACGTAACTTTCTCGTTTATTGCGAATCTCAGAGTCCTTTCAGCAAATTTTACGTTTAAAATCATACGCACTCAAGATGTACTCAGATAACTGAGCACTGAGCACAATTAACAACGTAATACATACTACATAAACATAGGTATACGTATTAACTTCAACATTTACTTTTAAATTTCACCCCGAACTGACACTTGAATTTCGATGAATTTCGAATTATATTGCCACTAATGTTTTGGGCTTTGCAACAATATACCGTGTGTGAATATAAAGATCGGGATTTGCATTTGGGTAGTAATTTTTGAGATATATTCATAAAACGACAATATTCGAGTTTTCTGAGAAAAACTAAGTACGTGATCGTGTTTAGAATGCTTATGTTGTCTGAAATATGTATTTTGATCAAAATCGTTAAATCGGTTTTTTGTAAAATTATGCTGACAAATGTTACAATTTGGATTCGAAAAGCACTGTTATTAAACTGTTTAGCTGAAAACTGAGTACGACAGGATATAAACATTACCTAGGAGTTACATTTTTAACCAAATCGAAAAAGGGCGTTTTCGAGATATGTGTAGTTTTTAAAGTACCATTTTTAGCGATTGGGGTGGAAATCGAAGGTCGCATTCATGGTTCAAAAAACAGTATTTTTCAACTGTTTATCTCAAAACTGCGGAAATGGTATTACTATGGATTTAAGCATTACCTGACAGTAACATTTTTATCATAATCGAAAATGGCGTTTTAGAGATATGAGCAGTTAAAGTACTATTATTAGGGATTTTGGATCAAAGGAGACTGAGTTTACTACCTAGTTAAGAATGAGAATAGTACCTCAAAAATAATTTTTTTTAAAAATCGTTTTTACCGTTTTCGAGAAAAGCCAATTTTCAAAACTGCCGTTGCTGGACTTTTTAGCGAAAAACTGAGTATGCAGTTATGTTAAGCATGCCTACATTAACTTAGAGCCGTCCCTAGCGGGAAGCCCACAAACTCTAAATACGAAGTTTGAAGCAAATCCGTCCAAGCGTTTAGATTCCCCAGTGTGGGACAGACAGACATACGGACGGACAGAATTGCGAGACCCACTTTTTTTAGTTCCCCTATCATCGTAATATCAGAATTGATCAAAATTTCGAGTTCGAAATTTTGTACGAAAACAATATCTTTCTCTTACTACGTATACGAGAAAGTTAAAAAGTGAGCATTGCTTCCACCTATCTTAATAGCATTACTCAGATTCATTCATGTTTTCTTTAGCCACAGACGTCTACTAACATATTGATCCAGTCGATCGCCAAACCGTTTTTTTGCCATTCATTGTTTTTTTGCCATTTTCACCATCAATGCTCTGATGAAAAAGCTAACTGCATTTCGTCCCTTCATCAATTGCAAACGTTCTTCGGCTGTATCCAGTTCAACGCCCACGAATTCCATAATACCACGCAAAAGGCACGAGTAGGTATTGATTTAACGGTGTTTCCCCGAACACAGCATGTTTAGGTATATGGATTTTTTCTAGATCTTAAAAATGTCGGTCTCATATCTTAACTCATCTTGTGAGTTAATTCTTTGCTGAAAAGGTAAACTATCTTAACCCTTCAATGCATACTGTAGCATATCTGCATCATACTCCTAAAAAACCCATGTTAATATGGTTAGTGCAGATATCTATTGGATTCGGTCACTTTTTTATTTCCAATTAATTCCATAATGATATCTTGTCCTTGAAAATGTATTTATAAGGGTATATATAATATATGTATTAAAATAGAACTTGAAGTAAAAATACAATGACCTCTTATAGTGAGTAAAACATGTGTGTTGAATTTAGTATAAACATAAATAACTATGTGTTTTAATGCATGTAAGTATTTTTTTATAGTTCGATATTATGTTCATTTTGATATCTGTGCACAAAAAAGTTGCAAATATTTTACGAAACAGATATTTTTTAGATATTTTGTCTATGATGCATATCTGCAACACCATGCATTTAGAGTAAGATTTTGGTTCATTGAAAACTCGTTGGATTTAGCACTTCCCATACATAAAAAAACCATTGTCCATCTTATTCCCAACAACCTCCAAAGTCACTGAGCTCAAATGTTCAGCCAATCTTCCGTATTGTCCTGCGAGTGTTTTTGTGAAGTTTGGTTAAAATTTTAAAAAGGGTCGTGGCATCTCCTATGCAATAGAAAACATTCAAAATTGCATATCTTGAAAACCTCAGAACCAACTAAGTTCAAATTTTCAGACAATCTTCCGTATTAGCCTGCAAGTGGTCCAAATTGGACAAAGGAGTGTTGCCCCTCCCATTTTTATAATATCATAAATTATATACCGTCAATGCATCGCTTTGCAAATATGCATCATACTGAAAAACTCGGTTTTCAAGAAAAGCGGTTAACCGAAAAAAAAATTTTTATATTTTTTTTGAGTTTATGTAGCTTATTTACATAACAAAATATTTAATTTTACAAAAATAAAAAATTATGCATTGAAGGGTTAAGTCTAACTTGAGGAAAAAAAAAACTTCAAAAGCAAGGGCTTTTTAGAAGGGCAATTTTATCTTCTTTTTTCCTAAGCCACGTTTCAAAACAATATTTTAAAATATCACCGAGATATAAGGCAATTTAAGATGATTTACCTTTTGCTCATTAAGAAATCTTAAGTTGAGATAAGATTCTTGAATTTTGTATAGTATCGATGTCAGTTCTTAAATCGGCTTAAGATGAAGTGCGCATTACAGTGTTTTGTTTGTTTTTTGTACTTTTTTTATTTAAAACCTTATTTCATAAAATAAAATGTTTCGTTTAAGCAAACATTAATAATATTTTCTTACAAAGGAAAATAAACGGTATCTAATTTATTTATTATTTATTATTTATAATTTATTACAACATACGTGTGATTAAGAGCAAATGAATCTAATCAGCATCACTTTCTTCGTAAGTCAGGGTGGATATCTGGTCCATCTCCGGTTGGCAAGTTTAAATAAAAATTATGGTAATTATTATTTATTAAGTCTAGCATATCCACAAGATCTTTCTTTTTAGCTGAAGTTATGTTAATAGGTCCACTATAAGCTGCTTTCTGGTCGCTTATTGCTACCTGGTTAATGCCCATTTTCTTAACGTTTAATACTTTGAACTATTCGCCATTACTCAAGCTGGTCTTGTAGTATGATCGTCCGAACTTTCTTGAATATCTGAGCCACTTAACTCTGTTCCATTTGAATATTTCGCCATTTTCATTTACCTTTCTCCAACAAAGTTTGTATTTAAGGGCATCTGAAAATTTTTAAAACATAGTTTGGTGCATTTCTACCACTTCAAAAACATGCCTCTACCCCACGGAAGATATAAACAAATACCAGTCTGGTGGATGGTGTATTTGGATATGTGTTCGTTTCTTCTTACGCTCTATGGTAGAGTGATCTACGTCACATTCCATGTGGGTGTGGCCTGGAACAAGAAATGTATGGTCTATTGTTTCTATTGTTGTCTCACTTTGCATAAACGTCATACCTAAACATAGTTGAAACAATAATGCGTTTTGTCCAGCACATGAATCGCTGTATAGGGTTAGATGCTTGCAACTGCTATACGTTTTAAATATTTTAAATATTTCATAATACAGGACGTGATCTCGCTACCTCCACGTTTGGCAATACCTTCAAGCCACATGAAACAAACAGGGCCTTTTATAAAATAAAACTGATATTTCCAAGTTCGGAGTAGGCAAAACTTTTTAGAAATCAAAAGTAAGCTCCTTATAATTCGAATCTGTTTTTGCGGCGGTTTTATAGTCTTTTTAAGCTTCATATGCATTGTTTGCGTCTTTATGGTGCTTCTCCTGTTGTGCTTTATAGCTCCGTTTTTCGTCTCTATTTGGTGATGAACCGATTTTCATTTTAAAAATCTCACATTTATTGCAGCAGTCCGTCTTTGTTTTTTTTTTTATTTTAATACCCATGGTGGAAAATATTTGCCTATACTTGGGTATATGAAACTGGATTTGTATGTGATTCAGAATAGAGTTCAATTATTTTTTTTATGCTTAAGTCGCTTGCTACATATTTTTGAGATGAGCATGCACGATATAGTGACTTTCGTATAAAGGGAAACTATTGATGTGTTTACGGTCCTCATTCATTTTTTCTTCCGGAATTTTGTTCCCCGAATTTATATGACTCTTTTGGTCAATTGAAATGACGCCTGAATTAAATTGTTTACTATGGTTTTTATAACTTGTTCTGTTTCACAAAATGTACATTTCTGACAAAGGTTCGTTCTATTTCCCTGATATTCTAAAAAGTAAATATTTGAATGAGTCCTGTTCCGTTTATTTCCTTCTTTTTAACTTTCTCGTATACGTAGTAAGAGAAAGATATTGTTTTAGTACCAAAATTTCTAACTCGAGGTTTTGATCAATTCTGATATTACGATGGTAGGGGAACTCAAGAAAGTGGGTCTCGCAAATTCTGTCCGTCAGTACGTTGCATTCTAAACACGATAACGTACTTAGTTTTTCTCAGAAAACTCGAATATAGCCGTTTTATGAATATTTCTCAAAAATGACTACCGTCAAACAGACTAAGAATGACCACTTTCAAATTTCAAACAGCTATATCATTTATGTTTTTGTCATGAGTGGGAAATAAATGATACCAGAATAAGGGCTTACCTTTGTACTTTAGTATTCCAAAACTTAAATCTGTTTAAATAAACTCGTAGAGGTAGTTTCTTAACAAAAATAGGGTGGTCAATGTTTGACCTGGTTTTGGGTAACTTTGACCGGCATGTTTAATGTTAAGCAAAAGTCATAAATTAAGGTAGTTTTATTTAATTTAAATTCATTTGATTAACTAATTAAAAAAAGCTTTGAAATAAGATATGTTGCTATAAAAAAATAACTGTAAGGTAGAAAATAATGTATATACCTATTATGATTTAAAAAAATAAAAAGTCTTGAGGCTCTTTAAGGCACATTTATCGTCTGGACAATGAGTCGTCTAAAAAAATATACTAAATTAAAATTATCTTTTTTAACCAGTTTGAAGCTATTTACCTACCTACACGTCCTTAATTTTTTTTACGGGTTAGGTATTCTTGGAGCACAGTAATGCAAATATCTCATCTACGGAGAAATTGCCATTCTCGTGCTCCAATTCCGTGGGGTTTGACTCATCCACATTTCTCTCCCCTTCTTCAATACTAGTATCTTCAACGTCCTCAGTATCGTCTATTAAATATTCAACTTCTTCAAATATTTCATTTGCGTTATCTGGTATAATGGATTCTGAAAAAGCATCAACCTCGACACTTTTTCCAGGTTGGAGATTGATTTTGCTCCTTTTTTCCGAACTGGAGATTAATTTTCGCCATTGCGCATTGTTTTTAACACAGAAATCACAGCAGATGATACTGCAGCTGTAAGATCGTTTGTTTGGGCATATTCAGATGGGGGCGGCTTACAACTTCAGATGCGTTTAAGGGTGAGATTTCACACTTCCTGAAACCAGAAACTAAGTTCTCTGATAACCCATCTTCGTTAACCAACGATTCAACCAGTTCCTTTAGCAAAAATGTTAATCTTTCCTTTGATAAGGTTTGGGAATTTTTGCGCTGCGAGTTTTTCACTTAAATAAAATCGATCTCCATATTCTCTTCAATGGCCCATAAAATGCAACATCCAATGGCTGGCATAAGTGGGTAGAGTTTGCTGGGAAGCTCACAAATTTAATCCTATTTTTCATTGCCGCTTCAATAACTTCCACTGCAAATAGGGTCCGCCAGATTGTCACCAAGGATGACAACTTCATCTTTGAAATGTCTTGTCTCCGGTATGAACGAATTAAGAAACCAATCCTTGAATATCAAGGCATCAAACCAACCAGACTTACTACGTTTATACCGAGTTTTTGGTGGTCCACCCTGTATCCACGACTCCCATAAATGTGTGGCTTTGTATACGACATACGGTGGGAGTAGCTTACCGGATATGCTGATCCACAAAACAGCACAGATATGCTGGTCTTTGTGCTATCAAGGATGCGTTCTGGAAACTTGACCCCCTTTTAAAATCCACATTTCTTAGTTCCGGGATCATCGCTAAGATTTGTTCTCTTCAGAGATCCGATTGCCCAATCTTTGCCAGGGATATTATTACTCCCAAACCGATTAAATTTTCTTCCATTTTCGTCCAGGAAATTGTTTGCCAACATTCAGACTAACCTCATATCGAATGGAAACCCCCAATCGCTGACTACTACAAAGAGCATTTGAAATTGCCCTTTCGTCTTCTTTGGTGAAGGCTTTTGGTCTACCAATATCTTTAGTGTGATTTGACTTTAATCTATTCATTAAAGTCCCTTTCGCAATTTCGAAATCCTTTGCGCACTGTGTACTGGACTTAGTACCACTTTCAATTTGAATTTCCTCTTCCTTGGCACTATTGTATCGTCTCTTTGGGGTTATTTTGGGACGCATATTTCGTGAAAACTATATTTCAGTTTGAATATTATAAGCCTATAAAACCCCGAAAATATAATTGGTCAATGTTAGCCATTGTGTTCGTTTAAATGCCCTCGTTGGCTCATAAATTTTAGCACAATTTCCAAATTGATCTTAAAAACTTATTCTATTTGAAATTTATAGTAAAAAATACATTCTTCAAAAGAAAACATCTTAAATTACTTACTAGTGCCAAGATTTTAACTTAAAACTGTTCTTAAAAACCTGGAAGTTTGGAGCACACAAAAAGTACAACTTATACGACATCCACTGTATTAGCTAGGGAGAATTGCCCCTAATCTCTTAATTTGTTTTTTCTGTCATCTGTGGACAAATAGCGCTCAGTATAAAACCTTATTTATAATTCTAACTTATACCAGAGGCCGCTAACGTGCATAGAAATAGTTGGTTTACTTTTGGTCAAAGTTACTCCCCTACGGTCAATGTTAGGCAGTTTGACGGTACCCAAATCCCAACCATTGAGATCACTTTTCAAAAATGGGAATTCGAAATTCATCGCCTACTTGCCTCCTTCAAGTGTCAGTTCGGGGTAGGCTTGCCACCCGTCCTCCTTTGAGGAGGACAGTCCTCCTTTATAAGGTGATGTCCTCCGTCCTCCATAAAAAGAAAAATGTCCTCCACTTACAAATACTAAAACATAAAAAAACATCAAATTCCGTCGCTTCTCAAAAAGTAAGAAAGACAATTAAAGCCTATATACTCTGCTGCTGCGAAATTATGTCGAAAAGAGGTAATTGTAGTATAATGCTTGGCAAGCAAAGAGAGGCTTGCGAAATTTTACATTTCTTTTGACGGTGGTTACACGTACACGATTCATGGGAATTGGGAATGCATTTTAAATTTTAAGCAGCTCTCCAATATTTCTCTCCAAATATTAGCTAAAAGCGTTAGAGTAGCTAAATTTTGACATATGTAGAGTACGTTGTGGATATAAGTGTCACAGAAAATAGCTTTTCGTTGAAAATAACTTCTTTCAAAAATTCATCGACGCGAAAAAGTGTTATATTTTCGTTGCGCTTTCTTTTTCCCTTGTCTGCTATTGTTTGATCTCAAATTGTTCACTTTCAAAGGATTCCTCATCGAGGTATTTATTGAAAAATCTCATTCTTTTTATTTTTCAACAAAACAAAAATACAAGAAAAAAAAACTAACATGATCTGTCAAAATTTAGCTTGAGAAAATGTGACGAACCATTAATGGCCACCGCTAAAAATATTGACAGATATTATTATGAAGTACAGTCTGAAATGAAAATTTAAATTTTTAACTGAAGCAGTGTACCGCTCGGCTAAATAGATTTGCCTACATTTTGGAGAGAATTTTGTATCAGCGTGCTAAAGCTAAGTACGCTGCTCGAGCGAAACTAAATTTTAGCGGCTCTCCAATTTTTCTCTCCGAACATTAGCTAAAACCCTAGTTAAATTCTGACATAGAGTGCGCTGTGGATACAAGTGTCACACAAAACAGCCGTTCGATGAAAATTAATTTCTTCAAAAATAAATCGACGCGAAAAAGTGTTATATTTCCGTTGCACTTTCTTTTCTCCTTGTCTGCTATTCCTTGATCACAAATTTAACACTTTCAAAGGATTCCTCATCGAAGTACCTATTCATTGAAAAACACTATCCTTAGGTATTTACTTTTCCGCAACACAAAAACAGAACAGAAAAAAAAACAACATGATCTGTCAAAATTTAGCTTGAAAAAATGTACCGAACCATTAATGGGCGCGCTAAATTGTGGCAGATACACACAGTACAGTCTGAAACGAAAATTTGATTTTTTAGCTGAAGCAGCGTACCGCTCGTCTAAATGGATTGGCTTACATTTAGCTCAGCTAAATTTTGGAGAGAATTTTGTATGGGAGCTAAAATTTAGCTCGAGCAGTGTACTAAGCCTAAGCTTAAATTATTATTTTAGTATTTATTGTATATTAATTGAGCAATATGTACACGCATTTTGGGTTTGGACTTTTTAAAGTCCTCCACGAGATTATCTAAAAGGTGACAAACCTAGTTCGGGGTGAAATTTGAAAGTAAGTAATAAAGTGTTGTAGTTGTAGTTAATATCTACATGTCTATGTACATAGTATGTATTACTTTTTTAATCGACAAGGGTTCACTTACTACGCCTGCGTATATCTTAAGTGGATATGATTTTAAACGTAAAATTTGCTAAAATGAATCATGAGATTATGCGAGATTCGCAATAAACGAGAAAGTTTCGTGCGACCCAGTCGTGCACATTTTTTTTTGTAAGCAGTCTGACTTTTTTGGTTTCGATTCTATTAAGCCACTTAAATATTGAACTCTAGTCTTGTGACTTCCAAGTGCCCAATATGCATCGAAAATTGCTTTCTGGCTAGCATAATAAACCCGATTTTTGCACATTTTCCGGCAACTTGGAAATTCCTTACACCTAAAACACCCTAACATTGACCACTTTTGAACTTTAACACGTTGTTACTAATTACCGTTATGTCGCATTAAGTATCTTAAATAATTGCACTACGGGGACTTCCATTCACTATTATAATGTTTAAAAACCCATCGTTTTTTATTTTTGTTAACAAAATTATTGTTAAATTAGTAAGCGGTCAAAGTTAAGCATCGGTTGCCCTAACATTGACCGGGGTTATGGCAGTTGGCAAAACAAAAATTATTTGTCTTATGTTTTTATTATTTAATAAAAAAATACATAAACACAAATCCTTTTTAACTAAAATTTTCAAATTAAACTCAAAATTACAAATTACTGACGTCTTTAAGTAACTAAAATAATAGAAACAATAAAATAAGTAAAGTAAAAAAAAATAATAAATAAATACTTTTAGGTTTTATGTTTCAGAAAATATTTTTTTCAATCAAACTTGTAGGTAATTATTAAGTTGTTATCAGATCTGTATATAAATTCAATTCAGAAAAATGTTAAAAAGCTGGAGTATTCTTTTCACAGAAATACAAAATCAAAAAAAAAAATAATAATAAAAGTGTTAACATCAGCCTGGCCGATGCTTTGATACCCTCCACTGCATAAAAGTCATGCAAAATGTTTGCTATGCGAGTTAGTATCTATGTACTGTACAGATACACGCATGTGCCTAATATTGGTTTTGTATGGGAGGTACCAGAACTACTTGACCGACATAGCCCATACTGTCCATACCTTCCTGATGACGGTAAAAAGAAGTAGGTACTCTCACAAAATTTCACAGACAGACGGACATGGCTAAATATATTCAGAATGTGATCCTGATTCAGAATATATATACTTTATGGGGTCTCCGGTAACTCCTTCTTTGAGTTACAAATGTAATGACAAAGTGAATATACCTTCCTGTGGAGGGTAAAACAAATAACATTGGTTTTTTATGGGAGGCACCAAAACTACTTGACCGACAAATACCAATTTTAACACCAACCTGAAGACGGTCAAGATGAGTTATCTTTAAATTCCATTCGTCTAGATCGATTCGTTTGAACGCTATCGTGTTTACAACAGACAGACGGACATGGCGAAATCGACTCAGAATGTGATCTAAAAAAATAAATAAATAAATTGGTGGCGGAACAGGCGGGTGACACCCAAGGCCTAGCTTCTCGCAACCATTCGTTTTGTGTGAGTTTCTATTTTTGGGACGAATGGAAGGGACCTACAATTTTATGCCGAGTCCGAACAGCTGAATTGAGAAGCTTTTTCATGACAGTCATACTCTCGGATGTTTGTCAGACGTTCGCGAGAGGTGGCGCAGTAGAAAAAACTTTAAGATGTAATTTGTGTTTTTCCGGGGATCGAACCTGGGATCCCTCGCACAGTAGTCCAGCACACTAACCACTGCGCTACTGCGCCCAAAGTAAAGTGAATATACCTTCCTGTGGGGGGTATAAAAATAAAAGCTAAGCTAAAAGGTATATTTTTTTAAAGAAATTAACATTCTAAATATATACATTATAATGTACCTATCTATAATTAAAAAAAATGTGTTTGGAGAACGTTACACTATGTAGCAGTTAAAGGCATTAAAGGAAATCGTTATAAATATCTTTAAACGCAGCAATACCACCGCTTGCGCTTGGTCAATGTAAGAAACCCGCCATTTTTAAGCGGTTCCCAACATTGACCGGGCGGTCAAAGTTGGGAACTTCATGGTCAAAGTTAGGAAAACTCAGAATTTGTATGAAGCAAATTTTTCATTTTACTTTAAATTACTTAAGAATAAAGAAATAGTGTCAATTTCAATGCCATTTGATTGAAAATAAAGTAAACTACTTACTTATTTGGTTAAATTAACAAAAAAATAACGTATCTAGGTGTACAGGGATAATTTTTCGAACGCTCTAAATTACACGTCCAAACCCATCCGTACGTTATCGGCGGTTAAATTTAAATCTGACGGCTGAATGCTTCCATTTTTTTTTTACAACTCTTGTCAGTAAACAGATGTTATAAGTGAGGTACGAAATTCATATAACTGGGACAGGATTGTCATGAGGACAGTTTAAATACTTCGTAGATTTTTGGTCAATGTTAAGAATCCGGTCAATGTTAGGGTTTTTTACGGCACTTTTTTTTTTAACAATATTTCCATTTTTCGTTATGTATCTATTCCTTACCAGTACATATTCCTTTTCCGTTTTCTAGATGTAGGTGTCTCATTTTCTTCTGCTGTGGTTAAGGACATTTCTGCACGCGTCTCCAAATCAGAGGATTCCAGTTGTACGCTTATCCGTTTTTCAATCTCGTGGCCCATTTGAACCAAAATTGGATCAGCATTCTCTTCCTTTTCAGATTCAGAGAAACTTTCAATAGAACATGAACAGGTATAGTAGTTTGGATCTCCAATGTCATCATCATAAACTTCATCTGCTAAAAATTCCAGTCCATGATTCGTTGGTGCTTTTGAAACGTCTGGTTCTTTCATGCAACTTTTGTTTTCAACGGCCGAATTTCCGTTATCTTGTCCTATTTGCTCCTGTTTTTTAGCATTTACCATTCGAAGAATGGCAGCTGCGCGAGAATAATATTCTTGCTATACATAATAATTCCTGAAACGTTTTAAAAATGTTTATGCGTATTACCTACTATATTATGGTAAATATTAATAATAAATTACCGTTATAATGAATGAGTATACCTAGATAAATGTAGATTATGATCCTTAAATGTTTATTATTTGATACCACAAACACTCTTTCCCGAACTATGTATAAAAATTACTTTTTTTTTGTATTATTTATGACAATTTATTAACAAAAATTACTGCACTGAAATAACATCTTAAGTTAACTTATATGGTAACGGTGCGTTTGATATTTCACATGCATTTCATTTTCATCTTGACGGTTTACGCCCGAGTGTAGATGCCAGTTTTAACCTTTAAATATCTCCGTTATTTTTTTACCAATTTTAAAATCATTTTAACTACTCTTAAGCAATAATAGTGAGCTATGTTGCTCTACTACAGTTTATGAATTTGATTAGATTTTTGAAGATTGTTGGTTCCCTACAAACAATATTAGGGATTTTTAATATCACAGCACTACCACTACAATTATAATAATGTAGTTAAAACCGAAAACAAATCGGGACGGCATAGCTAACAGTTTTACATTAATCCATGTACCTACGTTAATAAAGTTAATAAGCGTTGAGCCAGTTACGTGAATATGAAATACCGAGGCTCAAAACCAAGTCTAAACGATATTCATAGCAACTAGCTGAAAGACACATTAATAAATAAACACTAAATTAAATACTAGGCAAACAACACTAAATCGCAGAATGAATTTTGCCAAAAACTTATTGAAATGGCCGAAGAAGACAACAACTTGATAAATTGCTTGTTTATGTTTTGGTTCCAGCAATGTGGAGCAACTGCTCACATAGCCAGACCGGTTGGAGCTCCAACGAAAATTCCCAAACAAATTAATATTTTGAACTCCACTTTCCGCTGGCCCCCAAGGTCACCTGACCTGACTGCACCAGACTTTTTTTTATGGGGTTATGTCAAGCAAGAGGTGTACAAAACAAAACAGGAATTTGTCTGAATTGAAGTAGTCTATTAAAGCAATAATTGAGTCGATCCCGACTTCAACCTTTCAGGCCGCAATGAACAATGTTCTGATCAGGTGCCGCATATGCGTGGATGAGCGTGGACGTGGAGGGCATTTATGGTATATCTTCTTCAAAAACAATTAGTAATATAAAATTAAATTGAATTTCCTATACAATAAAAAAAAAAAATAAATGAAATACATTGATTAAAAAAATAATAATTTTAATTTCTTATTGTAGCACAATTGGTGCGCCACCCTGTATTTTTTTCAACCATTTGTATTTAAATAACGTTTATGGAAATCATTTAGAACTACCTGTGTTTTTTTCAGTGCCTTATTTTTTTTAAAAAAAATTAACATTCCCCGATTTAAACAAAAAATTTTGAGTGCGAAGAATAGGTATAAAATGGTATCCTCAATACAAAATATGAAGGATGATGTGATGACAAAAGATGATGTGGAAAGCATTTTTTGGAATACAATTTAAAGTTAAAATCTTAACGTTTAGCTATATCTATCTTCTATCTTGTGAAATTCTACAAATCTTAAAAAATTAACTAAAATTGAGTGAAATATCTTTTTATCTGTATTCTGAAAGTCGCCTCAATATCTTAAAAAAAATAAATAATTAAAAAGGCAATTCGCATTTCGTTTGCTTCGACTTCCCTGGAAGAAAAGTATGCAAAGGTATATTGTGTAAAACGCGTGACACCAAGGCGAATGTTAATGTACCTACTGTTAAGAATCAAATAAAAGAGAAGAAAATGCGAATATCTATAGGAATTGTTAAACGATAATGCAAATTTACCGGAGTGATCCTTGTGGTAAAGAACAATAATTATGCAAGATATGAAAATTAGTTTACTTATTGCTCCAATCGTCTACGAAAAAAGCCGCCATGTTAAAATCCAATAAGATATCTTTTTCCTTTCTTTTTTTCTTCCCATATATTGAAGGGAAGCAGTGCTTCCGTAAGAATTAAAAAAAAACAAACAATTTATTTATTTGAAATTCCAAAAAAAAAATCGTTTTAAATCATATAAATAACTTGGCGCTTGATAACTTCAATATTGTCTAAATCAAGTTATTAAATTAAAAAAAAAAAGTATTTCTAATCTACTTTAATCAACAAATTTCGATTCTTTTTGGACAAAAATGAATGAAAACGAGAATTTGGCCAATTTCAATAGCAATAGGCGTTCTGAAAAATCATTTAACAGCAATTGTCCACCAAGTCACCAACGAAATGGAAACTCGGTTTATACCCTATTCACACCGAGTCGAAAACTCGGTTTTCGCGAAAACATTCGAAAACTTCATTGAAAGCATAAGTTTTCCCAAACATTATTGCAGTTTTCAAAACGAATTGTTTGAAATCGTTTTGCATGAAAACGCCACGAAAACGACTTTCAATCGTTGTGTTTTTGAAGCAGAAACACCTTTTGCAACAACCAGCGAGTTCAGCAAAACTGCTGACAGGATAGCTCTCACTTAGTGCTGTCGTTTCTTCTAGTTTTTTTTTTTAAAATGTGGAATCTCTTATTCACCAAGCAGCAAATTATTCGGCTTTTCTTGAATTTTAGAACGGCTGCACTACCTGCCACAACTAAATGGTATTTTCAGATGTTTTGATTTTGATTGTTGCTTATGTTAATTATTTTATGCCATTAACCATAAGTTAACGATTATCAAGTAGCTTAATTTATTTTGTTTGTATATTATGTCAATACGAGCAGAGTTTAGTTACTAAAATACAAATTTAGTCGCCACAAACATTTCATATCTAGTTTCACAGCTAATTGAAACGAGGAGCGAAAACGAGTTGGTGTTTGATGTGAATGCATCAACGAGTTTTCGTAATCTTTTTGTCGACAACTCAGTTTTTAGTGCGGTGTGAATAGGCTATTAGTTCCCTGTCATGTTTTGAATTTTTGGAACTTTCGGACACAGCATTATATGAATATTTTTAAATCAATATTCCTGTTAACTTGCTCAATAATTTACAGAGCTCATACCCGGATTATTTTGACGTTCCAGCGTTGAAAATAGAACTAAAGTTGATTTTCTATGACGAGCATTTTACGTCAAAAAATGATCTTAAAGAAATATTCAGATTTTTAATCAGTATTGATTTGGATAAAAATTTCACTGAATACTTTAAGCTTTGTAAACTATTGCTGACTTTCTCCATGACAACCGCTCTGTAGAGAGATCATTTTCGTGTCTTAAAACAGTAAAGAAAATACTTAAATAAATGTGGACAAGAAAAGTTGTCAAATAGCCCTTATTTCGATTGAAAAACCATTGTTAAAAGAATAACAAGCCAAAGGGAAATGTTAAGACCAAATATAGATCATTTTGCTTCAAAAGAAAGAAGCATAAATTTAAGACTTAATAACCGTTTAAATTGTTTATATTATTATTTTATATTAAAAAGCAAACTATTTAGTCCATTTAAGATTAGACCTTAAATGACAACACGAACTTTAAAAAAGTTTGAAGTTCTGAAGAAATTAAATGCGAAGATGATTGACATAATGTAACGACATGACAGGAAAAATAAAAAACGCTAGTGTCGCTATTTGTCGGAACGGAGTTCCGAAAAGCAGTTCGGACGAATACCTCCAATCGCAGCAAGAATCCTCAGGAGATTTCGTACTGCCCTCACTAGGGCAGATATTGTATCTCTCATTCTTACTACCAAGCGCTATATGCACCGTACCTGCCTACTCGAGTTAGTAGTTCTTACGTGATAGTGGAACAAATATTTCAAAATTTACAATTTTATTATTATGTAGAGATTTTTTTAAATAAATTCTGTACATATTACTTTTATATGTGGAATTAATACGAAACGATCTCGAGCCAATGACTAGATCATAGATAATTTTGCTTTAAAAAAAGTTGTAATTAATCTACAAAACTTAATTGTTTTTTTTTTTATTATTTAAAATTTTTTTAAAGTATTTTTTTTTATATACAGGTTTTGGCCTGAAATAATTTTATTATTATTATTGTTATTTCTAACAATGTATGTAAAAAATGCACTGCTAAAAACTTCAATTTAACGAGCGCTAGCTGCAGAGGCTTTCGGCTCAACTATAATTTTAATAAAGCGATATTTCCTTTAATAAAGGACTTTTAATTCTAAGTTTAAAGTTGAGCGCTTCCGCTTCCCAAAAAGTCACGCTTCGTGCCTGGTATGCAGGTATAGCGCAGTGGTTAGTGTGCTGGACTACTGTGTGAGAGATCCCAGGTTCGATCCCCGGAAAAACACAAATTACATCTTAAAGTTTTTTCTACTGCGCCACCTCTCGAACGTCTGACAAACACCCGAGAGTATGACTGTCCTGAAAAAGCTTCTCAGCCGTTCGGACTCGGCATAAAATTGTAGATCCTTTCCATTCGTCTCAAAAATAGAAACTCACACAAACAAATGGTTGCAAGAAGCTAGGCCTAGGGTGGCTACAGTCTGTTGCGCCACCTATTTTTTTTTTTAGGTACTTATTAGATAGAATGCTTATTAAGATTTTAATAGGTTATCTATGGTTTTGATATGACTTTCTTCAAATCAAATCTTATAACTTTTTTTCCCTCTGTGCACCTGCTGCGGCATCTAATCAATGTACTGACGCAACATTTAACAGCAAATGGTTTATCTTTTAAGATTTTAATTTAAAATATTATTAAAAACCAACTTCAACTACAATAAGAGAAAATTCCACATTTAAAGTTCGATATTGGAATTGATTTTAAATAATAATATTGGCGATACAAAATGGGTATTCTGCTGGGTTTTTTGTTGAAAAGTAAAAGTGTTGTGCAATGTGCACTAAAAGCAATTCAATTCCCAATTATTTCAATTCGAATTAATTACATTTCTACTCTTTTTCATATGATTCACTTTACACACTTGATTGAATAATTTCACAATAACACAAGACATTCATCCTCGCACTCCTAAATCCTAATCGAAATACACTTTTCATTAAATCGTTTGTCAAAATGTTTCCTTGCAGAGATTTCATTGTGATGTTGGTGACGCGGCCTGCATCCACTCTACGAGCTCCTTTGCCATTATTCTATCATTGACACTGTCTCTTATTTTGATGAAAGACTTTCATTAGCATTTTATTGCATTTTCAAACTCTTCAAGAGGCTTCTTTTTCTTCGTCGATTTCATTCCGATTGCCACGTTTCAGAAGCTGGCATAATTTAGGGTTTTTCTTTGCGTGAAATTCAGTTTCTATCAAAGCCTTTGCTTCATTTCGAATTCTACAAAAGCATACAATTTCGACTTGTATGAATCTTCCACCGAAAAGTACTTTTCAGTATTTCCAATTTCTCCAAATCCTATTGAAAAAAAAAACATTCGTTTGGAAATGATATTTGTACAACAGAAGTCTTTTCGGATGGATCTACAGCAATTAATTGCATTTTGTGGAATATCGGTAGAACCGCAGGCAGTGAAACGTTAACCACAAATTTCTATGCATAAAATTTAGTGTAGGGGATTACATTCTGACATTTTGATTCAACTTTACAGGGTCGCTTAGCATGTGCTAAATAAATTAAGTCCCGCCCGACATTGAGGAAACATGCAACATGAATATGGGATGAAGCTGCAAACTAAAAGTTCCATTAATTAAAGCAGCTTAGAAGCATGTAAAATTCAAAAGAATTAATAACTAAGTTGAGAAGAGATACTCTGACTCGTAGGAGATAGTTATGGTAGGTAAGCATACACCATTCTTTGGAGATATTGTATGGATGCGCACAACAAATATGGCAACCTAGAGATTATTGTTATACTAAATAATTAGGAGAGCAATTTAAATTTTAAATAAGTTTGCTTTGGATGAAAAATACCTTACCAACGAGCTTATAATTGGAAGTTTTGCAATTCCGTAAAGATAGGTAGGTAGCTACATATTTTTTAGTTGGAAAGAGACGATTATCTATGCTAATTATACGGGATAGTTATAAATGTTTGTTCCAACTCTCTAAATTTCTATATTGCTACTGTTATC
Source organism: Cheilosia soror (assembly GCA_949372485.1). Classification (NCBI taxonomy): domain Eukaryota; kingdom Metazoa; phylum Arthropoda; class Insecta; order Diptera; family Syrphidae; genus Cheilosia; species Cheilosia soror. Next base: position 51,455,284 of record OX443561.1, read on the forward strand.
AAGTGAAAAAATCGAATATATTATTAGGTTGTGTCTGAATGATTTTGGGTTTAAAAGCAAATAAATAACAGAATATGTATCCTTTTTTATATAAAACCATTTAGCTATTATTATCTTTAAAATTTTTTAACAAATATTAGATTAGATATTAGATTATTGGTCGGGAGAGCCTTTACCGGCCACTGCGACCTCTCTAAAGGAGCCTATTGTGCCATCCCTGTTAGGGTTGTAGAGCCATATTTTTACTCCGGAGTCAAGAAGACAAATATCTTCTCTGGGGGTAATTCAGCAAGATTTGTCGAAGTGACGATTTCTTTGCCAAAGACTTTCTTTCTAAGACGGAAGAGAACCGGACATTTCATGAGAATGTGAAGAGAGGATTCATCACATAGGATTTTCTGGGGGAGAATTTTGGGAAGAACTGTTTGGTGCAGTTCTGACTAGGTGTTTTAAGCCAAAGTTCATTAGATTCGATTTGAGCTAGGCTCCTAATGTATTCCCTGAAGCATCCCTTACTGACACCGCAGAAGGGTTCAGGTCCGACGAGTGGCGTGTTCGCGCCGACTTTAGCCAGTGAATCAGCCGTTTCGTTTCCAGTAAAGCCCCTGTGGGCTGGTATCCAGTGTAGGATGACTAGGTTTTTCTTTGATGCTAGTTCGTAGATGGCCATGTAAGTTTCTAGGATCAGCTTCGATTTTATAACAGATGAGTTCAGAGCTTTAAGAGCAGCTTGACTTACTGAGAAGATAAATGTGGTTTTACCACTTGTATTAGAACATAAATTTATTCTAGCGCAGTGGCTGATGGCAAGGACTTAAGCCTGGAATATGGACGAGAACTTGCCTAGGCTAACTGAAAAGTTCGTTTGAGGCGATTCTCCAAAATGCCCAATAGCTGAATTGGGAGGCTTTTTCTGGATAGTTAGTCCAGCACACTAACGACAGTTTAGGATAATGGGAAGTGCGCGAAATAAATAACAACCGATTTTTAAAAGTGGGCTGGGCGTATACCACACATAAACCACAATCTGAAATTTTGGACTTTTCTTAGTGTACGAACCACAGCAGCTATATTTCTCCCAAATTTCACGATTCTAGATGGCCGAAAGTGCTTCATATTTTGACGATTTTGATGAGTGGGTAAAACAGTCAGTTACGCTTTTTGTGATTTTCCTGTGTTTTGAGAGATGGACCTTTTAATGAGCTTGGAAAATGCTATAAGTTTGAAGTTTTTTGCTCAATTGGTTCAAAAAACAAATGGCAAACAAATACAACTCCATATTGGGAACGTATTGTTTGATATGACTTTGCACTCGCAGCTGAAACTCCCTGAAAAACTCGTAGGTATATTAAACCAGCTGTTCAAGTGTTCATCTAACAACTATTGATGACAAAAATAATTGCTCAGAAAACAAACTTTTACCAGTTCATTCGCACTTATTAAGCGATTACATTTACACTACAAAGATGCAATTAAACACAAAATTACGTAACGCGATGAACAGTCTAACTATAGAATGCGATACGAATACGAATCTTCTGAGATCGCACAAAAATCTATAAACAAAACATACCATTGTATCCGGTCAACTGAAGACCGTAAACAGAATATTTTATACTAGCATTAGCAAATCATTATAAGTTTTACTAAAAGCGAGTTAAAAGTATCCCCTTTCGTCCTTCATGTTATTTTTGTTTGTTGCGAAAATATTTTAGCTGCTTAAATAAAATAACGGAGTCCACTAGAACCCTGTTCTCCTGAATGAAAATGCACAAAAACAGATTGGCAAATATTTGTGAATCGGACCTTTGGCATACACTCCCAAAGATACTCGAACAATAAAATTGTAAATTTGCCCTCAATTCTTTTCAAAGTTTCATTTTTCTTATTGAACTTTTATGTTTCTCCTTCTACACTCCTTTCCACGGTTGCCCTTAATTCCCTGTTTGTTTTGTTTTCTTCTGTGCACACATGCATACTCCGTTGGCATATTTCCTTATGGGGAAAGTTAAGAATTCTCGATTTCTTACATCAGAATGTATATGTAGGTACGGCGCGGCGTTCATCCGCTTGTATGGCGATTTAGTACTTTTGAACGTATTTCATCGGAATAGGAACCTCCTGATGTCTGCGCACTGCCGTTACCTACCGCAGCCCCTGGCTAGCTATTCTCTGGAAAAAAATTGGAATCCATTTGATCTTCGTCCAAGGCAAACATTCGACGCTGCGATAATATAATTTTCTTTTATGATATTTGACAGAATTTTAAGTGAATATAGTTGGGTCCTTTCTCTATATGCTTTTCGTGTTCCGTTCTCTGAATATACTGGCAGATATGGAAGGAACATTTCCATATTATGTACACATTCCCATATGCCCTTGTGACGGCCAACAAACACAGGCGAAGCACACACAAGATAGAAGAAGCATACGCTTACGCTTTGAGCAAACACCCAGAAAGCTACAATCCTTATTGAAATAGAAAATTGAGAACATCCGTGACGCCAATATGCCGGAGGACATTCCGTCAATAGCCATCGCGCCGGGTAGGTATGTACTTTGTTTGGATGAGTTTGGATGGTTCTATTAGCGTGGACTTTGAGATCACAAAAGGTAAGAGTAGTGGCAGAAACCGTATTACAGCGTTTTTCACATGTTGTTTGTTCGGTGTCTGTTGTCGGTTTTATCTTCACAATGGAGTTTTAGGCCGACTGAGATAACCTAAAACCACTTATGGTCATTCCGATCGATTTTTTTCTGTTGTCTGTGTCCACAAACATGGTGGTAGAAGGAGATGGTAAATGGATTTGAAATTCTGTTTGCACACCTATGGACTAGGTTCAGTAATTTTTGGAGGACTACTCAATTGGGGTTTTATTGGCGAATGAGTAATTTTAATCTATTTTCATCCGTATTTGGGTTTCAGGTCGAAAATTACGCATAGGTGCTTTTAAAGACCTGGCCTCGATCCAAATTAAATCCAAACTTTACCAATCGTCTGCCAAATTCACTAAAAGCATTTTAACGTAAATCTCGACCGGCACAGAAAGCATTGCCATGTACATAGTCTATATGGATGTGGTATACGACAAAGTGTTTCCCGTGACCTAACGCATATATTTATAGCCAGGACAGGACAATACTATATGTTGTTATAAAGAAAGTGAATTCGATTCAATATACCACAAAATTGCCAAAACAAGTAAGAGAGTAATAAGTAATTAAACTCTTGGCTAAATAATTCCAAAATAATTATTTACTTAGGTATCTATGTACTTGAAGCCTGAAGGTCTTATGTATGTATCACGTTTTATGTGAATATTAATTAAACTGAATGTTAATTTCTAACGCTCTGTTGTTGAGTGCGTACCCATAGCTGGTGAATTTGTGGCTTAAAAACTGAGCCTCTGGAAGTAAAATATTTACATAATTTGCGTTAGCTATTTATACTGTTTACTTTACTATATGTAGGTATAACGATAGCATGCGTACAAAGTTTTGATTTTACATCTAGGTATATAATACAGCAGACCTGTCAGGCTTCACTCGAGAGTTATTTCTTTTGTAAAATAAAATCAAAATTCCGTTTTAAAAAAGTAGTAGGTACATATCTATTTTATTTTATTTGCTTAATTCCATAATGGACTTCTCTGGAACAAGCCACATGAAGCCGACTAGTGACCACAAAAGAAACAGATACCTACTCCAAGAGTTTATAGACAATGACTGCAGCCATGTTGTTCAAAACAAAAACAGGAACAGAAATATATTTTCAGCGGAAACGGAATCAGGAACAGAATAATCAAAGGGCATGGTAGTGCCGCAGCCGAGTTCTCTAGTAAAGCCACACAGCTGTTTTCGACCCCCCCCCTCTAACTTAGGAACCAATTAAGCTAAAAATTGAAACTTATAGCATTTATAAAGCTCATTAAAAAAGGTCAACCTCACAAAATTTCATTTTTGTAGTAGTATTAGTGATTCTCAAAACACATGACTTCAAAGATCACAATAGCCGTGTTTTATTATGCCCGTGATCTGAACCGGATCAGAACAGCATATACAAACCAGGATCGATTGTAAGTTTTCTCTTAACGTGTGGCATTACTGAAAGAACTTGACATTAATTTCTTCAACATTTAACGTTTCTAATGTAAACAAAACCGAAATGTGTTAAAAAACCTCAAGCTGTAAAGTAAAAATACTTTGGTTGGCAATTGTAATAATTGTTGTTTAAATATATTTTTATTTACAGTTTTTATTTGAAAATTAAATTTGTCTTTTTCTGTGACGTATTTCGCGAAGTTATCCCTTTCACAAGTGCGCGTTCTCTTCGGTTTAAACGTAAGAATAAGAACAAATAAGTTTTGGTTTAAATTGTAAAGAACGCGGAGGGAGAACTTCGGAATATGTACAGCAGTGATGAAAATCGACTTTTCTCAATTGTACTGAAAACTGAAACCAAATTGTACTGAATAGTACTCAAATTTCTTAAATTTATAAAACCAAAGGAAAACATAAAAAATGAATATTTTATTTAAAAAAAAAAACAAAAACGAGTAGGTACCTATCAGTGTTATCATCGGCCAGGTTTTATAACCTCCTCAGCATTCAAGTCTTGCAAAATGTTAAGGAATTATTATAATGATTTTGTGCGTGCAGAGAGTTACCGGAACAAAGAAGTCCTTTCACAAAATTTCATTTGGTTGGGCTCTATTGTGTTTTTAAAAAACACATAGACCGACGGGCGGATAGACGTGCATGGGCTAAATCGTTTCAGAATTTCATCCTGATTCAGAATATTTATGGCTTATAGGGTATAGGGTGACTTTTTCTTGGTGTTATAAAAGTAAGTACTTATACCTTCCATTGGAGGGTGTTACAAAGGCGCATTTAATTTAATCTAAAGCTTAGTACGCAGTTCGAGCGAATCTAAATTTTAGCTGCTCTCTAATTTTTCTCTCTAAACATTAAATAAAATCCTAGCTAAATTTTGACATAGCGTGCGCTGTGAATATAAGTGTCACAGAAAACAGCTGTCCGTTGAAAATAACTTCCTTCAAAAATTCATCGACGCGAAAATGTGTTATATTTTCGCTGCACTTTCTTTTTTCCTTGATATCAAATTTATCACTTTGAAAGAAGTTAGGTAGGTAGGAGGAAGGTATTCATTGAAAAACCTTATCCTTATTTACTTTTCCGCAACACAAAAGAACAGAAGAAAAAAAATGAAAATTTAATTTTTTAGCTGAAGCAGCACACCGCTCGGCTAAATGGATTCGCTTAAATTTAGCTCAGCTAAATTTTGGAGACAATTTTGTATGTGAGCTAAAATATAGCACGAGCAGTGTACCAAGCTCAAGGTAATATAGTCTTATAGACGCCGGATAGGAACTTTAGTCCATGTACATACATATAAACAGATTAAGACTAATCTTTATATAGTCGTGTTCAAAATCACTTGTCCATCGGTCGATTGAGTGAACTGTAGACTTTGTACAGAAAATCTACCATAGTCCAAGTGATTTGATCACGACCGTACCACATTCAGATAACAATCTACTATTGTACATTGTACAGAGAAAGGCGAAGGTTTCTTTGTTTGTCTAGTTTCTCCTTGGTCTGAAAGCATATATATTCAGTATGCAATGCACACAATGTTTTAAATACAATTTTCGGCCGTTTTCCATTGTTTATTTCTATAATTTTTGTTGACATTTGACAGTGGCTTACAAATTTTATGCGAGAAATGGAGTTTTTTGATTGGTTATTGGGTTGTCCAAATTTTGTAAGCCACTTTATTTGTATTTTGTTCATAGAACTACCAACATACATGAATAAAATTATTCGCTTAGAAGTATACTATTATACTATCTATCTGGATCATGAAAAATTTTATATTTTTCATTCAGGAGGCGTGGTTTACGATGGGTAGGGTCTAGGGTGTCCATTTATAAAAAGAGAACATTTTGATCCCAAAGACATAAAAATAGAGAACATTCGTAAAAAAATAGAGGACAAAAAAGAGAACACACAAAATAAAAAATACACTCACAGAACCTTCAAAAATATATTTTAATAAACATACAAAATACGAATTCTTTATTTAAAAAAAAAAGAAAAACACAACAAGTTATAAAAAATACTAATAATATAACATGCTCCCACTAGCATATTGCCATATTGTGAGAAATGTTGCCAAAGTATGAAGTAAGCAATAACATGGCATTTTGGCCCAAATTCTAGTTCTTCCTACTGGAACTTTGAAAAAAAAGTTGCAGCAAATGACAGATATGTCAAAATTAAATATGGAAAATTCGGTGGGAACATTTTTCATAATTATAAATCACTTTGGCTAGTCACGATGGTAACATGGTAACAGTTAACATTTTTAATCTATTTCTCTCTTGTGTCCATTGGGCCCAATCAGAAAGAATATATTCTTTCGACATTGGTATTCTGCTCAGTGATTGTTTACATGTTTAGGATATTTCAGTCTTTGAAAAAACATCATCAAACTTACTTTTATTTGAATTTTTTAAGTTTTGCAACTCGCAAAAATTTAAATTATTATTAAGTTTCATCAAAGTAGAACTTAAACCGGCTCCCCTTTTCGAAATACTAACAGTCCGCTAACTGAAAAACTGATTACTTTTGTTGTCAGTTCAGTTTTCAAAAGCCTATTTACAATAGATTTTAAATTTATTTTTAAGAAAAGCCTTTTCATTCTGTTATCTTAGTATCAGTAAATATTTTGGAAAATTAAATAAAAATTATGTACCTAACCCTTCAATGCATGATTTTTTTATTTTTTTTAGAAATTAAATGTTTTATAATGTAAATAAGCTATCTAAACTCGAAAAAAAATATAAAAAAAATTTTGGTTAACCGCTTTTCTTGAAAACCGAGTTTTTCAGTATGATGCATATTTGCAACGCGATGCATTGACGGTATATAATTTATGATATTATAAAAATGGGAGGGGCAACACTCCTTTGTCCAATTTGGACCACTTGCAGGCTAATGCGGAAGATTGTCTGAAAATTTGAACTTAGTTGGTTCCGAGGTTTTCGAGATATGCAATTTTGAATGTTTTCTATTGCATAGGAGATATATATACGGTATATAATTTCTGATATTACTAGCGGAGCCCGTGCACACTTCGTAGTGCAAAATAGTTAAAAAGATAAACTGTTTTTATTGTAATGCTGTGGTACATAACATTTTTTGTTTTTTTTTTTTTCAGAAATCGTATTGCCTAGACAATATTATTGACTTTCAGGACAATGCATTATTCACATCAATGTTACAAATTTTAAAATCTTTGGCTTCCAATTCCAAGACTGTCGAAGAAGCTGTACCCTACGCCTGTGCACAGGAATTGTATTGTTATGGTCTTAAGTTTAGTAATAGTGTTGTTTCGTAAAATGCGAGAAATGAGAATAAATTTGTCCAATTTTGATCAAACTTCACAGATCATCTGAAATTTTGAGCTCAATCGATTTAGTAGTTTTCGAGATATAAGATTTTCAATTTTTGTTTGTATGGGCGGTGCCACGCCCTTCTGCCCAATTTTGACCAAACTTCACAAAAACACTCGCAGGCCAATACGGATGATTGCCTGAAAATTTGAACTCAGTGACTTTGGAAGTTTTTGAAAATAAGATGGACAATGGTTTTTTTTTATATGGGAAGTGCTGAATCCAACGAGTTTTCAATGAATCAAAATCATACTCTAAATGCATCGTGTTGCAGATATGCATCATAGACAAAATATCGCAAAAATATCTGTTTCGTACAATATTTTCAACCTTTTTTTGCACAGACATCACAATTAACATATAACAAACTATACAAAAAATACTTACATGCATTAAAACACATAGTTATTTATGTTTATACTAAATTCAACACACATGTTTTACCCATTAGGACATGGTATTTTGACTTCAAGGACAACATATCATCACGGAATTAATTGGAAATAAAAAAGTACCAAATCCAAGAGATATCTGCACTCACCCTACTAAGAGGTTTTTTTTTAAGGATATGATACAGATATGCTACAATATGCATTGAACGGCTAAATAAAAAAAAGAGAACAAAAATAGATCCATGACAAAAAAGATAGTGTAAAAAAGATCGGACCAAAAAAAAGAGAACATGTTCTCTTTTATAGAGATACGATGGACACCATAACGATGGGTCACTTCCGATTGCCGCAGAGTGTTGAAATCATAAACCACATAGACTAGACATGCACGGGAAGTCGGCGGTCTAGTTCTTACGGCTTTGTGAAGCAAACAAGACTAATGATATGAAAGAGACAGTATGTGGGTACTGTACATATACGAGGAAAGCGTAAATAGACAGAGGTACCTAGTATCCGTCACTTATAATTTGGACTCCAAGCTAAATTTCCAATATCAGAAAAATCGGTTTTCTCGAATCGAAATCCTACCTAGCTCTTACCGCTTGGGCTGGGCGTTAATCAACAATCGCAAATCAGTCAGCAGGACATAATTATGAAATAGTACACATGTATTAGGTCAGCCATTTACAAAATATTTTCTTTTATATGCCTCATCTTATTGAATATTTTTACATTTTTAATTACTTACCGACATTACTTAATTCCTTATTTTGACAGACAGACTATTTAAAAACGCTCTTCAGTAAAAGTCGTTTTCTTATTAAAAAAAAAAAATAAATAAGTATTCTCCGTTTGGAGACTAGTATACCTACTCCACCTATACCTTTAGTGCCTACACTACACATATACATATTATATACCTATTGTACGTGTATTAGGGATATGGTTAGGTATAGCTGCTCCGCTCCGGTAATTGCTTCGAAATCAACTTTTCCGCGAAAGCCGGGCGTAGGTATCCTTCAGCAGTAATTTATTTATTCTGTCTGTGTCAGATGAAAATGTAAGACGTTTGCATTTATTTTCCGTTGAGAAGAATGCTACAGAGTAATAGCAAAACTTAAATTATAGTGAGTACCTACTCTCAGAAAAGTTTGAATCTGTTTGTGCGGAGCGGATAGCATTTAAATTCGGATTGCGATTGCGAATGCTTCATTGTTAGAATAAAAAAAATACCTGCGGTGTCAGTATATTTAGATCATTGATAACGGTGCTATAACTTAAGACGTGATGTTGTTGTATAAGCTTAGGTTTACAAATGTTTAATTGGTGCGATGTAGGTATGTTGGGCATATTTTTCTATGGGTATTTACGATTCGGTGTATTAGGTATTTATAGACTAAGAGAACGTTTTTTCTCAAGTCATTTTAGCAAGGCTGTAACTTTGTGAGCTTAGTTCGGGGTGACTACTGAACACCAAAATATATTTCTGGCAGCGCTGCGTTGGTTATTAATGCCATAACATTAAAAGGGCAAAAAATGTAGGTACCTCATTTTAGCAAACTTAAGATTTTGGTATGGGTTAATCTACGGCCGATGTTGACAGAAAATGCAATTATCATATCAGTTTGCCGGTTTTAAAGTGCAAAAAAGACTAAATTTAAGTCATAATAGCAAAGTCAAATTTTTGATAGTATATGTTAGAGATATCACTCTACTAATTCCTCAAAGCTAAAGCAAAACTCCTGTTTCATCATATACCAAAAACTTAAGTTTGTTGAAATGAGGTAAATTTCTTTCACTTTTGAGGTTATGGCATTCCAATATAAACCAACGCAGGGCTGCCAGAAATATATTTGGTGTTCAGTAGTCACCCCGAACTAAGCTCACAAAGTTACAGTCTTGCTAAAATGACTTAAGAAAAAACGTTGCTAGCTCTTATCTACTCTATTAGGTCTGGTCAAATTGAAAAATTGTATTTTTTTTTATCACATCGTGAACACACTTTTTCTATAGCAACACTGAAGCAAATAGCAAAAAAACATTTGAAATCGAACTGACATTTGCGAACTTCTATATTTTACACTGTTGTATTTTTTTTGTTACATATGTTTGGGGTATAGCCGTGCATAGCCGTATAGTATACATAGAGGTACATATAACCTTTCATTCATTTTTCATTCATTCATTTTCAATATCCCGCTTATCCATTAAGTGGCTCGCGGGTGTAGGTTGCTCAAGTGGATCCTCCATAGCACTCGATCCTCCGCCATCGACTCCAAATCATCAAGGGCAATCCCCATACGGGTAGAGGAGAGATTATGAATTTGATCTAACCATCTCATCATGGGTCTACCTAGGGGACGCCTGCCCGATGGTACGGATTCCATCGCACGTCTTGGGATCCTGGTCGGGGACATGCGTTTAATATGACCAAACCACCGAAGCATGGACCGCTCCGTCCGGAGAAGTAGCTGCTCGACATTGAGTTCCTCACGTATTCTGGTATTTCTAATGCGATTTCTACGGGTCACACCAGCAATACAACGGAGAAACGGCAGCTTGTATTCGCGATCTTATTCTTTCAGTCATTACCCAAACCTCATGACCATAGGTAAGAGTTGGAACAAATACCGAATTAAAGACTGACAACTTAGCTTTGACACCAAGTTCAGTCCTCCTGATAACAGAATGACCAAGCTGTCTCAAAATTGACCCAGCCTGACCAATCCTACAGGAAAACTCGGCATTGCTCCTTTCATCACTCGTGAATAAGACACCGAGATACATAAACTTCTCCACCTGTTTCAATGGGACTCCACTAATGTGCAGAGTGCATTGAACAGGCGTTCTGGAGACGACCATCACTTCAGATTTGTTCACATTTTCTTTCATCTCAGCTTCAACACAAACGGCTACAAACCGATCGAGTGCGCGCTGAAGTTCAGTCTGAGAGGACCCAAGGATGACCAAGTCATCAGCGAAGAGCAAATGACTTATCCTCAGAGCTCCCAATTCGAAACGTTCCTCGCCAAGACTGCGCTGTAACATCCAGTCCATAGAAGTAATGAAAAGGAGAGGAGACAAGACGCACCCCTGACGAAGTCCAACGCCCACGGAGAAAGGTATTGATTTAACGCCGTTTACCCGAACACAGCTTTTACAGTTTGTGTAAAGAGATTGAATGGCTCTCAAGAGAGAACCATCAATTCCATACTCCTGTAATACACTCCAGAGTTTTCCTCGAGGAACTCGGTCATATGCTTTCTCCAAATATACGAAGCAAGCGTAAACAGGTGTAGCATACTCCCAAGCCTTCTCAAGTACCATTCTGAGAGTGAATAACTGGTCGGTTGTGCTTCTGCCGGGACGAAAGCCGCACTGCTCATCTCCTAATCGTGCCTTGGCCACAGCTCTGCAACGCGTTTCCAGCACCTTGGCAAAGACTTTTCCAGGGAGACTTAAAAGTGATATACCCCTGTAATTGGAGCAATCCCTTTTATCCCCTTTCCTTCAAGAAAGGTATAACCTGAAAGTATTAAAGTATGGCAAGTATATTTTGATGTTATAGGCCGCAGTTATGTGGGCGCAGTAGTGCAGTGGTTAGTGTGCTGGACCAAGGTATATAGAAATATATGGTATGATATTGCGCATGTTTGTTTGCATCTCCCTCTTCAAAGTGACGTCACCAGACGACAAAACATAGGGAACAGATAATAATTTATTTATTTGTTTACTATTTTATTACACTGAAAAAAGCACACAAAACATTACAGTCAAACTTCCTTAACTCGAACTTCTTTAAGTCGAATTTCTATATTACTCGAAGCTTTATTGAGAACTCTGCGTTTTCAACTTTCCAACTTTTGGCCTCCATAACTCGAAGTTTCTATAACTCGAATTTATTGTCTTTCATTTTGAGAGTTCGACTTATGGCAGTTCCACTGTATTTGTTATTAAAAATAAAACTTGCGCATAGAAAACTATCCGTATATCAATATATTTTCACGGAAACGTCAAAACTGTTGTCGTCAAGTGACGTAAATCGCGGAATATCATACCTTGTAGTTCTATATACATACATTGTGCTGGACTACTGTGCGAGGGATCCCAGGTTCAATCCCCGGAAAAACCCAAACTACATCTTAAAGATTTTTCTACTGCGCCACCTGTCGCGAACGTCTGACAAACATCCGAGAGTATGACTGTCATGATTTTCTTTTTTTATCTATTTCTTTTACTATAGGTATCTAATTTTTTAATTTTTTAAAAAATTTGTTACACTATAATTAAAATCAATTATTATTTGAAAATAACCAGACTGTCGATTATGTCGTCGTAAGTTTTTATTTTTCAACAAAAATTTAACTATGTCGAAGCATGTATTACCTATTGTAGAATGTTGAAAATAAAGAACATTTTACCACTGTGTACCTACTAGATTTTTTTTGACAAAAATCCGCAAAAATTACATTATCAGAATAGAACCTATTGTAATGTGCAACTAATTGCAATGAAATACAATTTTGTTTAACCGTTTGGCGTTTTTCGCAACGATATCGCTTCAATTATCTAGGTACTATTTGCACCGTATTTCTCATATCCTAAAACAGAAATGCTCCAACCAAAGCCATAAACGAAGGACAGAACAATGGAAAAAGCCAATTGTTGCAAACGATTTTAAAGAAGACATGCCGCATCTTTTATAAAAAAACTTCTGCGGGTTTGTTCGTAATTGCTACGCGAAGGTTTAGGAAAAAAAAGTCGGAAAATTCTCAGCAGGTGGCGCTGTAGCCCCACATTTATATATCTTGAAGACCACCAAATCGATTGAACTCCAATTTACAGGTAGTATTAGGTATTGGCCCAAGAGTGTTCGTCTTAAGATTGATCAAAATTGGCCAAAGGAGCGTGGCGCCTCCCATACAAAAAAAAAAAAAACATTCAAAATCCAATATCTCGAAAACCAGGCCAGGGATTGTTCCTGTGAAAATTGGTCAAAATTGGACAAAGGGGTGAAACTCGATGACGTTATAACTCGATAACCGCTGGCCCGATACAGTCGGCAAGTTCCTGAAATAAGTCGGCATTTCAATGAAAGTCACCCCCCCACGGCTCGAACCCTCGCTACGCCCCTGATCATTGTTGCCGTGACAAGTGAGTAAAAGTGGAAAATTAGGTTCAACTTTCGAATTCTTAGTGTGTACTCATTATTTAAATAATTCAATAAAATTACATGTTTAATTTACATTAATTCATTTAGTATATCAAAAATCCGTTTACGTATTTTTAGCGAGACTAACAATTTCGTTTTTTTTTTTTTTTCTCCTTGGCGCTTTTTCCACCTCTCGACGGCGACGCTCGTTGTTAAATCTGTCTTCTCGGTATTCTCGATCTTGACGTTTTCGCTGCTCGTCAAGATTCGGAATTACCAGGTTTGGCAACAATCATTTTGATATAACACTGTTAAAACTAAAAATCCCGCCGATCGAGATTATTAAAAATGTTCGAAAATTGCTATAAAACTCAATTGGTGCAAGAATTAAAGCCGATATTTACATCTATGTTATGTAGGCTAATGTAGGTATACCTACTAACCTGCAATGTTTCATGCTAATACGGATTAATTCTTCCATCTCCGTGATAGCACTCAACGATCAAATTTTTTGGTGAACATGACGTGATACCTTAAAAAACAATAAATTTTTGAGGGTTCAAAAATATTTAGGCAGTTTCTGGAAAATATGAGACCGATAAATCAATAATGCAAGTACATACTTAATTTTTACTTAAGATGTTAAAACGATATAAGCCACGTTTTAAAAATTGAAAAGGATTGCGACTTGGTTATTAAATTTTACTTAAGTACGTAGGTGCATATGTATTACGTACATACTAAATATATATTCTATAATTCGTGTTTGCCAAACAAGCTGGGTCTTAGAAAAGCATAAATAGGGAAATACAATTGAAATTCTACAATTACCTCATGAATTTTCAGCTACTTAACGCGCCGCCCAAATATCTTCATGTGTATGAAGTATGAACCATCAGCCAGCACCGCATTCGTATTCCATCTTCTCACTGAAAACGGGCCCGTTCACCCTCGATGATTTCCGTCGGAAGTTAAACGTTCACCGAACAAATTTTCGATACTTACGCTGAGATTCTATCGAATTTCAGATTTCGATTACGTGCACTAGAGCGGAATAAATGATTGCCTTCGGTTCGGTTCAAGGAATAAATTTTCAATCAAGACGAACCCCGAGAAGCTATATTTTTCGGACTTTTTTTTTCCCGACAAATCGCGTTCAGCGCGCATACGAGTTAGTTTGTGTGTTTGAAATGGTTTTATCTTGGGTATCACATTACTACACTTCCCGTATATGCGTTCATCACTAATGGTTAAACGCTTGCGAATCGATAAGGCGGAACATCAAAATGTGACGGGAGTTCACAAAAATATCTAAGTTTCCTAATTGGGTGCCATAAAGATGTTCACTTTTTGAAATATGAGCAATTTTAAACAGGTATTCCTTAACTTGCTTCGTAAAGGGTAAATTTGGGTTCCATTGCCGGGGATAATCTCCGATGTTTCATTAATTTGAGTAGGTACTAGATATTAATAATACATATGTAGTATGTGTAGGTAATTTAATGTATACAAAATTATATAATAAAAGATGTATGGTAGGTATGTATCTAGACATATTGTAGGTAGACCAAGCGTGAGTTATTTTTATTTGCACAGTTGGCAGCTAAAAAGTTGTTTGGAACACTGACTATAAACTTTGTTGTAAACCGAGTTGCCAAAATATTATGTTCTTTTTCCAATTTCAATGAAATTGTACACCGGTTCTTGGAAGCTGAATTCTATGATTGACAACCAAGTTGAAACGCTTGTTGTTGCGTTCGGGTAAAGCTTTGCATTTAATGACTGCATAATAATCACGCTTGGGCGCGTGTATTACTTCACATTAAGGATCAGTTGTAGCCATTCCTCAAATGCATCCGTATAAACATGAAACAGAAAAAAACTGAATCATTTAACCATAGCATATCATGGGAATTCTGTGGAAAATGTTGTGGAATTGACTGAGAAGTTGAACAGGAAAAAATGTACGTACGAAAAAATGTATTAATATAATGAAACTCTCTAAATAAATTTTTAAAACTTCCCATGGTCCCCTCATGTAGCTGACCTCCCCGTGGGGAGGGGCGGGCGCGGGACACATGTCTAGTTTAATATAACCATGGCTAGCGAAGAACACATCCAATGATGACAAGAAGAATAAAGCGAGCCGGGGATATTGCCAAGCCTGTTTAACCCGCAACGGCTACGAGCTTCTTATCAATGGTCTCGGAAACCATTATGGCGGTCAGAGTGTGGCTGTGGATGCGCTATGCACCAATAGGGGCATAAGTGGACTTTTTGCTACTCGACAACGACACCGACTTAGAATAGGCACGTGAAAGACCTGGAGCTTTTTGAGAAGGCTGCCAAACATCGACTAGATATATGTATACTTAGTTGATGTCTCCTCAACAAAGCAAAGCGGTTCTGGAACTGTGAACCCTACGGATGGGTGGAAACTCTTCATGTCGGGAGCAGCACCTTAAAAGACTGCTCAGGCGGGAGTGGAAATACTCACAAGTCCCAGGTTGGCAGGCAGAATACCTATTGGAGTGGATACCATTAGGAGGGCGAGTGATGTGCGTATGTTGAGAGGGGCTGAACTGTTAACTGATCACCACCTGGTGGAGAATCGTGAGCTATGGAGGGTCCACTTGAGCAACCTACACCCACGACTCGCTTAATGGATAAGCGAGCCATTGAAAATGAATGAATGAATCTTCCTATATCGTTGCGGTGCTGCCACAAAGCGAACGGCTTTGCTCGATTTCATAAAATGTAAATGTTTTCATAATCAGGACGACAGACTATCGAAGAATAGCGTTTGAAATTTATTTTTTTTTTATGGGCAGTTTGTCCAATCCAGCCCGGTTTTGTATAATGCTTCAAGCCAGGCATTTGTGTTCAATTGTGTTTTAAATAACTCTGTTGATTGTTTGATACCATGCGAGTTCCACCCACACTTAATGCAATGCAGATCAATGTTATTAAAAATAGCATTTGAAATGTAGGCAATTTTTGAATGGGAGGTGCCACGACCCTATGTTTAATGTTGACAAAACTTCACATAAACTTCTTCGGGCCAATATCTCGTAAACATTTTCCTAATATTTGAGCTCAATCAAAATTTGGCTTTATGTCACCGCACCTGCACATCTCGTTGCAGAGACGTGCCTGATGTTGGCGGCACTAGCGTAGCCTTCCCACCCTTATCTTACTGGATAAGAAATCGAATATAGCCTCTTTAACACCTGGATCCAGTCAATAGTACTTGTCTATGTCTATTAGTTATCGTTACTTTAGTCCCCGTCATTTCACTGCCTAGCTGATTTGGCGGAAGGACCGCGGCCTTTTGGTTCATTATAGGTACTGTACAGTGTACATACATAGTTAAGAACGCGTCCTCGTCATCGTCGCTACTCAGTTAAATCCACCGACTCGGCTCCACCCAACTAGCAATAACAATAATACAAATACAAAGAGCACCCATGAATGAGAAAAAACAAAAAACTACAAACATAATCTACATAAAATTTGTATATGAATTTCTTGTAAATCAAGAAATAAACAGTAGAGAAATTAAAAATAAAACCGCATAAATGAATGGATGTTGTGTATGTCATGTGTACATGAGTATCTTCCTGAAGGGAGAAAATAAAATTTTCGATTTTTGTCTTTCTGTACACTGCAAGTCCTACCAAATTTCATCATTCTACGGCAATCGGAAGGGGCCCAAATATATAATAACCGATTTTTAAAAGTGGGCGGATACCACGCCTCCTGAAGGGAGATAATAAGTGCCTACATTTTTTCCTTTCTGTTCACTGCAAGTTCTACCGCTCTACCAAATTTCATCATTCTACGGCAATGAGGAGTGGTCCAAATAAATAATAACCAATTTTCAAAAGTGGGCGTATACCACGCCCCTGAATGGAAATTCTCAAGTTTTGGACTTTTCCCAGTGTATGCACCACAGGATGTAGCATTCTGCCAAATTTCACGATTCTAGGATTAGGATGGCCGGAAGTGTTTCATAATTTTGATGATCATCTAAGTGAGTGAGTGAAGGAGTGAGTCAGTTACGGTTTTTGCGATCTTTGAAGTCCTGTATTTTGAGAAAGGCTAATGCTATAGAGATGAAATTTGGTGAGGTGGATCTAGTTTTAGTGTGTTTAATAAATGCTTCAAGTTTGAAGTTTTGGCTCAATCGGTTCCGAAGTAGAAGGTCGAAAACAGCCCAAGTTTGTTCCTGTAAAAAGGGTTAGTGCCTTTACTAGAGAACTTGGCTGGGGCACTACCGTGCCCTTTGATCTAATACTAAATTTATGTAGGTAATATGTATAATAAATTTCTTACTAAATCACTAACATATAAATTTCGTTGAAAAAAAAAAATAATAGTAATAAAGCGATCTGTTGTTAAATTATATAATAACTAATGTATATAAAACTTCCCATCTATTAATCAATTCAACCAAAAAATAAAAAAATAAAAAAAAAACGACTTACGGCTTGCTCTGCTGGTAAGGATCATTCGTCGTCCTGCGCGCAGCACTTGGAGAAATCGTTGACTACACCTTGATTGAGAAAATTCCTAAAGACCATCCGCGACCGATAGATTTAAAAATGGACCCGAGTAAAGTTTTGAAAAAATACAACGTCTGTTGGAAGAGGCTGGGGGCAACCGTAACAGTCTGCCTTCCGTCTATTTCCTTTTGACGATCAGTTCACATGACAAGAGACTGGTGCTGAACAGAAAAGCTTGATTGAAGCACTCCAACCCGCTGCTTTGTACCGCGAAAGTAGATGTCGTGATATCTCTTCGGTGAAAGGCGATGGGTGACCGTAGCAGTCCAACCCGCCGTCCGTTGCCTCTGACAGGGTCCTTGAATTGTCGAGATGGGGTTGATTGGTGTAGTCAGCTCCTCCAGTTGGCGGTTAGTCTTCGGGGAGAGCAAACCGAAACAGTCTACCCCCCGCCTATCCCATCTGATGGAGTTTGGAAGTTCTGCGTATGTGAAGGTAGAAATTGACTGACATATGGTCAGCCCTTCCAGCTGGCGGATTAATCTGCAGAAACAGACAAAGGGTGGCCGAAACAGTCTAGCCCCGCGCTGGAAGACTCTGACATTCCGTTAGTAAACAGATCAGAAAAGAGAGACTGCGGCAGGAGAGAGTGACGAAGGGTGACCGAAACAGTCTTACCCCTGCCTATTCCCTCTAACGTTGTCTGAAAGTTCTGTGAGCCAGCCCTTCCCGTTGGCGGTTAGTCTTCAGAAACAGACAGAGGGTGACCGAAACAGTGTAACCCCCCGCTGCTCCCCTCTGACATTCCGTTAGTAAGGAGGATGGCTGGTACAAATCATATTAGAAAGATTGCGGCAGGAGAGGTCGACAAGGGGAGACCGAAACAGTCCCCGCCTTTCCCCTCTGACGAAGTCAAAAAGTTCGACATGTGAAGGTGAAATTTACAGCTCTTCCCGTTGGCGGTTTAATCTTCAGAAACAGACAAAATGGGTGAGTTGCGTGTTAATATTTCAGAAAAGCCAATTCGACTTTGTATAGAAAACTTCCTGATGCAGCAAATATCGGTACGGGACAGATCGCGTACCTAGGTCTTCAATTACAAAGAGTTTTCTAGTTCTTTTAGCGTCTAATTTCGGCCAAATTTGTCTGGATGTTATGCAGGTGCTAATACTATTCCATCTATTGTTGGTGATTTCTAATGATTCCCGGCATTGTTTCACCATCTTTGAATACCATAAAGTATGTAAAGGTTTTTTTTAGAGCTATATAACTTTAAGTTGGCAAAACTATTTTAACTGTTGGCCATTTTATCAGCTGTCAATCGATTTATTTTTAGTTTAGTTCGGTATTTCAACATGAATAGACTGACGACTGAACAACGCTTCCAAATTTTGCAAATTTATTTTAAAAATCATGGTTCTATTCGAAATACGTCCATCAACTAAACAACCATGATGTGAAGGAGCTGTGGTTTTGACAATATGGCGCAACATGTCACACAGCTTGTGCCATAATTGATTTATTGAAGGAAACGTTTGGTAAGCGCATAGTTTTACGTTGCGGACCCGTGAATTGGCCTCCAAGATCATGCGATTTAACGCCGCTTGACTATTTTCTGTATATGTGAAGTCACTAGTCGACGCCGATAAGCCCGAAACGATTGACCACTTGGAGGACAACATTCGCCGCGTTATTGCCGATAAACGGCCACAAATGTTGGAAAAAGTCATCGAAAATTGGACCACTAGATTAGACTACGTCCGAGCCAGTCGTGGCGGTCATATGCCGGAAATCATATTTAAATTATAATGCCAGAAGATTATCTTTCGAATAAAGTAAATGTCATGTCAATTTAAAAGAACCATCTTTGTTTTCTATTATTCTATTCTATTATTCATAGTTCTATACCACTAAAACAACACCCTTTATATTCTGAATCAGGATCGTGTTCTGAATCGATATAGCCTAGTCCGTCTTTCTGTCTGTCCGCCTGTCTGTTGAAAACACGATAGCTTATTTTATTTTTATTTTTATTTACTGACGTCAGGTTGGTATTGAAAGTGGGTAATATCGATCAAGTAGTTCTGGTGCCTCCCATACAAAACCAAAATCGATGCTCAAAACGAAAACTTTCAACAAGCGACATGCCAAATACTACTCCACATTTCGTCAGGCACATTAAGCGCATTAGATTTGTCTCGTAGTACTATTCGGTTCAATTTGATCATTTCTTTCTTCACGCCCCAGGGTATTTGATTACAGGAGAAATTTTGAAACAAATAATTGACGAAAAATCGCTAGTCCCAAATCACCAATTTGAATTTAGAAATAAGCACTCTACAATCGATCAGGTGCATAGAATGGTGCAGGGAAATAAATCCCCGGGAACTAAGTCCACTGAGGGACTTGGTTCCCACCTAGTGGGAAATAAAACCACTTTTGGAAAGTGGACTTAGTTCCCATGTAAGGAGGGAAATATATTCCGAAAACTCTGAGTGGTTTTATTTTCCTTTCAATACACCCAATTTCGCACATATACTGCAAATCTGACAGTTAACCCAAGCAGGGGGGTTGCAGTTGTATTAAACTGTTAAATGTGTACTAAGTTCCCATTAAAAAGTCGTCTTAGTTCCCACCTTACATGGGAACTAAGTCCACTTCACCAAAGTGGTTTTATTTCCCACTAGGTGCGAACTAAGTCCCTCAGTGGACTTAGTTCCCGGGGACTTATTTCCGTGCACCGCATAGAAAAAAGTGTGCTCTACAATATTTCTTGATGTAGCACAAGCTTTCGATAAAGTCTGGCACAAAAGTTTGATCCACAAACTACAAAGGCAACTGCCAAAATAATATTCGACAATTCTGGAGTCATGTATATCAGATCGATTTTTCAGAATTAAACAAGAGACAGAGTACTCAACATTAAGAGAAATAAAAGCTGGTGTACCACAAGGCAGCGTGCTAGGTCCAGTTTTATACCTTCTATTCACTAGCGATTTGCCTGAAAGTGGGGAAACCACTATAGCTACTTTTGCAGATGACACAGCTGTCCTTGCTGTAGGATCAACTGTCGAAGTAGCAACAAAAAAGCTTCAAAGGGCAATAGACATTATCTCTGATTGGACACAAAAAATGGCAGATTAGATTAAATGACCTTAAGTCAGTCCATATTAATTTTACGTATAAAAACGTACCATATATTCCAGTATACATAAACAACAATGTAGTGGAATACTCAAATACAGCCAAATATCTAGGCATGACTTAAAAAAAGAGACGAGTTGAACATGCGATACAGTAAAATGTATTGGCTTATTGGGAGATATATTCATCTCTGTCAAATTATAATAAGTTATTGCTATACAAGCAAGTTCTAAAACCAGTATGGACCTACGGGATCCAGTTGTGGGCATGTACATGAGTAGGTATTGGGTCGCTTGAGTATGGGAATTCGGCGCTAGAAAGAGACAGAAAATGTGCGAGAGAGATAGAGCGAGATGGAAGATTGGCTGTGGCTGGGTGTGTGTGGTTATGCGTAGGTGGTAGGTAATGAGTTGTTGATTTTGTTGGTTTTTTTTTTTTGGCTGTGTAGGTTTGGTTAAGGTGGGGTGAGTCATGGGGGCGAGTGTTGTTTTTTTTTTGCGGAGGGAGAGGGGTTCATATGCTGGCAAGGGGTTCAGATATGTTAGCGATGTTCAATGTAGGCGAAGGCAATAATCCAGCACATGGCAAAATTGTTATCTTTGCGAACACATAATCCAGTCCATGGTTGGACGACGTAGTGATTTATCATTGTCATGGGCGAATGTAGAACAACAAACATAAATGCGAAATTAATAATGCGCAGGCTGGTCGGTGGATCTATTTTGTTTATTATTATTGCGAAATCAATACCTAATGCACTGGCTGGCGGGATCGATAGTTGGTGGATCTATTTTTAGATTCGTGGTGGTCGGCTCGCTTGGGAGATAAGGCAATTAATTTTGTCACATTTAGTTGTGCGGTTGGTTAAGGTTCAAGGTTGATGGTTTGTTTACGGGATGCTGACAAGGGGGAGAAAGATTCATATGCAGTGAGGTTGAGATGGCAAAATTGTTATCTTTGCGAACACATAATCCAGTCCATGGTTGGACGACGTAGCGATTTATCAAGGTCATGGGCGAATGTAGAACAACAAACATAAATGCGTAATCAATAATGCACTGGCTGGTGGGATCGGTAGTTGGTGGATCTTTTTTATGTTTATGATTATTGCGAAATCAATACCTAATGCGCTGGCTGGTTGGTGGATCTATTTTTAGATTTGTGAGGGTGGTCGGTTTACTTGGGAGATAAGGGAATTTATTTTGTTGCATTTAGTTGTGCGGCTAAAGTTATTGTTTGGTTAAGGTTTAAGTTTGATGATTTGTTTACGGGATGCTGACAAGGGGGATAGAGATTCATATTTGGGAGATAAGGGAATCTATTTGATGCATTTAGTTGTACGGTTAGTTATTGTTTTGGTTGAAGTTTAAGTTTCATGGTTTGTTTGCGGGAATCTGGCAAGGGGAGAGAGATTCATATGCGGTGAGGATCGATGGTGAGGTTGAGATTTTGAGTGTTCTCTTGATTTAAATAAAACTGAAATAAGAAGGAAAAAGAGTTTACACTATAAGAAACATTTAAAAATCGATCGATGAAGTTCAGGTTTACACTAAGGCCAGTGGGTATATTTTGTTGTCGACTTGTGGGAGAAGGAACAATTGAATTATGTTTTGGTGTGAGATGTTAAAAGAGGGTGAAAACCTGTGTAGGTACTTGTGATAAGTTGGTTGGCCAAAAATAAAATTCTCGAATGTAATGATGAATAGATCGAATTTCGAACTCTATGCCACACCTGAAGATGGATCCAAGTGTTTGGTTTTTCGTTTGAAAAATGTAGAATGTATAAGTTCTATTGCAAACTTTACAATAAATCTTCAAG
This sequence comes from Cheilosia soror, assembly GCA_949372485.1. Taxonomy (NCBI): domain Eukaryota; kingdom Metazoa; phylum Arthropoda; class Insecta; order Diptera; family Syrphidae; genus Cheilosia; species Cheilosia soror. Next base: position 51,477,774 of record OX443561.1, read on the forward strand.
CTTTTCAACATGTTAAACTGCAGGATTTCGGTGGCCACATAATAATATATGGTATGGTGAGGTTATACAGAAAGGTACCTATAGAAGGAAAACTAATATTTTTGGTGATGTTGAAACATTAAAATTGAGAGCAAAAACCCGTGAAGAGATACTGATTTTGAATTGAAAGTCGATAGTCAAGGGATCACGTCATCAGATCAATCAATTGATAAGGATGGATAAGTACGTTTTTCTGTATTACACATTTCCAAGTTTAAAGTTGTTAATTTATGTTTCGTTTGTTTTGTTACAGTACTTTATTTTCAGAGGAAAATGCTGCCAACTCTATGGATTATTACACTATTTCCATTATTTCTTAATGGTCTACCGCAAATTTTAAGTCTATTAAGGAATCAGTACTTAATGCTGAAAACTCATATTGTAATACAATGAATAAAAAACGAAAGAAAACTACATTAAAATAGGGCTTTATTTATTGACATCAATTTCTTAATTCTAATTAATGTGCTTTCTACCAATATACGCAATCTTCTTGACATAGATTTGGGCTGAGTACCTATAACAAAATTGTACGTAGTACGGACCGATTGTTGATCTTGGGCAACGACCGGAACTCCTTCCGAACTTGTCAACACTCATTTGATATAGGTATTGTTTAGAAAGAGATTAATAAATGATGTTTGATTCACGCAGCTCTTCCACTATAGAGTTTATTTCATTCTGAAGATTATTATTGCCAGCTTCTTGGGATGCGATCAAAAGCCTTAAGGCTGAACTATAATAGTCGAAAGCAAACGGAAGCTAATGTCATAATTCTACGTCAAGTTTTCTTCAGTGCTGTCAATTGCTTAAGTAGCCCATAATAGGCGTGTGTATACGGAAGCGCCTGTCAAATAGTTTTGCCGGTTATTTTTGTGTTGTTTCCTTATTTTCAATTGTGTTGGGAAAAATGAATAATACAATTTCTTCAGAACTACTTGAAGACTTGAAATTGTTGCATATTGCAATGGAAGCATTTACGACTTTAAAAGAGATAAGTGATTTAACTGAGAAAAAAAGAAAAAGATCCTGTTGCGTGCGTTGCATAAACAGAGACCGAAACAAAAATGGGTTTTTTAATGTCTCATTTCTAAAAATGAAAGAATTAGATAGTGCTCAGTTTTTTATTTATACAAGAATGAGTCCGGAGCTTTATAACTTGCTGTTAGTATCAATAAAACCATACCTTACAAAAACATCCATCAGGCAACCCATTAGTCCAGAATGCCGGCTGGCTGTTATTTTACTGTGAGTTTGTTTACTTTTTGGATTTTTGAATATAAATAATTGTTGTTTTTTTTCACAAGCTATTTATCACAAGGAACATCCATACAGTCGCTGGCGTGGTCCTTTAAGCTGGGAAAAGAAACTGTCCGGTCAATTATATTAGAGACAGCAGAAATTCTGTGGAAAATGCTCTTCCCCATCTATATGTCTGAACCAAACGCCCACGATTTCAGACAGATCTCGTCAGAATTTTGGAACATGTGGAATATGCCCAACTGTATCGGCGCAATTGATGGCAAGCATATTGCTATCAGATGTCCACCTAAAAGTGGAAGTCAATTCTTTTGCTATAAGAAACATTTTAGCATTGTTTTGATGGCAGTTTGCGATGCTAAGTATCAGTTCACATACATAGATGTTGGCGCATATGGGAGTCAAAGTGATGGAGGTAAACAATGTTTTTTAATATGTTTGCAGTTGCATCTGAATTATTTTTTAAAATCATTTGCAGGTGTTCTTCAAGCAAGCCGGTTTGGAAAAAGGCTTTTGGGCAATAACCTTCCAATTCCTGTCCCCAAAAACTTGCCAAACACGCAGACAAGAATCCCTCATTATTTTGTGGCTGATGCAGCTTTTCCTTTGGGATTAAACCTTATGCGGCCATATTCGGGTACACTGTTGCCACCAGAGAAGGAAAATTTCAATAAACGTCTGTCAAGAGCTCGTCGTACCATTGAAAATAGCTTTGGGATTCTTGTCTCACGTTGGCGGATATTACTCACGACACTGCATATGTTTCCGGAAAATGCAGAGAAAATTGTTTTAGCCTGCGTGGTGTTACATAATTATCTAATGATAAACAAGCCCAATGCTTCATATTGTCCTAACAATTACGTTGATTGGGAAGATTCGGATGGCCAACAACATGATGGATTGTGGCGAAGTGAAGTGCGAAACAACATTCCCTCAATTGGTCCATCCGCTTTTATTCACCAGTATGGAGGTAGACAATCAACTACCACACGAAATGTTCTTTGTGAATATTTAAAACAAAATTAATAACATATTTTGATACTTTTTAATGATTAAATTTTATTAATAACAAAACATAAAATGATATGCATTTCTAAAAACTAAAATTTGTACTTCATTGTAGGCATGTAGCTAGTTATGTAGGTATGTAGTTATAACAGGGAACTAAAAATTAGCATTATTCAGTTCCCTTCGTTTTTCCATAACTTTTAAAAATATATGTTCCTTCAGATCATCCTTGGCAGCTGATGGCAGACCATTCATCATAGATAAAATTGTTTTTAGGAAAAGTTCGTCGCTGTTATCTACTGCGACATGCGGGGTTCCTGAGAAACGCTCTTCCATCTTTCCAATCACTGATCCAAATTTGTCGCAGAGGTCATTAAGAACCGTCTTTCGCTTTTTTGCGGGAGTAGAAGTTGATTCCAATAAAATATTTGATTCTTCCGCGTAGTCTTGATCCAAACCACTAAACTCCTCACTGTATTCTTCAAGAAATTCAGAGTTTGAATCATCCACATATTCCACTAACTCGTTGCATCGCGTTCTGTGACAAAAACAAAATATGTAGTATTAGTTTCCACATAAAGTTTAGTAGGTACACACAATTTACCGTCTGGGTTTCATTGAATCTTTTAAAAATAGAAGCTCGGGGAAGAGTGCCCATTCAATCTCCTCGCAGCTTCCGCTTCCAGACGGCCTCTCCTGTTTTCGAAGTTCGCGACCGAACTTTTCCCTTAGGTGCGTCCATTTTGCCTTGCATTCAGAAGCTTACAAAATAAACCCAATTGCAAATTATTAAGATTCGTTATAAAATAAATTTGGTTGCATTTATTTACCTGTTCTATTGGTTTGCCTCCCTATATTTTCCCACGCGTTTTCTTTTTTTTTTCGATTAAAATAAAATGCATCCCTCTTATCATATAAAAGTTTATTTTCTTGGACTAAATTTATTAGCTCCGACAAAAATTCATAATCTACCGAAGCCATTTTTTGATTTGAAAAAATTATTATACAAAACACTGCAAACTGCACAGCTGACTGTCAAGTTTTCGTACAAAAGTGCGAATAAGATCGCTCTTTCGCAAGTGAGCGCAAGTGACAGAAAACTTAACGAAACTGGGCCAAAAGCCATTATGGTCGAATAATACAAATCCCTTGTATTCGTACTGTTGCGGACGTGGTCGTACGGAGCAATTCGACTATTATAGTTCAGCCTTTAGTCTATCAACTAGTTCATTGGCATTATCCCAATAGACATAATCGACGGGATTATTAGAGTACACAGAGTATGATTTTCCAACTTTCTTTATAACTTTCTCTGTTAGACGCTTTAGTAGAGGTTGAATAACATGCTTGTACTTGTATCCTTTATTTCCGTTGACTTGTAGAGTACTATCATGGTTTCTTAAATGGGCTTTTGTTTTTTGTAATATCCTAAGATATTCATTTAAGTCTAAATCGGTATACCTATCTTTTTTAGGTTTCTGTCGAAAAATTAGTTCCTTAAGTCCATCCGTTCCAGAGAAAATTTCATCATCGATAACGAAATCCGCTTGTTCGTTAATTGAAAAGTTTGCACTACCTACCTAATTTCACAGAGTTTGACTGTATATCGAAATATGGGCCATAGATTTTGTCATGATTAGAATCCGAGTATGACGATTGGTTGAATGGGGTACTTTGGTTGTTTGGTGTGCTAAATGAAACATCTTCTCCTGGTAGAGTTGATTCTGGAGATGAAAATTCCAAACTCTTTTTTACACTATGAAGTTTGTCTGAGGGACTTTGAAATTGTAATTGACGTTTGACAGTCTCTTTTACATCTTCCACTATATCATTATTTTTATTATTGATTACCACAGTCTTAATGCTTTCAGCAAATGAATTCAGTGGTTCAATTATGGGCTTAAAAGTATCTTCAAATTCGGCTTTTCTCATAATTTTTTCCGCCTTTAGGAGCATGTACTTTTTCTTTAAGGCCTTCTTTGTTTTTATAAGATTTTTCAATAATTTTTCATCTATATTCATATTTGAGCAGGATTCTTTGACAGGTAAACAGAACTGGTATAATCCCAAACAGGGCTGTTGTATTTTCAAACGGGCTATTACACTTTCAAAACGGGGCTGTTGCAGTTCCAAGTAGAGCGGTTACGGTTTAGGTTTTATTCGCTTAGACGGATGCTTGACGCCTTAGCAGAGCAATTGCTTCAAATGATTTATTATACCTTCCTTTATCAATACTTGAATCCTTATCAATAACCAGGAATCCATAGATATCTTTTCAGCATGTTAAACATGAGTTCTCCTCCTCCAGCAAATAAACCAACAAACAGCCGATCCAGCGCATATGAATGGTTGACCCCCTCTCCAGCAACAAAGTGCAAGTGCAGCAAAGTGCAAGGTTTACAACCTGCTCTCCCCTTTTGTCAGCATCCCGCAAATATAATCAAACTCTCAACCACAGTTGCAAAAAGGCTTACTATTGTACTGAATTCAGTACAATTTGACTTTCCCGAGTACGCAAGTACCACTTCTTAATTTTCAGTACTATTTTTAATTTTTGAAAGTTTATTTTTATATATTTCAAATCAGACATTATATAAGGATTAAACAAAAATAAGCTGAACGCACTCCTTTGTTTTAGAATTCTCAATGCATTCATTACTCACCGTACTTCGTTAAAAATAAGTTTTTGAAATTTGCTGCATTTCTCGAAGATGTAAAAAAACGATTTGATTTCGGAGACATTTTTTTTAACTCATTACAAAATTTTTCACAAAGTGCTATTTGGACGATCAAGTAAATTCAGTCGTCCACTTTGTCTTAAGGTTTTTTTCCTGGTGAACAAAAAAGTATTGAAATTATCAATCAGTCAGATATTCAGACTACGATAGTAATAGGCACATACTTCTATTTCTGAGTTTTCGGCTGAAATAGGCCTTGTGCGATATGAATGCAACGAGTTCATATTTTCAGATCCTTCACCGCATTGTCCAGGGTGCTTTTTGTATTTCTTCTTATTCTTCCGCAAACGTTTAAAGAATGTTTTCTTATCAAAATAGCTATTATCAAAAAAAAGCTAAAGAATCGAATGCCGGCGTAATGTCTGCACTATTAGAACCTAAACATCTTATTACAAATTAAGGCTACCACATACAGCTCTTTGAATAAAACAGATCTTTACTAAATAATCTTGAAAATGAAGAATTTGTATAGTAGATTGTTATCTGAATGTGGTACGGTCGTGTTCAAATCACTTGGACAATGGTAGATCTTCTGTACAAAGTCTACAGTTTACTCAATCGACCGTTGGACAAGTGATTTTGAACACGACTATACAAAGATTAGTCATAATCTGTTTATATGTATGTACATGGACTAAAGTTCCTATCCGGAGTCTATAAGACTTATATTACCTTGAGGTTGGTACCTACGCTGCTCGTGCTAAATTTTAGCTCACATATAAAATTTTCTCCAAAATTTAGCTGAGCTGGTTCGGCATATTTTTTTTAGCTAAATTTTTACAGATAATGTTTTTTTTTCTTCTGTTCTTTTGTGTTGCGGAAAAGTAAATAAGGATACGATTTTTCAATGAATACCTTCCTCCTACCTACCTACTTTCTTTCAAAGTGATAAATTTAATATCAAGGAATAACAAAAAAGAAAGTGCAACGAAAATATAACACATTTTCGCGTCGATGAATTTTTGAAGGAAGTTATTTTCAACGGACAGCTGTTTTCTGTGACACTTATATTCACAGCGCACACTATGTCAAAATTTAGCTAGGATTTTATTTAATGTTTGGAGAGAAAAATTGGAGAGCAGCTAAAATTTAAATTCGCTCGAACTGCTTACTAAGCTTCAGATTCAATTAAATGCGCCTTTATAACACCCTCCACTGGAAGGTATAAGTACTTACATTTCTAACACCAAGAAGAAGTCATCCTATACCCTATAAGCCATAAATATTCTGAATCAGGATGCAATTCTGAAACAATTTAGCCATGTACGTCTATCCGCCCGTCGGTCTATCTGTTTTTTAAAAACACAAATTCCTTAACATTTTGCAAGACTTGAATGCTGAGGAGGTTATAAAACCTGGCCGATGCCTACTCGTTTTTGTTTTTTTTTAATAAAATATTCATTTTTTATGTTTTCCTTTGGTTTTATAAATTTAAGAAATTTGAGTACTATTCAGTACAATTTGGTTTCAGTTTTCAGTACAATTGAGAAAAGTCGATTTTCATCACTGCTCTCAACAGTTAGCACATATGAATTCCTCTCGTCCATTCCACTCTTTAGTGAAATAAACCTTCACTTGCCCATCCAAACAATGACTCATCGCACAAGTCGCAGCTAAAACAGAAAAAAAAACAACAAAAAATATTAGCTTGCATTGATCAACAGTATACATATTTCATATCTCAATCCAAAATCCATATGATCATATTGATTCGATCCTAGATTCTATTATTAGATCATATTATTGTCATCAAGCGCGCCGACCGGCCGGTGCAAAGTTAATCTGCTTGTTACATCAGCGTCAATGCTTTTGTTTTTTATAAATCTCATAGGGAATGTGGTTTTATTCACATATTAGAAACTAATCTTTAATAACTCGTGGTGGCTTAGTGGATGGCTTATCTGAGCGCGCTTGTACAAGATACTCGGGTTCGAATTCGTATGTGGAAATACAATTTTTTTTTCAGCATTCCGAAGCAAACTCCATCCAAGAAAGTGGTTGATAAGTAGAAGCTAAAGAACATAGCGCTATCTAACTCAAACATCTACCAGTACTAGCGGGTGACGTCACTGCACCTTGCACCTGAAAATCCATCCAACTAGTTGCAATCATAATTTGGACCGGGAGAAGTAGTTTGAACGTCAGTCTTTACCTTTCGCATATTTAAGCTGAATAGTGTGCTGAAAATGATAACGCAGGCGCTGAGTAGAAAATTCATAAATAAAATCAAGCAAAAGCAATAGAAGTTTGGTTGTGGGTAATGTTTATTTGTCATTGTATGCAATGAAGATATTGATGAAAGAAATTGGTCTCGACATCTGCGAAAGAATAGTCATAAGGAGAGCTCAAGGCAGTTCTTTAAGTAGAATGTGAGCTTCATTGAGGTCGCGTTAAAAAAAATTTACCAAAAAGGTATTCGATTTAGAATAATGAGTTTGAGTATTGCTAAAGGAAAGTATAAGAAATCATTTGAAGCAATTGTACTGCTCAGTCGTCAAGCATCCGTCTAAGCGAATAAAACCTAAACCGTAACCGCTCTACTTGGAACTGCAACAGCCCCGTTTTGAAAGTGTAATAGCCCGTTTGAAAATACAACAGCCCTGTTTGGGATTATACCAGTTCTGTTTACCTGTCAAAGAATCCTGCTCAAATATGAATATAGATGAAAAATTATTGAAAAATCTTATAAAAACAAAGAAGGCCTTAAAGAAAAAGTACATGCTCCTAAAGGCGGAAAAAATTATGAGAAAAGCCGAATTTGAAGATACTTTTAAGCCCATAATTGAACCACTGAATTCATTTGCTGAAAGCATTAAGACTGTGGTAATCAATAATAAAAATAATGATATAGTGGAAGATGTAAAAGAGACTGTCAAACGTCAATTACAATTTCAAAGTCCCTCAGACAAACTTCATAGTGTAAAAAAGAGTTTGGAATTTTCATCTCCAGAATCAACTCTACCAGGAGAAGATGTTTCATTTAGCACACCAAACAACCAAAGTACCCCATTCAACCAATCGTCATACTCGGATTCTAATCATGACAAAATCTATGGCCCATATTTCGATATACAGTCAAACTCTGTGAAATTAGGTAGTGCAAACTTTTCAATTAACGAACAAGCGGATTTCGTTATCGATGATGAAATTTTCTCTGGAACGGATGGACTTAAGGAACTAATTTTTCGACAGAAACCTAAAAAAGATAGGTATACCGATTTAGACTTAAATGAATATCTTAGGATATTACAAAAAACAAAAGCCCATTTAAGAAACCATGATAGTACTCTACAAGTCAACGGAAATAAAGGATACAAGTACAAGCATGTTATTCAACCTCTACTAAAGCGTCTAACAGAGAAAGTTATAAAGAAAGTTGGAAAATCATACTCTGTGTACTCTAATAATCCCGTCGATTATGTCTATTGGGATAATGCCAATGAACTAGTTGATAGACTAAGGCTTTTGATCGCATCCCAAGAAGCTGGCAATAATAATCTTCAGAATGAAATAAACTCTATAGTGGAAGAGCTGCGTGAATCAAACATCATTTATTAATCTCTTTCTAAACAATACCTATATCAAATGAGTGTTGACAAGTTCGGAAGGAGTTCCGGTCGTTGCCCAAGATCAACAATCGGTCCGTACTACGTACAATTTTGTTATAGGTACTCAGCCCAAATCTATGTCAAGAAGATTGCGTATATTGGTAGAAAGCACATTAATTAGAATTAAGAAATTGATGTCAATAAATAAAGCCCTATTTTAATGTAGTTTTCTTTCGTTTTTTATTCATTGTATTACAATATGAGTTTTCAGCATTAAGTACTGATTCCTTAATAGACTTAAAATTTGCGGTAGACCATTAAGAAATAATGGAAATAGTGTAATAATCCATAGAGTTGGCAGCATTTTCCTCTGAAAATAAAGTACTGTAACAAAACAAACGAAACATAAATTAACAACTTTAAACTTGGAAATGTGTAATACAGAAAAACGTACTTATCCATCCTTATCAATTGATTGATCTGATGACGTGATCCCTTGACTATCGACTTTCAATTCAAAATCAGTATCTCTTCACGGGTTTTTGCTCTCAATTTTAATGTTTCAACATCACCAAAAATATTAGTTTTCCTTCTATAGGTACCTTTCTGTATAACCTCACCATACCATATATTATTATGTGGCCACCGAAATCCTGCAGTTTAACATGTTGAAAAGCTTGAAGATTTATTGTAAAGTTTGCAATAGAACTTATACATTCTACATTTTTCAAACGAAAAACCAAACACTTGGATCCATCTTCAGGTGTGGCATAGAGTTCGAAATTCGATCTATTCATCATTACATTCGAGAATTTTATTTTTGGCCAACCAACTTATCACAAGTACCTACACAGGTTTTCACCCTCTTTTAACATCTCACACCAAAACATAATTCAATTGTTCCTTCTCCCACAAGTCGACAACAAAATATACCCACTGGCCTTAGTGTAAACCTGAACTTCATCGATCGATTTTTAAATGTTTCTTATAGTGTAAACTCTTTTTCCTTCTTATTTCAGTTTTATTTAAATCAAGAGAACACTCAAAATCTCAACCTCACCATCGATCCTCACCGCATATGAATCTCTCTCCCCTTGCCAGATTCCCGCAAACAAACCATGAAACTTAAACTTCAACCAAAACAATAACTAACCGTACAACTAAATGCATCAAATAGATTCCCTTATCTCCCAAATATGAATCTCTATCCCCCTTGTCAGCATCCCGTAAACAAATCATCAAACTTAAACCTTAACCAAACAATAACTTTAGCCGCACAACTAAATGCAACAAAATAAATTCCCTTATCTCCCAAGTAAACCGACCACCCTCACAAATCTAAAAATAGATCCACCAACCAGCCAGCGCATTAGGTATTGATTTCGCAATAATCATAAACATAAAAAAGATCCACCAACTACCGATCCCACCAGCCAGTGCATTATTGATTACGCATTTATGTTTGTTGTTCTACATTCGCCCATGACCTTGATAAATCGCTACGTCGTCCAACCATGGACTGGATTATGTGTTCGCAAAGATAACAATTTTGCCATCTCAACCTCACTGCATATGAATCTTTCTCCCCCTTGTCAGCATCCCGTAAACAAACCATCAACCTTGAACCTTAACCAACCGCACAACTAAATGTGACAAAATTAATTGCCTTATCTCCCAAGCGAGCCGACCACCACGAATCTAAAAATAGATCCACCAACTATCGATCCCGCCAGCCAGTGCATTAGGTATTGATTTCGCAATAATAATAAACAAAATAGATCCACCGACCAGCCTGCGCATTATTAATTTCGCATTTATGTTTGTTGTTCTACATTCGCCCATGACAATGATAAATCACTACGTCGTCCAACCATGGACTGGATTATGTGTTCGCAAAGATAACAATTTTGCCATGTGCTGGATTATTGCCTTCGCCTACATTGAACATCGCTAACATATCTGAACCCCTTGCCAGCATATGAACCCCTCTCCCTCCGCAAAAAAAAACAACACTCGCCCCCATGACTCACCCCACCTTAACCAAACCTACACAGCCAAAAAAAAAAACCAACAAAATCAACAACTCATTACCTACCACCTACGCATAACCACACACACCCAGCCACAGCCAATCTTCCATCTCGCTCTATCTCTTTCGCACATTTTCTGTCTCTTTCTAGCGCCGAATTCCCATACTCAAGCGACCCAATACCTACTTACATGCCAAACAAATTTGCTAAAAATTCAGGTTTTCCAAAATAAAGTACTAAGGAACATAGACAATGCACCTTGGTACATACGCAACGCTGATCTACATAAAGATCTTAACATGGAAATGAGGAAGAGGTTAAAAAAGTTGCCCGAAGGCATAGAAGTAGACTTCTTAACCATGTTAACATAGAAATAACAGAACTTTTAAATACTGACAATGTAATCAGGAGATTAACCTCTTGATCTTAGCTAAGACCAAGAGAGTAGGTAATACTTTCAACTAAAAAAGTATAGAAATTCGGTAAACGTCGGATTTATCCTCTAAATTTTTTAAAATGAATCAAAAATAAATTGCCGATTAGTCGAACGACTAGGTGCAATCAATTCGGGATGACGAAAGTCAGTCCCCTTGGGAGTTTTTTTTTAGATCGGGTTAAAGTCCCTCACTATTGCAGAAGCATCCCTCGCGTAATAGCTCTGCAATGTCTTTCGATGATTTTTCCTTCCAGCGAATTCTCATTACAAAAAAAAAAATTCTTCCTTCAAGAGTACCTAAATGTCGTCTTTACTCAAATCAAAACCCAAAACAATTGATAATCTCTGACAGCTAAATATTTTTACAGCTGATTTCGAAAAACAAATTCATCGAATGATCTTCTTTCCCTAGAAACTTTAAATGCGCGAAGTATTTCGAGGACTACTCGCGATTCGGGCGAATCTCAGAAAAAGCGTAAATAACCAGCCACCAAAGGACATGATGACGAGCCGGTTTGAAGCCACTCAATGCAAATCTCTGCAGCTCACCTGAGAGAACATAAAAATAGTCCTTGCTCCTTGGAGTCTGCTTGTGAAGTTACCGTGACCGTGTGTGTGCTTTTAAATTACAAGGGTCTAGTTCTGGGCTCTGGCCTGGCTTATAGCTCGGTTGCTAGAACTATCCCAGTGTGAATATTTGTTATATCCTTGATTTTAATTTTCTTCTTGTAGGTACCTACCCTTAGCAAACATTTCTAAAGTATTATGCAGATATTATTAAGCCTAATAATTTAAATTTTATCTACATAAGAAAAAACCTCAAAGCAACTAAGTACAATATTTTCATCATTACTTCAAAAGCAAGGCAAAATACATACCTACCTACAACAAACTGACCTTTTTGAAATCATCCTAAGACTACAAGGGGCAAAGACTTATAGAATGACATCCAACATATTTAAACTTTGCCACTGCCTTCCGAGGATTATTTGCCTTACGTCGCCGTTCTGTCGTGCCACGGAGATAGCTACTCCTTTACCTCATGTTCTCTATCGCTCACAGCTTCAGCGTTCGTGTTTAACATTTTAAATCGCCCGTGCTCGCAGGCATCCGTTTATCATAGATCAAAGTGGCAGACAACTTATTTTTCTCAGAAAACGTTGATGTATTCATTACAGTATTTTTACCGAGGACCTCTTTTCAGCCTTGGTTGGTGCGGCAATGGGATGAAGGAAAGACATGTTTAATGACGACCTTAACTCAAACTACATTTTCCATATAATGTAGTAATATGTTATCTCTGAATAAAACCTGTAAACAATGCGCCAGAGTTTATTTCATAGGTAACTTTAAGGAGTGGTGTAGCATTAGAACTGAGAGTGGATAGACTAAATGGATACTTAAAGGAAAACATCAATTTTCCTTCAGTGGCATTCAACTTTCTTGGCTGAGAACTTTTGCCATGGCAATCTCACGCGCTGTTGACACATAAAAGGTATCGCTAGGCGGGGGCACAAAAACAAGCAAGCAGTTATACATTCTTTGTGTATGGTTCGTGCTCTTTTGTGTGTACTTCCGTAGACTTCTCATGAAAATGCAATCCAAAGATCATTTACCTCAGTGTGTGTCAATTGAATATACCTAGTGTACTTTACAGAAACGTTTTAAACTTGCCTTTGTTATCTTCTTGAAATGATAAAGGTTGTGGCTGTTTAAAGCCTCGTCTTTTGTCTTAAGGGCTAGGTATACGCTGCGCAGCCCATTGTACGTAATATCGAAATTAGTATATTCCTTGAATAGGAAGGTGAAAATTAACAAACCCCTTTACATTGGGATTGCAACTGCTTACGTAATTACACTGTCGCTGTATAATAAGGCACTCACTACAAGCTCAAATTTAATTTATAAATTAATTATTTAAAAGCGCCGCACACATTTCACTCGGGCAGTGCAGCGCGTGTATTCCACATGGGGGGAATCGGTTCTTGCTTAGAAATACCATTTAACTGCAGAAGTCACAATCACAAGCATACGTGACATCTTCATTGTATAAGCTTCATGAGCCCATCCTGATGGACACTTCGGTGGTTTGGTCATGTTAAACGCATGTCCCCGACCAAGATTCCACGACGAGCTATGGAATTTGTACCATCAGGTAGGCGTCCTCTAGTTAGACCAAGGACAGTTAGTTAGTTCCCGATAAGCATACTCAACGGCGACAGATATAAACACTGCTTTATAATTATTGTTTAAATTAAAATAAAAATAAAAATGTTCCCATACAAACTTTGACCACCCCCACCCCCCTTTTACCCGTTTAGGGGTTGTATACATCATAAAGGAAACCTCTGTGCAAAATGTCAGCTTTCTAGAGCAAATGGTTTAGGCTGGGCGTTGATGATCTGTCAGTCGAAATCTTCATTTTTATATATATAGATAAAGTAGATACCTAATACTTTAAAGTTTTTTTTAGTACGTGACAAAGTTAGTATGTTCTAGTATTCTGTTAATTTTAATCTAGTCAGCATAAAGCGCACTTTATCGTTGCCACATGGTAATAAACTTAGGACCACGAAAAGTACCTCTTATCTCTTAGTACTCACTAAATAATCTCTCATACTTCAATAATTTGAAGGCAAAATAATTTTTTTTTTGCTTTTAGAGAAATTTAACGCGACATTGAACGAAATGTTTTCCGAGGATGACATGAATGTTTAATATTTTAATGTATTTGACTTTGAGCGTTTCGTTTCTTTTTTGCTATCTGTTCAGTTGTCAGTTTGGTTGAAAATCTTGTTGCAATAGGATTCCCCAAACTGTAGTTTGTTTCTCAAACTGTAAGTCTACACTAAAGCTGGTACTAGTTGTAGCAGGATGATAAAAAAGCGTCTATAATAATTAAATAAAAAGTTTGGCCACAGTTTTGGAGTTAGAGTGCCGCTACTTAGTGCCTTCTAACCTTCCTTAATACAAGGCGACTATAATTTTGCGACATTATATTTAAGCCGACTTTCACTTACTTTTATAAAATTTATATATAAACAGCTAAAAATAACTTATTAATTATTTGAAGTTTTATATTAAAAAAACTCAACTTAACTTTTACACAAACTACATATATCGTTTTGACAGAAAATCACAAAAAAAACATAACATTTTGACGTCTTAACCGAAGATAATATTCTGAATCAGGATCACATTCTGAATCGATTTAGTCATGTATGTCCGTCTGTCTGTCTTTCTGTCTATCTGTTGAAAGCACGAAGACAGATTGTCACATGTCAGTTCAGTATAGACATATGTCTTACTATACGTCTATACCCGTGCATCTACATTATACATCCAAGATCCAAAACTTAATTTTGTGAGATGTTCCCCATGTTTTTCCGAAGATTCTGCTGCAGGAATAAAAGGTTATTTTTTTTTTTTTTTTATTTTGATTCTGTATTGCTTTTCAATTTCCAGTTTAGTTTTTTGTCTAGTACAAGTCCCAGGTACTTGGCGCTATCAGAGATTCTGAGGAATGTGCCGCCAACAGAAGGTGCAGCAAACTGTGGCATTTTTCCTTTATTTGTGAAAAGCGCCAGTTCAGTATTCTGGGGATTGACTGTTAGACAGCAGTTCCTGGTCCAGGTGTCAAGGGTTTTTAGGGCGCTTTCAATTTGTTCCGCCAATGATGGAAGGAATTTACCCGTTGAACAATGACCCACAACAGTGGGGAGATTACCCCGCCCTGAGGGGTTCCTCTGGAGGCATAAGCTTCTAGCTTAGAGCCCCCAAGTTCGAAAAGTATCGTTCTTCAAGCAGGCTGATTATCCAGTTGAGAATAATACTGTCAATATTGAGCTTGCTTAGCGTTCTACGTACGGCATCAGTGTTATCATTGGTAAACGCCCCTTCAATATCTAAGAGTGCCGCTAGAGTATACCTACTCGTTGTCTTTTAATGTTTTCTCTATTGTGCCGACAACACAGGTGCAGGGAAATAAGTCCAGGGTAATCTGCTCCACATGGGAATTTACTCCACCCCAAGTGGCAAATAAGTCCACTTTTTCAGTGTGGCTATCTCAGTGAAGTAAAATAAAGTAGAATCTTCAGCACGCAACAACAACTATACAGAGTCTCGAAAGTGTCAAGCAGTGTGTAAGTATAGTTGCTGTAATTGCGTGTTAAAGATTTTACTTTACTTCACTTCACTATAAGATAGATTGACAATAAAACAAACCTATTATGAGAATAACTCCCTAAATTTCGTACTACTGTAGATTTACCGTAGCCATGTAACACTAGTACAATAAGTGTCAGGCGGTAGTTTTTTTGCGCTATTGGGACGTGAATATCCTACGGTGGTGTAACGCGATTTTCTATATGTACTAAGATACACACTATTTTTACACATAATTTTTTTACACTTACTTTAAAAGCGCTGCATGCTACTACTATACCGGCATCATTATGTTAATACAGTAAAAGCGAATTATTGCAGATGCATTTAAAATATATTCGCAAAATTTGCCAATTAAATTGTTAAAACCATACCTATCTAACTGATATTTTATTCAAAACAATAATTCCATAGCTACATATCTACACATATAGTGTCAATAAAATAATTGACTGTACTATAATATGAGATAAAGAGTTATGCCAAATCCATTATTGTAAAGTTACATTAGGCGCTGATTACATTTCTTCGTAATAAAACTTGTTCTTAACTGTTCGTAGTTTGGTTTTTTAAGAGCATTAAAATGAAATATTGGAAATTCGGGAGATTTAATAGAATTTTCGGGGGACCGGGAGATTACTGAAAAAACCGGTAGACACCCGGAATATCGGGAGAACTGGCAACACTATGCATAATACGTGCATAAAAATCCTTCTCAGTTCTTTGACAAAGTCAAATATACCATACGGTGACTATAATTTAAAATAAATGGGCATCAAAGTCACAAATTTCTACTTGGGATATTATAAAACTCCTAAGTCGCTTACCGCCGCCGTCTGTCCGTCTGTACGCTTAGATCCTTTAAAATACGCAAAGGATTTCAATGCGGTTTTCATCAATAGATAGAGATTTATAGTATATTACACGGGTTACCAATCTTTTTCATACTGTGACTCCTTAGAGATTTTGAAAAAATTTTGCCCATCTAAAAGCAGAAGTTGATGTGAAGTTGATCTTACTAAAGATTCACTAAAAGGTTTTTCAATAAGGACTGGTAAACGTTGAAATATAGTCCTTGCTCTTAGTATTCGTAAAGAGAGACTCAACGCTGTTTTTTTATTCGGAGTCTTACAGCAGTGTAAAAATAAAATTTGCGACGCCCTTAGAATAGTGCCAAGATGCCCTACGGCGGCGTCGCGACGCACAGTTAGATAACTCCTATATTATATACCTACGAATAGTTTAACATAAATAATGTATGGTTCCTCTGTGCGTGTGTTGTCACTGAACTCGTTAACGGCTGGACCGGTTTAGATAAAATTTTGTGTGTGTGTTTGAGTGGGTTCCTGGATGGTTTAGATTTACAATTGGACGATGTAGGTGGCGTTGCGACCGGGTTCCAGGATTCGCTGTGTTTTGATATTGGCTAGCCAACTTTCGGACAGAACAATGTTTGCGAGTCAGCTAGTTATTCTAATAAGTTTTTAATTTTCAATGTCAGCTAACTATATTTTATGAAATATGTATTTTCAAATTAAACTTGGCTCAGCGAAATATTTTCCCCCACCATGCATCATTTTATTTAGAATAGTTTTCTTTTTAAGGCAGAGACGGTAAGGCAAGTAGTAAATTATGAAAAAAAGAATTTGAGCTGAGCAACATGGGCCAAAGGGCATTGGTGTCGCATTAAAATGGGGCAAATCATTGTAAATTATGCAAAAAAGCTCAGAAGACAAAACAAAATAATTAATTGTTTACAGTCAACCCATTGGTCACCCCTATTTACCAAGAAGAGGATAAAAACACCCTAAGAAGATTCAAATTCCAAATTCTCAATTAAAAAATCAAAATTCTCTAATTACTCACCATACTTTCAACAAGGGTGATTCCATAGTCGCGGAGATATGGTGGTGTCTGTATATGGTTTCCACAAGAGCATCGGCCTGCTTGAATTCGTCGGTTGTAAATTGCCGATTTGTTTCGGCAAATGTTCACCGACAGTAATGTAACGACTTCGTTATATGTTTCGACAAAGCGCTCAACAAAATAGCCCAGGGGGGGTTATTCCCAAATGCGCGGCGGATCGTATTAAAAGCGATACTTCGATTTCGACCGTCTTCGCTTTTGCTTATTCTCAAATGCGAACTGTGCTTTCCAGTTTTTTCCAATTAGACTTCCAATTTTCCATTTATTTTCCAAAAGTTTGACAGCTTTTTCCCGTCACAAGAATTTAGTTTATTTTTTATCCGCAGTAAATCCGCCAGCAATCCGTCACCTAAATATCTATCGCTTTTGATTGGATCAAATCGCTTTTGAAAATACAAAAATACAAATCCGCCATGAAAAGCGATCCTCCGCGCATTTGGGAATAAGCGCCCAGAAGGGGCAGATGCACCTAGTTGTGCGCTTTTTTGATGAGTCAAAGGGCTTATTTTGCAACAGGTACCTAGAAAGCGAGCTTATGGGATTTTAAAAGTCAGATGACATTTTAAAACTTTTTGACAATCCGATTTTTGAACAAAGAAAAACTACTTCAGGTATCCATGGACGGCCCTAATGTTAATTTTTCTTTTTAATTAAAGGAGCAGCGAAAGGACACAGAGCCATGAAAACTGTACTGAAGAATGTGAGATGGGATCTGCATATTTTTTTGAGAAATCTCTATTTTGTGTTTAAAGACTCTTCCGCAAGAAGCAGCTTACTTACATCAAAAACTTCGTGTAAGAAATTTCCATTAAAATATTGCGATGATTAAACCGAAGCCTGGACATTTTTACTGAGCTAAAACAGATCTTCACTATGGCGAATGTAGATCTGCCAAAAACTAGGCCAACTAAATTCGTTAAAAATTATATTCAAGATAATCTCCTAGATTGCAAAATATAATTTGTTCATACAATTTCATCGGACTGTGAACCATTTTTAGCGAAACTTCAAGGCGAGAAACCATTAATATTTTATCTGTATGAGGATCTTCTTATAAATGGTCAAGAACCTTTTGCATCGAATAGTAAAAAAGAAAATTATCAGTGACTGCACCCAAGGATCTCAACTTTTGTCCATCGATCTTTCTTCTCAAACAAATCTTTTGGAGTTAAAAAATGTTGACATTCGATTTAAAGCAAATAAAATTATAAACCTACAAAAACAAAAAAGAACTTTATCAGAAAAACATGTATTAAAATTTAAATTCGATTGTCGCAAGATAATTATTGCCATAATATCAAAAATTGAAGAAGGGAGCCCTTTAAGATATGGTTATTCTATCGTAAATGTCAGTAGTCTTAACCCCAGGAATATTTTGTTCAACAATAGTTTATAGTTTTAAACAATAACGGATTTTAAAATTTTCTTCAAGAATTGTACAATAGCCGTTTTTTATTATCAGCTATGATCCATATATGTAGATCATCGATTTACATGCACTTACAACAACAACATGTGATCCTGCTTTTCATCGAGATCACGAAATATGATCTAAAAATTAATTCAACTATTTCCCGTTGTTGTTTCGTGGCGTTCTTTATTTCATTCACTAAATGTTGGTGCCCCTGTAAATTATAGGCACACAGTAATGTTGCCAGACCAAAGTATGAAACACAATTAACAACACATAAAATCAATTAGCATTTTTTCAAATTTGAATAAGTTACTATTCCGACTTTCGAGATGTTTTGTTTCCCTATATAACACAGAAATATAAATGGAAATATTAGCAGTACAATACGGGTAATTATGATGCATATTTGAACATAACATTTGAACATAGTTTCCCACAAAAAAATATTGAATGCCAAATGTGTGCAGATTTGTTTTCATATGGTAACAACCCCCACACAACAAGCGAAATGACAAACTCAAATATGAGCAAGTGCAATAGAGAAATCATCGCGTTGCGACGTCACATTGTACCGTGTGGCTGCAACATGGCGGTGTCAATACAAAATTTGTCATAATTGGTACTGGATTTGATATGTGAAAAACTACTGTTGCCACAACTTAAATATAAAATCTTTCAATGATCCAGTTTGTTTTATTTTCATGATCTGATCCGGATCAGATCACGCTGATAATAAAAAACGGCTAATAACAACGAAGTAACTAAGACATGTGCTGAAAAGGCAAAAGTGCAGTAGATACATAATGCATGTACAAAGATGCTACAAGAAAATTTCAAAAACTTTATGCTTAATGAATCTAATCTTAGAGTTGATAAGTTCTATTTTAATCTTTTTGGTAATAATGAAAATTATAAAGATCTTTGGAAATTCATCAAAATTTTCTCTATTTTGTCACATGGCAATGCTTCAGTTGAGAGCGGCATCAACAAGACTCTGTTGGTCGAAAACCTTCTTTAGGAGTCACACGTCGCCCAAAGATGAGTCTTGGATATAGTGAAAGAGGCTGGGGGAGTAGCAAAAGTTGAAATAAACGCGCGAAAGTCGTCGCATAGCCGCTCATTTAAAAGAAAAGCTGAAAACGCAAGAAGAAGAGGATAAAGCTAAAACATTAAAAAGAAAAAATCAAGAAGAAATTAAGAAATTTCAAAACGAAAAAGCAAAAATTAGAATTAGCAGGTTGAAGAGGACAAAATTAATTATCAACCCTCTCTTTAAAAAAAACAAGGTAGGTATGTGTGTGTTGCTTGAATAAATTTTCTTATGTAAATGTTTGGTTGAATTTATTTAAATGAAATTATTGTTCTCGAATGCTAAAAATAAGGAAATGTTTATTTTACTTTAATGGGCGCGTATGAGTGTCACTTAAGTTAATATAAAAAGTAAGCTATTCATTTGCCGAAGAGTCAGTGATATTTTAATATAAATAGTTTTTCGTTTTGCGGACTTCCTTGAGAAATTATCTACTTACGTTTTGCATTATCGCCTTAGGTCATGTTTATAGCTACATATCAGTAAAATACAACCGAAAAAATATTTGTTTGCTTTTTTGAAGCACTTACCTAAACTTTATCGTTGAACTCAATCTTGATCTTAAAATGTTGCTTCGGAATTATAAAGTCAGTTCATCTAAAAAAAAGCAATTGATCTACAACTTTTCTAGAAAACGAATTTATTCATTTTTCCGTACGAAAAACTTTTTCTGTTCAACTGCTCAACCAGTTTCACCAAGTATTCCACTGAATTCCTATGATATGTTATGGTTAAATGTGTCAGTTTTGTTCTGTTTCGTGTTTTTAGGGATGGGCTTTTCTGATGGCAATGAACGACGCCTTCTTTCTTCCTTTCTCTTTTTAAATATTCGAACTAAAGGCTATTTTTAAGGTTCCGTTTCCATAGAAGGCTGAAATTTGCACACAACATCTGGTATAACCTCTAGTTAAACGACAAATACCAATGATAGCGATACATTGATTAGTTTTGGAGTAATAAGTAGGTAATTTAGCGAAAAAAATATTTTCATTCGCACAAAAAACTGTTTTTTCTTCATTTATAACAAAAAAAACACGTTTCTATTTTGTAGATCATATTCGTAGATATACACAGCTGAAGACTGTTTTGCCGAAAAGTTAATATTTTACAAGATATTTACAAAAATATGTCAAATATGTCATTCATAAGCGTGTTATCTTAAAAGTTTCCCTTCCAATTGGAATTGGAACTGTAAGAAATACTCATTTTCATACACACATACATAATATTGTGTCTTCTTTCGCTCTCGGCGTTGGCTCGCTCGGTGTGTGTCGTTCGTGTCGATCGGGGCGTCGGCCTCGGCATGCATGTCATCGGGCCATCGGCAATTCGGCATCGGCTGTTCTCTTAAACTTAATCGTTTCCAATTGTATTGTAATTGGAATTGGAACTTCAACAGATACTCATTCTCTTGTACTCATACACACTGAATGTGAATTAAAAAAAAAATTCAGTCTAGGAAAACGTTATAATAATAGTCATTTATTCAAGTCAAAAGAAGCGATCTCAAATCAATGTTACCCGCTCGGTGGTTGCTAATAGAACAAGAAAAAGTAAAGCAAGCGAAGCATATGCCAGAAGGGCCAACGGTATTGCTCTCTCACGAAAATGCCGCTGGTCGGCTGTTGCATCAAGTATGTGATGTTTAACAGGCACCGCACCGGCACTATCTTGGGTATATATAATTTAAGTACATAAGTTTATATTTTGGTATGAGAATCGAACATAGAGTAATATAGATACATTATGATTGCAAATAATATAAGTAGATATAATTTTTATAATTTTAGTAATTTAAGTTCAATAGATTTATAATAGATTAATATAATAAGAACAGATTAGAAATAAATAAGGTAGGTATCTATATAAGTCATTTTCCAACACACACTTTTGTTTCTTCTCTTGCGCTCGGCCATCTCCATTCATTTATGCGCATATTTTTAATGTCGCTACTCTTTATTACTTGATTTACAAAAAATACATATGTACTAATTTTATGTAGATCATGTTCGTAGATAGTATGTGCTGAGGGCTATTTTGCCGAGATGTTAATATTTTAGAAGATTTATTACAAAAATTGGTCAATTGCCATTTGCCATATAGAATACGGTCTAAATGGCACTAAATACATGCCATTTGGTCCGACATTTTCCTAGTCATTTAAATGACGCCGAAAATGTTATCCGAAAAATGGCGATCACACAGAACGACATTTAAATGACTGCTTTGTGACGCGATTTTTACGTCAAAACGCCATTTAAATGACTCGAAAAAATGGCCGTGTAATCGTAGCTTAACAGATGATGTACCTAAATATAATTCACTAGTACTACGTACGTACGGAACCTTCGGTGCGCGAGTGACTCGCACTTGTCCGGTTTTTTAAAGGTCCCGTTCCCATAGGGACAATGCCAATGGCAATCATAATGCGCATTCTTGTTCCCTTAATCGTGACCAAATTGAAATTGGAAGTTGGTTTCACCTAAAACCGCTGAAATACAAATTGTTGCGTTACTGCACTGAAAAAATTATTCTTCGTAATGGTACGAATTTCGTTACGTTAACTTGTTTTTCGTTGATTCAATGAAAAATTCGTTGTCTCAACGAAAAATTTCATAAAAAGTATTTGTTGTTTGATGAATCTTTCGTTGGTTCAATGAAAGTTGATTCGTTAATTTTTTTCCTCTACGCCAAATTGATGAAATTATTTTAACGTAAGCTTTCGTAATTTAATGAACTTTGAACCAACGAATAAAATTTGTAAAATAATGAAAACCGTCATACCTTAATGTAAATTTCATTAACCCAAAGAAAAATTTCATTAAATAACAAATACTTTCGTTGATTAATGTAGGAAACGTTAATCAACGCATTATTAATAAAAGAACGCTCATCACGCCAACAAACAGTTTCGTTCAATGATGAAAATGTTTCATAGTTTAATGTAAAATTACATTACCCAACGAAGGATTTATTAATCTATTATCAAAATGCGTAGATTAACGATTAAAACGTTAAACAACGCATGATTTATAAAAAAAACGTTTGCCAAACCAACGAACTGTTTCGTTTAACTATGAATACTTTTCATAGCTTAACGTAAATTATCATTACCCAATGAAATGTTAATTAACTAATGAACAAGATCCGTAAATTAACGTTTAAAACGTTCAACAACGCATGATTTATAAAATGCTTTTCATAGATTAACGTAAAATGTCAATACCCAACGAAATATTAATTAATTAACGAACAAGATTCGTAAATTAACGTTTAAAACGTTTAATAACGCATGATTTATAAAAAGAAACAGTATGCCATGCCAACGAATAGTTTCGTTTAACTATGAATACTTTTCATAGCTTTACGTAAATTGTCATTACCCAAAGAAATATTAATTAACTAATGAACAAGATCCGTAAATTAACGTTTAAAATGCATGCTTTTTTACTGGCACATATTTTCCGATAGCAATAAACGATTTTTTGCAAAACGTTTCATTTTTGTACTGTTTCGTGTACGCATTTTACTGATGGTTGTAACTAGTGCCTTAACGTGTGCTATGTCGTGTCGCTGAATGTGCACACTTGCGTGGTGTGCTGTGTTGAATTCAACATAGTTTTTTGTTTTGCTCTTTGAACACCGCTTTGGCGTTGTAAATATAATGAGACGAGTCATATGTACTCTTTCTCTCATATTGCGCAATTGTGTGGTGTGGCGCATTCGGAAGATGAGTCATTTCAACACAACACAACACATGGGTTAGGATATAATACCTAGTATGGAGAATTACGTTAGGTACTGTTTACATTTCATTAAAAACGTATTACACGTAGGTAGATGCCTGGTTATGTAAATTCAGTTTTGAACGAAAATATAATTTGTACTGTTGATAATATTTGATCCGCATATTCGAAAACCACACGAAACTCACAATATCGCAACAACAAATCACAAGCTAGGAACATATCGCTACCTAGTGAATGTTCAAAACAAAAACCATGTCGATTTAGGTATTTCATGTTCCACCAAATTCATTAAAATTGACACCAACTAAAGGATATTTATAAAAAAAATATATGAGTGGTTTTTAACCGTCGTATAACACGAATCACTCACAATAATCATGTAGCGCGCTTTTCTCTCTTAGCGCTATTTTTGTAAATACCTAAATTTTGTTTCCCAGAACCCTACTCTAATAGGTACTATACTGCTACATAAAACAAGTAAAAGTGTTATCATCGGCCTGGCCGATGCTTTGATACCCTCCACTGCTTAAAGTCATGCTTAATGTTTGCCATGCGAGTTAAGCTACGAGTACACGACATACGCATGCCACTCTGACGTCACGATAATTACTCGACATATTGTAGAATATGTCACGTTTTATTATATTGTGGCATGTGCGAAAAGTATGCCGAGTACACGGCATGCACGTTTTGTATCAAAGTTGGCATATTCGTATGTCGACGGTGACTGGCATGTGTTTTGCCGCCCCGGAGATGCATGTAATATGTTGTAATATGTAAGGTGTTGAACAGAAATATTATTTAACTAATATTAAAGCGTCAGTAAATGTCACGCACTTCCATCGCTATTGGCTATTTCGGAGAGCAAAAAATCGCCTCAATTGAAGATTTCTTAGACGTTTTTTAATCCATTGACATTGTAGCCATCGTTTGATAGAATTTGTTACTTTATGGCTTGATAGAAAGAAGACGAACCATATTTTGGGATATATACTCTATTTATTTCGAAATGTCACCAGAAAGTCATAAAATATTAAAAATTTTAGTGATTTATTTTCGCTTTTAGGGCTTTCTGGTGACATTTCGAAATAAATAGAGTATATATCCCAAAATATGGTTTGTCTTCTTTCTATCAAGCCATAAAGTAACAAATTCCATCAAAGGATGGCTACGATGTCAATGGATTTAAAAACGTCCAAAAAATCTTCAATTCAAACGATTTTTTTTTTATTCTCCGAAATTTACATGCCATTCTGAGTCGGACATATGGGTGACACGCATGCCAACATATGTTAGCGCCAATAATATGCCGAGTACACGACATGCACCCTTTTATGACATATTCTGACGTATTGAGGTTTTTCCAAATTTGCAAAATCGCTTCCACATTTGGGCAAAATATGATTCAAAACTATTGCGGGAGCACTAACTCCTGGTCAACTAATGTCGATTTCCATTGGGCTTTTGCCGTTTTGCTCTCAGATCTCAGATTTTTCCTGCCCCAATGGAACATGAAATGAGATTACTTTTTTTTGCATTTGGGTTGGTGTGTTGACAGTCAGCTATTTTTTTTATTGCAATTTGTGTTTACAAATGTCTCTTGTTTTGGTATTGGTGAAAGTATGTGTGAATCGAGATTCGCAAAAGTGATCAAAATCTTAAATAAAGTGCTTTTTTCCATCAAATGGAAAACGAATTTGACAGCTGATTTCTAGAGCAGAAAAACTGGTCTGAAACTGGAAAAAGTGATTTTTATTGCAAAATGGAAATCGACATTAAAAGCTTATGAAAATGTTGTAAATGTACTCGCTTTTTGATAATACCAACAACAAACACTTTCAATAAATGTAAACTTATTTTCATCAAAATATACAACAGAAAGCTTAAAACAGTAAAGTATGTACCAGGGAAATTACAATAAATAGTCTTTGCTGTATTTTTCAAGACTCATATCATAACACGAATTTCTGCTAAATATTTACAATTACTTATTATAACTATACCTAAGATGTCATGTCAAATTTATATCGGCAGTTTCATTTAATACTACCTAACAGTCTAAAAATTTAAGTAACCCATTAACATAAAATCGTAAACTGTTTTTAATACAATGTGAACCCCGCACAACTGAAAATGTGAACATCTACCGAACACAGCTCCAACCCACCATGAATATTGAACATCACCAGCCGCTGCAACTCACGATCAGCCATGTTTTTTAATCTTCGCCTTCTCTGCTTCGCGCCCATATGCTAAATTAACAAAAGAATTCATTCAATAATGTAAAAAGTAAGAGTCCTTTTATCATTTCGACGAAAGATTTAGTTTAATTATGTAAACTATTCGTAACTTTATGAAACAAAACGTTCAGCCAACGTAAAATTTAATAAAGGTACGAATAGTTTACATAATCAAATTAAATCTTTCGTCGAAACAATAAAAAGACGCTTACTTTTTACATTTTGTGCAGACGTTGTCCGAGTGTCCGACCATAATGACCATACGAGTCTCGCGCGTGTTTTTAGTGTGAAAAATAAATAAAAAAACTAGAAAAAAACAAAAAAATCAAAGAAAAGTGACGGTATTAATCCAATAATTAAAAAAAAGAAAATCCTCTGCTTCGCGTCCATGGATAAATTAACAAAAGATTTCATTCAATATTGTAAAAAGTAAGCGTTCTTTTATTGTTTCGACGAAAGATTTAATTTGATTATGTAAACTATTCGTACCTTTATTAAATTTTACGTTGGCTGAACGTTTTGTTTCATAAAGTTACGAATATTAAATTAAATCTTTCGTCGAAACAATAAAAGAACGCTTACTTTTTACATTATTCAATGAAATCCGAGTTAGACCAGACGTGTCTCGTGAGTGCAAAATAAATAGAAAAACTAAACAAAATTGGTGACTTGCAAAATCTAAAGGAAAATCAAAGGAGGAAAGTCGCTGCCGAAAATAAGAAAGCCTGGAAGTAAAAATGTAAGTCATAACATTTATATTACATTCTTAATTTTAGAGTACCTACAGTAAACTCTCATTGAGCTCAAAAATTTACTCTGCTGAAAAGGTAACTACATTAAGTCGACTTAAATGAATTTTTAACTGTTTTGCGCATTCGATTCTCCAATTCAATATACGCGTAGTTGTAGGTAATCTTCGTATACTATTTGCATAGTCGATAAAAATGCGTATCAGTATTTAGTAATTATTCCTAATAAGATGATATTATACAGTCGAAACCGGATAATCGCATAGCACCACTATCCTCAAGCGAAGCCAGTATTAGTTGTGTATTTTGTACAACTTTTTCTGGCAAAAATTCTTTTATTCGCACAAGGCTCAAAATCACATAAGCAATATGCGCGCTTACTTTTTACATTTTGTGCGTATGACTTGTGTGAAAAATAATTAGAAAAACTAGAAAAACTCAAGGAAAAGTGACGAAATTAATCCAATAATTAAAGGAAAGAAAATCGTCGTCTGAGAAAAAATTTACTCTGCTGAAAAGGTAACTACATTAAGTCGACTTAAATGAATTTTTAACAGTTTAGTGCATTCGATTCTCCAATTTTTCCTGAAAATCTATGAAAATAGATCTAAGACAGTTTACCTTTTCAGCAGACATTCAATTATTCTGTAATAGATTATGTACTCGGTGTTTACTCTATCATTAGATATTTGTATGTATTGAATATTTAGCAGTTCGTTCGTGCGAGCTGCAGCTACAGCACTCTTTGTGTTAAAGCAATTAACCGGTATTTTCAATTTCCTGAAATAAGCTGGGCCCTAATCAGCCCGATTAACCGAGAGTTTACTGTTGTTACACACAACTTTTACTGCAAATTACACCAAGAATATTTATTATTTCTTTTAGAACAAAATGATTTGTTTCTTATGTAAACAAGTTTTTTCCACAACGGACTATTTAATCACACATTTCAAAAGAAAACACGAACTCAAAACTAATAGTACATTTAGATGTATAGAAAGTTCTTGTTATCAGGTGTTTCACGATATTGCAAGCTTTAAAAGACATGCAAAGCGAAAGCATGAACCCAGAACTGCCGAAAATAAATCTATGTTATGTTTTAAAAATAAAAGTATCAAAGTATCAGAGCATACTGCAATAAAATCAGACTATACATTTTCCGAAGATTCTGGCAAAAGTAATGCTTTAAACATTGATGCATCCGAAATTATTTTTGAAGCAACAGACGAACCATGTACTGCCACACAGTCATTCAATGTATGTACTGTTAAGAGTTTTTTACAGTTCGCTGCTAAATTTTCGTTGGTGTTGCATGCCAATAATAATTTCACTAGAAAAGATGTATATGTAATTCAAGAACACATAAAGCAGTACATCACAGATCCACTCTTAGACATGTTTAAAGTATTTTCCACAAAAAAATTACAAATTGCTTGTCCAGAAATACATAATGAGTTTGTGGATTTGGTGACTGAGTGCAGAAGTCCATTTAAATTGTCTCAAACAGAATATCGTTTGTTTCAATGGCTAAAGGAAGAGCAGTATATGCAAAATGCACAGGAATTCACCATTGATCAATCAATAGGGGCCGTTCATCGCAGTGGTATATTAGCTTACGATGAAGAAAAGGTGACAGGCGTAATAATGCCAATGCGTTTTCAGTTTAGAAAAACATTTGAAAAAAAGGGTTTACTAATTGATGTACTCGAAAACATAAATGAGCTAACGAAATGTAGCCGCACCACAAATTTTGTTCAAGGAGAACTATGGAAACAAAAAGTGAATATGTATCCTGGCAAAAATCTAATCCCATATTTTTTATTTAACGACGATTTTGAAATTAATAACCCATTGGGTTCTCATAGCGGCCAACATTCAATAAGTAATGTATATTACTCATTTCCATGCTTGAGAAAAAAAGAATCAAAGCTAGAAAATATATATTTGGGAGCAGTTATTAAATCGAAGGATATTAAATCGTTTGGAAATGAAAAATGCTGGAAAGCCTTAATTGATGAGTTAATTCATTTAGAAGTAGATGGAATTGATATTTTAACAGAAAACGGTGTGCAGCATATTCATTTCATCTTGGGATTGGTGCTAGGAGATAACTTAGGCCTCAACACATTTCTTAATTTTAACAGATCATTTGTTAGTAACAGCTTTTGCAGATTATGTAAAATGCTGAAAACTGAAACCCATACAGCAAGTACTGAAAACGAAATTTTAATGCGGAATCGAATAAACTATGATAACGATATTGAAACCCAGCAATCTTCAGAAAGTGGAATCCGAGAAGTCTCATTATTAAATCGAATACCATCATTTCATGTAGTAGAAAACTATAGCGTCGATGTTATGCACGACTTATTTGAAGGAGTTTGCCACTATAATATGAGCCATATATTAAAATATTGTATTGAAACGGCGAAGTATTTCACTATAGAAACTTTGAATTCGAGAAAAAGGAATTTTGATTACGGATCAATTGAAATGGACAACATTTCAGGGGAAATAACAGCAGCTCATTTATCAATGAAACATTTTAAAATGTCAGCTCGGGAAATGAAAACATTTGTTTACTGCTTCCCAGTTATGGTTGGCGACATGGTGCATAAAGACGACGATGTTTGGGCTTTCCTTTTGAATTTTTTGGAATTAATAGATATGATCCTCTGCTGCGAGATCAATTCTGATTTTATTAATCTTTTAAGTACCAAGATAACTAAACACAACTCGGACTACACCCGCCTTTTTAATGACACACTTAAACCAAAGCATCATAATCTTATTCACTATCCAACAATTTTCAGAAAATCCGGACCATTGAAAACATTTTGGTGCTTTAAATACGAGGCGAAACATAGGCAATTCAAAGTATATTCCAGAGCTACAACATCACGAAAAAACATTTGCCTAACTTTAGCAATAAAGTATCAATTAAAATTTGCATATTCTTTAATGGATCTCAACTCTGAAGAGCATTCTTATTCATTTATTGAATCGGATCGAAAAATCAGCCCTTTTAATAACATTATATCCGAACTGTTACACATAGAGCATATGCTAATTAAATCATTTCACAAAATTAAATACAATGGGTATATATTCAAAGATGGATACTATGTAGCAACATACAAAAATGATATTAAGATATTTACAATTTTAAACATTTTTACTATTGATAATTTTTCAATTTTGCTATTTTGTCAACAAATTAACTCAATTCAATATCATCCACATTTTTTGGCTTACGATATAGAACCTGATGTCTTAGGAGAGTTTTCGGTATTAGATGTAAACGACCTTGTCGGGCCTCCTTTAACTTGCATTAAAACACCAAGAGGACGAACAATGATTAGAATCAAAGAACATTTCGCTGCAAATATATAAAAGTTGGGTTTATTTTGTTTTCAGTATCTCAACAGTATTAACTCACAAATATGGATATCAGGAATAGCGATATGAATTCTCAGGGGATGAACTTTAGTACTTCTTCCGAAAACGACAATATAAATTCGAACGAGGAGAACCCACTTAACATAGGAGTTGCACCATTACCACCTTATATCTCTGATGATGAGTTTTGTGACGAGCTACCCGAAACTGAGAGTGAACTCACTGACACTGGATTCAACTTGAACTCAGCTCAAACCTTTAATCCACAAGACCTCATTTTGATTGATGTACCAAGCGACGAAGCAGGCGTCATTATGCTGGATAGTGATGATAATTTTCAAATGGAATCAAAAAACGACAAACTACGGGACCTTCTGAAAAGTTGGAACTTAAGTGAGCTGGCAGATATCCTTATAGGTAAGAAATTGTTAAAGTCATTGCTACAGCATGAATTTAATTTCTTCTAACATTATTAAATACATTGTACTCCAGTTAAGAAGGCCAATCCGGTAAGTGTAGGCCACTGAAGTTCTATAGTAATGTTCTTTTGCACGCGATGCACTGTTTCTTGGTACCTGCGCAAAGAAATGGTTTTGCGAAGGACAAAGTCGTCAAAAAAACACGATTAAGTTCAGCATTAGGGATTCCCAGGAAGCATTTTTGTTCATTGGTAAAACATCGCAGCAGGTAGGGGATCATATTCTCCATTTGAAGCAAAAGTCAGAAAGTATTCAGCTCTTCCTAATAGGAATTGGGGATGAACTTACATTAATTAATGATTTTATTGTTTATTTTGACGGAGTTAAATTTAAATTTAAAACCTTCATTAGAGCAGTAGACATTCTGCTCAAAATATTTCATTTGTTTAACTTAGAATACCCCATTGCTTGTTCAAATTTGTTTAGATATTTAGGACTCTTCAGTCACAGCATTGATCTTCTTAACTGGGACACCATATTTTTAACAAATTACAGTATAATAAAAAACGTGCAAACGCATTTTAAATATGAACAAAATAGTGGACATAAAAGTCGCCCAAAGTCAAAACCTTTTTCAACGTTATTCGCAATGTTTATATTGCCAAATTTACTGCATTTCCGTTTTCAAAAATATACTATCTTGGTTTGCCGGATGCAGCCATGAACATATAAATAGCACAATTTCCAAAAAGAATATGAATAAATACATTTTAAAGCAACAACAACTTGAATTATGAAATCAAGTTATTAAAATACATTATCAGCCCAATTCTAAATATTCCCGGCGAAAAGAACTAGCCGGAAGATTCTTTCCCGGGAGTTAAATTCCCCAATTTCAAATTCCCGGGAGACAATTTGCTTTTTGCTTGTTGTTTTGAACCTAAAAAAAATCATTTCAATTTACCTCAATATTTAATTTGCAAAAAAAGAAAGGCTAACATTTTGTCATTAAACTCCCTAGCAAATGCGTGGGGAACAAACTCACGGCAAATTGCAGAATAATCTCCCTTTTGTTGACATTTGAAATGCCTACTTATTTTCCCGGAGTATTTTTCCCATTTTCGAATAGAATAGTTTATAAATAGTACGAGAAAAGGGAAAGCAAAGAAATTCCTCGGAAGTTTTTATTTAGAATAGGAGAAATGGGAAAAGGAAAAAAAATCCCCGGGAATTACCATTTAGAATTGGGCTGTATATGTTTTTGTACTATAAATATTGACCGCGTTGTAGATCACTACTTATGAACTACTGTTCTTTATATAAATTTTTACTGTATGATCATAGTAAACACTAGTGTCTATAAAATTTGATAATGCAATTTTAATTTTTCGCTATTTACGTCTCCGTGGTTTTGAAATCAAAAAATGATTATAATTTCTCTTTCTCATAGGAAAAAGGATATCCATTGATGTCTTAAGAAAAATGAAAAATTGCCACATTCCCCTTTACTTATCCGAAGTTCCCGATGGGCTAAAAATTTTATTTGAATTCGAGCTAGAAAAGTGGAAGGAGGAACATAACCGCATATATAGCAATGAGCATTTCTCACCGATAGTGTTACGAAAAGCAAGTTCATCCCGTTCATCCCCATATCCGTCTTCTTGTATTGGGTCACCTTGTGACAAATCTGAACAAACTGTTAATTTGTCAACTATTCTTAATAACACACTGAAAGGGAGGTTTTTGATAGAACATTATAATTCTAAGAAACAATTTGGTGATGAACAGAGGATCATGCTCATAGGCACTGTGGCAACCTATTTTGAGGAGAACAAAACAACATTGAGCTTAAAAGAAAGCTACAAAATCGAAAGAGAAATCCTCGAACGGTTTCCCACAGAGAAATTGGTAAATTAATAAAAGAGATAATTAATAATTCTGAAATTTTTCCTGTCTGACTTTCATTCGATTCGAATACTCATACCCGTATTCTTATAACTGAAAATACTAATTGGTTTGTATTTTTAAACACATAATGTACTCATTATAGACTAAGAGCTAGCAACGATTTTTCTCAAGTCATTTTAGCAAGGCTGTAACTTTGTTAGCTTAGTTGGGGGTGACTACTGAACACGAATTTTTAATGTCATAACCTCAAAAGGGCAAAAAATGTAGGTACCTCATTTTAGCAAACTTAAGATTTTGGTATGTGTTAATTTACGACCGATGTAGCCAGAAAATGCAATTGCCATATCAGTTTGCCGGTTTTAAAGTGCAAAAAAGGCAAAATTTAAGTCATAATAGCAAAGTTTAATTTTTGATATTATGTTAGAGATATTGTCATTCTACTAATTCCTCAAAGCTAAACCAAAAATCCGCTTTCATCATATACCAAAATCTTAAGTTTGCTAAAATAAGGTAAATTTCTTTCACTTTGAGGTTATGGCATTCCAATATAAACCAACGCAGCGCTGCCAGAAATGTATTTTCGTGTTCAGTAGTCACCACGAACTAAGCTCACAAAGTTACAGCCTTGCTAAAATGACTTGAGAAAAATCGTTGCTAGCTTTTACTCTATTATTTAATGTTTAGAATGTTTGAAAATCAGAATAAAGTTTACTAGAATTTAAAAAAAATCGTATGTGCTGGAACGGAAACTCAAAACAAGTGTGTCTGATTTCGATATTTTTCCAGGAATATTACAGAACGTCCACAAGGGGTCGACTTTATAACAAATATTGCAACATGAAAAGAGCGTTTGGGTCAGCGTGCTCCAGCCCCGTTCCCACTGAATCTCCAAGTTGTAGCCGTTCCGATAAAAAAATACTTGGTAAAAAAAACCTTATTATTATTTTATAGACACATTTTACTAAAATTGTCGTAATTATTAAGTCTCAGAAAGCAATGCTGAAGCTATTGTACGAACAATAAAATACGACAATCTCTCAGCAGACGAGTTTGACCATTATTGGCAGGGTTGCGCAAAATTTAGAATAAACCAAATTAGGGAATCCGTTTCAACTGCTGAGGCCTTGGACAAATGGCCTAACTATAAGCAGCCACTTGGTTTTCGATTGGTAATTTATAATTCTAATATTTTATATTAAAATAAATACACTAAACTTACGCACGCCTAAAAATACTCCTAGCGCAGCGCCGTGCAATGTATTTCAAGCGTATTCATTTTTATTCACTTAACATCTAATTATTGCGCAAAAGTATAAATAAAAAATGTATACCTATATGTCATCCACTTGCTTAATTAAGTCTCGAAAACATTTTTTCTTTCAAATATAGATCGACATGGACTTCAGGGTAATGCACAGCGGCGCTAAATCCCTCCTAGACAACTGGGATGAAGTATTTAAAAAAATACTACATTTTCTATCCGAAGACCGAAACATAAAAGAGCCAAGATTAAATGGGCTCCTTAATGATTTAAGGAACAACAAAATAACAGAAAGTAGGTTTAATATATTATATATTAACATAGATACATGACATTTTCTTTAAACTTTTACCCTCTTATTTATAAACTTTATACACTCTCTATAATAGCTCTAAACGCAAAAATCTAATATATACTTTTGTGATTTTATTTGTATTTTCAGCTGCTAGGGATGCTGTTCTATTGTACGCGATGCACGGTTTCTTGGTACCTACGCAAAAAACGGTGGCGAAGGACAAAGTCGGCAAGAAAAACACGATCAAGTTCACCATTAAGGATTCCCAGGAAGCGTTTTTGTTCATTGGTAAAACAGCGCAGCAGGTAGAGGAGCACATTCTACATTTGAAGCAAAGGTCAGAAAGTATTCAGCCCTTCCTAATAGGAATTGGGGATGAACTTACATTAATAAATGATTTTATTGTTTATTTTGACGGAGTTAAATTTAAATTTAAATCCTGCATTAGAGCAGTGGACATTCTGTTCAAAATATTTCATTTGTTTAACTTAGAATACCCCATTGCTTGTTCTAACTTTTGGGGTTTTGTACAACAGCATTTGTACCAAATACCATATTCAATAAAAAACTCTAAAATTAGCATCTTGGGTAGTGCACTTAGGTAAATGTGCAAATTTGTTAAAGTACATAATTATCTGTTTTTAATACCCAATTGAAATCAGTCTGACTTTACTTTTCAATTTTGTTACAATAAATTTTGTTACAATAAATTTTGTTGTTATACTGACTATTGAATGACATTAGTTTTCTTTCACAAATTTCTTTTACAGAATAGGTAATTCCAATTTCCCAGGTGATCCTGTAAGAATAAAGAACATATTTACTCAACGAAATAATTCGTTCAGGTAAGCAACAGGGTACACTAATTAACAAATAATATTCGTTGATTCAATGAAAACGGTACGTAAACTTATGAAAAGTATTGTTGATTCAACGAACACTTTTCGTTAACCAACAATCAATAAACGTTGTTTTAACGAAAATAAAACGTAATTTAATGAAAAAAATTCGTTAATCCAATGAAAGTGGGACATAGACCTATGAACGATATTCGTTGATTCAATGAAAACGGTACGTAAACTTATGAAAAGTATTGTTGATTCAACGAACACTTTTCGTTAACCAACAATCAATAAACGTTGTTTTAACGAAAATAAAACGTAATTTTATGAAAAAAATTCGTTAATCCAATGAAAGTGGGACATAGACCTATGAACGATATTCGTTGATTCAATGAAAATGGTACGTAAACTTATGAAAAGTATTGTTGATTCAACGAACACTTTTCGTTAACCAACAATCAATAAACGTTGTTTTAACGAAAATAAAACGTAATTTAATGAAAAAAATTCGTTAATCCAATGAAAGTGGGACATAGACCTATGAACGATATTCGTTGATTCAATGAAAACGGTACGTAAACTTATGAAAAGTATTGTTGATTCAACGAACACTTTTCGTTAACCAACAATCAATAAACGTTGTTTTAACGAAAATAAAACGTAATTTTATGAAAAAAATTCGTTAATCCAATGAAAGTGGGACATAGACCTATGAACGATATTCGTTGATTCAATGAAAATGGTACGTAAACTTATGAAAAGTATTGTTGATTCAACGAACACTTTTCGTTAACCAACAATCAATAAACGTTGTTTTAACGAAAATAAAACGTAATTTTATGAAAAAAATTCGTTAATCCAATGAAAGTGGGACATAGACCTATGAACGATATTCGTTGATTCAATGAAAACGGTACGTAAATTTATGAAAAATATTGTTGACTCGGTATAAGTTTTGCGTTGATCATTGAACAAAATTTCGTTAATCAATGAAAGAAATTCGTTGACTCAACGAATAAATCGTTAATCAACGAAGAATGTTATTGATGAAATAAAATGTTAATTTATGAACAGATTTCGTTAGTTTTATGAAAAATACGTTGCTTTATTAACAGCTTCGTTAATATATGAATTCCTATTCGTTGAGCCAACGAACGTTTTCATCGGCTGAATTTTAATGAAAAATTCGTTGAGACAACGAATTAATTCGTTGGATCTACGTATGTTTTTGGTTCAGTGTGTTTACAGTAGATGGCATTGGGAAGCGCAACAAATGCGACATCCATCTTTGATAGACTGCTAGAGACACCTATTGGGCGTTAGTGAATTTGGCAAGTAAAACGGTTGTAATTCAATTTGCTGCACTTCAAAAACGTGTAAATTTCCAAATTGATTCCAATGCATAGGCATACTCGAGCTCTACTCATACTCATACATCCATATTAGACTGGTAATCTCATTCTTAAGGCGTGTTCTCTTACGCTTAAATTCCAATAGCATATCACAATGCACAACAATTAGGAATTAATGAAAAACATGATATTTTCCACATACTTGTACTAAGTATGTGTTTGTTGTTGGTATCTACAACATATACTATACATGGATGAGTATGGCCTACAATATAAAGTAAGTTGTAAAACGTTGAACATTTTAGTTTCAAATTGGACATTTGGATAGTAGACATACCTATTTCAAAGGGTGGATATCAACTCGTACAATACATAAGCCGTACAACACGAATGTGGAATGCCTTGCCCGGCTCTGTCTTTCCTCCTCAGTATAATTTACAGACATTTAAAACCAATGTGCATCGGAATCTCCTATCTTCTCTATCCCATTTTCCTTAACGCCCGCGCTGTGTAAATCACACTACACCATAAGAGTAGTCATAAACTCTTTAGCGCGTGTGAATTATAAAAAAAAAAAAAAAAAAAAAAATTCTAAACTGATGCCCTTAACTCGTGTTTTATAGGTCATACCAATGTCATATAAGTGTGACTTTTGCCTCTTCTTTATCTCACTATGTTTTCGTGCAGTACGTAAGAAAGCGTACCTTTTTTTTCAATTAAGCACAATAGTTAAATAGACATTTTTTTAAAATAAAGGCCAGAAACATTAACAACCTATGCTATATCTTGTAGGTTAAGGTGAGTCAAACCGAATCATATTTGATTGGCGGTCAATTATGCGATAATTGAACAATGAAAGATGAGTTGTTTTTCTGTATTTTAATGAATTTATTATAATTTTTTTTTAAATTTACTGCATTAAAACAATGATGATTAAAAACAAATTACATTTCAAGAGTAGGTATTAATTAAATGCTATTTTTAAACAAAACATTAAATCAAAAAATTTAAATATGTACATACATATTGTTACATTCGGCTGTGATTCGAAAAGATAAAACATTATTCTGTTTACTAAACTTTAATAAATCACTTTTATTTACAAGACAATAATCACTTTAAAAAATGGATTTGTTTAGGTACCTACGTTTGGTTTGTTTTGTTATGTCATGACTAGGTATTTGTTAAAAATTTATTATTTTCAATAAAAAAGCTACGAAATATGTTTATTAATTTTAGACTTGTTTTCATTACTTTCGAAGTAGGTTTAAGGAAATTTTATTTTTTTTAATTTTTTTTCGAGATAAAGCCTTTCGAGATTTTTGTACTTTCTAGATTTTGTCCCATTCGAGATTTTTGCATTCGAGATTTGATTCCAAGTCTTACTAAACAAAAAACTATGTATATTCCAATTCATTGATTCCTATTAGTCACAGCTAATAACGAAATTGCATTGCCAAAGTAAAGTGTTAACTTTTCCAACTTTTCGCTCAGGCTCAACTGCAGCAAAACCTGGGAAAAATCCGTAAGATTTTGTATTAACGAATCTATGCAAGAAATCAGTATCGGCACTCTAAAATAGGCTTCAGAGGGAGAGGTTTCTGGATTGGAACGCGTTGTTTGTTTCAATGAAGTTCTTCAAATAAGTCCTCGGCAAGTTAGGATGCAGATTGAAAAGCCTCTCTGAAAAAATCTTCGGCATTTTCTCTGATGTCCTTAAAGAATTCAGAACTTCTTTTGTGCGGTCGATTGCAGAAACGAAATCTAAGGAATTGTTCTGTAGGGAAACTGATAAGGGCAGCGCTAAACTGAATAGTTCTTCGTATACAATGAGGCTTACTAGGTAATGACTTTTTCGGACCGCTGCCAAAAGTGTTGATACTTTCGAAGACATAACCCTCGAAATGCAACTTTTGGGCGCCCCACAAGACAGGCTGCTAATGCTCATGACCATACACTTGACAACCGCGAGACTCCTTTTCTTACAGGACAAGCAAAATTTTGAGCTCGCTGGGGATATATTTCCAGAAGACTACAATTTGCAGCAATTTAAGTGCAGACATAACAGACATCTGCAAGCATCTCGGGGCGCTGTTGAAGCGTTATAGGTTCGCCTTTCCCGGGAGAAGTATTTAAAAAAAAGAGCTATCAGTTTGAAAATTTTAATTTTTGTCTTTTGTTTAATACTTTCGGAGAGGGCTTCAGCCCCTCAAGCCCCTCCCCCCCCTGGCTACGTGCCTACAGTGCGCTATGGATTTATCGACTTAAGGAAATTAATATAGGTGAAAGGTGAATACTATAGGCATTTGCTACAAAACTGTAATAACTCCTTCGATATAGGTGCAATATATAGAGATACTTATATTGTGTGGATTTAAATCTTGAAACAAACTAGGTTGTTCTGACATAACTGCAAAAGAGAGCTCCAACTCCAAGTACGAAAGAGAGCTTCAATTAAGAACAACTAACTATTGGACTGCCCTCTCTAGGACATAAAAAAATGTGTCTGGCAAATACTGACAAGGATATTTTTGTGTAATGACCTCCTCAATAGTCAACCGACACACAATTCATCATAAGCCCCATTTTCAATTATGCTACTTCCATACCATCAATGGTGAGGTGAGTTTCGTTAACAACTTGCTTCTCACACCTGTACTACAGACACTATTATAGATACCTACAGCTATTATGAAAGGGCAAGTTTGTTAGATCGCTTGGCCTGTTTAAAGTGAATCCAATTCCGCTGTATTAACAAAGGCATTCCATGGGGACAACATTTATCTCCAGAAATTATGAGATTCAAGCTTTTACCTTACAAAAAGTTTAATCCATTGACACAGGAAAGTCCCAGCTTACACTTTTATCTATAACGAGCATACTATTCCCTTGTTTCTTATCGTGCTCCAGTTAACTATACAGACGTCTAATCAAGTCTAGTGCCACCTACACAATGACAGAGTCTTTTCAAATTTCAACTTGTGCCGCCTATCGTCTCTATGAAAATCATAACTCGAAAAATCTACTTTTTTTTTTATTTTGATTGCACCAAAAAAAGTATGCCAATCCTGGCAGCACTCGACTGGAGTAGATAACCGTTTTATTCCTACGAGAGGGCTTTTACGAGTCGACATCGGTACACAAAAATATACGAATACTCTTCGATGGGGTGGTGGGTGATTATTTTCTGTTTGTCTTTTTTAAGGACGTATTTGCTTAACCGTCGGAATTTCCACGTGACATTTAGAGAGCTTTCAAACCATGTATCCCAAAAAGGAAAGTCGGAAAAACAATCGTTAAGGCATTTCTCAGGACAAGCTGAATGGAATTAGAAAGCTTTCCGCTTTCCATTCCACATGTCGTATAGCTGAGTTCATCGTTCAATGAAAATCCGCGCAGCAGCAAGAAATATTCGAAGCTTTCTGTTGATAAGCTCATTCCCAGGACCTCGATTCTGGAAGAGCATTCTCTTTTAGTTCAAACAAGGCCGTGAACTGTGAAGTAGTTCGGACAGAAATTTCGCTTAAAAAGAATTTGGTTTACACTTTCCAAATTGCTTAGACAACAACAAAATAATCCAAATTAAATCATATCTTGTCAAAGTACAGCAAGTCCTTCTACTGAAAAGCTGACAGAAAACTATCAGTCACATCAATAACGGTAGTGTGTTATATTCGGAAAAACGAAATTTCGGCACGGGACTTTCGCGCGGATAAGTCATCGTATCGCGTTCGGCGGATAAATCTTCAAATATAAATCGACGTTATATAAATAAGGTTATCTAGGATATAAATTTAAAACACAAATTCGATAAAGAAACAAAAAATGATTTCGCTTCTCAGATAGTATCGAAAAATTGTTGGGGGTGCTAAGAAAATAAATTAAATTTCACGTTCTATACCAAAATCGATGCGCGTTCGTGGTTGTGTCATGTGAATTTAGTGCGAAAAAGTCTACCCCTCCAGTGTATAAAGTGAAAAATCGAGAAATTATAAATAGAGCTCGGAAAGTAGCTTGTGATTTTGCCAAAGGATACTCTAGCAAGGATCTTATTCACCCGCAGCTTCATTTTCGTCTTTGGATACCTACAATCGAATACATATGTTGTAAACGTCAAAACGGAATCGGAATGACGTAAGGAATAATGAGTTCACTTTGTTGTTGTTGAAAATAATAATATTTAAACTGCAAGTCAGAATACCAAGGTCCTCCTTCCTGAGCTACCCTCTTTTTTTTATAACCAAATTAATGTTTGTCATTTTGGTGAATTGGTAGATATTCCTTTTCGATTGTTCTTGGTTTTTGGGTGCTTGTTTGATGAAAAGGAAAAGTGGGGGTGTAAACACGAATAAATTACCAGACTGGAAGGACGAAGCTTTCGCATCGTTTATTCTGTGTTTTTATTTGTTTTGTTTTCGTTCATCAAATAATTGGTTTTCATTACGCTTGAATTGAAACTGTATGTGTGTGCTGAATTTGTAGGTCGTTCGAGAGGGATAATGTTCTCATGAAAATGGGGTGGAGAGGGATGTAAAATAAGCCATAAGTATGCAATAAGCCGACTCATTTGAATTTTAGGCCAGACAAATAGGGATTTTAAATATGCAAGTCAAAAATTTATGCATGATGTGATAGTAAATGTAGGCAGGTATGAAGTACTTACATACTCGTATAGATGTGTACCTACCTATGTTATGATATAATATTTGGATTAGGGAGCATCCTCTCTGAGTGAAAGGGATTATACCCGTTTTGGGTGCATTTGCTCTGAGCAACAACAAAATATGATGTAGGTCGGCAGCGGCACCAGTTTCCTTCACACATATCTCTATTTTCTAGGTATACTCATACTACCAATCTACGGCAAAAAATATCTAATAAATTACCTGCTATAGGTATGGAAGGCTCCTTAGCAAAATATCTGCTGAATGAAGTCGATGACCTGTCAGCAACAGCAATACAAATATTCTAAATCTTAAATCGACAATTTTTAGACGTGTTGCTTACCACTTCACTACAAGAAAACAAAAAACTATTTAATTGTCGGTTAAAAAATAAAACTTAAAAAAAAAAAACTAAAAAAAAAGAGGCAATATGAGGTACCTAGGTAATTTGTATAAAACACATTATTCTGGGTCTTTAAATTAAAATTCTTTAGATTTGAAATTGATTCTTATCTTTGGCTTGTTATTTACCTTTACGTTGGAGATTGTTGACAGTTTTCTCCTAAAAACTCATTTTTAGAATTTTGTGTAGATATAATAATATGAACGTGTGGAAACCTTGAAAATAGAAGAGAAGTATCGTCATCATCATCATTTTCAATGGTCCGGTTGTCCATTAAGTGTGTCGCGGGTGTAGGTTGCTCAAGTTTACCCTCCATAGCTCTCGATCCTCCGCCATCGACTCTAAATCAGCAACGGCAATCCCCATACGGGTATAGGAGAGATTATGGACTTGATCTAACCATCTCATCCTTGGTCTACCTAGAGGACGCCTACACGATGGTACGGATTCAATAGCACGTCGTGGAATCCTGGTCGGGGACATGCGTTTAACATGACCAAACCACCGAAGCATGGATCGCTCCGTCCGGAGAAGTAGCTGCTCGACATTGAGTTCCTCACGTATTCTGGTATTTCTGATGCGATCTCTACGGGTCACACCAGCAATACTACGGAGAAATCTCATTTCGGCAGCTTGTATCCGCGATCTTATTCTTTCGGTCATTACCCAAACCTCATGACCATAGGTAAGAGTTGGAACGAACACCGAATTAAAGACTGACAACTTAGCTTTGACACCAAGTATTTTCATCTAAACTTTGTTGTTGATAGAGGCCGCTACTGTATTCGCCGTTTTTAAAGACTTTGTCCCAGGCAACAAAATATTTAAGTGAAAAAACGAAATTTCCGTGCGGGAAGTGAACTTTGAGAACTATTTTAGTCTTGGAAACTGACTGGCAATTATTTATAAAGTCCTCATTATAATCTTCCGCTGAACTTTGTACATAATACCTGGAGATTGGAACCATTTTAGTGGCTTTAAAATTTAGAATTTTCAAAATTTACAGGTAATAATTAGGTATGGCTAAATCTTTTTTTTTTTTTTGTTATGGAGATGAAAATCTCGAAAGACACAATGGGATTAGAGACTCAGAGTAGTTTGGGACTCTAACCGCACTAAAAACAAATCGACAAATAATTTTAGTTTCAACGTTAAGAATGCGATTGAGAAAGTATTATAATTTAAATGCAGGTTCTCATATTTTTTATTCTTTTTTGTTTTTTTTTTTTAGATTATAAGTTCATGAGGTTTGGTTCTTCTTAATCTACGAATATTATATCGTACATTTAAGACGTCTTCTATCTCGGGATTAATATGCATCTGCAGACGCTCATTGTGGCGAATTGCGTACTTTTTAATTACTTCCGTTACAAGATCAATCTGCAAGTCGCGATGTAAGTCATTATTTCTAATATAACCATGGGGCATTTACTATTCCCCGAAGGACTTTATTTTGGAATGATTGTATTATTTGTACATTTGTTTTCTTTATACAACCCCCTGCCTAATTGGATACCTTTATGTCCAAACGGGTTTTAGTATCTATCTGATTATACAATACAATTTTATTCTCAGTGGACATTTCCGATTATATCCTAGCAACCAATAAAGTTTACTATATCTAATATTTAATTCTTCTACTTTCTTTTTCACATGTTCCTTCCATTTCAGTTTAACATCTAGATTCATACCCAGATACTTAGAATGAGGAACTACTTGGTTTAATAACCACGGGAATATTCGTTATTTTTTTGTTTGTAAAATTGATATGGGTGGATTTAGACTCATTGTCCCTTAGTACATAATAGAAATTCGTAAAGTCGCTCCTAAAGTCGAATTTTGTTAGATGTAGCTAGGGTACTTTTGAGTTTTCATAGTAATAAATCAGTTTTAACAAAACTCGAATTTAACGTAATCATTGTGACTCAAGTATACCCATTCGCTATTGTAATTCCACTGTCATTAATTTATTTAATCTATTATACAATATACATAAAGAAACGTGGAATGGAGTGTAATTGGACTGTATTGTAATTTCTCAAAGATATCATCGCTCCGTATGTGAACATGTATGTAGGTGTGTTGGGTTTACCAATATTATTATCAATAATTCGAACCTAGGGAAATGATATCGTGGATTTAAAAACCAACAACACCACAATGATAACAAAAAAAAGAGATTCGTGGAAAATAATTGCCGAAGAAATGACTAGTATTGGTGTCAATTCGCCAATTCCGAAATTAAAGGCACAGAGTGGATGAGGCTGAAAACTTTAACACGCTCTAAAATATCTAGTTATCGAAGGGAAACGTATGCAGCTGGTGGCGGAGTCGAGCCTAAGGAACCATATTGCCTCGTGGGTCAAATTCTAATGTCGTCGTCAATTAAATGCGTTATCCTAACGTACGGTTTCCTTTTCAAATCTTATAGAAATACTTATTTATATGAAGTGTATGCTTCCAAAAATTGTATCTTACCTTAAATTCGACTTAGTTACTACTCGGCCATATCTAAATATTTTTCGATTTTATAAGTAAATCGATCTATTATTACTATCAACGGATTTCGTGTTAAATTCGAGTTTAAATTCGTTTATT
This sequence comes from Cheilosia soror, assembly GCA_949372485.1. Lineage (NCBI taxonomy): Eukaryota > Metazoa > Arthropoda > Insecta > Diptera > Syrphidae > Cheilosia > Cheilosia soror. Next base: position 51,521,306 of record OX443561.1, read on the forward strand.
ACTAAGGGCCATTAAGTTTATTTCGCCAACGTTGTGCCCAATCACATATCTCGTTAACTGAGTTTTGTAGCTTTTCTGTTGCCTTAGCCACACATCTATCAGTTGATAGAAGTGCAGTGTCGTCTGCGAATGTAGCTATCATCGCATCATTCGTATGCAATACATTACTAGTATACAATAGATTAGATACAGGGTTGGTCCCATTCCCAGAACACTTCCCTGTGGAACTCCCACTTGTAATTCTTTAAGTTTCAGGATACGCTGGGCCATTGCGAACTCTAATTCTATTCAAAATATAATATTTAAGTATATCACTCATAGTATGTCTAGGTACTATGAAGTTTATACTCTGAGCCCTTATGCCAGACTTTATCAAAAGCTTGAGCAACGTCTAAGAATAATGTAGAATAAACTTGTTTTTCTTCTAATGATTTTTCTAAAATATTAGTTATACTATGAATCTGGTCTATTGTCGAATGTTTATTTCTAAACCCGAACTGGTGGGTGGGAATAAGCCTTCTTTGCTCTATATTTCTATATAGTCTTTTAAGAAGCAGTTTCTCAAAAAGTTTTGATAATACTGATAAAATTGAGATCGGCCTATATGAGGTGACTTCTGATAGTGGTTTAAATAATTGTTAAGGTATAACTATAATTTCTGCTATCTTTCAATGATGTGGAACATATCTTAGCTTGAAACAAGCATTAATTAAAAGCTTTAGTTTTACTAATGCAATGAATGGTAGTTCATTCAGGATTTTGGCAGTTATTAGATTGTAACCCTGCGATTTTCTATTACATAGCTTATGAATACATGTGATCAGATAATTCAACTTGTTCGTTTGCCACATTAGGTGGAAAATGTTTAAAAACATTTGTCAAATGTTCCGAAAAAAGTTTGACCTTTTCTTTTGGGTCGCCGATCCATTTACCAGCTGATGTTCTTAACGGGGGATCTTGCGCTTGTTGTCTTTTTATATATTTGGCAGCCTTCCAAGAGGAGTAGTATGTGACTTTGTCAGCAGTTAAGTAGCAAAGATAATTCGTTAGGGATCTATTTTTAAATTCACCGATCCTTTTTTAAAGCCTGTTATTTAGTATATAGAATATCGCCGGGAACTCTTGTCATTTGCCATTTTCTGCGAGCTCTTCTCTTTTCTAATATTAGTTCTCTACTTTCTATGGGATCTTTTACCGATGCTTGTTTATGTTGTCGGTAAGTTGGTGTACTATCTTCTGCTGCTTGCTGTTGTGACTGGTGTAGATCTAAGATTAATAAATCCTTCGAGTAATTCTTTAAATTGACACCTGTCCGTTTTTTTGTTGGTAAGTCTTTCATTGTTTACCTACCTGTTCTACTGTCATGTCGTTGACCGTTAGGATTATGGGTGTATGATCCGACGACAAGTGATTACTGCTTTGAATGTTTAGTTCTTTTCTATTGATTCTTTTCATTATGAAGAAGTCAATGAGGTCTGGTGTTTTCGCTGAGTCGGACGGCCAATAAGTCGGCGATCCATTCGAAATAAAATTAATGCAAAATGAAGGGTAGGTATATTCCTGTATACAAAAGTCAAAAGTAAAAACCGCCAGTATGAGTATTTAAGCATCTAACATTCATCTTTCTGGTCCATCAAGAAGGAGAAATATAATAAACTAAAAATAGATCTTATTTTGCCAAGTGCGAACAAAATTGCTTTCTCGATTGCAGTTGGTCTTAGGAGTTAGGGGTTGTATGGTAATAATATGCGTTCTAAAAATATAATTGTCGCTCGTGCGGAGGACATTCAGAATGTAGGTACATTGTACATAAGTTATTATACAACGTATATAATTGAATTTGATGTAGGGAATGGATATGCAAAAAACATACTATGCAAATACATATGTATATATAAGGAGTATATGATGCATAAGTCGGTATGCGCAATTGTACACACAATTATTTGCAGCTATGGAAATGGAAAGTTTTAGCACTTTAAAATTGTGCATGCTGATACAGTTGTAATCACAATACAATAGATAAACGAAGACTAAAAAAGGCATGATGCTTTGGCACATGAGCATTTTTTTAAACATATTTTTAGATACAAGTACAATTTCACTTTTCTGAATTGATCAATCCAATCCAGGGCATTCATTCACCTTAAACAGGCGGAAAATAGTCCCACGGTGGAAGAAGTTTCTTTTGCGATCAAATCGCTAAAAGCTGGCAAATCTTCCGTAGTGGATGAAATGCGGCCTGAAATGCTTAAGGCCTTAGGTAAAGGGGGAGTTAAAAGGCTCTGTTGAGTCACTAAAGTGGTCTGGGAATGCGGCGAAACTCCCAGGGATTGGCAGATTGGGGTGATTGTGCCTCCTTTCAAGAAAGAGGATAAATGGGATTGCTCCAATTACAGGGGTAGGTATATTACCTTTAAGTTTCACCTTAAGTCTCTTTGCAAAGGTGCTGGAAACGCGTTGCAGAGCTGTGGTGGAGTCGAGACTAGGAGATGAGCGGTGCGGTTTTCGTCCCGACAGAAGCACAACCGACCAGTTATTCACTCTCAGAATGGTACTCGAGAAGCGTTGTAAGTACGCTTTACCTTCGTGCTTCGTAGATTTGGAGAAACCGTACGACCTAGTCCCTCGAGGTAAACTCTGGAGTGTATTGCAAGTTGCGGGGGTATGACTGTTCTCAATCCCTTAACACAAACTGTAAAAGCTGTGTCCGGGTAAACGGCGTTAAATCAATACCTTTCACCGTGGGCGGTGGACTTCGACTTAGATGGACTGGATGTTACAGCGCAGTCTTGGCGAAGAACGTTTCAATTTGGGAAATCTTAGGATAAGTCATCTGCCCTTCGGTGATGACTTGGTCATCCGTGGTTCCTCTCAGACTGAACTGAACTGAACTGAAATTTAGTCTATCTAAGTATTTTTTTTTGGCGGAGGTTGTTACTATTCGATGGAGCAATCAGACACAACTACTGGTCCATTGTACTGCCAAACAGACACCTTACATTGCTGTACTTAGTTCTCCCGTCTTTTGAAGAAAGATGAGAATGCTCCGCTGTATTGGCAAAAGCTTGGTGGCCCGAAAGGACGCCCGCAAGAAGTCTACAGTCGATTCTCCAGACCGCTGTCCGGTTTTAGAGCCATCTGTGAATACACGATGGCATTCCTTCCCTGGTTCCGAGTCTGGCCGAAGCCATTCTGTTGCCTGAGGAAAGTTGACGTGGTAGTTTTGTCGCAGTAGGATTTCTGGTGTCATTGCGTCAGACGGCATATCCATAAGACAGGGGTGAAAGGATAATTCTCGCACAAGTTCTTCAAAATTCCAATGCGCGTGGTACCAAAAGCCACCTCTTTTGAACCGGGAGATGGTTTTTAGCGTACACCCCATTATAAAAATATCAATGGGGGGGAGGTTCATCAAAGCATCTAAAGCAGAGCCCGGAGTGCTAGGGAAGGCCCCTGTGCAGCCAAGGCAAACCGTTCCTTGGAGTTAGGCGAAAGAGGCCATAACGCGTTTCCGCGAAAGCCTGTTCCACCACACAACCGATGCATATGAAAGAAGTGGTCTTACCATTGCCGTATAGATCCAAAGGACCCTTTTAGGAGATAAGCCCCATGTCTTGCCAAAAGCGCCTTTGAACCGATAGCGCTTTATCGGTTTTTGATTCAACATGCTTGGACCAAAGAAGTTTTCTATCGAGGATTACTCCCAGATATTTGACTTCGTCAGAGATCGAAATAGTGACACCTTTTAGCACAAGTTGAGTCAGACCAGTTATATTCCGCCTTCTCGTGAAGAGAACAACCGTAGTTTTAAGAGGATTCACTGAAAGCCCATTCATTGTATCTAGGTATAGATATATATAAAACAAAGTCGGGTTAATTACACTCTTTTTCTTTCTCTTTACACTCTTTAGTTACACATTACTGAACCAGACAAAAAGACTACGGTTTTTTTTCCCATACAAAAAAAACTTTCAAAATCTTATAAATATCTCGAAAACCTTTAAACTTTAAACCAATTCAGCTCAAATTTTCAGACCATATGACGTACACGCCCGAGAGCATTGATGCCAGATGAGATTTAAAAAAACCCACTAAATTAAGAAAAACATTCCACCAAATTTGTACTGGGACGAAAAAAAAAACCCATAATTTTTCTACCAACATAAAAATGATTTTATGTTAAGTAAGACAATGGAACGAATACTTACTTCTCATTTTTTCAACTAGGCCGACTAAAAATAAGTCTTAACCTTAAGAACAAAGGTCCTAAGGAAAACAAACACTTAAAAACATTTTTTGTGAAGATTGGTAATTTGTTCGTTTTTATTATGAGGAATTAATTAATTTCTTCTTAATCAATTTTTTTAAATAAATAAATAGATATAAATAATAGCTACCTATATACAAAATAAATATATATATAGTATATATGATGGAAATAAGGAATTAATAAATAGTTTGTACTTTGGTTCATTTTAACACAGTTTGTATTGGGAAACATTTAAATCTTATTTTAATAAGATGTAAATAAAAATAAAATAAAACGCTTTTAAGCAGGGAACACATTTATAAAAATACAAATTTTTGCTCTACAAATTAATTTAAGAAAAGCCTTAAAAACAATTGAATGACTTTGTTTATATTTATATATTTAGCTGATAGACAAATGTCTCCAAAGTTTCCTCAATCTCTTCATCATTATCTTTGCTCTGTATAACATACATATTTTCTGAATTAAATTTAGATAGCATTGCTTTTGAAGGTACAAAATTGATACAGCCTTGAGTGCCTAAGCTATAGCGAACTCTCAAGACTGCATTTGCTGTTTCGATACTTAGTCTATTCCTAAGCTTATTTTTTACTATATTTACTATTGAAAACGCTCTTTCAACTGAAGCGTTGGAGAATGGGAGACTTAACAGTGCCAAAACGAGGTCGCATACATTTTTGTAAGTGGCTTCCCCTGCGGAATTCGTAACACCTGACACTTCAGCCCAGAAACTTTCTGGAGTGTCAAGTTCACGCCACTCAACGCGGTGAAGAACATTCCACTCGCTTACAACCGCGTCAACATTTTCACAAATATTTGGGAATTTCATTACAATTGATTTTATTTCCCCCTTTATTTTCGAAGTAGCCGATTGCGGAGAGAAAATACTAATTTTTTCCAAGATTTCAACATTTTCAGGTATTCGAAGCTGCAGCTGTTCGCAAAGGACTATAAGAAAATCTTTACATCTTTCCCTGCATAAGTCTAGCTCCGACCTTTGTATATTTTTGCTGCCTTCCAAAAAATAGTGACCGAAATTTATGCAGTCTGACCTCATAACTTTGCTGCCCGCCCCGCACAGCGCGCTCACCAATATTCCACTGTTCCACATGTTTTTAATCTTTAATGCGTTTTTAGCATACATTTTCTCTTTATTTTCCCACTTATCTCTTTTGATTTGTATTGATGCCAAATAGATATAGAGAATTTGTCTTGTTATATCAAGTAAATTCGGGAATTTTTTCCCTCCATAAAAAAAAAGTTTGAAATATTTTCCCCCCATAAATCCCACCATCATTTTTTTCCCTCCATTCTTCCCACCATAGCGTTGATTTCCACCCATTTTGGTTGGAAAAACCACCAATCTGGGAACACTGCCCGAGAGTGTTTCTTTCAAAATTTTGTTTGGTCAAAATTGGAGAGAGGAGCGTGGCACCACTTACAAAAAAAAAAAAACAATCAAATAAAAACTTACCTATATGTATCTCGAGAACCATTCAACCGATTGAGCTCAATATTTCAAATACGGGGATAAAATTCATTTCAATGTATTTAATTAAAATACTTCAACTAGTCAACTACCTAGTTGCTAGTATAATATAAAATCAAGTATGTAATACACTAAGCATTTCACTAGTTTTTTTTTTTTTCGTTTATTCCTTAACTTGTCTTAATTTTTGAAAAGTCCTATGACTGCTTTCGGTCCAAGTTCTGTTATTATTTCCTTAAGTAGCTAATAGAAAACTTGTAAGTTTCTGCTATAAACTCGCAGAACTTTAAGTATTCGAAGTAAAGATTTGTGGATGCTCCTTATACCAAGTGGTACCCCTTTTCTATGAAAAGCTCGGTATAGATAAACCATCCAATCTAGCAGCCTTGTATGGACAGGATACTTACTGCTTGGTTCCACATTTCACTTTCACTCGAAATGAAATCAGAAATGAATTTATGTGTTCTACATTTCACTGTATTCGATTTCGATTACAAAATTTTCGGAATTGAAACAAAGTGAAATTGTGATTTCTAAAAAATGTTGAAGTTTCCGAATCGCTCGAAATGCAGAACACTGAAAACGAATTCACTCGATTTGCAATTTCGATTTCACTCGATTTCTGGAACCTAGCAGTTAGTGTTGGACGGAATATTTTTCAATCGTCGTTCAGGCCTGATTGACTATTCTGCCTGTTTCCAATGTTTATTATTCTGCAGAATGTGTTATTTCAAAAGCCTTCGCACCGAATCTGATTTTACTTCGGCTTCTGTTCGGGTTTTGTATCCTGGTACGAATATCTTTAAATTGTTGAAGAGTTTTCAAAACTTGCCTTTGCTCAGAGCAGTGTTCCCAGGGTTTCAGAAAAGAAATCCTCTTTTTTTAACACCAACATGATATTTTTTCCCCTTTAGAAAGAAAAAAAATCCCTTTTTTTCCGAAGAAAAAATCTTATCATACTTAACCATGTTTTGAACTCGAGCAATGCTTCCAATTGCTTGAGATATTTGTATTTTTTTGTTAGTTCCTTCTTCATTCAAAATCCAAAATAAAATGAGAATTATTACACATTAAGTTGTGCCGCCGTTGTTTAGAAATTCGCGTAATATTTTGAAAAGAAAGAAAAGAAGCGTATATTACACTGCAGATCCATTCTCTTTTCTACTCACTTAAAATCGACCTGTCTCGTCCGAAACGACTTTCATGGGAAGGGATGTGTGGCATAACTTTCATTCTAATGAACGACTTGGCTACACACAAAAACAAACCCTCATTGCAATAAAATAAAATTTGACAGGTACAGGAGTAATGAAATCGAAAATACAAAAATTTGATTGTAAATTCTAATCGGACGCCCGATTTCACGTCCTCACTCTACCAACGCAAATACCAATTAAAGATTTTTATCGAAAGCGCTATGGTTCCGGAAAATAACCTTCGTAATCATGCGCCATGCTCATGTGAAAATTATTTCTGAAAGTGGATTTTTGGTCCATTTTCTGTACTACCTATCTTTTTTTCTACTCACTCAAAATCTAGCTGTCTCTCTGTACACGACGTTCATGGTAAGGAGTGTATGGCCATGGTTATAGTTTTATTAAATGACAAAAGAATGAATGCATTCAGAAACCAAACAAAAAATTAAGTGGGTGTTGCATGGGCACATTTCTTGAGCATGGTTATTTTTTGTAGATTGTTTTGTAGGTATTCATTCTAGAAGATTTTATTACAAACTGTTTTTGATAGGATTTTAAGATTTTCCCCTTTTTGAATTTTTTCCCCGTTTTTATCCCTTTCCCCTTTTTTCTCCCTTTCGTCTTAAAAAATCGGCAAAAATGGTGATTTTCCCCTCAACCTGGGAACACTGGCTCAGAGTATATCCATTAATGAGTAGGGACACTCTCTCCACATATGCATTTCCTACTACCACAAAGCAAAATGCAGAAAAAATCGTACAATAAGTGGAAGCAGGTCGAAAGAATACTTTTTACCTGCATACAACGACTGCTTGAGAAAAAAAGGGTACACAACACATTTTGCCTGTACCACTACATGGGGCTTGCTGCGTACGACAAACGATTGTGGGTTTTTTCATAAAGCATTTTTAAAGGCGAGCTGAAGTGATGTCAGTATATTAGTATTTTCTCTCAACCATTCAGGTTGATCAGGTAACCAGCTTTGCTTTCGTAGAATTGCTAATAAAAAACAAATTTTGTAGTTTTTCCCATTGGTTATTGATTAAATGGTTTTTGTTATGGACATGAAAAAGAAATGTTTCATTCTCTATCACGAAATTCAACCCTTTTGCCTTGCTACGACTTCGTTAATTACCATATTTTACGATTTTAAGTTTTATTGCCGGCACTTTTTAGGTAATATAATTCACAGCAGATGGTCATACTAATTACTTAGGTTGGTTGAAGAGGGGATTGTTTACATTTTTTTCGCACGTATTTTTAAAGGCGAGCTAGAGTTGGATTGTTATCAGTCGTTCATTACCATCAATTGACGAAGTAAAGGGTGTTCAGTGCGTGTGGCAAACAATTAAAAATAGTTAAAATTAAAAGTTGAAGTGCAAGTTTGCATAGTTTAAGAACTTTAAATAAAATAATGGGAAAACATTATGTTAAATGTTTGGCGTGTGGGCGAGAGCAGAAAGAAAATTTTGGAGTTAAATATTTCAAAATACCGGATAATAGTGAGAGGTAAGCAATATAAGTTATAGATCGGGGAAGAATGAATATAAATCTGTGTTGTATTTCTTAATTTTAATTAAGCGGAACAAGCGTTTTATAAAAGGATGGCAACAGAATATAAATGCCTTAATTGGCATTTTTACAGAAATAAAAGAAGACGGTATTAAGTTTCTTTTAACAAGAAATCTTAATCAAGATTGCTTGGAAAACACTTTTGCTGTTTTACGTAACCGAGGGGGAAATAACAAGTTGCTGACTCCATTTCAATTCATCTGTTCATTTAAAAGATCTTTTCCGGCAAAGTATATGGAAGATATTACACGTGAAAACTGTGAGCCAACTGCTAACCTGGAACTTCCAGACATTGAAGTGCAGATGGAACCACAAAAACAAAATAAGGACAATTTGGTTAACGCTTTCAAAACTGAACCTGACTATAAAACTGTGGACTTTGGTATTGATAATGCATTCTACTATTTCACAGGTTATATTTTAAAAAAATACCGCCTAAACCACAAGTGTGAGTTAAAATTGAGTCCGCAACTTAACGTTTCCTCCCTTTTTACAGATTTTAAAGAATTTGAAGATGCGAAATTGACACGGCCCAATCAAGAATTTTTGGACTCGTTAGAGAATCTTGAACAAAAATTTATTTCTTGTTTTCCAAATATGTACTACCTAAATAATTTTGAGGGGAATATTTTTAACTTTTTGAAAAATGAATTTGATTACAACTGTTGCAAAAATCAAAATAAGGAATTTCTTATCAAATTTTACGTCCGAGTACGGGTTTACTTTATTCTAAAACAGTTCAATAAAAATAACAAAAAATGTACCAACAAACAAAAATATTTAAGTGTAGCACACATGTGAATATATATTAGATATAAAATGTTCAATAAGAAATATTACAAATTGATTTTGCTTTTTTTTACGTCACACCCTGTACCACATTTTGAAATAGTTCGACTACTCTTCCATCCCTCTTTTACTAGAGCACTTTTAGTGCCGTCTATTTCTCGTGTATGTGTACTGCAAATTGTAAACTGATAAGAAACACGTGGAGAGTGTCCCTACTCATTAATGGATATACTCTGCATTTGCTTCTCGTGGTCTTTCTCTTTCCTTCTGAAAAGTCAATGTTTTTTGTACTTACACATTTATATGATGCTGCTCTGATCTAGTTCGCTTTTGACAATCCATGATGGATGGTAGGGTAGGTAGGTAGGTAGAAGTGGTGGTTCATTCCATTAAACCCAAGCGTTGAAGCGTATACTTGGATGGTCCCCATGATGTTCCCCACCCAATTAACAATTTCAAACTTGTCTGTGTTCCCACTAGCGTCAGCGATTAGCTAAACTATCGCTCAATTCTCAAACATCTCTCCAGTTTTGTAATTGTGACACCAACTTTAATAATAACACTTCGAAGACTGTGTATACGAGTATACGACGTGACAAGATGTCATTTGCGAATTTCAAGAACTTTTTCAATCCCGTTTTTACCTGTCTTAAGACCTTATAATTACGTCATTTCTTCTTGTTTATAGTTTCTCTGGTAGTTTCAACTGAAATAGTTCACAATAACGTACGAATGCCGACGCATATCAAGTACCTACCCATGTTTTATCGGTATGTTTCTGTAGGCAGTGCAGTGTGTGTCGTCAATCTGTACCCTGTACGTTCCGACTAAATCGTCGCTCCAGGCCGGAGCCAAAGGATACATTTTGATTACACAAAATACAAAGCCAGACAGGAAAAAAAACTGCTCTGCGAAATATAGAAAGAGGGATAATGCTTGCAATTTTCCCGCGCCATGCAAGGATTGCCAACTTTTGGAAGAAATGAAACTTCACACGGAAGCTTGACATATACATAACCATAGCACTCATATGGTAAACGTAAGTTGAGGCTGCAAACATTTCTAATTTCGTATTCCCTTCTAGCGTATACTTTTCGTTATGTTGTGAAGCAAAAACTAAGATAAAGCCATTTCATCCTTCTCGGCAGTGCACAGAGAATGAAGTGTTTTCAAAATTTGCATAAAAACCCATTTTCGTGTGAAAATAAAACGTAAATGGCGACAGTAGATGTGAAATATCTAACAACGGTGGGGTGAGCGCTTTCACGCAGATAAATTTTAATTGAAGTGATTTCGCATAGAAACGCTTCGTAAATTTTGATTTTGAAATGTTTTGTTAGGCCACCACAATCACGACTTACTATTAGTACCTATTCTTGCCGTTTGCCGAGTAGATACCAAAACCTATACCAAGCTAAGCTATTGTTTAATTTAATTAAAAATTCAATCTAAAGGCAAAGTGCTTTTCGCTTAGTAATTAATGCTTTGTCATAAAGTTTTCCAGATGCGTAAATTCAATGTTGCTCCTTAGATGTGGAGGATGCCTATATTTTATATATTTTGGGTTATTTTTATACCCTCCACAGGTAGATATATTCACTTTGTCATTACGTTTGTAACGTCAAGAAGGATTCACCGAAAACCCTATAAAGTATATAATATTCTGAATCGATTTAGCCATGTCTGTCTGTCTGTCTGTCTGCACGATAGCGCCCAAACGAATTGACCTAGGCGAATGAAATTTTGTAAGACGACTTCTTTTTACCGTCGCCAGGTAAAAGACCACGCAGTTTTGATTCTCTTCAAATATTGTAACGTACATAGTATGTGAATATTTCAGTATAATAGCAAGATAGAGTTGTTATTGCTTTAGATAACGGATTTCCCGTCCATGAATAAACATTGCCTGAGACCCTGCAACATTCCATCCTCTACGATCACAGGAGCATTGCCTGTATGTATTCAGACCAAAATGCAATTGGCATCTGCGATGTCTTGGTCTTTAAAAACGGAAGTTCAGTCGGGCGCTGGGATTCTAAGATCCTCTTAGCTAGTGTTTTATTGTCCATATACTCACCCCTCGCAATCAGCCATCAAGCTAATAATCCAGTAGGTACTCGGTGACATAAAAGAGGACTGAAGAAAAAAGCGTCAGCTCGTCAATTTGTTATTTATTCCAGAGGCAGATAAATTCGTTAACTATCTGGAAATTGTTGCTATCAATAGTAAGGTTTCATCCTGAATGGCTGACAAATTCTGTTGTTTGTTTATGCCAAAACTAGACAAAGGAGTAGATATGTGAAGCTCGTTTCCACATTATACAATTTGAATAGAATAAAGGTAGCTGTTGCCCATTTGGAATACGTCTCCAACGTCTTTACAGTATACTATTGAATCTTTATTGGGCAATAATGGGCCTGCTCGCACTGACAATTACCTATAACGTTGTTCAGAACAGTTTTTAGGCTTTCAGCTATTATTGCAGACAGAATATCGTATGGGATGTTAAGGAAACTTAACAAAAGTGACAAAAATAATTTTTGTATTCAGCCTTTGCAATAAGTACGGTATCATCAGTAGTTCGGTTACAATACTTGTTTGTAGAGCTATGAAGATAAGCGTCTTACTGGGATTTATTCAAGTTGGCCGGCTGGCGAAGCCTTGGTGTTTTTTACTGTGTTGTTCGATACTTTTTGCCAATATCTTCCTTTAATAACTAATAAGCATTAAAGCAAATGCTGCTACAGCTCTCTGTAGTGATTTCCGTATAGTAGATCCTTTTGCCCTATCCATCCCACAGCTCTTCTTAAATGGCCGTGACGCCTCCTTTGTAGGCATCCAAGCTTTAATGTCATTCAAAAATGTATACTCATTATTTGTAGGTTAATGGTCAATTCACAACGGCGCTTTGCCGCTTGCGTGCGTTGGCAGGCGTTTCAGAGACTTTACGATACTTTATATCAATGCGCGCAAGCCGCAGTTTTCCAAAACTAAATGCCGCTTTAGAGCTTTGGCGCGTTGAGAGACGAGAGTATGAGAGATTGAAAGTTCTGTTTGGTTTACTTTAATACACCCGAATTCAGAGCAGAATGCAAGTCTACTCCATTTTGCTTATACCTGTTATTTTTTATGCACGAATTAAGAGGAAATTTGTTCAAAATAGTAAAAAATTCATAAATAAATTATGTAAAAACATGTATTTTCACTTTTCTTGTCGTGGAATATTTTTTTGCAGATTTTGTGGAAGAATTGCCTGGTGCATGAAATGTACATAGCTCATAGCTACACAGGTACATGCCTTCGCATTAAAGTCGTTTCAGGCGAGACAGGTAGATTTTTAGTTTAGTTAAGAAAATATGGGTGAATTACACCGAAAAACTTACTTAGTTACTTATCGGGCTCACGACCCGTGAAGAGTCTCTGCCTGAGACACTGCAGCCTTCCATCCTTTACGATCCCTGGCACGCTGCTTCCAATTGTCCAGACCAAGCGTTCTGGCATCCGCGATGGCTTGGTCTTTGAAACGGAGGTTCGGTCTTCCTTGTCTTCTCGAACCTGGGGGCTGATATCCGAAGTTCCTCTTAGCTGGAGCATTATTGTTCGCTCGATGTGGCCGAGCCAATGTAGTCGACGTGTTTTTGGACTACATCCACATCTTGGTACAGCTTATAGGGTTCGCGGTTGTATCTTATCCTCCATTCGCCTTCCTCGCACACAGGACCAAAAATCCGCCGAAGTATTTTTCTTTCGAAGGAGCCCAGCATCAGCTCTCCCTTCTTGCTTATCGTCCAGCACTCGGCGCCATAAAGCAGAACTGGCAGGATAAGGGTTTTGTAGAGCACACATTTCTTCCGTTGAGTTAGGAGTTTTGAACGTAATTGTTTTGCCAAACCGAAGTAGCAACGGTTTCCTAGGGTAATTCTTTGTCGGATCTCCACTTGGGTGTCATTCGTGGAGTTTACGTTTACTCCGAGGTAGGTGAGCTCCTTGGTGCCATGAAATAAAGTCTTATGCAAAAAGGTCTAAAACGTAATTTTGGACTTTATTTATGATATAAAGCCCAAAACTCGCTTTGGATTTTATTGCAATTTCAAAAGCGCAATAAAGTCCAAAATTACGTTTTGGACCTTTTTGCATAAGATATTTGGAAATTATTGTCAAAAAAATACACAAACCGTCTGAGCCACAAATTTTAAAACCACAAATGGCATACACAAACGATATGTGTATCATTTGTGTATTGAAAACACAAATCGAATTTGTGTATATGCACAAATCGTTTGATCGGGTATAGAAATTAATTTATGACAATTTGTGTAGATTTATCTACAGTTTGTGTATGTCCTATAGTTTGTGTATTCTGAAAAATAGCGCATACACAAATTCGTTCGCATACACAAATGGTTTTGATATTTCAATTAAATGGGGATGGACACGGATCATGGGCATCGCATGATTTATGACATAAAAATAAGGTTTTTATCATATGGTTATAAAACTACAATTGAAGCTTTCATATTTAAGAACCTAGGTAGATATATACACTTTAGCATTCGCACTTTCAACTACCAAATAAATGATTTGGAAACTACCACCGTTTAAAATTTCGTGGGAAAGTATGCTTGGCCATGTACATGGAACTACCCGGTGGCAGTCGTAGTGACGAATATGAAAATGATACGGTGGTCATGGAGAGTAAGTATAAAAATAGGTCCGACAAAGCGTGGTTTCTGGGTGTCTGAAAACGGCCCAACGAAAAGCAATTTTTACCGCTATTGCAACTGAGGTTTTTGTTTTGTGGCACTACTACTAGCGCTATTTGCAATTGAATTTCTATGCGATCCTGCGCTGCACTTGAAATGCAACTGGAAATACGTTTTTGTTGAGTGGAACAGCACAGCTAGGTTAGGTGGCAATTATCCATTAATACGGAGTAATTCACTTAGACCAGATAAGGTCCATTGTGATACCACAAACAGAGTCGCTTATTTCCGCTACTCTTGAAACCATTTCGAATTTTGGAGAAATATCTGTATTTTGCTGATATCCGTTTCGGGAATATCCGCAAGCTCCCCGAAGCTCCTCATCCATGCAACTGCGACAGAAGTCATTAGCGGTAACTCCAAGCCTTGCGGCATGTCTTCCCAGTATACAGTGGACTGTTAGTACTCCGACAAGAGTTCCGATGTGTGTTCTACTGACGTTTAACATGCCTGTTTTGCATGGTTACAAGCTTACAAGTGTTAAGATCTCGTTAGCCTGTTGCAGTGCTAGTGTGGATATGTTGTATCTTACCGTTTCAATTGGCACATGGGGCTCTCCTTTACCTGTAGAGAGCTCCATTTTCGTGCCGTCCCTTGCTAGTTCGTCTGCTTTACAGTTACCTAGTAGGTATATCGCTATGACCCAGGGAACCAGCACAGCGTTAACGTGCACATACCCGAGATCTCATTTAAAGATTTGTGGCAGTGCCTGAAACAACTTGAACAGCACAGTTAAGACTAACGCAATTTACAATTGCATTTCTGTGCCATACTGCACTGTACTTAAAATGCAATTTTTTGTAGTTGCATTCCTGAGATATGAATGAGTAAGACATTGACGCTATTCCTTTTTTAGCCATGAACGCACCCGCAAAGTTCGTTTGTATTTCGCGCGAGCAGTATTATTGGATTTAGCGCATTTAGAGCAATCCCGCATAGAGGTAGTTCCAACTCTGGAACTGCAACTATGTACCACTTATGTATGGTGGCCAAGCCAATCTGTTCTCCAACAAGTACGGCGCTTGCGTGGTAACTTGATGACTTGTTGGCTTCCGTCTTCCATTTCACTTTCGAGTAAATACGCTGCCAAAATAACCGCAACACATTTTATAATCAACTTTGTTAAATTCGAAACCTGACCGAATCCAAGCAATTTTTTATTTATTTTTATTGAATATACGTCAAACACGAGCGAATCAAAAACAATCTGCCCAATACACAAATTATTCACAAATTCCATTTTTGTAGGAATACTCAAATCGTCTGAGCCACAAATCTGTATACACAAATTGATTTGTGTATGGGACAGTTGTGTATGGCCATACATAAATGAAATTTGCACATTTAGGACAAAATACACAAATCGTTTGAACCACAAATGTTTGTCGAATAGACAAAACGCTTCTGAGTATGATTTTTTTAGAATTTGTGTATGTCACAAACAAATGAAATTTGTGTATATACATAAATCGTCTGATCTAAGCTTTAGTCTTGTCCTCATTTACTTCAAGCCCAACGGATTTCGCCTGTTCTTCAATCGCCGTGAACGCTTCTATCACGGCACGCTGGGAGCGACATGAACGGCATAATGCTCTACCACTTTAAATATTATCAAATCGAACAAACCAAACCGAAAATGAAATGTCAAAGCCGTCCAACGCCCCTGAAAGTAGAAAGTTGCTTACTTGGGCGCCGCGTTGGACTTTACGATTTACGATTTAAAGTCGATTCGAAGCCTGAAGCCGCAGTTTGGCTTGCACCATATGAAAGCATTGGTCCTACTCTATCTGTCAACGCACGCGCGCGGCAAAGCGCCGTTGTGAATTGGCTTTAAGGGTTTTTTCCGAAAAGAAACACTTATTTTAGCGATAACCAATTTCACAGCTGAAATCTCATTTATACTCATTCTGGTTTGCAATCTCATGTATATATGAATCTGTTTGCCCTGATGAATTGGCAAAATTCTCCGATTTTGGCAGCCCGATTTATTTGCTACGGTACTTCGGTAAGGACAGCGAGGCACCTGTTTTACCATAAGACCATAAATACACTTACGCATGTTAATACCTATATTTATATTATGTATATGGTATATCTTTTAAAAAAGTTATTACAAGTCTCTTTAAAAAAATGATATAAATTGTTGGCGCAACAGGTATCCGTAGGCCTAGGCCTACCTAACTTCTCATAACCATTCATTTGTGTGAGTTTTTATTTTTGGGACAAATAGGAGTGACCTGCAGTTTTATGCCGAATCCGAAGGACTGAATTGAGAATCTTTTTCAGGGCAGTTATACTCTCAGATATTTGTCAAACTTTCGCGAGAGGTTGCGCAGTAGAAAACGCCGCATGATGTAGATTGCAAAGCAGTCCAGCCAATGTTACCGATGGGCGACTTTTCTACTGTCGGGACGCGTGGCGACCACATTTCGAAATAAGGGTTTTTGGGACCCCTTTCATAAATACAGGCGACATTGGGACGCAAAGCTTCATTCCCCGATTTCGAATCCCACCTTTTTCCAATTTTTATGGACAATGCACATCAATGTTAACAATCATACAACTTTTGAAATGCATAATTTTTTTTATGGGAGGTGCCACGACCCTTTATCCAATTTTTATGAAATCTCGCCGAAACACCTTCGAGCCAATAGTAATGATTTTCTCAATATGTGAGCTCAATCCACTCTGTGGTTTTTGAGATATACCTACGATGTCGAAAGATTTTCTTAAAAATTGTGCTCGATCTATTTTGTAGTTTTGGAGATATAAGATTTATAAGAAATTGTTGTATGTCCAATTTTGACCAAACTTCACAGAAACTCCTTTAAGTCAATAACAAAGAGTCTACCAAAATTTGAGTTCATGGTTCATGGTGGTTTTCGAGTTTTGCGATTATTGGTGGTGTATATTCCTATACAAAATGAAAATTTAATTTTTTTATTATTTGGGACGCATTTTTGAGCTCGGGCGACCTTTTTTGGGGAAATTTTCAAATTATCCATCGGTAACGTTCCAGCGCACTAACCACTAATCCATTATTAAAATAGTATCTACATATTGAATAAAACAAATCTGGCTAATTATATGTATACACAAAAATGATGTGGCCAACGCCAAATTCCTAGCATATCCAACTTAATGGAGTTGTTGAAGTCGAATGACATACGTGGCCATACTCAGTGGAGCACTTCATCTGTTCGATGTGATGTAACCAATGTGTTGTCATAGGTTTTTGTTTTAAATACATACAATAAAAACTCGATGTAATTTGTATTTTTTCCAGAATTCTTTCGAACTAACTTACGAAGATTCTATAATTACATTCCTAAATATTTTATTTATAAATATAATATTAAAGATTATTAGTTACAATGGTACCACATCCGTTCCTGTCACAGCCATACACATCCTTTTTTTTTTTGGCAACAATTTGTGAAATGATTGACATGCTATATACATACTTGTGTTTATTTCAGTGTGTCGTTTGCCTACCCCTCAACTCGACACAATTCTATGTATTGATCGCATACGAGATGACCCTCACACGGTTTATGTTCCCAATATAGATTGTGTGTCTCTGTCTATGCATAACTACTTGACATGAATAGAAAACATGCTTTGAGGTTTATTTGATGATAGTTGAAGGGAACTTAGAATGACAATATAAGCCATTGAACTGTTGGGTCGGAAGTCGCCCCTTTATTAGTTATGATATGAGTTATTTTCAACTGCTCGTAGATATTGACTTATACGTAAGTAGATAATCTTGTCTGTAGTTGCATTTAATAATAATGTCCTTCTTTAAGTCATAGCATGCCTTGTCACAAGTGCGACTTGCCTTAGATAATTATATGTATGTTAAAATATCTTAAGATATAATACAATTGGAATATATTCAATTGGAAGTCAGTTATGTCTTGTTTAGTTCTAAATTACATTTAGATTTTATTTTTGGTATTTAATGTAATACTGGTGGGTGTATCAAAACAAATCACATCAACTCTTACATACGGAGAAATACGAGTATTCTGTCTGATTACAATATCGGACGTAATCTAATAACTTGTAAATAAGAAGCCGCACCTAGCGATGTGCCAAACCGAAAACTTTTCAAACCGGGTTAACCCGAGTTGAAATATAAGCAAACCGGGTTGCAAACCGAGTTGACTAACTCGGTTTATATAACAAAACTTTTTGAATTATTTTCTTGTATAAAAACAGAGGCAAATAATTTCACCAAAATAAAAAATTATATTAAAAATTAATTCCTAGGTAACAAAAAACATTAAACAAAATGAAAAAAAAAAACCTTAGTAGGTATCAGGAAATTCATGTTCAATCATTTTTGATTCTGATTGATAATAGTTTAGGATACTAAAATAAATAAATAAAGACAAAAAAAAAGTACTGAAAAAAACATTCATCGGGATTTTCTAGAACTGGAAACAAGTTTTGGTCAACTTTTTTTTGGAGCTAAACGATTTTTTCGTTCATCAACAACCTTTTCGATGATAAGTGTTTATGTTCTAGCTTATACAATGATGGTAGCAAACTTTTCTTTTCCCCCCAAAATTTAAGCGGATTTTTCTTTCGATGTAAATGCGGCAAATCGATATATATAATGCTTCACCATATTTGCTGCTGATGAAAAAAGTGTCATGGTAGCTTGTGTTTCCGATATCTTCTTGTCTAGAAAACCCGATATTTCGTCATCTTCATTGTTAGTTTCGGCGGTTGCTTGAGTAATAATGTGGAAACATTAACAACATTTCATGTTTTAAAGTAAAACAGTGGTAAATGTTGCTTCAAAAAAGGGAAACATTTAAATACCTACAACTCAAACGCTAGATTGAAATTGAACTCCAACGCCAACTCGGTTTGATATAAGGGTAACTCGGTTTAGCTCGGTTTAGCTGTAACTCGGTTTGAACCGGGTTATGAACTCGAGTTGACACATCACTAGCCGCACCTACTCAAATCCTTGGTTAGTGCGGTGGACTGCGAAGCCCAGGTTCAATTTCTGCTAAAACACAAATTATCTACATTTTAAGATTTTTGTCAAGGCGACGTCTAGCAAACATCCAGGAGTAAAACAATTTTACACTTAAAGCATATTTATGTAGCCGATTCTGTTGCTCCGCGCGAACTTGTGAAAACTCTTTTCACCTTACAGTATCATACAACGAGAATTGACCTTCAGTTCAGTGTATTGCGTAATGCGTCGTATAGTCGTACTAGGCTTAAAACTAAAACATTATGGAGATTGCACTTATTTTTCATATTTCACTACGATTTAGCTCGAAACACTACGTTTTCTTCATCTCGTGACTACGCTTTCGTAAATTTGAAGTGGGAACGCTGACCGGGACACAAATTAATTGATTAATGCTGGATTTACATTACCATGCCACGCAATTTTGCATGACTTCAGAGAGAGAGACCCGTTTGCTACAGACAAGGCTAATGATCTGTAAGAGCGAGACCGCACAAATCTCCATAAAAAAGTTATGGCCGTCTAAATTCAACTGTTAGGCTCGTGGTCAAGTCATGCAAAATTGCGTGGCGTGGTAATGTAAATCCACCATAATATACACCATCATCAGACATACTTTTGCGTCTAGTCCACATTCCATAGTACAAAATTTGCTGTATTTATTATGTACCTACATATTCGCTTTTCACTCAGTCAAAATTTCGAATTTGGTAATCGGAAAAAATTGAACATAAGTTCGCATCATGCCTTTTGGCTCGGCCTCGGCGTGAATACGCTGGCACCTTTGCAAAATTTGTCTTTTTTTTTTTTTTAATTTTTGACGTTGCCTAAATAAATGCTATAATTAAACTAAGAAGAAAATCAACCAATAAAAAAGCAAGCAATACGATGTTCCCTGACGAGGATTTCCCTTTATTAATCCCACGGTCTTATCCCGATTTTTGTTTTTTATTAGGCACAATATTGGATGAACCTTGCGAAGATAACGACACAATTTCATCATGGGAAATACCTACTCCCACAGGGCTGTTTCCCACTCCACATTTTTCTGAAAGTTTAATAAATGTTTCAGCTTGGCAACCGGAAGACTTCAGGTAGATGGCGGTTTTGTAGATAGAAACCCGGGTATCCCCTTCTTCGTGTTCTAGTAACATGCTGTTTCCTACAAAAAAAAATCTTAATTAAGGGAAATGCTTTGAATTTTGTCTCCTTTTCATTCTGTGTTTTCCTGCGACCAAAATGAAAAGTGGAAGAGCATCAAAAAAGGAGGAGATGCCACAATAAATAAAATAAGAATTGGCATCTGAGTGGTGGAGGTGGGAAAAGTTTTAAATATTTGTTGCGCCACCCCATGCAAAACACGTTTTTTGAGTATACAATTGGAGTTGTTTCTACCGTTGATGTCGAGCTATCTTTGCACAAGCGTGCACCTTGGCTACGCTGCAAGGTTTAACAAAAGCAGAATCCTTTGTCAAATTCATTGCCGGGGCAAGTAGTTATTTACTCAAGCCAACTAACCCGGCACAGAACGAAAACATTGAACCTCTCCAGTCTCAACCCTCGGTGAACCGTGAGACTTACGATAACTGTCCACATTCTGGATACGGTGCAAGCTTTAACGTCCCACAAAACTTTCACGAGAGATCCGTGTTCTCACACACACTGATGCAATTAAAAAAAAAAAACTTTCCATTTCGAATGTAGCTACCCTGGATATTACCTATTTTAGTGTCCTCGACTTGCAAAGGATTCTCTATTAATTCTGCGTATTTTCTGTGCCTCTTTTCTTGCAGTTCTATACTCGTGCTCCGAGCTTAGTCCCACTCACCATTGAAAGGAAAAAAAAAACGAAAGATAGGATTGCCGTCGGGATAATAATACGATTCACAGGATGCACATACGCCATAGTGAGCGCTGTATACATATTCAGCGAACAGCATTCTGGAGTGGCCGTGTAACTTTTTAATGACAAAAATGCGGTTACCTAGTCCTAGTGTTGGGGCAGACGATTACAGGAAAAAGTAAACGGGTGGGGAGCGTTGAGGACGCTTTGCTCTGTGCAATTGAGCTGCTGTACATAGCGCAATCAAACCGGCACTGGGGCACGAAGGGCTTAATTACTGGAGCGTTAAGGATTCATCTGGAAAAGAGGTAAGCACACTCGTATTTTCGGTGTCAAAAGGTCGAGTGGATTTATCCACGAAGATTAATTTCATCGGTGGAAAACTGATGATTTTTTGTTGTGGGTGTCGAAAGGTATATGTATTTGGATATTTAAACTTCGCATTTAGTCGATGTGCAATCCAAATATATAAGAACATAAATGAGAATCTTTGACAGATGGTTATCCTCGTTTTGTTTGAGACTATAGTTAGATAATATATAAAATCGTCAGATTTAAGAACTCGTCCATGCTTGAAATGCATAGACTGATATCAAAGAGCCATATGATATGCTTGTTCTGTCCGCCTCGCATTTCTGCTTAACAGATTCTTTTATTTTGCTCCTTCCCTTATAAATTGGGGTCTTGTAAACTTTTCGTCAACTAGGAGATAAGTTATTTTTTGTAGCTGAATTTAAAACTCTGCATGTTATCAATTTGGATGTAATGATTTACAACGCCCGCCAGGTGAGCTGAAAAATTAGCTTCTCGCAGTTCTTCCTCTCTGTTTTTCTATAATGCAGATTATACCATCTAAGTCTTCACGGTACCACTTACATATTTTGGTCCTCATTTCAACCTCCAATTTAAAAACAATCAAAAATATTTAAACATGATTTTTATTTTGGGCATACCTACGCTCCACGTTTTAGCTTTTTGACTAGGTCAACGTTGCTATAGCCCGTAAAGTTCGTCGTTGAATCTCCTCCAGTTGCCATATTCACAGTTTCAACTGTATATTACAGTTTTTTTTTAGACAAGCTTACAGTTTCTAAAACTACCTCCTAGTACAAATTAAAATTTTGTTTTTAATTTCAGATTTGAATAAATAAAATAAAATTTTTTCGGTTTTTTTAATCACCATAAAAGTTTAATTTTTTCCAGCTGTAAAAAAAATCTCACGCTATCCCTGTGATTACATTGCAGCCCTGCTTCGATACGGCTACATATTTGCTTTTTGCAAAAATCTTTTCGTTTTTAAGGGTTACAGTTTTTTGGTTGAAAAAAACGTTTTTTTTTATTTTGAACGACCACGGATGTATTTATCCGCCTTCGCCAATGTGCAAGCTTCTGCAAGTAGGTCATCCAGTTTGTCCGTTTCTTGGCCAATCGCCCCCAATTGAGGACATCAAGTTGGTTGACGTATATAATATACTTGTGGGCGCCATTTTAGTAGAAGTTTTCCTCTATACTGCGTTGACTTTATTGATGATAAGAATCGATGACTCTATGGGCTGATTTCCATCGTTTTTAAATGTCCTAGCCAAATCAAAAGTTCAATACGCAGTTTTTGACTGATTCTATGTTATTGTGAACATCGTATAGTTAGTTCATCCTTGAAACATCTCCTTCAAAACCCATCAATGCAAATAAAGGGTGTCCCATAATTCACGCAAAATGCATGAAGAAATCCTGGGCGCACCAGGCAGATTGTATAGGCAAAGTTCCGTTTGTAGGGGAAGTTGGCAGTCTAATTATGTATCGTTTTTTATGCCTCCAAGGAGAAGCTGTCGAAGGGACACTATGTTACTGGTTGCACATAGGGTGTCCCATAATTCACTCAAAATTTGACCTTTGCACCATTTAATAGTATGATGACAACGGAACATAATGTAACAGCTGACAGTTCGGTATTAGTAAAAATGGAGCGCTACTATGCGAAAGAACAACTAATTTTCATTGTTGAGCAATATTTTATAAATAATGAAGGTTTTTCAGCTACAGTCCGCAATTTTCGAACAAAATATGGTTCGTCTTGATGGCTTCGTTTCGTTAGTCGTCAAAATTGTCGCATTTGGGTTCAGAAAACCCACGAGTAATTGTTGAGAAAAAAAATGCATCCACAACGCGACTGTTTGGCGCGGATTTTGGGCTAGAGGCATTACCGGACCATTCTCGTTCGAAAATGCAGCTGTTCGTTATCGTGACATTATAACCCATTTTTTAGTGCCTAAAGTACAAGATATGGATGTGACCAACCTGTGGTTTCAACAAGACGGTGCCACATGCCATACAACCAGAGTAATAATTCAATTACTTCATGAGTGATTTCCTAATCGTGTAATCGGCTATTTTTCTTATAATAATTGGCCATCCAGATCTTGCAATTTAACGCCATTTGACTGATGCAGCAACCACGATTCCTTACGATTTTAAATTAGCCATATTATAACAAAAAAAAATTAGCTTTGGAGTTATTGGTCTCCAAAATCTGTTGCGATCTCCCGGACCGGTAGATACCTATATTAAAACTCTTCTTCAATGAAGAATTCGATAAGATTGTTTTTTGGGGGCTTGCTTCCAAATCTTACGAGGAATTCTTTAAACAAGAAACTATATAGATATATTCCAATTGATTGATTAGGGAAAAGCAATTACCCCTCCCACCTAAACGAAGCCAGGGGTCTAATTTACAAGAAACCATCATCAATTTTCGGCGCAATAGTTATCGTACCTACTCGTACCATTGATTTTTATAAGTTTTTAAATCGTATTTTAGTTTTTAGTTTAGATTTTCGCGGGGGCTACGTGTCTGACCCTTATATTTGTTGTTTTTTTCCCGTTCACAGCCAAAAGTTCGAGTTTTTTTTAAAGTAAAATCTAATCGAACCGCAAGGGGGGTCGTATTGAACTAGCATTTATGTGCAATATTCGCTTGTAATCTAATCTAGTTCGTCACAACCGAGAAGACGCACTGAAGTCGGGTTTCAATATACGCCTCCTGAAAAAATATTTAGAAAGATTCTTCGTAATATTCGATCCCGTTTGCGTTCACGGGGGAGAGCGGAGAAAATTCAAAGACGAGCGCAGTAAGGGATACATCGCGTTAGCCTCTTGAATGCGAAGATAACTATCGAACAAACCGAAAGCCTTGCCCTTGACGGAAGTTATTTTTATAAATATATTTGGCCTTACTAATAACCAAATTTAGACTCGACTTCAACCCAAAAGTCGAAACTAAATGAAATTGCGTACCAATAACCAATTTATCCTCGAAAAGTGTGTGAAAAGTAAAAGTATTGCATTTCAGCAAAAAATAAATATGAAAAGCTCATTTGTTCTCGAATAAATCTGACAATTTTGCCATTATACTAGAATTTGTACTAAAGTCGTGTTTAGTAAAGCCCTCGATTAAATTGGTTATTGGTGGGGCAAAATTAAAAGTCGAAATTAAAGTTAGTTTCGAAATCAGTAAAACTCGAGTGATTGTTTATTGGTAAGGCCCAATATCTTCGTAGCCAGATGAGATAGGACAAAACTGTTTTCAGAAATGGAAATAGCGTCCTCAAAAACCTATTACTGATGCATATCTACCTTAAAAACGTAAAAATGGCGTTTACGTTAAACCAATTTTGGGGCGACGAAATATTCGTCAAGCAAAGCAAACGTTTTCATTATTTTTTTTTTCATGTATTGTGGTTTTTGTTTTGTGATTTTCTTATTGCAATTATTCGCAATGCGTGTTGTCTGTGATTACCTCAGTAACATTTTGTTTTTGTCTTTTTGTCCAGATTGATAGGATACACTTGAAAAGCAAATATAAGTCGTATACGACAAACGCCAACGGCAATAGGGGTAAATGTTTACCTGAAAGACAAAATGTGTTTTTTTTTTTTTGCATTATGCAATTTATTTTTGACATTGCATACATACATATATATCATTTGCGTTCTGACTCCTGGAACCTACCAAGAAACTGTGTGAAACTATTGCATTTCAGGATATTGCTGGACTAGCGCTCGAATTGATATGTCAATTTTGCGAAATTCGTACAAGATTTGTCATACATTCTGCTAGAATTTGTACTAGAGTCGTGCTTAGTAAACCCTTCGATTAACTTGGTTAGTTATTGGTAGGGCCGTGCCGGTTTGTTCATCTTGGTGAACTCTAATCAACGGTTACTCCAGCTGATAACCATAGAGTCTGTTTGTTCAGTCAAATTTTAACCAGAGAATCCATGATTTGGTTAGTTAACCAGATAAATCGATAACCAGCCGATTTTGGTCGGTTAACGGCATTTAACCAAGGAAATTCTGGAATTTTGTTTGTTCAAGCTTTGACATAGCAGTCAAAAACAAAACAACGTTCTTTCAAAAATTGAAATTAATTTAATAAATATTAATAGCAAAATAGTGTGTTGCATTCGTATCTGCTGTTGTTGCTTCCTATCTGCTATGTTGACGCATTTTTAACTGACAGATGAATAGAATGCACGACAGTGTGGACAAAATTGCATGCATTGCCGCGTCTCTGACAATTTTAACCATGGATTAATTCTAACAACTAAATTGGCAAATAAAATGCAATACTGGAATGATTTGTCGCAAATCTATGGTTTAGTGACCAAAGTGACATCTACGAATCTATAAACATTATAGCTACATATCTAGCTAGGAAAATGTCGATATTTCATCCAAAAGTTATACCCATTTTTATTTTTTCATGTTATGACATTTCAGTTCTTTGGTAATTTCGTTGGCCAATTTAAGATTAAATCTATGTAGATACAAGTAAATAATGCATTGGCTTAGTACCAAGATTGAAAGAAGAAATTTTTTAGAAACTTGTGCACAGAAAACTTGTGCACAGAAAACTTGAACATTTTTTTTTTAAATATGTAATAAATTGTTTAGTATTACAAAAAAAAAACTAGAAGACTATTCATCTTAATCAACAAACGAATCAATTGCCAATATTTCACCAAAGCCGACATCAAAAGAAGTCCGAGATAATAAATGTACCAGTTTTCAAAAGGACGACACGTAAAAAGAAGCAAGTGCCTAAATTCCTTCGCACACTTTCATACTGCTTCATGCAACTAATGGCAGCAGTACAAGTGTGAAAGGACAGACATAAATCATGCAATTGAGCTGAGAGGGAAATTTGCCAACTTCTCATAGTAGGTCATTGCTTGTTAGATTCTCCTTTCGTGTTGAAGGCTGTTATCAATCATCTTGGGTGAAAATAGTTGTATTTCCAGAGTAGGTATTTGCTAAACGAACGAGGACAGATTTCGTAGTTTGTATCTGGGGTCTTTGCAAGCCAATATAATGTAGGTCAAACACAAAGCAGAAGGTAATCTATTACCGATTCCATCCGGGCTGAAATCTAAGGATTCAATGCAGCTTTCGACGTGCTCCGTTCGTGTTTGTGAGCACTCACACAGGAATTAGAAGAAAATCCGCCCTTTCAATTCTGATACGTGCAAAAGAATAATCAATTGTTATCTTCGCCATACATACTCTATCCTCCATCGGGGCTCACCTCCTTTCAATGATTTTATTTTTATTTCTCTTCATCCTATTTGGAGCGAGCCGCCTCCTTCGTAAACAAATCTTAATTTACATCCGGATAGGCGCGAATGGGCCATTCTATGCGATTGTATGTTTGACCCTTGGCAAAGTAGAGGTAACACATTTTCACCCCACTTTATCTTTGAAACTTTAGGAATTCGAATTTTTAGGGATTTCCGAGGATGGCGGTCAAATTGGATTCTTAATCCGAAAAGGTTTCCCCAGCAACTTTTGCAAACTTAAATGTATTACCGTCGTAGATGACAGCGTCATCGGCGGAAGGGGCGAAGGGATGTTGTTTTACTTTCTACATTATTTTTGTGGATGTTTTTTGGAGGCCATCCGAAAGTTTTCTATGTTTGATTTTCGTTCTTGTAATCAAAAATGCAAATGGAGCCATGAATTCCGAATTAGAGTGGGTTTCCGTTTTGTTGGATTGGTTCCTGAAACCTGACCAAACTGAAAATGAAAACACCACTATACAATATACATTGGTCTTGTTTCTATTTTATTTATTCTGAATCGCTTTGTATGTCGTCGTGGTACTGATGTCTTTGTCAGGACGTGCTTAGAGTATAGAAATAATTTCTTTTCATTTTACAAGATACAAGTACTCGCGAATAAATATAGAATACAAATAACAAAACGTACAAGAGTGTCAGTGCTGAAAAAGACCCTCAGATAAAAGTTCGGTAAATCATTGTTTTAAAATCATCTATCCATATCACAATATTGTGTGTGTGTCCCGCACAACTTTGGATTGCTTTTGAGACATTTCTAGTGACAATTTAACTTCCGGCTGATTTTGAAATAAGTGTTGGTTAAAATGAAACCTTAGCAATTCGCTTGAAAGGAAAATTAGTAACATACTGAATGAGAACTTAAAGTGTCTGTAATAGTCGAAGCAATCACTGAGAATCACTGAGAAAAAAAGAAAAGAAAAGATTTGTTTGGGATTCATCCTTAATATCATTTAGATTTGCCATGTTTTCAATGTTGAAAGCTTCCTCATCTGGGCTACGTTTGATAAGTAGTCGATGCTTTGATACCATCCACTGCATATAAGTCATACAAAATGTTTGCCATGTGAGTTAGTATGTATGCTGGAGGACAGTGTACACGCATGGGTCTATAACAACCAGCGGTTAACAATCTTTTTTGGTTGCGGAGCACTTTTCTGGAGCGAAATTACTCGCGGAGCACTCGTTTACATTTTTTTAAATTGAAGAAATAAATAACAAGAATGTGATATGACCTATAGCAGGGGTTCCCAAACTTTTCCATACTGCGACTCCCTTTACAGATTATAATATTTTTGCGACGCCCTTCTAAAAGCACACAACTGAACAAAGCAGAGATATGTGAATATAAGCTGAGCTTACTGAAGATTCACTAAAGGGGTTTTCAATGAGGATTGGTCGACATTGAAATGGAATAAAACAAGCTATGTGCAAGGTATTAACGAATCCCATGTATGCCATTATTGTATGGAATATAATAACACCATGCGCAAATGTCTGCCGCAGCTTCTCACGTTGTCACGGATCCGAGTGGTCTAATCTGCCGCAAAGATCCGGCTTAATTTGAGCGATGGCATTGGTTAAGTTGGGTTTAAGGACATCGGTCAATTGCGGTTTATTCGCATTGATTTGCGACTTCAGGCAACGCCACAAGACAAATTTTCCGAGGTTAAATCGCACGATCTTGGTGGCCAATTCACGTCACCTTTTGATGAAGATCAGATAACCATACCCTGCAGCTGAGTGACACATAACCACCTCGTGCTGGAATCACATGTTAGCAGCATCGTTCTGTAGTACTCGCCGTTGATGGTATTGGCCTTACCAACGTCATAAAAAAGTACGGAGCAATGACGCCACCGCCGCCGGTCTAAAATGCGCAACAAACAGCTTTTTATGGATGCATTGCCACCTCGTGTTAGTTGGCGTCATCCCATATATGACAATTTGGCCATTTAATACGGCCCGTCGCTAAAGATGATTTTTCTATGGTCATTATCATAAACTTTGGGCTCCTAAGTCAGTTGGATCTTGAACGGGTATAGGCCCAAGTCTCGATGCAAAATTCGCCACGTTGAAGTCTGCAAAATGTTTATACTTCTTGGGCACGGCAAAACACAATGGCCAACATCGAAGATCGAACGAACCCGACCCGACATTTTTTTTTTAATCCAGCTCAAGCTGATGGAACGTCGTGTGCTGGCGACCTGTGCGTATCGTCTTGCGACGCCCCTATAGGATACCCCCACGACGCCCCAGGGCGTCCCGACGCACAGTTAGGGAACTCCTGACCTATAGCATTTAGATAATAAAATATTTAAATGTAGGTAGTAGATATAAAAAAAAACCTTTTTAACTCATTTTCGAATTTGCAACAGAATAACAAACACTTTAAAATTCCAGTTTCCAAAACTTATAAAAATTACCAATATATTTAGTGGAATAGCTTTATTTTTTAAATAAGGCGCAGTCAATCTTTTCTGAAGACTTTCCATTCAAATCCGGCATCTTATAAATAAATAAATATTGGGCGCAACAGGTCTATAGGCACCCTAGGACTAGCTTCTCACAACCATTTCTTTAGTAAGTCTTACTCTTGGATATTTGTCAGACGTTCGCGAGAGGTGGCAGAAAAAACCTTAAGATGTAATTAATGTTTTTCTGGGAATCAAACCTGGGATCCCTCGCACAGTAGTCCAGCACACTAACCCCTGCGCTACTGCGCTTTTAAACTGTTTGAAGATTTGATTTGCATAACAAAGGCAAGCGTTAATAGTGGCATTGGTTGGTTGGTTGAAAGCGGCTGCCAGCTGCGAAACGCCAACACAGACAAACTTAGACCAGCATAGGTCCATCGTGATACCACGAAAAACGGATCATATAAGATATCCCTACTAGTTGAACCATTAAAAAGAGGCTTCTGATATCTGTGTTTGTCAGATCACCCAAATCGTTGTAATGAAAGACTCCCAAGTGAAGCTTTCTTCTACGACATAGAACTCGGCATGAACAAAGAAGGTGAGGAATACATAGTTTCCGCCACTTGAAATTATATGATATGACGTTTTCCGGATAGGAAGTTTTTTTTTAGCCAAGAAAGGACTTCTTTGATCGCCATTATTTCCGCCTGGAACACGGTACAATAATTTGGTAGACGGAAGGAGAGCTTAAATTGAAGACTTTCGGAGAAAACACCCCCACCAACAATATTTGGTTTTTGAGCCGTCAGTGTGTACTATATTGGCATTACCTAAATGTTGTAGATTCGATGTGAGTGTAGGGTCTCCAATCAGTCGAACTGCTCGTCTCTGTATGCTGTCAATTATGTTAAATGAACGTTGTGGGGCCGAGCTCCATATATGGAAACAATATTCCAGGCCTGGTCTAACCTATGCTTTGTAGAGAAGGAGAAGTTGCTTGGGGCTAAAGTACTTCTTTGCTCTAAATAGGTAGCTCAACTTAGCAGATGCCGATCTTGCGATATAAGATGTTGTCCTGCCATGTGATTCCTGAATTGACTGTGACTCCTAGAAGGTGCATTGAGTCCTTGGGATGGATTGGGTGGTCATCCATTTGGAACTGAGGAACTATGTTGATGCATGTTTCCTTGAAAATGTTGTGAGCTGTGTCTTGTTTGCATTAAATACAACCATGTTGTCTTTTCCCCACTTCAAGATTTTGTCCAGATCACCATTTAGAGAACTAATTTGTTCACATCTCTGACTGTGTAATGTAGCCGCATTCACAGGCCCACTGTTCGAGATAGAGGATATAAGAGTGCTGTCATCAGCTGTAGATATTATTATTTGTCGATCCAAGCAAATCGTTGATGTATGGAGAAGAAATAAAGTTGGAGAAAGAATAGATCCTTGCGGGGCACTCCTGCGTTTATAGCAAACGAATTAGATGATACACCATCTACAACAACTTGGACCGATCTTCCCAGAAGACAATTTTGCATCCATCCGCAGAGTTGTTGTGGTAATCCATTAGACTCTAACTTGCCTAATAGGGCTTTATGCCAGACTCGATCAAATGCCTTTGATATGTCCAAGGCTACTGCTCTGGATTCGCCGTGTTGTTCAATTGCTTACGTCCATAAGTGCGTTACGAAGCTTTACAGGTCTCCAGTGGAACGACGGCTCCGAAATCCGTATTGCCTGTCACTTATTAATTAGTGGCCTTCTAGATATTTGATTATTTCGACATTTTTATTGCTTTTTCCATTACTTTTGAGAGCATTGAAAGTAACACTATTGGACGATAGTTTTGTGGCAGACATTTCCTCCCTTTCTTTGGAATAGGTTGAAAGCGAGCGGTCTTACAGCAGGAAGGAAACGTCTTCTGGGAGTACGACATTCTAAACAGCTTACTAAACTCGACCTCCAGTAGGTGTCTTTTGCATCGAAATCACCTCCAATGATAAAGTTGTTTCCTATAGAGCTCGAAAAATCTTCCTCTGTAGGCGAATGCGAATGCCTATAGGTGGGCTGTGTACAGTATACAGCTTAATATTGCTTGATTTTAGTCAAAATGTTTATTGGCATTTCAAATAGTTTCTAAACTCAAAAATGCAGCATTTATATCAATCGTATATTCTCTTTAATTTTATTTGCTAAACGATGTGAAGAGTATCTATCTAACTACACAAAATCTGACACTGCTTAAGTTTTGTGGCTTTAAAATGTCTTTCTAAAACTCCACATTCTACCAACCATAATTTAAGAATTTCTTGCATCAAAAATAATAATAATTTAGGTACATATTCTAATTCACCACAATTAAATTCCCTCTTTTTGAATCGCAAATCTATAATCATATTTTTAAACATTTTTATTTTTATTCCCCCACCGATTGTAGCTATACGTACGTATAACAATAGAAATTAATTTCAATCGAAATAAAAATAAACTTTACGACATTTGAAGAAAACAACTCAAACGGTCACCAGTGATGGAGGGTAGATCCGTTTCAAATCCATTCACACAGCCCCCAATTATCCCGGTTAAATAAGTACGCTTTTAAGAGTGCGGACCGACGGAAACCCGTGTTATTTATAGGAACCTAAAATACCCATTCGCACACAGCTCTTCTGTGAGAATGGTATAAAATAGGCGATTCCGAGAGAATCACTTCTCCTTTGTAAAAAAAAAAACGTATATTTGGTGTGTTTTTCGAACCATGCGGGGTGGATGAATTGGGAAGCTTTGAGCAGGAAAGCGATATACTTAGAAGGATACTGCAAACCCATTAACAGAGCCATAGAACTAAAGTGCTAAAAAGTGTTCAAAGATTCATAAGACTGGAAAATTGCCGATAAAAAGGACGGCGACGACAAGAGGTAAACTTAAAAGTGTTGTGGAGGCATTGTAATTTGCGTTTATGGGCCTCTCGTCAGCGTACATGCTTCCAAAATCCGCTTTTGTTTAGCCTACATGTGCACGTGTAAATGGATCAGTTTTGCATCTACGTCGTTGACGAGTTCTAGTATATAGGGATGGGAGTATTTTTTCAATCAAAGGAAAATGCTGTTCCATGAAGAACACTGCACTTTGCCGTGCTGGCTCACGTATATCGTGTATACCTACAACATCAGCACGACACTTGTGAGCGTGGCACATTTAAACTATCAGCCTTTTCTTTCCGTTGGTAACTATTCCGTGGAGGCACTTAATCGTGATAGCTTTTTTTTCTCATTACTTATTGATAGCCAGGTAGATTCTGTATTGGTATGCTGTGCACGTGCCTAATGAGCTACCTGTTCTTGCTTTGTTCAATATTTTTCAATGCGCCCTTCAACTTCCAAAAGGGCGAACTTTAAACAGTTCGTTGTGCCTAGACCTATAATCAATACTCCCGCCATTATTGCGATCTAAACCTTAGAAAGGGAAATAATGTACACACCCTACCGTCAATAACATTTTCACACGGAGAATAAGAAACAAAGGAATGGAGGAGTATGAACGCTTCAAAAGCACTCTGAGCCGCCACTGAAACAATTCACCTTACTCTACCCGTTTGCCCAACCAAGGTGGTGTACACCAATGGCATGTTCTTGAGACACTCCACTCCACACTCCAAGTGATATCCCTGGTCGATTGCTATTCAATTTCAAAATGTAAGATTCCAATGATGTGAAAAGACACGTTCTGTAGCCAAATTCTTTGCACCCGATCCTGGCGTAAATGGCGGACTGTTTACTTTAAGGGTGCGAAACTGGAAGGTGTCGATGGATGGGATATTTTATAACGAAATAAAAAAAGTATATAAAAACCACACACACAGAAATTCGAGAACTTTTTAGGAATCGAAACTTGTGAAAGTGTGATCTCAAAATACCAAGTGCTTTATTTGTTTCAATAATCTTGAACGTGTCGGCGCATAACTTGCCGTGGACATGTGTATGTACGCGACAAGGCTCTTGCGTAAGACTGCTTGCTTGCGGTGGCGGTGAGTGAGGACGGAGAGGCTGCTGGCGGTGGTGTTGGTATTTACATTACATCCGTCTAAGTCAGAAATGTTGAAATAGTAGGATGGAATCAAAGAGCTTACATTGTTGCCGCGGGCCCTCCTCAATGCGAGGTGAAGGTGGGTGTATTGAGGATTTTTTCCTTACTCTTGGTAATAGGCTACAGTTAGGTAAAATATTCACTTCCATAAGCAAATATATACTATTCCTTTTGCTCTTCTCCTCATGCACATATTATCTAGGCGTTGCGGTGACAGAGAGTTTTGATTGTATGTACGAGCTTTGGCAAATCTTTGTTTTTTGATGGATTTACGCCGTGCAAATGGTGGGTTTTATGCGATGCTGCTGTTACCAGCAAAGGAAATGAATTGGTGTCAATAAATCACTAAGGGATTTGAATTTCAAGCAATTTATTTCCAATTGCCGCCAGGGAAAGCTACTTGGGATGTGTGCTTCTTTTCTCAGTTGTAAAATCAGATTAAATCCTTAAACATCGAAGGTAGTTAACTCAGAGTTCTGAAGAATAATATGGAAATGAATATGATAGATATCTAGGTATACAATATACAGATAGCTGGATGCATTGAGTTTTAGGATTCAAATGTATTATTACTTATATCTACACTATACTTGTCAATGCCTCGTGACGTGATCGTTATATTATAAGGTCTATAACGACCACAGAGTGTTTTATTGAACACTAGCGAACTTCGTCTCGCCCCAATTTAACGCCTTCAGTTAAACTCCAGGTTGATAATAAAACACAGATGATAGGTCAAATTTCAATGTGATTTATTTGAATGGTATCGAAATGAGGAAAGAGCGATAGGATAAACAATGTTTTTCGATTTGTTTTCCAGCACAAAAACAAACAACGAAGACGGTTTGCCAACACGCGAACTGGCAACGTATAGCGAATCGTGCGACCGTGCGAAAAACAGGGAAATTCGAGACTAATCCCACAGACTTCCAACGTTTGGCCTTGCGATTTATTGATTGTCATCGCAAAAGCCAATCGAACGAGGAACTGAATCCGCTTGAATTGGAACGGAAGATTAGTTGGATGGATTAATCGGAATTCGTGGCATAAGGACTCTCCTTTAAATTTGCCCTTGATGATATTTCTCTTGAATCACATTGTTCATCAGTTTCTTGACGGACAACCGCTTACCGTTGCACAATTCGAATTAATAACTGTCGCATTGAATTTCAATTGATCTTGTACCTACCGTTTGCGGATGTGATGCGCGATATACGACTATCCGGAATCAGTGTACTATTAATACGCAAAACTCGAATCAATTGCAGCCAGCCCAAAAATAGCACATTTGCTAAATAGAAAATGACAATGCGAAAAGGACACCTGGCGCCATCTATTATTTATCTCGTTAACTTCTCCACCCAAAATGCACGCAAAACGTCTTTTATCACAAGGAAATCCACAATTCTACATTTTCCAAGCTCCACAACGAATTTTCCACCTTTACGTCGTCCAAAATCATCAAATCATGCGATAAAATGGAAAATTTCGTCGAAAAAATATAATAAATTTTTCGCGTTTTTCCGGAATTTTCTATTTTTCCATTCGAAAGGCCATTCCGGAACAATTGCAAACAAAATTCCATAAAAAATGTTCGATTTTTCCAATTTCCCGACTTTTCCGGAGGGTTTTCCCAAAATTTTCTTCCGGAAGAACCTTCTTCTGGCATTTACGAACAACTGAAAAAAATTTGAGCCAAATCGGCCCAGCCGTTTCAATTTTAGATTTTTCCAATTTTCTGACTTCATCGAAAACAGAATTTTTCCCATACATATTGCCAGTGCCGTAACTAGGGCGGTGCCAGCGGTGCCTAGGCACAGGGCGTAGGCCCAGGAGGGCGCAAAAATGACCAGGATTTACTTTTAGGTAATTTGCGTTAAAAAATATTTAAACTCTGACACTCGTAAGTCTCGCAACATAACAAACCCAAATAAGATAAGTTTACTAATAAAAATATGTATTACCTATAAAAAGGTTGCATTACATCGAAAAAAGTGTTTCCCTACCTCTCATGAATCTATCTACTCCACACACTAACGCAATCACAATCACGAATCACGCACACAATACCACAATGCACCAGCAACGTCTTATAGGTACGAACGAGATACCTAATGAAAACTGTAAATGATTGTCTATTTTTTTTTCCAACTTTAATTAAACGCATACGGCAAAAGTTAAAAAAAAAAACAGAATATTTTTGATGTTATTGCAAGTGTGGGACTGGGACTGTGTTCTTCAGACTTTTTCTCTTTCAGTTACACTTTTTTTAAGTTTCGTTTTAGGGAATGTTAAACTGTTCAAACTGTTCATATCAATTTAAATTGCCGATGTAAAAGAATATTCACATAAGACTGAACGAATAAAAATAAATGCTCGCATATTTATATAAAAAAATTGCTCATTTTACTATTGCAAGAGTACCTAGATTAGAAAATAATCCATTAAAATATTAGAAAAACAAGTTTAAAAAGAGTTTAAACAACAAAATTTCGATCTAAAAATGTTTGCCTCGAAGGAAAACACCCTTGGTGCGATTTGTCACAAGTTTATTCAAAATTCACGACATTAAAACCCGTTCCACTAATTATCAAATAAAAAAATCGTTCGAACTTAATAGACTAAGAGCTAGCAACGTTATAACAGACATAAAACACCAACGTTATAGCACGTACCAAAATCTTAAGTTTGCTAAAATGAGGTACCTACATTTTTTGCCCATTTGAGGTATTAATATATAAACCAACGCAGCGCTGCCAGAAATATATTTTCGTGTTCAGTAGTCACCACGAACTAAGCTCACAAAGTTACAGCCTTGCTGAAATGACTTGAGAAAAAACGTTGCTAGTTCTTACTCTATTAACTCAAATCAGAGATTGTTAAGTAGTAGAAGTTGATGCGACATAAATGCCACAGAATTTTGGGCCGAAATAGAAACTATGAAGAATCAAATTGAAGCGACTTTGAAAAATGCGAATGTCAATCAAGCCTAAGTCTCTTAAGAGGATAGTACAACTGGACTTAAAGGAAATGTTTCCAAGAGTATATGTAGCTATAAGCATTTTTTATTCAGTAAACTCAATCTGATAAAGACATACTTGCGCTCAACAATGAGTCAGGAAAGGTTATCTGACCTGGCAATGTTGTCGATTGAAGCTGACATAGCACGACTCCTGTCGTATGATGATGTCATTAAGTACTTCGCTATGATAAAAGCCCGTAAACGTAGAGTAAGGCGGCTCTCAGATTGAGGCAACAAGCAGTAAGCAACTAAGCAACTAGCAACTATCAATAAGCAATTTTGTTTTAACCTATTTTCACATCGAAACAAAAAGATTGCCTGAAATTTCTACCTAGCTATGAGGAATATTTCTCTACAACTTCAATGAATTTTGTATTGAAAATATAATCGTCCGACATATTTTCCAAAACTTTGTAGAACGTAGTAAGCGCAAAAGTGTGAATAATCCTATTTCCAGTTGTTGCTTATTGATTGTTGCCTCAATGTGAGAGCCGACTAAGGCGGCTCTCAGACTGAGGCAACAAGCAATAAGCAACTATAGTTGCTATAGCAACTGCCAATAAGCAATCAGCAACATTTTTCGTTCGAGCGATATTTAGTTGCTTTGATGTGAGACCTCTTATTTAATTCAATGTAAAATAATTGTGAGCGATAATTTTGCGTGTTTCCTATTGCCAGTTGCTTATTGATTGTTGCTTCAATGTGAGAGCCGACTAAATCTTTAGGTAAATAGTAATCTTATTTTGTTTACGTTTACTGGTGTTTTATGTCTGTTATACTTAGCTGTATGTATATATTTTAACAAATATATTTGTTTTGTTTGCCTAAAGTTAATATATTTTTAATTCTAACAAGTAAACTAAACAAAAATATAGATATCCGAAAAATCAGTATATTTTTTGAGGGCACAAATATAGGAGCTCGCACAGGGCGCATCAAAGCCTAGTTACGGCACTGCATATTGCAGTTTTCAAAACGAGTTGTTTGAGGTCGTTTTCCATGAAAACGCCATGAAAACGAGTACAATCGTTGGCATGTTGAAGCAGACACACCTTTTGCAACATTCAGCGAGCTCAGCAAAACTGCTGACAGGATGTGAGAGACTGAGTGAGAGCCTTAGTGCAGTGCTGTCGTTTCTTCTAGTTTTTTTGTTTACAAATGTGAAATCTCTTGTTATCGTTGCGCCATAAGGCCTCAGTTATAGCTATCAGTAAAATGCATCCGTAAAAACACGAAACAGAACAAAACTGAAACATTTAACCATAACAAGTAGTTTAAATAATTTTGTTAGTAGATTATGTCAATACGAGCGAAGTTTAGTAACTAAAATAAAAGTCTAGTCGCCACAAACATTTTATAGCTAGTTTCACAGCTAATTGAAACGTCAAACGAAAACGAGTTGGTGTTCGGTGTGAATGCATCCATGAGTTTTCTAAACTTTTTTGACGAAAACTCGGTTTTCGGCTTGGTGTAAATAGGGTAAGTGTATTTACGCCGATGATGTACAAATTTATCAAAGTTGTTCCTTGATAACCTAATCGAAAAATGCGTCAGCGTTTTAAATGAGGATCTGCGACGAATAGTTATATTGGTCATCCAAAAGCGGTATTATAAAACTTAATCCGACCAAGTTCAGGTGCTTATAACTATCTAATAAATCTCGCTTCTTTTCTTCATTTAGTTATTTGAAAGACGTTTTGCGTTGGCTTGGCTGAGAGTCCTGGGCGAAACATATTTCGAATAAAATGGTTTATGTGGCGGCAAATAATGTAGATGTAAGCATTGGTGGCTATTCGCCAAAACTCACTTGGAAAAATAAAACAGCAAACTTCTAGAGGATT
Organism: Cheilosia soror; assembly: GCA_949372485.1. Taxonomy (NCBI): domain Eukaryota; kingdom Metazoa; phylum Arthropoda; class Insecta; order Diptera; family Syrphidae; genus Cheilosia; species Cheilosia soror. The sequence goes on from OX443561.1 coordinate 51,559,231, forward strand.
TACAGACATAAGCGAATTCATAGACGAGAAAATATGGGTACCTACCTAAAGTGCGGTTCACTTGATTGGACACACAAGAGTATCTAACCTAACGTGTTCTTTGTTTGTTTGTTTTTTTTCGGATTATATGGAACAAAGAGAAAAAAAACTTAATTTGCAGAAAGGTAGTGTGGAAGAACACTGAACTAAAGTAATCAAATTACTTTTGAATTCTTTTATTAATTATAATTTTATTTAAAAATTTCGTCAATCTAAATTTGGATTTCTTACAATAAACATCCAATACTTTTTGTCTCGACCTTCAACATTAATAGGTTATGGGCCTTTAGAAATTATGGATCCTCAATATTCCACAATTTAGTGGAGGAGATTTTGCGATTTGGAAGTTTCGCAAACGCGAGGAGAGCAAATCGTTGGCTGTATTTTTTAAGGAATATGAGACTGCTATTCGTGCTTATAAATGTGCTGGCGGAGTAATAGATGACTTGAAAGCAGTAATCGGGCTCTTAATGTCGATGCCCGATGTTACATTCATTTGTAGTTACATCGTTAGAATTGATGAAAGAAAAAGAAAGAAAGGCGTTAAAAAAAAAGAAGTAAATTGATAACTACTGATTCCCAAGAAGATGCTGCGTTGGCTTTACATAATTTCAAAAATAAGCGTGTGGAGTTCATTTGCTACAAATGTCACTTAAAAGGACATAGCTAAGTCCAATCGCTGCCCAAATCTGAAGAAATAATCAAATTTGTCAGACGAAAATGAAAGAGGTTCATTTGCAATGATGATGAGTAAACTCCAATGAGGATTTTGTGACGCATAAGAAAATTGAGTTCATAGTTGATTCAGGCTGCACGGATCATATTATTAAAGACAGGGCTTTGGTATAGCAAGAAATGAAATAAATGGCGTTTTTCAAATCAATCTCGCAAAAGAAGAGGGAACCATGAATGGTTTTAAAGTTGGAAAATTAAAAGCGTCCACAGTCATCAATGGTGAAAGAAAACAAAGTGACACTTTTGTACGTAATAGATACATTTTTCATATATATTCAACTTAGGTTAGGTTACGTTAGGTTAACGGGTTGACAGAGCAGGTATAACCTTGTGGACCCATTGTGATGCCCTTTTTTGATGGGGGTTAACCAGTGAGTTGGGATGGTTAGCCTCGTGTCCCTTCTTCTAGTGATTACTCGACGCTGTCCAGCCATCCTGATATCCTCAAAAACCTGTAAAGATGAGAAAGTGAGACATCAGAAAGTTCTTGTAGGTCATGGAAGTAATGACTTCCAAGTGTTCTGTTCCTCAAGTGACAGAGGCTCTGGCAGTGACAGAGGAAGTGAGGTGTCTCCTCATGAACCTCCTCGTCTCCACATCCTCTACATATATCGTCATCTTTGAGATTTAGTTTCATTGTGTGATTTCTTAGGAAGTTATGACCCGTTAGAGCCCCTACCAATTTAGACAGCGATGACCTGTCAAACTGTAGAAGTTTGATGGTTCGGCCACTGTCGTATTTTGGCCAAAGCTTCCGAGATACTTCGCAGGTAGCTAGTCCCTTCCACCTGTTGTTGGTTTTCATGCGAATTTTATTTTCCACTCTCTCTCTAAGGTTACAGAGTGGTGGCTTAATCGACTGCAGTGCCAGATCATGATCCATTGCAGACCCATTTCTCGCTAGTTCGTCGGCCCTCTCATTGCCGGATTTGTCACTGTGCCCAGGGACCCAGCAGAGGACCGTGGAGTGCTGCGAGCAGAGAACCTTTAGCTCTTCGCGGCAGCGTTGAACTAACTTTGATTTTATTTCAATAGCAGAAACTGCTTTAATAGCCGCCTGGCTGTCAATGAAAATGGTAATATCATTTTTTGGTATTGCCAACAAGACACCTTACGGGCCGCTTCTGCGATTGCCAGAATCTCTGCTTGGAAAACACTGCTATTGTCAGGAAGCCTGATTGAACAGTGTATATTTAATTCCTCCGAGAAGATGCCGGCACCGGTTCCACTTTCCACAGTCCATCTTCGATCCATCTGTGTAGATGGATATCGATTTCCTCTTTGTGGGTTCATCTGTGTTCCATTCATCTCTACTCGGGAACGAGCAGGAGAATGGTCTATCAAAGTTTAGATGTGGGATCATATAGTCAGAAGTGACAACATTCCCACTGTATTTCCCTAGAATCTGTGCGTGACCAAAGTTGCTCACGTTCCAAGTACCCGTTTGGCTAAGGCACTTTTGGTAGCAGATTCCTCCATGTACAGGTCTAGAGGAGTCAGATTGAGAATTGCCTCCAGTCCAGCCGTAGGCGTGGTTCTCATCGCACTGGTTGTCCCTATACATGCTAGTCTTTGTATTTTTGTCATAGACTTGAGATTGGTCGCCTTATTCAACTTTTAATAAGAAGAATTCCAAAATAGTCTAAATCCAATTTGTGATAGCACTTAGACCAATTGGTGTCAAATACCGTCCATATAATTCGTTAGGGAATATTGTTCTAAGCGACAAAGAATTTTAATTGGGTCTACCTCAAATGAGGAGGTATCTGCATTGTCAAAATTGTAACTAACAAAAATACTTTGTATTGCCTCATCGCTAGATACAGTTGGGTAAACTTCATCCCATTCTCAAAATGCAGAGATAATTTACGACAAAAAAAAACCTTCTTCGTATTCCCATATGAAGATTATGTGACAAGTATACAGTACCTACCAGTAGTGGCGGGGCGTGAATAATTTTAAATGGTAAGTCGAAGTCGAAAAATGTCAAAATGTCGAAGGGAACATGTAGTAGGTATAGGTATACAAAACCTTCAGTTAATTTTTTGAAACCCTAAAATCGAAAACTCTAGAAACAAATTAAATTAATGAATATATTTTTTCATCTTTATTCAATAGTGCAAAACTTTCATATTTCGATTTGTTCAATAAATCAAAAAAAACTAATTGGGTGAACGATTGATAACTTTGTCCCTTAATATTTTCCTTTATTTTTACATAAAGGCTCTTGAAATGAGTATCTATTTAAATCAAAATCAGCAAAATCATCTACCTACTCTTTGAAAAATTTCGTCAAACTTATTTAGTTACGCAGATCATAGCCAAGACTCAAAACACTTGATTTATCACTTAGCGACTTGTTTATAAACTTTATAAACACATCAGTTTGTTTATTTCTTACAAGATACAAAATCTCCCCAATAAGTCGGAAAAAAGCGTGTTATTTTATTGCAAGAACAGAGGTTACTCCCCTCAGAAAAAGTAAGAAAATCAGGGAACATTATACAGCACAGCGCAGCGATAGTACATAGGAGATACACATTACACACACAATTCAAATTCACCAAATACCTATATCGGAGAAAAACGTGTTATTTAACAGAAATACTCAATTGCACCACGGCGCTGCGATAAATGATACACATAAAACCCACCAAAAATAACCCGAAGAAAAGCGGGTTATTTTTTTGCATAAGAAAGCGAGCGTTGAACAGATATGAGCTTAAGGGACGATTTAATGTCCACTCTACCAATACATAACACTACCTTACCTATCAAAATAATTCGTTACCAATGATGATTGAAACAAATAGATACATGCTAATGTAACGTGTCTTGATGAATGCACTTTTTTACTTTTAATTACGTCAAATGAAATAATAATATCATTCCCGACTGACGAAGTTTTTCAGTCTCTAGATTTGAAAATAATTTAATTAGGTATGTACAATTGTACAACCCTCAACCTGCTAATAAGTAGCAATAAATTGAAAATTGCAAATCAGTGTACGAAATTTCCATAAACCAAAAACGAATCAAAAACTTTTAACATCAAAAGTTCCTAATTGTAAAACCAACCTAGTAGGTAAGTAATTAAATTTGCGATAACCTTCTTCGTTACCCGAACCCGAAGTAATGAATGCAACACACACACTCCCACACTGTTCCAGCAAACCTTTCCTTTCTACACACCCGGGTACGCGTAGAATGCAAACCGCGCGACACCATGGCATCAACGACGCAAAAAATTAGTTCATGCCAAGCGGAATTTGAATTTCTGTTGGTAATAAATTTGCATACGAAATCATTTCGTATTTTCTTTATTAAAAAAACAACTGCTAAGCTTACAACATTTGCACCACTATGAATACCTACGGTTGTATCCCACCAACATTCTTCGTCCTTACACACAGAACCACACTAATTTCAACGGCTACTCCCCCACCCCATCAACTGTCATAGCAATTTTGACCTCCGTAATTCCGTAATCTACCCCAAAAGAGACTAAATAAACTTTATTTGCGCCCATCTCGCCATTTGTTTTCTATTATTTAAAATAATTCCTCCTCTTATCGCACCTAGTTTTTGTTATTACTGTGCAAGTTCTGGCACTAGCCAAAGCGAAGAAGATCCAGATCCACCCCTCGAATAGGTTGTGCAGCCTGTAAAGCTCAACAACGAATCCAGTCAAGCCGATAAAAACACTGCTCGGAGTACTGAGTGTGGGCAGATTGAAGAGAACAAAAACGTTGAGACATCCGTAGGTACCAAGACCTAACCTACTATACCTATTAATGGTTTGGTGCGAAGAAAGACGCAGCAGAGAGTTCCGGAAAATTTGCATAAGGACAACGTCAAGAGGAAAATCTGTGGAAATTAGTGCTTTTATTTTGGGATAAATTAAAGAATAGAACGAAATGCGGTGAGATGAGCACTCTACCCTCAGGGACATCTTTAGGCGGGGATGATAGAAATAATGAGACGTTCTGGCGCGGATTCCAATGCAAATCCGCAAAGGGACTATCACAGAACCATGCTCATTGACGAATAGAGGGAATTCCACGAATGACCCTCGCCAATGCTCGATGGGGTATTTACAAATGCAAATTGGTCTGAGTTTTTTAGGCAAAAAGGCAGATGGATGGATGGGATGGATAATTTGTTTAACAAAAAAAAAAAATTATAATACAATTAAAGGTAGCCATTCAAAGTAACATAAATTGGTTCACTCTTACGCAACAAAAATGTGATTTGTTTGTGCAGAAATGGAAATCTCACTTCAGTAGGTATCTTAAATCATTTTAAGTACCAATGAAATTCATGTGCTTGGATATTAAAGACTTTTACTTATAATTAATGATGATACCTACCGAATTTCTGTAGGTAAACGAAAATATTTTTGATTTATGTGACATTAATATAATTTTTTATTCTGGCGATATCCTTTTGCTTATGAATATAAAATGTAGCGCCAAGTCTTTCTTCGTTTAATGAAGGAGATTTTTGTTAATCCATTACAATACTATGGCATTAAGCCTCTTACAAACGAATGGTTCGGAGTGGGTCCTGTATGTACAAGTTGCTCCAAACTATTTATTTTTTAACAACAATTTTCGCTTAAATTGTTCACGATCAATCTTTATAAGGAAATTTTATCGAGTTATCATTAAGGAGTTTGAGGTTTTGAGAGAACAACTATGTACTTTGTTAACAAAACCTTCGATTAGAATTGTTTAACTGTTTCGCAGGATTTAATAACATTCATCATCAGATTCTTTTTAAATGATTTGTTTGAATAGTTGAATACTGATTGTCACTTCTACTTGCCAAAAATAATTGTCGAAGTGACTACCACTTGCGCCAATATGTTCTGATATGTTCCATATGTTCCACTCCCACATAATCTGCGAGAGCTATCTGATACACGACGATTTAAAAATGAACTTCAAAATCTTCTTGAAAATTGAGCAACTAACTTTTCCCAACCCAATCCTTCTTCAAGCAACCTCAATTAAAACCAATTTAAGGATAAAATAGATAGATAAAAGTAAAAAGTCTGGTAAATTTTATATCTACTATTCAACTCACTTTCATACAAAAACATTATAATGTAAACTTTTATTTCAAATCTTTTATGTATGTAGTACTATAAATTAAATTGTTAATCTTTCACAGTCTTATAAGTGTATTCTTACTGTGTAAGCATATTTGACAGAATAAATAAATAAATAAAAATAAATAAATAAAATAAATAAATATGTTTCATATACAAAAAATCTAAATTTTTTTTAAATGAATCCTTGAACCAACCTATTTGGTGTGATTGTGAATCTAAACAATTAATTTCATCCATTTTAAACTATCCACTCAAATAATTTCATCAAAATCGGTCTAGCTCAGTGATGGGACTTCTACCACTTAAGTGGTATTTCTACCACTTTTTGCTCAACCCAAAATTCTACCACCCTCATATCCAAATCTACCACTTTTTCAGATTGAAAAAAAAAAAAAAAAAAAATATGGAACAATAACGCAAATAATAACAAATACCCACACACTATAAGACTTATTTTCCGTCATGCACACATAGAAACCTTGTGGTTGAAAAATGTACCCGACTGTAAACAAATCATGAAAATCGGCCCAGCGGTTATCGAGCTATAACGTTAATTTTTTGCAGCATTTATGGTATGTTTTAAAAATCGACCACTTTTAGGTTTCCCAATATACCACCCTTGGTCTACTCTCAAGTTCCAACACTGGTCTAGCTGTTTCTAGTCCTCTAAGAACCTGGGTTCAATTGTAGAACTTGGACGTTGCTCCTCGTTAAAACCGATGTTTTCCTAAAAAATCCATACGGTTTGGGTTGGGTTAGTAGTTTTTAAGTGTTAGTCGGCTCTCACATTGAGATTGAGGCAACAATCAATAAGCAACTGGCAATAGGAAACATGCAAAATTATCGCTCACAATTATTTTACATTGAATTAAATTAGAGGTCTTACATCAAAGCAAGTAAATATCGCTCGAACGAAAAATGTTGCTGATAGCTTATTGGCAGTTGCTTATTGCTTGTTGCCTCGGTCTGAGAGCCGCCTTACTGGAACAAACAATTAAACTTTACAATTTTATTGTAAAATGAGATAAAGAATTTCAAAAACACACAACAGATGGCGCCTCTATAGCTTCAAGTTGTGTTATTATTTTTCCAAACCATTTTCTAATAGTGTTTGAGTTTTCCATGCATGTTAGTACGAAGGCATAAAATCAACAAAAATTTGTTTGTGAAGGGGACATTTTGTTTAAATTTATAGGAATGTAATATGTATGTATTTTTATTTGCGATGACTGTAAGATGCTGTGGGCGCAGTAGCGCGTGGTTAGTGTGCTGGACTACTGTGCACAGGTTTGATCCCCGGGAAATTTAATTTCATTTTCATTTTCTCAAAAACTAGAAGACATAGCTACATCAATCAGGCTTTTAGTATTCGATTAAGAATTTAGCTGGGCAGTGAAACTACAAATAAATTAAGTATCTATCTACCTATCTATTTCCTCAATATTGAAAAAATCAGCATACCTACAACTTTTTTTCTTTATTTTTTTTTTTTTGTTCTTAAATTTCAAGTTTAAGAGCATTTTTTCTAAAAGCTATTTACATAAACAGAAATAACTTGATTTAAAAATAATATGAAAGAAAATATTCCTGGGTTCCAAAAATCCTAAAGTCCTTTGTTGTATCTAAGTTTTGCCATTGTTTTCAAATATTTGTTTCTTCAACGGTCTAAACGAAGCGAGATAGAAATTTAAATTTAAATTATGAATGAAAACCTGCAAACCGACTACCTACTCTAGACTTTAGAAAAATAAATAAACTCTAGCAATCAGTTTTGAAAAAAAAATTAATTACGAATTAAAAAATAAAAAAGCAAAATAAAAAATACCAGCGGCAGCGGACATGGACACGGATACCATCATACAAAATATTTATTTGGAACTTTTGCTGTTTCATCGCATTGTTCAACAATCACGTAATAATACATTATTTTTATTATCTTCCATATTTTCATCAAAATAAAAGAAAATGATGAACATTCACTAATTATGTGCATTAGTATACAGAGAAATGATTGCAAGGGTCTTTTAAGGGTAAGAAAAACTATTGCAATTATTGCCAACGTATAAGCAATTTGCTGGTATTAATGTTAAATGTTTCCAGTCAAACGATTTAACAAAATTGCATAATTATAGTCAAGAAAAGAAGAAATTAATATGCTGGAAGCTGATTTTATCTATACAGATACCCCCAGCCCCAACTCGGTTTCGGTAAGTCTCTCGATTTCCATGACATAGGTAGGTATCTATCATAGTTTTTGTTTTCCATGTCAAGCCCAGTTCTATGTAAAGTAAAGAAGTTAAGTAAGGCCTATGGAAAAAACCACTATTACCTGATTATGACGTTTGGAGCTGAATGGATAAAATCTACTTCCAATGCTTTGTGTGAGGTCACTACAAAATACAATTTTAAAGGTAAAAATGAAATTGGCAACTTTATAATAACCCATGATAGCGAAAGTACCTACATTATGCCTGAATCGGGTACCTACAAATTTTAAGGGAATAGAAATAGCGAGCCGTTGGAACGGATTGCAGCTGCACCATTTCAAGAAATCTAGAAATCCTTGCAATTCGATCTTCAACGATACTTTTCAATCATCATCAGAAGATGCAATAAATCTTCTGTATACGATGCTGATGCGTATGTATTTCAAGCTGGTAGAGGATTTTGCTGATGATTTAAATTCTAATTCTTTTCATGCCATGCGTCCTGATTTTTACAAGCTCACCGAAGCCAAACTATGATAGAAATCATTTTTTTTTTTTGTAAAAACCACCGAACCAGCTCATATTTTGTTGGTTGGTTGGTTGAAAGTGGCCGTCAGCTAAAAAAATAAAATTGTGATGAATATTTTGTTAAAATCTATAATTATTGGCCCAAAGGTTTTGTAAAGAATATTAGTCAAAATTGAAGGAAAGTAGTACCTCCAATAAAAAAAAACTTTATTTCAAATGCCGACACTCATTGGAGCTAAAATTTGGAACATTGATAATTATCCAATATCCATTGTTCCCTAACGTCGTGGCGCTATCCTAAGGGCGTCGCAAGTTTTATTTTTTACTGCTGTTAAGACCCTGAACAAAGGAAAAGCATTACGTTGCTCTTTACGAATACCAAGAGTAAGGTCGAAGCGACATCCAACATTGTAGTGGAAAATTTAGCGCGTTTTCCCCGCATTTTCAGTCGGACTTGCTTCATGGCCCGCACTCATATTATTTGCCTGGCACTCAAAATTAAATAAAGGGTTTTCAATTGCCACGGGTCGTTGCCAGCCAGATTGGGCGAGAGGATTACCTTTACCGCGCTCCATGAGAGTGTACTGGAGAACCCGAAGCAGTCAATTCCTCGCTGTGGAGAAGAAATCGGCCTTTCGCAGACTCCAACTTGGCGAATTTTGCATCCGGACTTGGGCTTTCGCCCGGCCTCTATAATATCCAACTAATCCAGGAGCTTAACCTATAGACAAAACCGTTTGTTCTTTTCACATACATGTGCTTTTAGAGAGGCATCGCAAAAATTGTTCCACTTCTCCAAGGAGTCCCATTGCTAAAAAGATTGCGAACCCCTGATCTAGCCAATACAATTCCAGGGCACGAGCAAACCCGGTTTTTTATCAAACCATCTCAAAAGTAGTAGTTGGTCCCTATATATAACCATATCATAATAACCATTTACGATGGTAATTAATCTTCTCCTTTTTAATCCAGAAAAAGAAAAATCCTCAAATTAAATACTAAAGCAAGGCGCATACTCAAGTGGCATGGCGTGGATGGTTGCATCGCTTAAGCCTATAAACAAAAATTTAGTCGCATGCATCAAAGCGGAGTGGAGACGACAAGTGGTATTCCAGTGGAGTGATGCCAATCTAATGCCACTTTATCTCGTGGTGACGACATAGGTTTGTAAAGGCATACATCCCTTGTAAAAGCATATCATTTTGTAAAAGCTGGTGACGACACGTGGATTTACAACAGCTTTTTTTTGTTTACCCGGAAACTTAAAACATGCGAGCAAGAATTAAACATCGGACGACATTTTAAGAAACTGAGGAATCGGTGCCACCATACGTTGGTTGCCATTGCCACAGTACGCGTTATCACACAGACCACTCATATGCCACCTGACACTTGGTCACCTCACCACGTCGACGCAACGCCACATTAAATGCTTTAGCCAATGATTTCTGGTCTATAAATGCAATTCTATTTCTATATGAGATTAAAACTTATTTGGAGTCTATGAAGCTTAAACCGTATCAGCCGTTTTAATAATAGTTGCGGAACTTTGTGTTATCCGTAACTAATGACTAACACATTGGTTAAACTCAAATTCCTATTAATAAACATTTTAAGAAGATAAATAAGGTTTCGTTACTTTTACATAACTAACTCACGGTGGTAGGTGTGTTGACGATTTGTTAACTTTCCAAATTAAGTCAAATGCTGCTTCGCGTTTAATTTCGTTTGATTTATATAAATGATAAAATTTGGCTAATGAGTTAAACTTTTAACTGACAGTTACGTAACACATGAGTTAGCGAATGTTTTGGAATCTTTTATTAATACGGCTGTAGGTATGTACGTATCATCTAAGTATAATTATTTATTAATATTTATTTTTAAATGCTTGGACGGATTTGTTTCAAATTTCGTATATAGAGTTTGTGGGCTTCCCGCTAGGAGGCGTTTTTTTTTTTTTTGTTTTATGCTAGCCCTAATATTAACGGTACTCGCCATATAAAAATTTTACGGAATATTACGCAATTTAGATTTTTTCGAAAACGGCTTGAAAACTCAGTTTTTCTCTAAAAAGACTGCTTCCTTCAATATCCACCCAAATCCCTAATAATAGTACTTTAACAACTGCTCATATCTCGAAAACGCCATTTTCGATTTGGATGAAAATGTAATTGTAAATCCAACGTAGGCACGATTTTGCGGTAAATCCGTGCATTGCGATGTCCCCGCATCGCACACATTGTTTGAAAATCAAACTTGTTTGATTTTGCCCGCATTATTGTGCGGAAATGATGATTGAAGTTTTTTTTCATAAAAGACAGAAGGAGTGCGGAAAAGGAATGGAACAAAGTTTTCTGAAATGTAGTCGAATGTTTTTATCTGTGTGTAATATTGCACTAGTTATGTCGCGTTTTCTTTTTAGATTTTTTAATATTCTTATTTTTAATCGTTCTTGCCGAAATAAAAGCCATTTTACACAGAATGACAGCAGTTTATTAAAGCCATCCGCATGAACGCATTATCGTGTTCTAATTGGACACTTTCCGCATTCCCCGCAAATAAATGCGGTGCGTTCCAGCAACGCACTACCCGCAAAATCGCGCCCGTGTCTACGCTGGACACTAGCAGTGCTTTTTGAATCCAAAGTTGTAATATTTTTCAGCATAATTTTACAAAAAACTGCTCCAACGATTTTGATCAAAATACATAATATTTAAGACAACATAAGCATTCTAAACATGATCACGTACTTAGTTTTTCTCAGAAAACTCAAATAAATAATATCTAAAATTATAACTTTTAAATTTTGCATTCTGGTTCGGTTCTGAAGACAATGCAATATTTTTTTTGGATTTTGAGTTCCCCTGCCCCTTTAGGGGAAGTTTTTTCATAACACATGAACCATTAGCCCCATTAACTTGAAACTTTGTATGTTCATAAATATTTAGATTGGTCACAACTATTACCTATAATTCGCCCTGTAAGATTTGAAAAAAAGGGGGTGCGAACTTTTCTATTTCGACCTAACTACTCTCAACTTGCCGTTATAACTCATAAATCTTTGAAGGAACTTCTTGAGTCGTATCAGCAAACGGCCCTTAATTAAAGCAAATTATTATAGCGTGCAAATCCGACCCTGGGCTGTCAATTTATTGCTTGTACTGGAAAAATTACGCAGTAGGTAGTAGGTATATGTTTAACTGTTTCTTATAAAACTATTTTTGATATCACAAGAGGATTGTGATGAATAGTGACACCGTCTACATGGTACACCTGCTCTTTTACTTACACGTGAAATGGCCAAATAAATTGCATTTTATATTATCAACTTTTGGAGTTGCTATATTGAACCGCTGCAAATCAATTGTAAGATGACAATATCTACCATAAATGCGCTCAAATACACGTAAATATACGTATATATCTGCTCAATTCAATTTAAGTCGCTTCCAAATAAAAATAAAAATCCTGATCAAATAATTTACGAGTACCGAGCCACTACAGTTGTGCTTGTTCAGAAAGGTATAAGTACTAACCTAATCCGCACACAATCTCTCATATTTGTTGGTGGAGTTTTTACTATTCGCTGAAAGAGTCGCTCGTCTCTCTACCTGTTATAGTCCTCTCGACCCAAAAAAAAAAATATATAAATTCAGGTGCATTTCATTTTTCATCCCCTTGGAGGAAAAAAATTCAAAAAGCTCAGGCAGTTTCAAAGCAATTTTATCCCCTCATTGTCATCGTTGAAATATCTGCAAACACATCCCACATTCACGGAGATTCAGATGCGAAAAATTACATACCATGCAACATTTTCTTTTCATTACCATCGTTTGACATTTCATTCAACTAAACCATCCCCCAGCCAACATGGATGAGCCACCCTGTTCTCATACCTACTTTCTTTCCGCCTTTCCATTTCCAGATGATTTCTTTTGCGAAAATTACTTGCTCAACCCTGGTTTTGGTATTTCTGGCAATCAAAATCGGAAACGCTTGCAGAGTTTCGGAGTTTCCCTGTCGAGGCAGCAGTGTGTGTGTGCCCTTGGATAAGTACTGTGACGGAAAGGACGACTGTGGAGATGCTAGCGACGAGCCAAAATATTGTACCGGTGAGTATGTGCTTTTTTGTTAAAGAAAATTCAAACCACAAATACATATACATCTGTCTTTATAAAGTTATCCGACATTTTAAGGGAATTGGAAAATATATTTAGTTATTGTGGTGGCACGCCTATGATGATTACACACGTCGCGTCGGTCGTGCTCCTGACGTACCTCTATAGGATCTAAATACATGTTCATGTGATGGATGAAATTGCCAAATTAAAGGGATGATTGAACAAATTTAAAATTTTAAGGGAAAAACAAAAGGACGAGTGAAGGCATATCCTATGAATATGTTTATTTACTGCTAACAGGCAGTAACTGTGCGCCATTACAAATTGCTGCTTTACACTTTAATAGCGATGAGTGCGGATGGCGAAGTACCTCACCACACCGCAACATCACCCCCTTATCGTTATCTTCACTCTTTAGCTGTGAAACTTGACGATTGTGCTAAGAGGCAAAGTGGGTTATCATCATGGAAGTAAGGGCTCTATTTAAGGACATTGACTGTCTATACGGAAATAAAATGTTTTAGCCTTTTGCTGGGGTCTGCGTAATGATCCTGTAATTTATGCTCGATATTCAAATTAAACAGATCTGAGGCGTGTGGTGGTGGGGTGCACGCCTTGTGTCCTTGCAGAAATTTCATTAAATATTTCGTACATGCTTCGTGGTTAAATTGAGAATATGTAGATAATAAGAGGTGATGGGACTTGTTCGCGCTGCCAGAGAGAAATGAAGAGACTCTTGAAGTATTTTTTTTTTTTCGTGTTCCGTAATAAATGCAAATCAGGTAATACTAGTGAAGCCCTATATTACAGGATTACTAGGAGAAATATTGAGTACTTCGTTTAATTTTAGTTCAATAAAAGTTAAGTGTTTAATTAGGACTTACGTGTTGAGAGAGCATGTAATGTAAAGTGAGAATTGAACTCCGATGAATTGAAGAGTGCTACAATAAATCTGTAGTTATTACCTATCAAATCGATTGACATGACTAGATTGCAGTTAAAATTAATGTTGTTAAATGGTTTGGTGGGGAGGGCATTGAGCATCAATTGTGTAATGCTTTATACAAAGTAGGGGAGACTGAGGCACATTTGAACACTTTTTGCTTTCGACATTCATAAAACCTTATATATTTGATTGATTGGACTTTACATTTTTCTCACATTCAACAGTGGTATTCAACTTCGATTTAAAATAAAATATGCTTCGTTTTACGAAATATTCATATTATTTTTTTTTTTTTGTTTTACCAATATAGGTTCTTATGTTCAAAAGTGCCCCATGTAGGTGTAGTTTTGAACGTGGTAGGGGCCCTTTTGAACAATATTTTTTTTTGTTTTTTTAGTGAATAAAAAATACTTAAATTTTTATTTTTTTTTAATTAAAACATAAAAACAAATTAACAATCAACAGCTCAAATTCATACATAGGTTATATCACATGCAAATATATATGTATCTACTTATACCTACTAGTGAAAAGAAAACAGAAATCAAAAAAAAAAATATAACAACTTGGAATTCATATACACGCTCGAAGTTATTAAGAATTTGCATTATACGTTCTATACCATAGTTCTATACGTAATTCATCTTCGAGCTTCGTATCAAATAGTTTTCAAACAGTTTTTCCTCAGCAGTGGTAAAAACTTGTTGTGTGGAATATTTGCTTGAATCTTTTACGCTTTGCAGCTCCTTATCATTTTTGTAGTTTTTTTATTCTGTAATATAATGTAGTTGGGAATATTCCGTAGACATTTGCAGCCCCTCTTAACGTCATTGTTTTTTCCAAAACTGCTGTTATGGCACTCTTAACGTCATCCCCATTGACTGCAATTGTTGTTTTTCTTTTATAGTCACGCACCATTATTCCCTTAAAAACAAATATAAATGATTATCAGACAAGAAACAATGTAAAACAAACCGTTCAAGACAGTTTTTAATATGTTGAGGCAGTTTTGAACATGTTCAAATGTGCCCCAACAGATTTGCCCCAACTGCTCCAGCGACATACAATTTTGCATAAATATTAAACTTTAATATATTCATTAAAACACTTACCGTGATCTTATTCCAAATTAATATCGTCTTAAAAAAAGTCCTTTCCGTCTTAAAAATCGCGCACTAAAATGTTTTCACACCCTTAGAACTAAAAAAAAAACAATGCACTTTCACTACTAAAAGCACCTTTCAGCTCAAAATATAAGAGACAACTGAGAGAATCAATAAAAGTCAGTGACGGTTATGGAAATGGCATTGCCAAGTAAAAATATTGAATTAATTTTTAAAAAGAGAAATTAAGTAAAATTTTATTAGCAGTGTTCAAATGTGCCTCATGTTCAAATGTACCCCAGTCTCCCCTATAAATGCTGGTGTTTACACAAAATGTGTTTTCGAACTGAACAAGCATTTTAGGGATATAAATTGAAATAAGGCGATAGACAAGTAAAAATATGTACATTTGTAGTTTGGTGATACGTGAACAGAATTTCGGAGAATTGAACAAATTTTAGAATCCGTTGCGAAGTGTTTCTCATACCTGAAACAAATAATTATGAAATAAAAGCCTTTTCCTTAGGGAAATCGGGTCACAAATAAAAGAAAACCAGAATAGCCGTCATCAAGTTTAGAGTTATAGTACATAGGTGGGAGCTATGGATACCTGATATAATTATACTCACCAATTTACTTATTAATGCCCATGCCAGCCTCCTCAAAGCCTCCTACCAATAAACGACAGGCTGCATGCATTTCGCAGCCGTCCCCTGCTGTATACCATAGTAGAGAGCTATAACCTTATTATGTGTAGTAGAAAATCGAACAAAATGGCAAATAAACTAGCCTTCGACATCTCAAAAGCTATTGCCAAGGTCTGATATAGAACCCTTCTAAGCAAGTTAATATCTTTTGGATTAATTACCACTACAATTCTGCTATGTACGAGTATCAAAGCCTTCTTCTTGGTGGATGGATTCAAGTTGTAGTAGATGGTGTAGGTATTATTTGCAATAAACGATGGAGTGTCTCGAGGATCAATCATATTTTTCCAACTCTATTTCTTCATTAAAAATCTGTTCACGTTAACAAATAATAACATTTATTCACTTCCCGACAACCGATTCGATTAGCATTAGCGCCCCTTTAATCTTTCAGTGTAAATGCAAATATTATGTTCATATGTAACTCGGAACATAACTCTAAACATGTATCATGCACATGCTCAATCTTTTTTTTTTCTTCTCTATTTACACGTATTCTAAACAAACCTTGAGTTCTGGGAGTAAACCTTTCTCCAATTGTGCGCCCCACCTAAGGTGGGGTCTTCCTCTGCTGCGTTGCCCATCAGGGGTGGATTCGAAGACTCGCCGGGCAGGTGTGTTGTTATCCATACGCTCCACGTGTCCCAGCCATCTCAGCCGTTGTATTTTTTGCTTTTTGACCAAGTCAGCATCGCTGTATAGCCCATGCTTCTGCACCATACAGCAGAACCGGGATGATGATAATATCTCCTCGGTTCTATGAGAGAGGGTTTTACTTCTTAGATGCCTTCTTAGCCCGAAGACACAGCGATTGGCAAGAGATTCTTCGATTGATCTCTGCGCCGATGTCATTTTGCGAAGTGATAGTGGAGCCCAGGTAGATAAAGTCTTTAACTACTTCGAAGTTGTACCTGTCCATCGTGACGTTTTGTCCGAGTCGCCGATGTTGAGAGTTCCTTCTCGTTGACAGCATTTACTTCATTTTGTCCTCATTTAGCCAGACCCATCTTTGCCGCCTCCGTTTCGATGCTTGCAAATGCCCCACTGACAGCTCGCCGCGTTCTCCCAATAATGTCAATATCATCAGCATAGCCAAGTAGTTCAACGGACTTTTGAAAAATTGTACCTCTGGTGTTGGCTTGTGAGTTTCGTATAATTTCTTCAAAGTACACAAGCCTGAAAGGCAATAATCAACTGAATCGGAAATCAATGAAGGAATAAAAAATGCCTAGAAAACTATTTTTTCACTTGATTATGATTAAAGAAATTATATGACTTCAAATTGGGAGATCTGAATAGAAGTCATCTGCTTTTGGCTGATGACTTGCGGTCATCCTTGGGTCCTCTCAGTCTGAACTTCAACGCGCACTCGATCGATTTGTAGCCGTTTGTGTTGAAGCTGAGATGAAAATAAACGTGAACAAATCTGAACTTGGTCGTCTTCGGAACGGCTGTTCAATGCACTCTGCATGTTAGTGGAGTCCCATTGAAATAGGTGGAGAAGTTTAAGTATCTCGGGGTCTTATTCACGAGTGATGGAAGGAGCAATGCTGAGTTTTCCTGTAGGATTGGTCAGGCTGGATCGATTTTGAGACAGCTTGGTCATTCTGTTATCAGGAGGACTGGACTTGGTGTCAAAGCTAAGTTGTCAGTCTTTAATTTGGTGTTTGTTCCAACTCTTACCTATGGTCATGAGATTTGGGTAAGGACAGAAAGAATAAGATCGCGAATACAATCCGCCGAAATGTGATTCCTCCGTAGTATTACTGGTGCGACCCGTAGAGATCGCATTAAATATACCAGAATACGTGAGAAGGTCAATGTCACTTCTCCGGACGGAGCGGTCCATGATTCGGTGGTTTGGTCATGTTAAGCGTACGTCCCCAACCACGATCCCACGATCCTAACCATCAGGCAGAGGCGTCCTATAGGTTAGATAAAGACCATAATCTCTCTTATACCCTTTGGGGATTGCCCTAAATGATTTAGAGTCGATGGCGGAGTATCGAGAGCTATGGAGGGCCCACTTGAGCAACCTACACCCGATACCCGCACTTAATGGACAAGCGGACCATTGAAAATGAATAAATGGATGAATAATGAATGAAAATGAATGGATGTATGATGCCATTGTTAACCGTGGTGGACACAACATATTATTAACACTTTTATAAATAAATTAAAAATGTATGGAATTCAAATAAAACAAAATAAATTTAGGGTCTTCTGTGCCCATTTTTTTATGAATCGACATTTTCATGTGGCATGTATAATCAAATATCAGAAAAAAGTGAATTTTTCAGACGAGTATTGAATTCGTTAAAAATCAGCTAAAATAGTATTATATGAGTTACTATGGTAACTGTCATTTATTTTCGCCTATAATGCTATAAATTTTCATTGGCGAAAAATGCATTTCAAACGTTTTATTTGATTGGCATATATTAAGCTCAAAAAACAAGAAGCATAGGCATAGGGAGCGCTAATCGCTTGTCGGCCAGTGTATCTTTGCTCTCTGACGGCACTCTCAGGTCTTACTTAAACAGTTTGCTTGTAAATGCAGCGAAAACATACAGTTAACGATATTAGTTCTTTGAAAGAATATGTGGAGAAAGTTCTTAAATTGATATCGTTTCCATGAAGCTGTAGTAGCTAAACTCTTTTAAAGCACTAAACTTTGATTTTTTCTGAGAGAATAAGAAAAATTTAAAACTGGTAAGACTGTGTTAATCTGTAAAAACCCCTCCGGTAGCCCCCATGAATAGGTAGGTACTGAGTGGCAGCCATGTGGTGTTGGAATAATATCGGGCATATTAAAGATAGAGCGTCATAATCATGTAGTAGTACTGTAGTGTCTTGAACTACTGTATAAGTTGTCAGAAGTTTTGTTTTGCGAACATTGTATAAAATGTTAGATTGAATAAAACAAAACTGATTTTTTACGAGACTGCTGAACCAAACGGGTGTATTTTATTCCGTATACAACAAATAGGTACCATTCAAGGGAACAATCCACTGATGGATTTACGATTTCTGCAGGCGCCACAAACACCTGTCCGCTGTAAAGGGATTCTGAATTCTGAAACTGAATTGCCAGATTTCGCAACCCCCTACTATCTCGTTAGAAAAGCTGTTAGTGGCTAAATTTGAGTCCAGGAACATTGAGGGTTCTACTTGCGCTCAATAGACTAGCATAGTTATTGGTATGGAATGACTTCTGTAGGAGCTGAAGAGTATGATGAAAGCTAGTACTATCTCTGTACCTATATTACTGCCTTATTTGTCAAAGTCAAAGCATAAAAAGAATGCTTAATTTTTTTTTAGGTTTTTTATGAGATTTAGACGTCATTAAGTAAAGAATTTTTGAAGAAGGCAAAATACTGAATGTCAAATATAAATTATTCTTCGCTTGATAGGATAGGATAGTGTTCATGTTCATGACGTTATCGTGTCAACCCTAGTTAGCTTCAATATACGCAAGGAATCAACACCATCATCAGAATTGTACATCAGTGCTGCCTTTTATCTCAATCCCAATATATTTCACTTTTAATCTGCGTATATTATAGACAAACACAAAAAGCTAAGTTAATTGATATAAGTCAAATAAATACTTTAAATTGTCAAGTCGAAACGTTTGCGATTCCTTTCTATATACACATTTCCATACTTTATACGCTATTTATACATCTTTCTTTTCCTCTTTTCAGTTTGCAATCGAACGTACTACGGAGACGTGGGGAGGACGTATTCCATAAAAGTGCCAACACCACAATGGAATAAGCTGCCTTTTCTGTGCCACTTGACATTCACAGCATCCGGACATGATCAAGGAGACATTGTTCAGGTAATAATCTGCACATTGTTTTAAGGGCGCTTCACATCGCACCATTGTACCACAGAGGTATTATAGGTTTCGCCCTCACACAGGAGTTTCACCCGTCTAATGAATCTTGAATTTGTTGTCCCAAATAGAACAGAACCCTTCATTGTCTTTACTTTGCGCGCACACCTAGGTATATATGTACATTTAAATACATTCCACCATGTCCGAAGCACAATTGCGTCCAAGGACCTTCAACCCCTTCAGGGTTGCACTTGTACTTTATTTTCGAAATAGCTAGCTGTAATGTCATTGCATCTTGCCAAGAATTTTGAATAACCGCAACGGTGCTTTGGTGTTCCGAACGCATAATGTTCAGCTCTTGATTTCTACATCCTTTGGTATACACCGCGAATGACATTAACCTAACTTGTCCCTTTCGCGCTTGTCTGACACAATCGCTCGTATGTGGTTCTGCAGCTGTTAAGACTTCTTGGAGAGGACTTAAAAGTGTCGTCACAGTGCAGGTATAGATAGAGATACTCATAGGAAGGATTGATATTGCCACTTGTAAGAGTACCTACAGACAACCACCTGAAATAAATAAATTTGCTGTGCCTCCAACCAACAACGGATTCTTTCCCAGTTCCACCCTCTCACTACCCAATGGGGTGTTTTTGTTTCCGTGTAAATTGCTGGAAAAATGGCGTTTAAGTGGAGACGTGTGTAGTCCACACGTAGTACATTCGACATTAAAATGTTTCACAATGTTCCGGCCGAAAGCAAAGCCGTGCCGCAGCACATTATCATGATTCCCAGCGGACGAGTACTAAAATCGCATAGAGTCGCATATTCAAAAGCGGTATGAGCACAGAAGAAAGAGGTTTCGTGTCAGTCTTCGCAGCTCTTTCGTCAACATGTCACGTATATACTCTTGACATGGTATGCTCGTGCCCAGGCCTTGCGGGTGGTTCGTCACAACCCACACAGAATAGACAGGATCTAGATTTAGGGGATAACGAGTGATGTTTGATGGGGAACAGCAGATACGAAACTGACAGAAAAAAATGGTGGCCCGAGGAACAGGGATTGAGTTGAAATGCGAAAAGAGCATACTAATACCTGCAAAGCAGCTCCTGCTCACAATGGCACACATACGACGCGAACAGACGTATAATATATGCCGTTGATGAGCACTCATTGGAATAGGGTCGGGGTGGATACATAACCATTCTTGGAAATTCAAGAGGAGCTTTATATCATTCTACCTACGTCAAACATTAAACATACTCGGCTGATCCACCTCTCGTGTTTTTGTTTTGTTCGTTTTTTTCTCTTTCTGCATCACACCCCACAAAATTTGTTAAAGAAATTCTAATAATTTAAAGACGCAAATACTTCAATATGTATAAGTATATGCGTTTGGATAATAATTCGAGCTTGATATATCAACGAACGCTCTGTGTTTGGATGTTTGCGTATACCGGAGAGGTAGAGAGGAAGGACTCGGGGAAAATATGTCAATTTATATTTGAACATAATTGATTTAATAGAAAGCGGCGAGCAATAAGGGCTTGCGAGGTCCTTGACAGGGAACCAAAACATCGATGTCATGCGGAATTTATTATAATGTTTGTTATGAATAGATAATGATATGCCTTAAGGCCGTTATTAAGATGAAACGTGTATCAGTCAAGGTATTGAAAATTGGTTTTGAAGGATGTTTGTGTTTCGTTTTTGAAATGATGTTAAATGGAATTAACGATTTTATTTTTTACATCCAGTAAAAGTGAAGAGTGCTAAGTATCGTGACTTTTAAGAGTGGAATATTCAAAAGTGTAATTCAATGGGTTGTGTTATGCTTATAGGGATATCGGATATGTAAAAGAGGTTCCTATTTTGTCCTAATGTATTTATTCAATTGCGTCAAACTTCTTTATAACGAACCTTCAGGGGAACAAAAAATTGCTTCGTTATAAAGAAGCTTTATACAAAATTAACGAATTTTAGAAAAAAAAATTATTGATTGATGGATTGATTTGATTTTATTAGCTGTGTAATGCTATTTACAATATTTACAATTCAATAATTTAATTTTAGTTTAAGTACAAATGCTTTACATATCTATATTAATTTCATTGAAAATACTCTTACTCTTAAATTAAAATAATTTCTTTTAGATAGCTTATTACTTTTCTTTTATATTCATGGATATTTCTCTCTGACTTTACTCTATTTGGTAGCGAGTTAAAAAGTTTAAACCCATTCTAAATAATGCTATTTTGAGATCTGGTGTTTCTAAACGAGACTAATTTTAAATGATCACCATTTCGCAATAAATATGGCTGTACATCTCTGACATACTGAATATATTTTAATAAATATTCCGGCAGACTTACTTACTTACTTAGGCGGCTCTACAGTTCGGGGTGAACCGAGGCCTCAGCTAACAAGCCTCTCCAGTTAGCCCGATCCTTAGCTAACTGCCTCCAGTTGCGCACTCCTAGTCGATTGAGGTCGCCTTCGACTTGCGCGCGCCACTTAAGGCGAGGTCTTCCTCTACTGCGTTGTCCCTCCGGGTTAGACTCGAAGATTCGGAGCATTTGTTTCCATCCGCTCCACATGTCCTAGCCATCTTAAACGACTTACTCGCAGTTTTTGGACCAGGTCGATGTCGCTGTACAGCTCGTATAGTTCGTGGTTGAATCTCCTTCTCCAAAGCCCGTCAACGCAAACGGGATCGAAAATTTTACGAAGAATCTTTCTCTCGAAACGGCCGAGGATATCTTCATCCGCTTTAGATAGAGTCCAAGCTTCAGCGCCATAAAGCAGGACTGGGATGATCAAGGTCTTATACAGAATCTCCTTAGTTGTTCGGGATAGGGCTCTGCTACTCAATTGCCTTCTTAGCCCAAAGAAACAGCGGTTGGCAAGAGTTATTCTTCGTTTAATTTCTTCTGAGATGTTGTTGTTAGAATTTATAGCAGAACCAAGGTAGATAAAGTCCCTCACCACCTCAAAGTTATAGCTGTCGATCGTGATGTTTTGTCCGATTCTACGATGTTGGGTGTCCCTTCTTGTTGACAGCATATACTTGGTTTTGCCCTCGTTGACCGCTAGACCCATTTTAGCCGCTTCCGTTTCTATACTAGCAAACGTACCAGTGACAGCCCGCTGTGTTCTACCAATTATGTCAATATCGTCGGCGTATGCAAGTAATTGGACGGACTTTTGAAAGATCGTGCCTTGCGTATTGGCCTGTGAGCTCCGGACGATTCTTTCAAGAATGATGTTGAAAAAGTCGCACGACAGCGCGTCACCTTGTCTAAATCCTCTTTTGACATCAAAGGTTTCGGTGAGGTCGTTACCGACCTTGATGCAGCAGCGAGCTTTCTCCATCGTCATCCTACACAATCGAACGAGTTTTGCAGGATGCCAAAGCTAGACATGGCTCTGTATAGCTCGTCTCTATAGATGCTGTCGTACGCGGCTTTGAAATCGATGAAAAGATGGTGGGTATCGATTTGAACTTCTTGGGTTTTTTGCAGGATCTGCCTAAGTGTGAAAATTTGATCGACGGTGGACTTTCCTGGCCTAAAACCGCTCTGATAGGGGCCAATCAGGTTATTTATAAAGGGTTTAAGGCGTTCACACAATATGGCAGACAGGATCTTGTATGCGATGTTTAGGAGACTGATACCTCTGTAGTTGGCGCAGTTGAAGGGGTCTCCTTTCTTGTGGACCGGGCAAACGATGCTAAGATTCCATTCATCAGGCATGCATTCATCTGACCAAATTTTGGAGATGAGTTGGTGCATGCTCGTTACCAGGTCATCTCCAGCTGCTCTAAAAAGCTCGGCAGGTAGACCATCAGGCCCTGCAGCTTTGTTGTTCTTTAGCTTGGATATTGCTACCCTTATTTCGCTTTGGTCAGACACTTATTTTTAATTTTGAACACATAAAGCAAAATATTCACATATATTCTTTGTTTCACACTGAGCCACATTAATGTATTTAACATAAAACGTACTGGTGTATAAATATTACAACGTATAATTGTTCTCATTGCCTTATTTTGCAACCTCTGCAATGAGTTAAGAACAGTTTGACTTAATAAATATAATATCGAAGAGCAGTATTCAAAATGAGGCTTGATCATTACATTATTTATAGCCGTAATAGTGTTTATAGATCTTCCAATGCGTTTTAAAAATTATATTTTCTTCGACATTTTTTTGGTGATAAAGTTAGCGTGCATATCAAATTTTAATTTGCTATCAATGATAATCCCCAAATATTTTACTTCTGATACCTGCTCGATTATTTCATTATCAATTAATAAGTTTAAATTTGCATTATCATTTATTATTAGGCATTTCGTTTTGTGAACATTTAGTTTTAATTTGTTGCTTTTTAAAGGCAAATATTCCGGAGATCTTCCATCATTAGCCGTTGACATTCTTCAGCGGAGTCACCTTCGATGTGCATTGTCGGCAAATAGGGCTAGTTTAGCATGGGTTACAACTTTCTCCAGGTCATTGATGTAAATGATGAAAAATAATGGTCCGAGAATTGAGCCTTGTGGTATTCCTAACATTGCGGGTAAAACTTCGGAGAAGCTGTTATTTACCTTTGTGACTTGAAAACGATGTAGCAAATAGCTTCTAAACCATTCCAATGCAGTGCCATTAATCCCATACTTAGACAGCTTCTCCAATAGGATGTTCCGGTCTATAGTCTCAAAGGCTCTCTTCAGGTCCAAGAAAACAGAAAGTATTTTTTTTCCCCTTGAAAGAGATTCTTTCCAATGTATTATTACCATATTTAATGCTGATTCGCATGAATGTGATTTTCTAAACCCCGACTGATTTTCAACAATGAGTTTGTTTTCTTCAAAATATTGTTCCAATTGCCCGTGTACTACCTTTGCGAATATTTTTTTTTATATAACGGAAGAGAGTTATTTGTCCTAAAGTCTTCGCATTTATTTGAACCTTTAACTTTTTCGATTGGTGTTATAACCGACATTTTCCACTGCTCTGCAAAGACCCCGTCAGAGAGCGATCGATTGAAGATATTTATAAATGTTGAACCGATGACTTCTATTGTATTTATTAACATACGGGAATTTATCATGTTAAAGTCTCTTTTTTTGCTCAAATGTTTTAATGCATTCTCAAGGTCTGTACGCGTAATTACTTTGAATTAAAAAATGTTATTTATATTTGGTTCTATATAATTTGCATATGGAACTTTCGCAGTTGACTTATGAATATTTTCAACACTGATGACAAAATAATTACTAAATTTATTTGCTATTGTGTTACTGTCTTTTATACATACATCGTTAAACTGAACACTTTCTATTTCACTTCTATCAACGCGCAGCACAAGTGATTTCAAAACTCTCCACATTGATTTTTGGTCGCGACAATCTGATAACGTATGTTTAATGTAGGTATCTTTAGCCTTTTTGAGTTTACCTCTATACAAATTACCCGTATTTCTATATTCGAGCCAATCTTTAGAATTATTTGTGAAAACAGCTTTTTGTCTCGATCGTATTTTGTGCTGTTTAATTATGTATTATGTAGCCGGTTATTAAACCACGGATTATTATTTTTAACTATTCGATGTTCGATAACAAAACTATTAATGACAGTTAAAAGCTTTTCTATAAACTCACTTGAGATAGTATGTCATATGAGTAGTTTATGTTAGATACCCCGCTTAGTTGCAATTCTTGAATAAGCTCATTTGTATTATACCGTATGGTTTTAATTATATTTTTATTCTGTTGTACTTGCATTTTATTGTTAACTTTAATTTTTAAAAGAAAAGTTTCATGGTCACTTATATTAAGCATACCTTCAACTTTGACATTCAGATATACATAGCATGTTTGAGATTACATAATCTATTAGCGTTCCTGATGTAGGTGTTATTCTAGTTGGTTCATTTACTAGTTGATGACAGCCACTTTCATTAACGGTTTCACAAATGTTCCGCCTGTATTTGTCACTTTCATTAAACCAATTATTGTTAAAATCACCGACAAGAATTACGTCCCCTTCATATTGACTCAAAATCTCCATTAGTTCAGTTGAAAATGATCACAAAACTGTCTATTGGACGAACTAGGTGACCAATATAAACCGCTAAGAATGAATGAGTAATTACCGCACCATATTTTAACAATAATCCACCAGACATCTAAACGATGTACAAATTTACTCAATAATTCACACTGATGTTTCTTTTTTACATACACAGCTACACCACCTGTATGTCTTGATTCACTATCGCACCTTAACGGATCATAATATTCGTCAATTTTTACTTCGCTTTTTTTTATCAGATTGGTCAAACAAGTTTCCGATAGTACTATTATATCAAAATCATCATCTTTTATCATATGCACCAGCTCACTGAAATTTGCAACTAAACTTTGGATATTTTGGCACAATATTTTAATTTCATTTTTTAATTGCTAAAATTTAATTTTGTTTGTTTCGATTTGTATTTTTTTCTTAAGTACCGGGCATTCTTTGCTGCGACTATCATGGTCTACATCTAGATTTAATTTCAAATTATCATTATATTGCACACAGTTATTGCACTTCAGTTCGTTTTCACACAATTTGTCTACATGGCTTTCACTGCACCTTGGACATACTCTTTCTTTTTTGCAATCACTAGCATTATGGTTATAACCCCAACAATTGTAACACCTTTTTACCCATATAATAAGGAAACACCTTACATGCATCCCAACCAATATTCAATACTGGAGAATCTAGTATTTTCTTATAAGCCTTAGAATTTACTTTAATCACTGCTTTAAAAGAATCTTTACGTTTCCCTGCACAAAACAGTTTTTTTTTTTTGTTTATTTGTTTAACTTTTCTAGTTATTAAATTACATTTATTTTAATTAATATACCTATCTACATATAATTATTAATTTAGGTTTGCTTATGATTCATAATTTTCTTTGACATATTTAATAATATTTACTTTAAATTCTTGAACTTTCTTTAACATTTAATGGTAGTTTATTAAAAAGATCCAATCCTTTGTACAGTATACAGTTTTGTCCAAAAACAGTTCTACATCTTCTTATCTTAAAATTATTATTATTTCTTAAGTTATAATTTTTTCTTATATATTCCATATTTCTACATAATTATTTTGGTAACATATTACATTTCATTTTGTATATAATATTTTTTGATTTATTGTAAGCCACTTAAGAGCTGCCAGCATTGTATTGATTGGGGTATATCTACTACATCTCAGAATACATCTCATCGCTTTGTTTTGTAGTTTTTGGAGCCGATCGATCGATTGTTTATTGCACATAAATAATATTGTCATAGCATATTCAAATTGAGGTTTTATAATTGTATTATAGATATTAACCGCGTTATACATACTTAATCGTTTTCGAACTTTGTATAATACACCAATTTTTTTACAAATTGTTTTGCATACGTTGTCTATGTGTGCTTTAAAGTTAAGTTTTTTGTCAATTATAATACCAAGATATTTAATTAATGTGGGCGCAGTAGCGCAGTGGTTAGTGTGTTGGACTACTGTGCGAGGGATCCCTGGTTCGATCCCCGGAAAACCCCAAATTACATCTTAAAGTTTTTTTCTACTGCGCCACCTCTCGCGAACGTCTGACAAACATCCGAGAGTATGACTGTCATGAAAAAGCTTCTCAATTCAGCCGTTTGGACTCGGCATAAAATTGTAGGTCCCTTTCATTCGTCCCAAAAATAGAAACTCACACAAAACGAATGGTTGCGAGAAGCTAGGCCTTGGGTGTCACCCGCCTGTTGCGCCACCTATTTATTTTATTTTATTTAATTTCTGTCACTTTTTCAATTTGTTGCCCATCTATTACTATAGAGCCGTTATAATCAAATCACCATTTATAATCATAAATTTTGTTTTGTCAGTATTCAGTTTCAATCTATTCATATTTAACCATTCCGTCATATATTTCACGTCATTATTTAGTAAACAAATACACTTATTAATGTCACAATCAGAAACGTATATCAAAGCATCATCTGCGAACAAACACAATTTACACTCTCTTACCACATTTATGATGTCATTTATGTATATTGAGAAAAGGGTTTCGAATTGGGAGATCTGAGGATAAGTCATTTGCTCTTCGCTGATGACTTGGTCAGCCTTGGGTCTTCCCAGACTGAACTTCGGCGCGCACTCGATCGGTTTGTAGCCGTTTCTGTTGAAGCTGAGATGAAAGTAAACGTGAACAAATCTGAAGTGATGGTCGTTTCCAGAACGCCTGTTCAATGCACTCTGCATGTTAGTGGAGTGCTATTGAAACAGGTGGAGTCGGTGGAGGCGGGGTCTTATTCACGAGTGATGGAAGGAGCAATACCGAGTTTTCCTGTGGGATTGGTCAGGCTGGGTCAATTTTGAAACCGCTTGGTCATTCTGTTATTAGGAGGACTGAACTTGGTGTCAAAGCTAAGTTGCCAGTCTTTAATTCGGTGTTTGTTCCAACTCTTACCTATGGTCATGAGGTTTGGGTAATGACTGAAAGAATAAGATCGCGGATAGAAGCTGCCGAAATGAGATTTCTCCGTTGTATTGCTGGTGTGACCCGTAGAAATCGCATTAGAAATACTAGAATACGTGAGGAACTCAATGTCGAGCAGCTACTTCTCCGGACGGAGCGGTCCATGCTTCGGTGGTTTGGTCATGTTAAACCTATGTCCCCGACCAAGATCCCACGACGTGCTATGGAATCCGTAGCATCGGGCAGGTGTCCTCTAGGTAGACCCAGAATGAGATGGTTAGATCAAATTCATAATCTCTCCTCTACCCGTATGGGGATTGCCCTTGATGATTTAGAGTCGATGGCGGAGGATCGAGAGCTATGGAGGATCCACTTGAGTAACCTACACCCGCGACCCACTTAATGGATAAGCGGGCCATTGAAAATGTATGTATGTACAAAAAAGCGTATAAAGAAAAAAGGAACAAATCGCAAAAGTGCATATTCATGACAGTGATACAAATTTGGATTTTAAATCCACACTAAAGCAATAAATATCCCGTGGATTCCTCTTATTTAGTGAAACGTTGAGGAAAATGCTCATGTCCCATACATACCCACTCTCCCCTACTTGTTTTAATATTGACGCATTAAATTTTATAAACATCCTCTAATGGCATCTAAAAAATTGGATTTGTATTCTCGTCCTTGATCCATAGCTTAAAGAACTTTCTGTAAAAATGGTGACGATAGTTCACTTTTAAATATTGAATAACGACTTAGTCCATTGGTTGCAATATTGATATTGTATTCGGGAACAATTTCAACTTTATTGCCTTTAAATAAATCTGAAGCATTGACAGCCTGACAGTTATCAAGAAAAATAAAACTTTCCGTCCTGGACATTTTTGATCTTCTTTGATTATCAATTTTTGGAAAAGTTCACCGATCACCCAAAAGTTTTTTTTATTAAAATAATCAACCGGCAAGAGCTAGATTCCCTTAAAACAACGAGGCTTTGGACTTTGTGCATCTTGTTATCCCATACCTAACCTAAAATATTTTTGTAGCAATTTTTGAGTCCGGAAATAAGCATGGCATTAGTTACTTGTGCAGTCGACAGATTTGTAGCTATGCGAGTGCCTGACGTTTCGTTCTTTTCCTTATCGTTTTTGGAAAAAAAAGTTCGATATTGTCCTTAATTTTGGGGTTGAAATTCAATTAAGGTGCCGTTTTGATTGGAGGTGTCGTTTAACATCATTTTCTCCTCCATAGGACACAGTGAATTTGCAAATGCAGGCTTTGCATTCTGTGAATTCCTTTTTGCACTTGAACAGCTAGCTACAATTAGTTCTGAACTTGAAGTATCAGAAGTGTTTTTTTCGTCAGGAATGAGTAGGTACCTACATCACATTCCGAATTCGTGGAACTCATCTAAAAAAAACAAAAAACGAGACCAGTAAATTCCTTTTCCTGAACCCATTTTAAGATTGCTTTAAGCTAAGTACACACGATTGTCAGATCTTACAATATTGTCAGATCTTACAATATTGTCAGATCTGTCAACGCTCTGACAATGATAGTCAATGAGCTTACAATAGCAAGGTGCCAGTGGCTTTTCTGACAACGTTGTTTTGTGTGTTCACGCGGTCGGCAGATATTTGAATATGAAAAATTGATCGATCTATTGCCAAACATTGACAGAAAAAAGGTCTTGCGGGTTGTTTTTTTGGAGTACGGATAATGGATCAAAATATTGCACTTGTGACTATTTTAACTGCCGATGTGTTGGAAGACAGCGAGTATGATGAATTGCGATGATTGCATGACCTTGCTTGATTCCAGGAACAAATCAAATTTTGTTGGCAGCTTGATCAAACTTCTTTTTCCTGTACTTCTCTAGGTTGCTGTGGGCGCAGTAGCGCAGTTGTTAGTGTGTTTGACTACTGTGCGAGGGATCCCAGGTTCGATCCCCGGAAAAACACAAATTACATCTTAAGGTTTTTTCTACTGGGCAACCTCCCGCGAACGTCTGACAAACATCCGAGAATATGACTGTTCTGAAAAAGCTTCTCAATTCAGCCGTTCGGACTCGGCATAAAATTGTATGTCCCTTCCATTCGTCCCAAAAATAGAAACTCACACAAAACGAATGGTTGCGAGAAGCTAGGCCTAGGGTGTCTACCGCCTGTTGCGCCACCTATTTATTTATTTACTTTTTTTTCTCGAGGTTGCTGCGGTGCGCGGATTGGTCCATTTGCCCTTATATTCATTAAGAGTAAATTGAATCGCATCGGTGACCTCTTGCCACAGGGCTTCCTTGGGCAGTTTAAGACTGCGTCGCGTATCGATTTCCTGGATCAATTTAAGTTATCGTGCGGCCATTCACTCTGGACTTTCTTTCTATATGATTTTTTTTAAAGTTTTTTTTAATGTTGGCGACTTTTTCAATGCACCAGTTGTTTGTATCGATTAAATTATTTTCCATCGTGTATAAAGGTAAGCTTTGTTAGCCATTGTCAGCTGCCATAAACAACGACATCTGACAATTTCCAATGAGCATTACTAAGTCCTAATTGTCTGACAATAATAAAAATTGTGTGTTCAGACTCATCCCCGCGATCGTCAGCAACCTGATAATTTCATTGTCAGATGGATGTCTTACAAAGGATATGACATGATATTTGTGACAATATTGTAGGACAAAATTGTAATATCAGACGGTTGTAGAACATTTGGGACATATTTTCCAATGACAGATCTGACAATATTTAAATATGTATCTGACAATCGTGTGTACTTAGCTTTATCCACATCACCGTATTTTGTTTTTCTTAGTCTCTTTTGGCTTCTGTATGAACTTGCTTCGGCAAACTTTAATATGTTTAGATACCTCGTTCTTTAAAATTGTCAACAATGTACTAAATGAAACTCTAAATTTTTCTGCAACATCCTCTTTCTTTTCTCCCCTTTTAACTTTTTCAATAATCGATAATTTCTCTAAAAGTGAAATAGCCTTGCGCTTTGACATTTTTGTAAACTCAAACGATTGACCTGTTAATATGTGTAAAATTTCTACTTAACACAACACATGTACACTTGTTCGCATTCATCTATCCATACATACATACATACATGCATACAAACATTCACTTAACCCTTCAATGCATGATTTTTTATTTTTTATTAGATATTATTATTACCTACTATTTTTTTTAATGTTTTATTATGTAATTATCTAAACTCGAAAAAAAATATAAAAAAATATTCGGTTAACCGCTTTTCTGGAAAACCGAGTTTTGCAGTATGATGAATATTTGCAACGCCACGCATTAACGGTATATGATTTATGATATTATAAATATGGGAGGTGCCACACCCAGGCACGTAGACCCCGAAAGTCTTTAACAAAAGACAAAAACTAAAATTTTCTAACTGATAGCTCAACTTTTTTTTTTTAATACTTTTTCCGGGAAAGGCGGACCTATAACACATCAACAGCGCCCCGAGATGCTTGCAGATGTCTGTTAGTTCCAAATTTTGCTTGTTCTGTAACAAAAGGAGTTTTGGAAAGTTTATGCCCCCGCGGTTGTCAAGTGTACTTTATGCTCATGAGCATTAGCAGCCTGTCTTGTGGGGCGCCCAAAAGTTGCATTTCGAGGGAGAATGTCTTTGAGTTCCTCGGAACATCTACCATGGAAGTACCTCTACCTATAGAACAAGCAGAGGTCAGCGACTTGTCTTCTGTGCACCAAAGGTTGTAGATTCGATGTGAGTGAAGGGTCCCCAATAAGTCGAACTGCTCGTCTCTGTATGCTGTCAAGTAGGTTAAGTGAATGTCTTGGGGCCGAGCTCCATATATGGGAGCAATATTCCGGGCCTGGTCTAACCCGTGCTTTGTACATTAGGAGAAGTTGCTTGGGGCTAAAGTATCTCTTTGTTCTAAATAGGTAGCTCAACTTAGCAGACGCCGATCGTGCAATATAGGATTGTGATCCTGCCATGTGATTCCTGAACTGACTGTGACTCCTAAAATGTGCATTGAGTGCTTGGGATGGATTGAATTGTCATCCATTTGGATCTGAGGAACTGTTGAAGGATTTTTCCTAGAAAATGTTGTGAGCTGTGTCTTGTTTGCAACTGAAACTTAAATGACCGTAATGGGGCTTAATATAAATTCAAATCTCTAAAAATAAGGAGACTATCCCGGTAGGTACACAGTATTCAAACGCTAGGAATGTACACTGTGCAAGCCATAGCTCTAACCTGGCTAACCTGGTCAACTCCTGCAATTCGCATTTACCTTAGTGTAGTTAGTGAAATAGCTAATTTCTTCCGCAACCTTTCAAATGCATATTATGTAACTTTCAAAACACGCACCAGAGAGGCGAAAAACTTGACTTCTGCGCCTTTGTGAAACAAAATTCATTGAAAGGAATGACAGTATTAATTCCTTTGTAGAGCTCTTCACATGCATCTCAATAAGTATTGAAAAAATAACTAGCAGAACGTGGGTGATGTCTTCGAAAGTATCAAAACTTTTGGCAGTGGTCCAAAAATGCGATTGCCTAGTAAGCCTCATTGTATACGAAAAACTTTTCAGTTTAGCGCTTCCCTAATCAGTTTCCTTACAGAACAAATCCTTAGATTTCGTTTCTGCAATCGTCCGCACAAAAGAAGTTCTGAATTCTCTTAAGGACATCAGAGAAAATGCCGAAGATTTTTTCAGAGAGGCTTTTCAATCCGCATCCTGACTTGCCGAGGACTTATTTGAAGAACTTCATTGAAACAAACAACGCGTTCCAATCCAGAAACCTCTCCTTCTGAAGCCTATTTTAGAGTGCCGATACTGATTTCTTGCATAGAATCGGTAATACAAAATCTTAAGGACAGATTCATGGTCAACGAAGACGTCCTACCATCGATCGTTTCAAGCTCTTCTCCCAGGTTTTGCTGCAGTTTAGCCTGAGTGAAAAGTTGGAAAAGTTAACACTTTACTTTGATAATGCAATTTCGTTATCAGCTGCGAAAGCTGAGTACATTCTTTGGTGCGAAAAAAAATCGTCGAGTGATCCCTCTACCGAAGTTTTGAAATTGCTTGATATATGTGACAGGACTTATTTTAGACTTATAAATTTCTTGCTTACGGTTTTAGAAACGCTTCCAGTGACCACAGCTAGTTTTGAAAGAACACTTTCAGCTATGACGCTAGGCCTACGGTGTCTACCGCCTGTAGCGCCACCTATTTATTTTTCATTAGCTATGAAAAAGATTAAAACAATGTCCCGAAGCGTTATGGATACGCTGACCATCCGTCCTTTATTTAAAAGGACAGTCCTTTCTTTTTTGCCTCTGTCCATTTTTTTTCTTTTTAATAAAGGACGGATTTTGTCCTTTATTTTTGAAACTGTCCTTTAAAACACTGACAAAAAATTGCATAGTATTAATTTATGGGAAATTGAACTCTACGAAGTATCGGAACATAAACTAAAATTTGACGAAACTGATGTGAACAATACATTGGAAAATAGAATTCTATAATATAGTTTTCCTCATTTTGGAAATTTTGTCTGGGCCCGAGTTATTAGGGACGGGAAAAGGAGGATTCAGTTTGCATGAGGAACATCTACTATCAAGCGCGTAGCAAAACACACAAACTTTTGCAACGGGGACTGGGACGAAGCCACGGATAAACCTTGTAAATAAAAAAGCGACATCTATTGCGTTTTTATCATTTTTTATCAAATATTCGTACCTATTTGACAATTTGACACCAAACTCGTTTAGTAAAGTACCTAACCATTAAAAAATATTTTTAATAACATTTTCGGAAAAAACGTCTGAAAACAAATAGTTATCGTCTGAAATATATAAAAATCGTATCCGCGGTGCGATCGTAAATATAGATACCTATTGAAAACATTATCATAAGTTTGAGTAAAAGGGAATATTCATAGATACACAAAGCATTTTGAAAGACAACAAATATTGCTTCGTAGAAATTTCTGGCAATACTGTTGCCGCCTAAGAAAATCTGATATATACGGCTGTAAGTGAATGTCAATCGAGTACATTTTTGTTTGTATAAAACTATTATTAATGTAAATGTCTTATTATTTATCTTATTATTGTTTTTTTTTCGTTTGTAAGCACAAAAATTATTGTCCTTTATTTTCCTTCGACAAATATGGTCACCGTAGTTATGGAGAATGCAAGGTTAAGTTCACTTGCTATGATATCTGTTCATTCGGATATTATTGTGAATCCAGATAAGGTGTTTGATCTCATATCAAAAAAAAAAAAATCAAGACGTTTTCTGCTTTGAAAAAATGTGACTAATAGAAATCAAGGACCCTCCATAGCTCTCGATCTCGATCTCGAAGGATCCACTTAGGTAACCTACACCCGCGACCCACTTAATGGATAAGCGGGCCATTGAAAATGTATGTATGTATGTATGCATGATTGTATGTATGTATGTATAGAAATCAATGAATTGGAATATACATAGTTTTTTGTTTCGTAAAAATTGGAAGCAAGCCCCCCCCGAACAAAAATCCTGGCTACTGCCCTGGCCACACCCCTTGGACCAAACTTCGTAGAAACACTTGCAGGCTAATACGGAAAATTATTACTATCGGAAAATTTTAACTCAGTCGGTTGTGAGGTTTTCGAGATATGCGTTTTTGAATTTTTTCTTTTGTATAGGAGATGCCGCGCCCCTTTGTCAAATTTTGACCAAACTTTACAAAAACACTCGCAGACCAATACGGAAGATTGGCTGCAAATTTGAACTCAGTGACTTTGGAGGTTTTTGAGAATAAGATGATTAATGTTTTTTTTTTGTATGGGAGGTGCTGAATCAACGAATTTTCAATGAACCAAAATCATACTCTGTATGTTGTATGTATGTATGCTGTATGTAAATACCCCAAAAATATCTGTTTCTTACAATATTTGCAACATTTGTTTGCACAGATATAAAAATGAACATGTAAGAAATTATACAAAAAATACTTACATGCAATAAAATACATAGTAATTTATATTTATACTAAATTCAGCACACATGTTTTACCCACTATAAGAGAACGTGGTATTTTAACTTCAAGTTACATTTTATTACACATAGGTATAGGTACGCTTATAAATACATTTTCAAGGACAAGATATCATCATGGAATTAATTTTAAATAAAAAAGTGCCCAAATCAAAGACATATCTGCACTCACCCTATTAAGAGTATGATGCAGATATGCTGCAGTATGCATTGAAGGGTTAAAAAATTATTGTCAAAACGGGGAATTCCATTAAGAACAAAAAAATCATAGGTACCTACCTAGTAAGTTTTGTTTTCAAATTTGACACTTCGTTATAAAGAAATATTTTTGCTTTTGGACCAAAAAAATTATGTACGTAGTTCCTTAAAAAGAAAATTTCGCAATAGAGAATTTCGTTATAAGGGAGTTCGTTATAAAGAAGTTTGACGTTTATTGTTAGGGTGTTCTTTATTTTCTATTTTTTGCTATCATTTGAAAAACACAAAGTCTACACGACTGTTGCGCCAACTATTTATTTATTTATTTTTGTTTATTTAATGTCAAAAGAATGAATGCATTCAGACACCAAGCATAAAATTAAGTTAGATGTTGCATGGGCATATTTTTCATGACTCATGAGCATGGTTGATTTTGGTAAATTTTAGAATTTCCCAATTTTTTAATTTTTACCCATGTGTCATGTCCCGTTTTAGAAAAGTAACAGCTTTTTAGTTATTTCAAGTGTCAAATGCAGTTGAGCAATGCACATTCCCTGTCACGTTGTACGTTCGATTTACTGATGACTATTGAGGTACATAATAAATAGTCCGTTACAAATCACTTGATAACAAATTTCAACATACATACATACCTTCATACAACTGACCATAGTAGGTACTCCCTGCGAAAACAAATTAACCCTTTTTGAATGTGTAGTACATATACGTATGCTAGTCTTGTTTTGTTTTTGTTTGTCCTGTCGCACGATCGCAAAAGTATAAACATCCATTTGTAGCAAGGTATATGTGTAGGTATGTATATATTTTCACTTCAAAAAATACATTTTGGCTAAAAACTGTTCCTAAGGACGTGGCTATAAACGACATAGCCTAGCAGTCTCACAGTCTTCAGGAACATTTTAAAAGAAGTTTCATAAAAATCTGTCCAGTAGTTTTCGAGTTTTTAGCTGACAACGAAAATTCCTACAGTTTTATTATATGTATATGTATAGATTTAATATTAACGGTTCCATTTACGAAATGTTCGCTGGATGCACCGACAGGAAAATAAATAAAAATGTAAAGTAAAATTTTTTAAATTAATGAGCTCCAGAAACTTATATGTAGATATAAATATAATGTATATTGCATATCCTCATAAAACAATACATAAGTACATTATCAATGGCAGTAACGGATTGTGTACCAGAACAATAACACACGGAACGTTCCAAATCGTACCTACAAATTTATTTATTCGCCATAATAAAAATATGCTTTGCCAACAGAATTCAATACCTAATTCAGGAGTTCCCTAACTGTGCGTTGCGTCACGACGCCCTGGCGCCCTGACACAACCGGTTCGGTAAACAATCAGTCAACACCTGCAAGTCAAAGAAACGCCAGATCGGCCGAGAACATTTCTGCGGTCCGTAAATGTGTACAGGAGAACCCTAGGTAGTCAATAATTCCTCGTCGTGTACAAGAAGTCGGACTTTCGCAGATTTCAACTTATTGAATATTGCAATGGGACTTGGGACCCGTACAAGATCATACTGATACAGGAGCTCAAAGTTAATGACCACAGAGAACGCCGTTTCTTCGCTCACTGAACTTCGGAGCTTTTGGAAGAGGACCCAATTTTGGCCGAAAAATCATCTTTAGCGACGAGGAGCGTTTTTGGATGAATGGATATCTGTGCTTTTAGAAGGGCGTCGCAAAAATTGTTCAACCTGTATAGGGAGTCGCAGTTTGAAAAAGATTGGGAACTCCTGACATCATTGTTGATATCAATGTTAAGTATCTCCCTTTCATATCATCAATAACACCCATGTAAATGATTCTTGTTCATAAGACACATAAGAGGGTCATTAACACCTAAAGCCTTCATTTTAATAAGTCCAATCTGAACTTATCAAAAGTGTAATTCACCAGGCTCGATGGTCTCCTTCACATATAAACACTAAAACCAAATTATTAGCGACATAATTTATAGTTCTAGGTCGTATTACATGTCCAAAAGAGTGACCAGAAACGTCCGAAAGTCAATAAAACTTATTTTAGGATGATCTCGGGAAAAGTGCTTGACCAAAAGTAATTTATGACCTAATGTGATATATGGCACTCTCGTTCTCACTTTGTTCTGCTATATGAATCCTGAATCATCAGTGGACACATGTTTTTCATCTTCTGTAAGCATATATGTATAGGTATGGAAGTATCAATGTAACTTCAGATACAAAATAATATTTCGATAAAAGTTTACGACAGCTATCCTCAAGAGATGAAGGGAAAAAAATTGTCAAATCGACAGAAAGCAGGACAGCCTCTGCCCCCTTCCCTGTGGTCCATTCCAAATGTCATACACATACACACAATCTGACTGAGTGAGGTACCTTACCTACTCTCTTTGCGCTGCTTTCTTCAATGTATAGATATAGATCCATGGTCGAGAGTGGAAAGAGGTTAGTTCTGCTTCTGCACTTATGAAGTGACTGTTGGAGCTTATCTTTGCAATAAGGACCGATGCTTTCTCTTTTGTTCATTCCCGAAGGGGTTTCATGAAAAAAAGAGAATATATTTCAATATTGCTGGTGGCCAAATTTCGTCCTTTGAAATACTATTTTCTATTTTGTTCTCTGCCACCATTCACTCAACCATCCACCCGTGCGATTTATTCCATCGCTCATGGGAAGATAGACGGGTTTGTGCTTCATTCGAAAGGCGTGCATGCAAGAAACGCCTAAAGTGAACACCCATAGATGGGGTGTGAACCTGTATGTGCATATGAGCATGTGAGCTCCGAAGTGTGCTAAAATGCGACTCTGAAAGATTTCTGCTTCTGAATTCTGTTTTTGACGATGTGAGCCCATTGATGTCGGTTGGATGTGAATATGGAACACATATCAACTGGCATCTGGTAAATCTTGTGCTTCTTTCATTGCCTCTCATGCACATTCGTTCACGCTCTGGTGAGGTGAATTCCAAAAGCAAATTCGCATTTGAGACGACGATAAGCTTATACATGCGGTTACCAGTTGTGGTCCTAATTACATTTGTTGGAGATTTAGGGCAAGTCCACCGCAGGATATAGAACTCTTGACTAGTAATCGAATACTGAATGTTGAAAATTCTTTCGAGCAAATAGAATCCGGAAAAAATGCTGCTTGAGGTTCGCTTTCATTTTCTTCTTTTCTGTTTCTTCTTCGTTGAATTTTTTTTTGTTGTTTTCTTCTTTCTCATACTAATGAAATTGTATTTGCTAGGCGACGTTTTGAGGATAGGTCAAAACCCTGGACATACCACTGCACGGTGAATTGGGGTGGGAGATCAAATGTCTGCCCATTCATTTCTATTTGCCAAAGGACATGAGCATTTGAATTTCAAATTGGGTTATGCCGTATGCGTCATTGATATGGTCAAAGTCTGGTAGTTTGGAAAATGGCTAAGAAGGTTTAACGGAGAAAAGGGACGTTTTCATTAATTTTATTGTTCCCATCAAAATTATATCGTATTTATCCATGTTGTTCTACCACTTATAGCTTTATATGTCATTTAATAAAATGTGGTCATCATCCTGAATTTATATCTTTACATTTGATTGGTGTTTTAGATGGATCAAGTGGTTTCCACATTATGCGAATTTATTTTTTCGAATTACGACGAGTGAATGGATATCATTCAGTATTAGGTAAAAGTAATCCGAAACCAAAGAAGCAATATGAGTGGACAAGCGGAAGCGAATTAGCTGGTTGACCTCCACTCCAAAATGTTTTCTTAAAACATCGTGGGACCTCATTATTTGTTCATGTCGAATTTTTCACAGAAAAAATATTAAAGTTTAATTGAAGAAAACAAAATTTGTGAATGCTTTTATGTGTTTTTTTGTGGTTTAACGTTTTGTTTTTTGTTCGATATAAAAATGGTTATAGGTTAAAAATCTTATAGCTAAGATTTTGTTGGCAGTTTCACTGATTGGGGATGTTTTTCAATGAAATATTAAGTATTTTCGAAATCGGCTCTGTTACTGTTCATTTATTATATCCTTCCTAAATTTCGATTTCAATTAGATTAAATTCTTGTACTCTTAAATTTTGCACCTAAGTACATAATGGATTATCTTAGGTTAGGCGCAGATTTGTGACGAGAACCGTCACTAATAGGCCTGCCACCCGTCCTCCTTTGAGGAGGACAGTCGTCCTTTGTAAGGCGATGTCCTTCGTCCTCCACAAAAAGAAAAATGTCCTCCTTGAGCATAATTGCTATAAACAAAAATAAAATTCCCTTCACTTCTCAAAAAGTACGATTTTGTTTAACAAATATGCCAAAACATACATTAGAGTCAAGTTTTAATATAAATGCCAGCACCTGCAGAAGAACAAGAGAGTTTAATGTTTTTCACCTCTTCAGGGGCTTCAGACACTATTGACTTCTGCATTGAACGATTTGAACGTTAAAGCCGCTGCGGAACGAAAAATCGCATACAAAAATGACACTACAAAATCATAACCAAAAATTACGCTCTACTTTTCGTTTTGCAGTACGCTGCTGCTGCAAAATCATGACAAAAAGTGGGTAATTGTAGTAGATTGGGTTAGATTTTACTTCACTGTCCATTTAAAAAAAAATATATTTTTTTAATCCGATTGAATTTAATGCGCTTGAGCTCGAAATTGCAAAAAAAAATTTGCATTCTCTTGCTGTCAAATTTTTTCAGCATGTCTCCATGCATACCTACGTAACTTACTATTTATTCAATTTTTGTAAGTAAGTCAGTAAAAAAATGTTCATTCATTCATTCATTCATTCATTTTCAATGGTCCGCTTGTCCATTAAGTGGGTCGCGGGTGTAGGTTGCTCAAGTGGACCCTCCATAGCTCTCGATCCTCCGCCATCGACTCTAAATCATCAAGGGCAATCCCCATACGGGTATAGGAGAGATTATGGACTTGATCTAACCATCTCATCCTTGGTCTACCTAGAGGACGCCTACCCGATGGTTACGGATTCCATAGCACGTCGTGGAATCCTGGTCGGGGACATGCGTTTAACATGACCAAACCACCGAAGCATGGATCGCTCCGTCCGGAGAAGTAGCTGCTCGACATTGAGTTCCTCACGTATTCTGGTATTTCTGATGCGATCTCTACGGGTCACACCAGCAATACTACGGAGAAATCTCATTTCGGCAGCTTGTATCCGCGATCTTATTCTTTCGGTCATTACCCAAACCTCATGACCATAGGTGAGAGTTGGAACAAACACCGAGTTAAAGACTGACAACTTAGCTTTGACACCAAGTTCAGTCCTCCTAATAACAGAATGACCAAGCTGTCTCAAAATCGATCCAGCCTGACCAATCCTACAGGAAAACTCGGCATTGCTCCTTCCATCACTCGTGAATAAGACCCCGAGATACTTAAACTTCTCCACCTGTTTCAATGGGACTCCACTAACATGCAGAGTGCATTGAACAGGCGTTCTGGAGACGACCATCACTTCAGATTTGTTCACGTTTACCTTCATCTCAGCTTCAACACAAACGGTTACAAACCGATCGAGTGCGCGCTGAAGTTCAGTCTGAGAGGATCCAAGGATGACCAAGTCATCAGCGAAGAGCAAATGACTTATCCTCAGATCTCCCAATTCGAAACGTTCTTCGCCAAGACTGCGCTGTAACATCCAGTTTAAATACAATATATTAGCCCGTGCCCTTGAAAGTATGTGCTTAATGAAATGTTAGTCCAAAATTAAAAATTCAGTTGTGCAAATGTACAGTGGCCGGCATAAGTATTTTGACAAAACTAAAGTTAATTCTGCTCATAATTTGAACTTACTTCATGTAAATTTTGGCATCAATGGAAAGCTCATTTAAATTCCGTTAGAATGATACAATTTTTTTTTTTTTAACCGATTAAATACCCATTGAAAATTTGGAACTTTTGTAAAAGTCTACTTTTTTGACTTTTTTTCTCGGTTCCAAAAAAAAAATATTTTGATGCAAAAAGTTTCTTCAAACAATTCTAATAGTGACTGCAAAAAAATTTTTTCAAAAATCTCTTCGCTAATATTTTTTATGATTTTTTGAATGGGATGATCTCAGAAAAATTTTGTATGAAAAGGAGGAAAAAGTGACTAAAATAGGTAGTAATTTTTAACAATTTTTAAAAAATCATAAAAAATATTAGCGAAGAGATTTTTGATAAAATTTTTTTGCAGTCACTATTAGAATTGTTTGGAGAAACTTTTTGCATCAAAAGATTTTTTTTTTGATACCGAGGAAAAAAAGTCAAAAAAGTAGACCTTGAAAAAATTCTAAATTCTAAAATTTTTAAATGGGTACTTAATGGGTTAAGGAAAGTTTTGTATCATTCAAACGGAATTTAAATGACCTTTCCATTGATGCCAAAATTTACATGAAGTAAGTTTTAAATTATGAGCAGAATTAACTTTAGTTTTGTCAAAATACTTATGCCGGCCACTGTAGCTTTTTTATTTACCTCATATCTTCGGACTTTATGATCCAAATCCAATTAACTCTGGACATTTAGTCAATATGAAGAACTAATAATTTGAGAAAAATTGGACACTCCGTTCTTGAAATTAGGTACCATTTCATATGGTATTTTTGAAACCGGGGGGCGTGCCACGCCCAAACTGTAAGAGAGCACCAATTTTTTTTTCCATCCTTTAGGGCACTAAATTCAATCGGACTGTGCCAAAAAACGTTATTTTTTAAAAATATTTTATAATAATTGGACAATATACGCATTATGGGTTTTAAAAAAAAGTTTTATTTCTTAAGTCCTCCACGAGATTTTCTAAAAGGTGGCAAGCCTAGTCACTAAGCACCTTATGCAATTTGATGCCATTTATGCCTTTTTATACCCTCCACAGGAAGGTATATTCACTTTGTCATTACATTTGTAACGCAGAGAAGGATTCACCGGCGTGAATATATATATATTCTGAATCAGGATCACATTCTGAATTGATTTAGCCATGTCCGTCTGTCTGTCTGTCTGTCTGTCTGTTGAAAACACGATAGCGTCCAAACGAATCGACATAGGCGAATGAAATTTTGTGAGAAGACTTCTTTTTACCGTCGTCAGGATGGTATTGAAAATGGGATATGTCGGTCAAGAAGTTCTGGTACCTCCCATACAAAACCACTATTAGACACATGCGTGTACCTATACAGTACATACAGTGGAGGGTATCAAAGCTAGGCTAGGCCGATGATAACGCTTTTACTTGTTTTCATTTCTTAATTTAATTTTCACAGTTCGAGAAACTT
This sequence comes from Cheilosia soror, assembly GCA_949372485.1. Classification (NCBI taxonomy): domain Eukaryota; kingdom Metazoa; phylum Arthropoda; class Insecta; order Diptera; family Syrphidae; genus Cheilosia; species Cheilosia soror. The sequence goes on from OX443561.1 coordinate 51,601,652, forward strand.
TTATTTTTTACATCAGTAGGTTCCTAAAATTCATAATAAAAAAAGTCAATGAAAAAGCTGTCTTTGTTTTGCTTTCGCACAAAAAGCAAAAAAATATGTTTCATTTTTGGATTTGCATGAAGCAAAAAAATTAAAGATAAAAAAACAAACCGAAAACGTCAAAACAAACGCGCTAACGAAAATTCCTTTCGTACTTAAAATTACTTGAAACAAACCGAATACGATTGAATGTTCTCATTTTACAGAATCCCACCTCTGATTTTATCCGTTCTTATCGAACTACCATTGAAAATTCGTTCATAATTCAGCAATGTCCTTTTTTGCTTTGTGATTCTGATTATTATTAGGTAGGTACCTACGAATATTTTTTTAAAATGTTTATTTCTGTGTAATTAGATTCTAATTCCTTTCCTATCTAGAATTATACCAAGGTATTTTGCTTGTCCTGAAAGTGGTTTCTCCATATCATCTAGCTTTGACAGCTTCGGTTGGGGTAATTATTGTACTTTATATATACATTTTGTACTCAGGTCTATCTCAAGAATTGATTGATGTAGAAGGCTGAAATTTGCACACAACTTAAGGTATAACCTCTACTTAAACCACAAATACCAATGATAGCGATACATTGATTAGTTTTGGAGTAATAAGTAATTTAGCGAAAAAAATATTTTCAATATGATATTTACAAAAATTGTTCAGTATGTCATTCATAAGCGTGTTATGGTTATCTTAAACGTTTCCTTTCCAATTGGAATTGGAACTCCAAGAAATACTCATTTTTATACACACTCGGCCTTGGCTCAATCGGTGTGGTGTGTGTCGGTGTCGGTCGGGGGCGGGGCGTCGGCACGGCATGGCATCGGCACTTTTGCTGTTCTCTTAAACTTAATCCTTTCTAATTGGAATTGGAACTTCAATAGGTACTAGTTCTCTTGTACACATACACACTTTTGTTTCTTCTCTCGCGCTCGGCCATCTCAAAAAATACATTATACAAGTTAACATCAACACGAGCAACGGAAATGCTGACAAAGCGTCTGCCTCGATACAGCGAATTTCCACAGAAATTCATGTTGCAATTCAATTCAATACCTTAGGAATGCAAAGTACCGAGGTAAAATCGAATATAAAATTATTGATTGTAGTTAGTTAAGAAGAAAACTCAATAAAGGTCAGAGCAAACTGCTCTAGAAAAGATTTTTTTTATTAATTATTTCGGTGTAGTGATTAACTGGCGCCCATTGTGTGGCTTTCGAACTTACACGTTCAACATTAATTCGCAACTTCAGGAAAAGAGTTCCATCAGTAGTCCAATAACCAAGGATAAAAAGGAACAGAAAAGAGGTCCCCCAGTAGCCCGATAACCAAGGACAAAAAGGAGCAACTATAAAGCTGCAGCCGCCTGAATAGGAATAGAAGAACCACCAAAACAAAAAATATCGTTAATCAACACATGGAGCAACACTTCATACTATTATTGTAAGTCTAGCTCTAAGAAGTGAATCAATTTTTGAAATAATAAGAGAAATAATAAGAGTAAACAAGTGAAGTTAAATCCTAAAAGCACAACTTAAAAACCGTGTAAAGAAACCTATTGATTAATTAATTGATTTTATTTAACAAAACATTATTCAAACAAGTTTATTACATTAGAACTAAGATAACATCTGAAAAAATCGTTCCTCTTTCTTTGCCGTTATCTATTTCCATCCGTGCTCTTGCTTTTATTTCAAATTAGATACTTTGAAACGTTTCAGCCAATATGGCAAATCAAAATAACCTTATTAGGCCAGCACGCCTGGAACACGTCGCAGATCCACCTATCCCTGGCCCTGCTCCCCAACCTGCCCCCCAACTTGCTCAAGGTATTAATCCTAACGATTTAGTTCAACTAATCACCAGATTAGTAGCAGAAACGCTACAAATACAAGGAAGACAAATATTTAATTCGATAATGAATCCCGCGGCCGACATCAATAACGAAGTCGACCAACCCATCAACTTAGTTGATAATAATTTAGCCGACCTTGACAAAATACCAGACGTAGTTAAAAGTCTACGAGAATTCTCTGGGCAAGCTCATGAATTCAATTCATGGAAGAAGAGTGTTGAGAGAATAATCCAAATTTATGATCACGTTAGGGGTACTCCCAAGTACTATGGCATTTTGTCTGTAATTCGCAACAAAATCGTAGGACATGCCGACGTCGTGCTAGAGTCGTACAACACGCCTCTTAACTGGGAGAAAATCTCGAAATGCCTTACTCTTCACTATGCGGATAAAAGGGACTTAGGAACCCTTGAATATCAAATGACAACGCTAGTGCAAGGCAATAGCACGATTTCTGAATTCTATCAGATCGTCTATCACCACTTGTCATTAATCCTAAACAAACTGGGATCAATGGAAATGAGTCAAGATGCTATGAACAACATGACTCAATGCTACCGTGACAAGGCCCTCGATACCTTCGTCAGGGGTTTGAAAGGAGATCTGCCTCGCCTGCTTAGCATACGTGAACCAGCAGACCTTCCACAGGCCCTGCATTTGTGTTTGAAACTACAAAACGTAGACTTTCGCGCCCAGTACGCAAACAATTCCCACAGTTCTCCCAGATCGTCTCAACAAGCACCTCCAGTTCCCGCTAAAAGGAACAGTCCTCCAGGACCTGCACCAGCCCCAGCTCCTAGACACAATTTCTATCCCCACTTACTGCACAACCCTCGTGCTCCACAACAACCTCAACTCTATAGAGATGTCCAATACCAACCTAGGTACCAACAACAAAGAATACCACCAAATCAACGACCTCTCCCACCGAAACCAATGTCCATTGACTACTCCCTGAGGACTCAGAAAGTAGACTATCAAAATAGACCAAGGAATCAACAATTCATACAAAAACGACAACATTCGCAACAAATACACCAACCACAAAAGATGCAGCGAATCCATCACACAGCTCAACTCGGTGACGAAGAAAAATCCATGGAAGACTACGAGACAGAAATTGCAGAGGAAGACCAAAATTATGACGAATCACTAGAAGAATACACTGAACAGAGTGGAGGAGAAAACTTTGACCAACACGAAGAACTGGATGACATCTATTTTTTAGACTAACGCCCTCTTCACTTCCTTATTTCGAACACATTTCTAGAAGTGGAGAGACCCTGAAGTTTCTTGTTGACACAGGTTCCAACAAGAATTACGTTCAACCACGTCACATAAAGAATCCCCTACTAAATGCTAAACCCTTCTACGCTCACTCCGTGGGGGGAAATATTAAAATAACCCATCATGCACTTATTCAACTTTTTGGCCCCCAAACTGACAAAATTACATTTTTTATTCTCCCTAGTCTTATTTCATTTGATGGTATCATAGGACATGACACACTAAAACATTTAAATGCTATCATTAACACAAGTAGAAACCATATGTCTATTCACCCTGGTTTCTCTCATCCAAGAATTTCCATTCCGCTCAAACAACATCAATCACAATTTGTCAATAACATAAATATTAGAACCGACCACATGACTAAAGAACAACATTCCGAACTTATTAAAATTATTCATAAATGCCCCAATCTCTTTTCGGAACCAAACGAAAAGTTAACCTATACCACCATGGTCAAAGGAGAAATTCGAACCACAACTCGAGACCCCGTGTACTCGAAATCATATCCTTACCCCATGGCACTTAAAAATGAAGTCGAAAAAGAAATACGGAAACTATTAGAAGACGGTATCATAAGACCATCAAGATCTCCCTACAATTCTCCTGTTTGGGTTGTCCCCAAAAAAATGGATGCTTCAGGAGAAAAGAAGTTTCGAATGGTAATTGATTACCGTAAGCTAAACGCTATAACTATCGCCGACAAGTATCCAATCCCTGAAATATACGAAATCCTTGCAAACCTTAGTAAAAATCAATGGTTTTCCATAGTGGACCTAAAAAGTGGTTTCCATCAGATCCCACTTAAGGATTCTGATATAGAAAAAACTGCCTTTTCGGTAAATAATGGCAAGTTCGAATTTACTCGTCTTCCATTTGGGCTAAAGAACGCCCCCTCCATTTTCCAGAGAACGCTAGATGACATTCTAAGAGACCTCATTGGAAAATGTTGCTATGTTTACATTGATGACATTGTCATCTTTGGGAAAGACGAAACCGAACATTTCTCAAATCTGGAAAAAGTATTTCACACCTTAGAAAAAGCAAATATGAAAATTCAGCTCGATAAATGCGAATTTTTCCAGAAAGAAGTAGAATTTTTAGGGTTTATTATTGGAAGATTCGGAATAAAAACCAATCCAAAAAAGGTACAAGCTATAGTTGATCGACCTATTCCTGAAAACCTAAAAGAACTTCGATCCTTTCTCGGAATGTCAGGGTATTACCGCCGCTTTATACGAGATTACTCAAAGTTGGCAAAACCACTGACATCCCTTTTAAGAGGGGAAGATGGACATGTGTCCGCAAATATGTCAAAGAAAAAACTTATTCAGTTGAATCAAGATGCCATCGAAGCATTCCACAAATTAAAAAACTCTCTCGCCTCCGAAGAAGTTATTCTTCAATATCCAGACTTTGACAAAAGCTTTCAATTAACAACTGACGCTTCCGACTACGCCATTGGAGCAGTCCTCTCACAGGATGATAAGCCAATCACATTTCTCTCCAGAACCTTAAGCAAAACAGAAGAAGGTTATGCCACGAACGAAAAAGAAATGCTGGCGATTATTTGGTCCCTCAATTCTTTGAGAAACTTCCTTTACGGATCCCGGAAAGTCAACATTTTCACAGACCACCAACCACTTACCTATGCTCTAAGTAACAAAAATACAAACTCCAAAATGAAAAGGTGGAAAGCCATATTGGAGGAGTATAATTATGAGCTAAAATATAAACCAGGTAAGGAAAATGTGGTTGCTGACTCTCTCTCGAGACCCCCAAAAACTGAAATACACTCAATGACCCCTACAGAACACAGTGCTGACAGTTCAGCGCAAAACCTAATTCCATCTGTAGAAATCCCTATAAACGTTTTTCGAAATCAACTTTTACTCAAGATAGGAAATGAAAATAGCTATCAAATCCAGAACCCCTTTGACAACTATACAAGACATATTCTGATACGCCAAGACTACTCAACAAACGACATCATTAACATTTTCAAGAGATACCTTAATCCAAATACTATTAACGGACTTCTAACAGACGAAATGACGATGGGACGAGTACAAGAAATTTATCCGTTACATTTTAAAGATTATCGTATTCGATTCACCCAAAAATTTGTTGAAGACATAACCGGCCAAATAGAGCAAGAAGAAAAAATTCTGAAGATACATCGAAGAGCACATCGTAACGCCGAAGAAAACAGGATTCAACTGTTGGAAAACTATTACTTCCCTAAAATGTCCTCAAAAATTAGAACACTAGTTAACCGATGCGTAACATGCAAGGAGAATAAATATGACAGGCATCCTAACAAACCACATTTGAATCACACACCGATCCCTAGCTATCCTGGTAACATCCTCCATATAGACATATTTTCTACGGAAAAATACCTCGTGTTGACCGCCGTCGATAAGTTCACGAAATTCGCACAGGCTAAAATAATATCATCCCGTTCAATCGAAGATATCAAGGAACCTTTACGTGATATCTTGTTCTACTTTTGTGTCCCCGAAGTCGTTGTTATAGACAACGAAAAGGCTCTTAACTCAGCCTCGATAACCTCAATGTTAGAAGATGACCTCCAAATCAAAATTTTCAAAACACCACCATACAAAAGTGAAGTGAACGGCCAAGTCGAACGCTTTCACTCCACCCTATCTGAGATTATGAGATGTCTCAAATCGGAAGGACCTTCACGGTCTTTCAAAGAACTGTTACAGCGAGCCGTTAACGAGTACAATTTTACTATCCATTCAACTACAGGTAAAAAGCCCATAGAACTTTACTATGGGCGAATACCCAGACTAAACCCGGAACAATTTGAAAAGACACGTTTAATTAACATCGAGAAAATTAAAGCAAAACAGGAAAAAGATATTAAATATCATAATAAAAAAAGAAAACCGCAGAAGGACTATCAGATAGGACAGGTCATTTATGTAAAAAACAACAAACGGTTAGGTTCAAAATTAACAAATAGGTATAGACAAGAAATCATTAAGGAAAATAGAAACTCTACAATAGTAACAGAATCCGGAAAAATAGTCCATAAAAGTAATATAAGAAACTAATTCTCTTTCAGATGCACCATCTATTTTGGTCGAGCGGAGATCCAGATCATGGATTTCTCAAACTCCCAAATTGTCTCCCTACATACAGGGCAAACAAAAATTCAAGATGGACATTTCAAGTTAATACATAGCATTAATCTTAAACAATATGAGCAATTCCTTTCCGACATATCACCAGTCCTTAATCTCGAAACAACCCAAAGTCAAATCCTTTTTCCCTTAATATCACATGAAATTCAACAAATCCGTAATCTTTTACATAACTTACAACCCAGAATAGCGAAACGTTCTCTAGACTTTATAGGCAAAGGTTGGAAATGGATTGCTGGCAACCCAGACCACGATGACTTTGTTACAATAAAAGAAAAAATTACAGATGTTCTAAAAAACAACAATAAACAGGTTATTATTAATGAATTGTATAACGAACGAATAAACAATATTACGAGAATCCAGAATGAAATCCAAAACTTACTTAAAAATAATAATAAAATAAATTATGAAATTATATCAAATCTCAAATATAAAATCAAAATTGTAAAAGAAGAACTAGAGAATATTAACTATGCCATTCATTGGGCTAAACTAGGTACAATAAACTCTTTTATATTGTCAAAAAATGAAATAGAATTAGCCACCAAAGTATTTAATGAACAAAAATTACCCTACACAACAATAGAAGAAGCCCTAGACTTTGCAGATATAAAAGTTTTAAGCAATAGTACGTCAATCCTCTACATAATAAACATTCCCTTAACAACGAATGAAATTTACGAAAATTTGTTAATAAAGCCAATTAAAAAGAAAAACATTGTAACAGAAACATTGTACGAGGTAATTTTAAGAAATAATGAAAAATTATATGGAACAACAAACAAATGTAAAACTTTTAACAATCTATCCATTTGTAACTCAAAAAATATTGTCAATATTACAAACGATACTTGCATTCCTAATTTATTAAAAAGTCTACCAGCTACTTGCAACAAAATAAATAATCATCATATTCCGACCATAGATGAAATATCAACGGGCATAATGCTATTGAACCAATTCATCGGCACCCTTGAATTTGATAACACAACACACAACCTAAATGGAACATTCTTGGTAAAATTCCATAACATGACCATCACTTTGAACGGAATCCAATACATCTCCAAAGAAGCCTCAATGATTAAACCACTTCCGGCAATATTGCAAACCAGTCCCAAGGAAAACGAATACCGTGAATTACTCTCACTAGAAATGATGAAGGATCTCCATATTAACAATACCAATAAGATCCACCTTCTACAAACAGAAAACGATAATCAACGAGTAACAACATATTCCCTCATCTCCGTACTAGGACTACTTATTACAATAGCGATCATATGCAAAATCTTGCCAAGAAGAAACAACACAGAAATCATAATTGAACAACCGACAACAAAGACGAATGGACCAGTAACAATCATCGATAGACTTTCCGTTCCTGAGGTCAACTATCTCCAATATCCAAGCAGCCCAAAGTTCAACAACCTACCATACTTCTGACGACCGATGACGATCGTTTTTTAGAGGGGAAGAGTTAACATCAACACGAGCAACGGAAATGCTGACAAAGCGTCTGCCTCGATACAGCGAATTTCCACAGAAATTCATGTTGCAATTCAATTCAATACCTTAGGAATGCAAAGTACCGAGGTAAAATCGAATATAAAATTATTGATTGTAGTTAGTTAAGAAGAAAACTCAATAAAGGTCAGAGCAAACTGCTCTAGAAAAGATTTTTTTTATTAATTATTTCGGTGTAGTGATTAACTTACATACTAATTTTATGTACTCGGATCGGTCGCGGTCCTCATTTTTTTCTCATTCATGGCCTCATGGGTGATCTTTGTATTTGTATTATTGTTATTGCTAGTTGGGTGGAGGCGAGTCGGTGGATTTAACTGGCGAGTGACGATGACGATGACGGCGTTCTTAACTATGCATGTACAGTACCTATATATGAACTAAAAGATTATGTAAATGTAATTCACTAGTACTACATACGTACGGAACCTTCGGTGCACGAGCACGAGTGACTCGCACTTGGCCGGTTTTTCATTTGCTAATTTCACCCAGTGTGTAAGAATTTCATTGTGCTTTTATTAAGTATAAAGGTGCTAGTACGGTAGGCGGCATGTAGCAAGCCACATACGTATGTAGCACTGACGTCATTTTTACGTCAGCGAATGTCCCAATGGGTACATGCCGTGTACAAGCTCTCTTTGTGCACTCTCTGTTGACGTCTGAGCTACATACATATGCGGCTTGCTACATGCCGTGTACTAGCACCGTAAGTCATCCGCAATCCGCATACACCGTGGCCGATTAGTTCTCGCCATTTATTATTTGATCGCTAACAGTGGGTCCTAATATGGTTAAAAGAGAAATATGATTCCTCTTTGACGAATTCCTCTTAGATCATCTTATGGAACTTTGTCCAATGGTTTGTAATAGCATTTTACAATGTCGAAAGTTACATCCACAAAGGATTCTTTAGTCTAATTCTTGTATTCTGCTTAGCTGATTTTTCTTACATAATTATAAAGAATTTGTTTAATAAACTTCTGGATGAATGACTAGAGACACAGAGCAGAGGTGTACATAATGTCTATCGCCATCATTGTGACCTTGTTTCTAGGCTTTGGGTATAAAAATCACTTTGACTTCTCTGCATATCAATAGTATAGGGTGGGCCACCTGTTGTATGTATGTATTTAAAAAGGCTGTACAAAAAAGCTGTTTACTATTTTAATGACAAATGCTTTATTGGAACGATTAAACCGTCTGATGAATTATGGAATATTACATCATTTAAATGACTGATTCGGCTTACCCATCATGTTAATTCAATTTTTCCACACATTTTCAATGGTTGCAACCCCTACTTCTCGAATGCCTTGACATATTATATTGTCCGTGATGCTTGAGGGCATTTATTGTCTATGAAATGTTCGCATAGAATCGATCATTAATGGCACCTCATGTTGTCATTATGTAGTCCCAAGGCAAATGATTTTCCAGGTACCTACACATATATGTCATCATATGTCATTTTGGGTTGAACATTTTTCTGACATATGCTTGTCAACTTTTGACGGTGTGACAAATATGCTGAGTACTTGATGAGCAAACTTTTTTTTTACGTCAAATTTCGAATGCTAACTGGTGCCTTAGAAAACAAAACTCATCGAGTGTGTACAAAAACTGACTTCTGAAAAAAAAATATGTTAAGGCAAGTGCATTCCTAGCAAAAAAATAATATTATTAATATAATTCCATCAAAATAAAAAAAGTGGTGTTATGTTGGTTCGTCCACACAATTGTTAAAAGAACTGGAAGTTGTCGCTTACATATATAACAATCCTTGGTATAATAAGTGCCAGTAAAACGTCCGATAAAACCTGTTATTATACGATTTAGTTACACTCACTTATTTTCAAATGTACCTACGAAAAGCGTGTCAGTAAGAAAACTTTTACCACTATAAGAAATTTACCATGAAACCCATTCCCAATAATCCGCACAAAATAGATACTTTAAAGGTCGTTTAACTTTGAAAAATTATATTCTTTCTCCAAAGGAAAAAGGTAGCTTAGTTGGGAAAACTCTTCCGGATGGCACTACAGATTTCTCATTTGCAAATTTAATTAAAGGATAAAGCAAACATTTTTTTGCTGATCCCATCGAGAAGGATTTACGCCGTATAGTGGAGAAAAAAAAACTCAAGTTTGAATAAGAAAATGTTTTAATTGTGGGAAATGACTTTTTATTATTTTAAGCGCATAAAGAAACGATACTATGTACAAGACTTAGCTCAGAATAGCTTCACGACAACTCTTTCATGTGCCAGTAGCAACCAGAGGAATGCTTTGACAACCGCGATTACGAACAACAAAAAAAAAAAAAAACCGAAGCATCGGGGCAAAAAATTGCACAACAAAAACGTCCTACTCTAATTAACGTTATACTGGGTTTCACCCTTAAATGTGGCTTATTATCGCCTAGAGGGTATCGCAAGCTCCTTTGATAAAACTTCCTCCGAATCCACGACATCAAGTGAGCACAAAGAATGCGAAGAAATACGAGCATAATGATTTATAAATCCGTCCGGGAGAAAAAGATAATTCTTCCTTGGAGATCCTACCCCTGGTCTTTATGAGCCATGGCCAACATTTGAAAAAGAGCAAACGGGAGGAGGATATTGTTTCGTACATGATTAATGGAACGCTAAAACTTGCCATGACTTTGGCAAAGATTTCTCAACGCTCCTTAGCCTGCCAACATACGATTATTCGTTCTGCCATAAATGCATGCACACAAACACAACAACCAAGAGGCGACCTGCACAGAACTTCTAGAGGATGCTGTGTTGTATATACAATACTACATATATGTGTGTTATTTTCTCTTATCTCCTTTTTTTCCTAAAATCAATTTTAAGTCGCTCTTAAGGGCATCCACAGTCTATTTATTTTATTAAACTGCTCGTAGTATAAAATTAATGAAAAGGGGGTCAAATTCCAGTATTCCCTTCAAAATAAATTGTTTTTGTTCTGGTACTGGCATCGCCAGCAGGCAGCAGCACTTAGGGGCAGATGGCAATGATGGTGCCTATGCCTACTGCCGCGCCTCCGCCTCTAATAGACCCGCAAGGAATCTTTTCGGTGGGGGAAGATCCGAGGGAGATTTTCATAATAGAATTTTTCATAAACGTGTGATCCCTCATAAGCCGCTGATACCCGGGTGCTTAGATGTTTTTTGACATTTTAATGGAGACGTCGGCCTCGGTTCTAATTGCAGACAAAACGTATACTCGTTTCTTAGCTTTTTATGTTGTTGTTGATGACTCGAAGAGCCTCACAGAAAATATGTTTCCGTTTCTGTTTCTGTGGAAAATTGAAAGCAATAAGGGATGCAAATTAGACATAATCTCCATCAATACGAGAGGATGTGTGTGGTGTGTGTTTGAATTAAAATTCATTACGTTTTACTTGAAATTCAGGCTCGTTAAGAGAATATGCGTTTAATGTATGCAAATGTTAAATACCCAAAGCCAAGTACCTACGTCGTGCTAGATATGGTATACGAAGAAGGGAAAGGATTTTATTAGTACGACTATAGTTGTTGTTTAATTGATTTTGTTATTGAATAGATTTGAGTTGGACTTGCGATAAAGTTCAGCCGCACCATACTTGGTCAAAATAAATTGATGTGACTGCAATTAGATTTTTCATTAAGTTTATACATAATGTTTATTGTTATGATGACAAAATTCTGTGGTAGGTTCTTTGCTTACAATGCTGTCAAGTCCAAGTATTGCCAGAAGAGTTGTATACTAACTTACTTCCTTAAATGGTGCTACAGTCTGTGGTGGACCTGGGCCTCAACCACCATGCTTCTCCAGTAAGCACTCCAAGTGGTTTCCACTTCTGCGCGCCACCTAAGGGAGGTCTTTCACTACTGCGTTGTACCTCCGGCCTAGAATCGAAGACTCTTCGGGCCAGACCGTTGATGTCCATTCGCTCTACATGTCCTAGCCATCTTAGTCGACTGATACGTACTTTTCTGACCCGGAACCAGCAATTTTACCAAGAATCCTTCTCTAGAAGCGTCCTAGGATATTTTCATCCGCTTTATATAGAGTTCAAGCTTCAACACCATTAAGTAGGATTGAGATGATTAAGATCTTAATACAGAATCTGCTTAGTTGTTCGGGATACCTATTCATTAATTTCAGTCAACTTAAATTTTAATTTTAGAATTCATTAGACAAAAATACTATATTATTAATATAATAATTATTATAATTAGAGAAATATTTTTGACGAATTTAAAACAATCTGCCTACATAAGGACACCGAATATTTTTCTGGCCATCTGCATTTTTCGTTTTTGCGTTTTCGCACAGATCTGCATAGCGGCTGGAACATAGTTTTAGATGATTGCACGGCTGGAGTAAAGTATCTCTCGGTTTTTCACAGCATATTATGCACAAGATCTCCTGGCTACTATTTAATCCACAAAATTCGTTTTCTTCAGTTTGCTCTTCATCCCCTTCATCTTCTTCAATTTCTTCAATTTGTTCTTTTAATTCCTCCAAATCGTTTAGCAGAAAAGTATTCATAAGATTGTTTCTATAATTTGTCATTTCATTGAGGAAATTATCAATGCTGATACTCCAACTTCGCAACTGACCGCTCAATGAACGTCGATCTTTTTTTATGCGCCTGAGTTTTTCATGTAAAAACATTAAATGAACCATCCAGCGAATTTATCAATTCAATGGTTTTTTCGAAATCCTCATTAAAGCGGCCCATACACACTACACTTGTGTCTGCACCGGTGTCGGTGTACGGAAATGTGTGCTGTGTGTGGGCTGGTGCGCACACCGATTTTGGTGTCAAACACGGAGCGAGTAAAATCAAAAGTTTTTGATTTTTTGTGTCGGTGTCTCGATCGGTGTGATGTGTATGGCGGAATGCCTCACCGGTATCACAACACACCGGTGCAGACACAAGCGTAGTGTCTATGGACCGCTTGAGGATAGCGTCCAAAAATTTGCAAAAATTACCATGTTTTGGTATTTTTGAGCTCAAAATAGAGTTGTAGCCTTCGGCAGCACTTGTTGTTCTGACGACTTCCTTATAGACACTAATTGACGAAGGACCCTTCTGTTAAAAAAGATGTTAGCTTTACAATAGGTATTTGAAAAATCATTCAAAGTTTAAAGTTTTATACCTTCAATATCCACTGCTTTTCAAAATAGTTTAAAAACCGCTTGAAAACCACGGCAAAATTTGCAGACATCATAAATTCAGCATGACCTTGATATTTAAGAATCTCGAAAGCCCCGTAAATATGCAGTGGTTTTAAAAGGGGTAATCCCATGAATTTTCTATACAATCTCTTCATGTTACTATTTTTGTTTATTGTTGCCAAAAAATTAGGTATTTTTCTGGCGTTTCTGTGCACTGCCTGGCAAAAGTGAAACCAGCACCCTTTAATTTTAGCGTCTGGAAATACTTTTTGTATTGCATTCCGCAAAGCTCTTTCATAGTCCGTCATAAAAGAGTGCGGTCCAAACTTCATTCCATTGCTGTTTATGTATTTAAACACATGCTCATACCAGGCTTGAGACTTATTTGACAATAATACATAAATAAATAAATGGATAAATCTGCAAGTATAGAAGAGAAAAAAGTGATTTCGGCGCATGTTTTAGAAAGTACGTAAGCGTGAATATTACTATCGGATAATGGTTTCTGGTATTCTATCTTTTAAGTGTGCTGACCCCGGCGGGGGCATTATCCGATAGTAATATTCACATTCACATCACTAGCTATACTTACATGATCTTGATATTGAATATAAATAACCAAAAGTTCCTTATATCCGCAAGAAGGTACAACGGAAAAGGTTTCATCAACGATATAATTTCGTTAGTGGAGAAGAGCCTATCATTTTTGAAATGCTCGGCGAAATAAAAACGGTATACGCGATTTTTTTTTCTATAATTGTTCCTGCGTAAAACTTTTCGCCTGTGGCATATTTGGAAGTCCCAAAACTGCTGAGGACATTTTCAACTTCAATAGCGAACATTTCCTGTATCTCCATTGGACTAGAAGGGTTTTTCGGTATGCTCTCGTTTTTTATTCGTGATAAATTCCTTGCCATTTTGCCATACAAAACGAGACCAGCAGAATCTCTATCTTGAATACACTGCTCATCGAAAGTTTCCCTCGTTGAACTCCTTTTGAGTGATACTTTGCTACACTCAGTTTTTATTTTATTGCTTAATTTCATTTCTTTGTAAAGCTCCTCCTGTGCATCATGGCAGTGAGTTGTGAGTTGCATCTTCTTTAATTTTAACACATTTATTTGCTTCGTGATATAAAATTAAACTCACTTTGCACTCCGAAACGTATAGCAAATATATCGGGTACGATCCGCGTATTTATGTTTTTTTCTATAGATTTGTTTTTCAGTTTCTACGTACAGCAAAACTCTGTTTTTCCGTAGACCCGGAATAAACTCGAAACCTACTTCTTCTACTAAATTATTGTTTTCCATCTTGATCTTCACGAATCAATGATAAACACGCGACTGAAGTAACGTCAGAATAATGCTGCAAATTCCAAGCTAGATAACATAATTATGGCCTGACTTTTTAATAAAATTCTAAATACAACAACATAATTATAACTTGATATTATGCATATTGGCCATTATGTCTTTCTAGGATCTAGGGACTTATTCCATGCGGACATAATGCAGTCTATATATTCTCTTTGGAGGAGGCAATCATACGATTGCATACATTAAATGGTCTTTGAAGAATGCATTCACCAATTTTGTCTTATATCTATTACAACCGCTAATCAATACAAATTTTGCTGCACCGAAAAATGTTTACCTTTTTAACTACACATAAATTTCCACATAAAAGACAACAACACACACTAATTAATTCTATACCCTTTTTATTTCAGTTGTCACAGTTTGTTTACAGCCCTGCTCAAACTGTTCAAAACGGTGATGTTACAAGAAGCAAACTTAAAACGACGTCGTTTTGTTCAATCGTCGGGTCGATACGACGATCGTCTGAAAAGTTACGCGATTAGACCCCAGGCCTTTGTTCGGATCTCGTTGTCGTTACACCATCTTTTTACCTCTTCGTAAAACATCCGAATATTGTTCCTGGAGTAGCACCTTTCTATTTCCTCTATAGCTCGCTTCTCATACTCTTTCTTTTTCCTCTGGAAAAGCCAGTTTCTTCCCTCCTTTTCTGATGCTCGTAAAGCTCACGATCTGCTTTTGTCCTTTTCTGCAACGCCGCTTTGCAAGTCAATTATTTTGCTGCATGTGCTTACCGGCACTTCTCATCAAACCAGGGGTTTCATGGGGGCACGTCGGTTGCGGCTTTTTTGACGGCTTCTTGGCATCGATGTCACTGATGGGATTGTAGCAGTTCAACGTCAAGCCTTTTCACAGATTTTCCTCGTGATTGTGGCGTCTGATACATCCGCATTCGTACCTTGGATACAACAAGGTTTTTGATGGTTTGATGATCTGGGGACCGCTATGTTCATTTGTAGATATTGAGGTGAGGAAACCGTGTGCTAGCTATAGTAACTTTACGTCCCGCAGCAAAGTCGATTAGCCTTAGTTCTTTTCGGCTGTACTTCCCAAATATATGTCCTCCTTTCGCAATTTATCGTTAAAATTACCTAAGCCGGCTCTCAGATTGAGGCAACAAGCAATAAGCAACTGGCAATATGAAACACGCAATATTATCGCTCACACTTATTTTATATAGAATAAAATTAGAGGTCTAACATCAAAGCAACTCAATATCGCTCGAACGAAAAATGTTGCTGATTGCTTATTGGCAGTTGCTATAGCAACTATAGTTGCTTATTGCTTGTTGGGTTGCCTCAATCTGAGAGCACATTGCTCATAGATTATGTTCTGTCAAGGAGCTCCTAGAAACACTCTTTGAGAGGATCTTCTGTAGGAATTTAGCCTTTATGCGGATAGTCATAAGGGGTTCATCAACGTGCAGAAAGCTCTACACTTTTTGCCATCCCACCGCACTTCCTTAATTGCGGTAATATCTGCTTTGTATAGCATCTAAAGGCCTCCGCTAGTTGTTGTTCGGCTGCATGCGTTCAGTCTGTTCAGTGTTCGAACATTGCACGTGCAGATCCGAACGCAATTCTCTTTATTTGGTCTGGCCCAGGTAGTGAATCCGTCCGAGGCTTTTGGTTGCTTCGTAACCATTGCTGTTTTCCGTGGCTGGGTAGTCAACTCCATGCACAACCCCCAACCGGAAGGGCCAGACCCTTTCTGTGACTCTTGCGAAAGAAGCCTGGTATTCCGGAGTCAGTAATCCGCTTCGGGGATTTGAGAGTTGCCGTTGACCCATTAAGGGCTCTTCCGCCACTATCTCTATTTCAACACCCAGCCTAGTACATATAGAAAAATCCTTTATGGCATCGTGTTAAAAAGACGACTTTTTATAATACTTTGCGAAATTATTTGAGCTGATAGAAGTTCACTTGTTTTTTAGGACATAAACTGGTAGATATTTATAACTAATAATTATTAATCTTTGCTTTTGATTTTAAGTTCGCAAAGTGACCGGATATCGACGTTATATTCCATGCATCTAATTGTGTAAAATATTATATTTGTTTTAACAAGAACATCAGAGGGTTTAGTGCACTAAGCGAACTTATCTTTTATAGTGTACAATATATTTCTTAAAGACATTTGTTTCTACTTTCAGAGCAAGGGCAAGTTCTCTCGCGATGAGATTGACGGAAGAATTGAATCATTTAAAACTAGAGTTACACATTTCTGTGGCCAATATTTCCGTACCTATTGTTATATGTAATTGCTTTATTAGGTCATGAAATTGTTTTCAAAAATTGACATTTTCTATATCATTATCTTCTCGAACCAGGGCATTTCTCTCTTCTTTTCTTTGACCAACCGTAAGATTGTTTGGTCCCTGTTTCATATAGAAAAGGTTTGCGCTACATACGAAATGTATACCAATATGTGCACACTATCTGGTGACGTCATAGCTACATACGCATGTGGATCGCACAATGCCGTGTATTAGCACCTTAAGAATCCCCATAGCCCATAATTCGAATTTTATCATCGATAACAGCCAGACCTATCTTTATCAGCTCCATTTCAATATCATCAGCAAGTATTGGTTTGTTTTTTTTTTATTCATTAATTCATTCATTCATTTTTCATTGGTCCGCTTGTCCATTAAGTGGGTCGCGGGTGTAGGTTGCTCAAGTGGACCCTCCATAGCTGTCGATCGATTTATTATCGAAAAAAATAAATAAATAAATAAATAATCTTTAGCATAATGCAAGTACATGAAAGGACTTTTAAAACTCTTACTTCTAATGTTGGCTTGGGATTTTCGTCCTTGTCTTAAAACTTTTTCGAAATCAAAGTGCTGGTGCTCTTCCCGAAGTCGAAGGAAAAGCGACATTTCTCTCTCGTCATGCTGCAAAGACGAAAGAGTTTGTAAGGTGTGCCGTAATAATAATAAACATATCTATACAAACTTTGATATAAATCATCATTGCCATTTAACCACCATGAAATCACCTAAATGGTTAATCAAGAATGTATTTATTGTTTATGGACAACTGTGGCATATTATACAATGTACTTATTATATAGTTCTTTCGAAAGGGCCAATTTGCTACTTCAAGTAAGTCCAGGATGTGTATAGACAACGTTGCGTGTACACCGGCAATATTGCCCCGAAAATATCAAAAGCTTCATTCAATTTGTTATTTATTGACGGCACTTTTTTTTTTATTCGATACATAAAAACATTAAATAATAACAATGAACCAAACAAACAGACACATTTTTGATGTTCTATACAAACATTTGAGATATAACAGCAAAAAAATATGATAAATGATTTCGCGATAATCCCTGAAATCATTTATCATATGTCCTTACAATGTATCAAGCAAGCATTTGGACACCCCAATTGGTAGCGTAAAATGTTTCCGAGTCACAGTTTAAATTACCATTGTGCCCATCAACTTATGACGCCCTTTAAACATTGTCCCCCATAACATTCACTTTCGCAAACATCCATTTCTACAGCAAAACTGAATGCTAACCTTGAAGGGGAAAGGTCCACACGAACTACAGTTCTCCAGGTGAGGCATGTCAACATACAATTTTATTGAAAGCTTTTTCTATGCTAAACATCAAGGATGTTTACTCTCATAATGATGTTTACCTTGTCGAAGGGTTGTGGACCTCTAGCAGACGAAACCTTTTAAGTATGGAAGCCCCTAAGTGGTTGGGACTGGCTGTAATGATGGCAAGGATTGTGTCGTTATATCTATGCAGATAGATTTATATGACACTTTAAGAGTTCTTAAGAATGTTTCACTTTAATGATGTCATTCGCATTTCACCCGTATAAGTGGGCATAGGCTGTATGCTGCACATGCAACTGTCAGACAAGTAATCTCAATCAGTTTCAATTATACTTCAATAACCAATGCAAATCCTGGATGGTTAAAAATTCTCTCAGTGCAATGCAACAATTTAGGTAGATACAGTGCAGCGGATTAATTGGTCGAATTGCTTTCATTGTCACGGAACAGGCCATCGCTACGGGTCGATACCGCCAGAGTATTGGCTTTGAATAAAATAAAATATCCATTACGGCGGAATAAAAGTCAGTGGCTTTGCCGATATCCCCCGGGAATATTTTATAGAAATGGTTGCCATCCTAATGCGACCGGAACTGGAGAATTGGAATTACGCCCACGGCACCCGACACGTTTACTATCGCCGTGAAATTGAATCGACAGCTGTATGGAAATAATACCGTGGACTAACCATCCTCTCATCTGATCCGTATTATCCTATTATAAAAAAAAAACTAAATCCCTCACTCATAGCAACATGCATGTCGTGCACATGCATCTAGGTATCAATTGGCATTTAGCCCATTCCGCCTCTAAAGGAACCAATCAACCACCTAACAACCACCAACTCTATGCAAAGCCTTATCCTCTTTGGATAAACATTCTAAAATACCTTATACATTTATATAGCGATGAAAATGTATGTGGTTGTGGATATACATACATATTACACACATATATTCGTAAAAAAATAAATATATGTTTTTTGCTTTTTTACAGATTATATTCGACGGGTTTACAGTGGGACGATTCGATGAGGGTCTGGTCGATTCGGATATTGATGGATTCGATTCCAATTTCAGTCCATCGGGAGAGCTCCCTGGATGCCCCGAAGGATTTATGCAGGTATGTACATAAATTTGTTGATCTGCACTCTACTAGGATGGTTTTATTATATATGTATGTATTTTTTGTGACATTCTTCCATGGACATTTTGACATACCATGGCGCTGCGGACAGGAAATGTATCTCCAATGAAATGTTACATTTTTTGTTGAATTGCTTTTATGTTACTTTCATCTTCAAATTGTATAAAATGTTTATTTCGATACCAAAACCTTGTGAAATTCATCCATCTACACAATACACATATTTTGCGCGAGTACCTACACCAGACGCAAGTTGTGGTTTTAATAGAAATAGAGCGATGCAAATCTCTTTATTCTGTGACATGCCAATCAATAAGAATCTTCCCTTTAGGTAGCCACAAAACAAAAATTATTCGATCGCGAAGAATTTACCGGGTGAGCTGTGGCTCCATCTTGTTAAAACCACACTTTTGGATTCTTTCTTGCCTTAGAAAATTTGCAATCATTGCCCGGTATTTAATGTCATCAACATTAACCGCAACCGCAACTTGTTCGTCGTTTTCGAAAAAAAATATGGTCCAATCCGTTCTGAGGTTATTTTAGTGCAGTGCATATCTATGAGTGGGTGCGTTTGATGGTCAACAATTATTTTCGAGTTTTGGTGCCCCAAGTATACAAGTTTTGTTTATTATCGCTCATTATGAATTTTTGAATAAACTCGTTGTTCTCTCGGAATAATTCTTGAAAATGAAAGTCTTGCGTATTTGCGGATCATACCTTCCTATAGATACCACCAACTGTTATGAACTTCGCCTGAACCAATCGGCAAATTGACGGAGCACTGGAGTCATTTCCAGGATGAAAGGAAATTTTGATATGATCTTTGTGAGTGTATAATCGAATGCCAACTTTACTGAGTTTTCCATCACAAATTTCCCAAGTTTTTTAAAGTTAATTCTGGGAAAAAATAATTAAACAAACAAATTATTTAATAATTATCTAAATCATAACGCTACCTTTGCACAGCACTACCCTGTACAAGGTGGACCATAATGTATGTGATCGAAAAGTGCCATCCATTTTAAAATGGCATCGAAAGTCAATTCCGTTTTAGAGCAACGTTCATTTCGTGCACCTTTCCCTTGCCGCTCGGTTCACGCCGGTCCTCCGAAGCGGCTGTTAGTCACACGACACGCACATACTACAATAGGACGGGTTTGAGCAAGTTGTACAAGGCCTTGTACCTATAAAACTCTCGTTAGGACAAGTAAGGTTAGGTTAGGTTAGGTTAACGGGTTGGTGAAGTTGAGTAGCCTCCTCTTCACCCCACTTAGGTCCTTGTGGACCCATTGTGATACCCTTCGAAGGGGTTAGCAGTGTTGTACTGGCTTTATTTCATCCTTCCCGTGGTTACTCGACTTTGTCCAACCATCTCGCTGCCCTCAGAAACCTGTAAAGATTGGATATTGAGACGTTAGAGAGTTCTTGTTCTTGTGTTCTATTCCTCAAGTGACAGAGACTCGGGCAGTGACAGAGAAAGTGGGGGGTGTCCTCGTGGGCCTCTTCATCACCGCAGCCTCTACAAATGTCGTCGTTCTTGAGATTTAGTTTCATTGTGTGGTTTCTTAGAAGGTTGTGACCAGTGAGGGCGCCAACCATCTTAGACAGCGATACCCTATCGTATCGAAGAAGTTTGTTGGTCCTGCTTTTGTTGTACTCTGGCCACATCTTCCGTGATATGTCACAGGTGGTTAGTGTTTTCCACCTGATGTTGGCTTTCATTCGGATTTTGTATTCCACTCGTTCTCTGAGACTGCAGATTGGTGGTTTGATCGACTGAAGTGCCTGGCTTTCTGGCTTCTCAACGCAGTAGTTGTTCCTATACATGCCAGTCTTTGTATTCTTGTCATTGCCTTTAGATTGGTTACCTTGTTTGTGGCTTGCCACCAAACTATATTGCCATATGCCACATCCACAGAATTATCTTCGGGTTAGGTCGCCAATTTCTGCCGAAGATACGGTAGCATGCATAAAATGCATTCGCCGCCATTCCTAGGACAAGTAAGGACTGTTCGAGAAATAATCAGGAAAGAGAATGTAGGCTTGACAATTTTTAATGCTGAAAGAAACGGGGGGTCTAGCACGTAACTTGATACCAGTATCGAGTATCGATTGAGACAAATTAGGTGCTGTCAGAGCTCGGTTGTATCGACTGAACTCGATTGTATCAAGGTACGTGCTAGACCCCCGGATTTTGCTTAACATTTTTTTAAACTGTACAATTTCTACACTTTATTAGAAAGAAGTAATGTAAGTAAAAGTAATGCTATAAAAATGGATTCATACTGCTAGAAAGTGGTAGATACACAATACACATCCTTACGACCTTTTTGTTGCATAAATTGCGCAGTATGTTGCAGGGTAAGAGTTCCCCTTTAGTTTAAATATGGTGCTCATCCTGTCGGTGTATTTGCCAGCAAAGAAATATGTCTTGTCCCGTAGACAGTGGCTCAGTCTACTATAGTATGATCTGTATTGAGATGCCAGCGCTTCACCAACAAATATTGATCATATAATTTTTGAACTGTTTTCTCCAATATTTTTCAAGTATTGTATTTTTTATTGCTTCTTAGGTAGGCTTCCTGCGCGATATTTAAATACATATAAGAGAGGTAACTAACTGACTGTGAAGTGAAGTAATCTCTGTGTCAAAATCCTAAGGGCTAAGCGAGCAAGGCCGCGGGCAAAAGCTAGTTACTTTATAGTAACAATGCGGGTAGTTGTCCGATTGGGAATCTCATCAAAATAGGTCCAGCCGTTTGTGGGGAAAAAATAAAATTTATGGAACCCGATCATAGCGCCACCTACGGAGTCCAATAATTGTGAATCAACACAATTCACACACAAAATTTCATCAACATCGGTCCAGCCGTTGAGGAGTAAAAAGAGTGTTTCACCATTGTATATAGACACTATAGTACTATCACTTCGCATTTATGCACTAGCGCCACCAACCACCTCTGAGACCAACTACTGACATCGTACATGGTAGTTGTATTGGATTATTTGAAACGAAATTAAATGATGCCTTCTTCTTTTCTTATTCGTCTCATTGACAACATGCAGATGAAAGAGAAAGAACAATTATTATTTTTGTTGTCTTTTATTCTCCAGTAGTAAGGCTAAGGAGTGGAAGTAAGTGGGTACTTTTCGCAGGTAGTTATTGGTGGTGGTGTGTATGTGTAGGTTAGGCGAAGTGTACTTTTAGCATTTATGAGAATAGCAATATGAAAAGAAGGAATATGAAATGAAAGATCGGATCGATTTATACTTTTCGCATATAGTGGTGGTGTGTGGGGAGAGTACTTTTAGCATGATGATGAGTGTGGTGCTGTTGAGTGATGACGATTGAAATTGATATTTAAGAGGATAACAATGTGGAAAGGAGAAATATGAAATCATAGATCGGATTTTTAACAATATGTACATATTTTGTATTTCTTGGATTTATGGGTAGCATTGGTGTCATGATCGTGGCTTTTGGACTTAGGTTTCAAGGTTTGGTTATGATGATTTGAAAATTATTATGGGGTGGGTGAGCATGTGAGGTGCACTAGTGGGGAAGTTTGGTTGGATCTTAGCAAATAAAATCACGTACCTAGATCGATTCAAATTTTCAATTTTCTCATATTGTAGGTAGTGTGAGAAAGATATTGTTTTAAGTCCAAATTTGTAGATTAAATAATTATGATATTACAATGATAGTAGGTACAGAATCTGAAACTGAGTCTCGCAATTCTGTCTGCCTGTTTGTCTGCGTGGTGGTAGGTAGCTGTATTCTTAACGACAGGACGGATTCGTTTGTACCTCTAGTAGTTTGTTTCAAACTATGCATAAGTAGGTAGGTACCTATGCGATTTGTAGGCTGACAGTTTGAGTTCATTTGTTTATTTTAATTTTAAACCAAAAATTAACCTTTTGAACATACATATTTAGATACAATTATTTTAGGAGCAGCTAGGTATACGCAGGTCGCAGTGCTACGCTGAATGCTATTGCAGCAATCATCTCTATACATTTAAAATATTGATTATTGTAGTATTTAGGAAATTGATGAATAGGTATGTGTGTATTTAGAAACTTTCAGTTCAGATTAGATTCTTACTATGAAATTAAGTAAGCCATGGTTTGTTTTAAATAACTAAGTCGTCAACGCACAGCCCAAAACGGATAATCTAAGCCCGTTTTCTAACCATTGATCAACGATCACATGAAAGTGAGGGAAAATGAAAATCAAAAAGGAATAAAAATATGTATGTAGGAGAATTTGTTAATGGTAACAAGCGAATAGCTCACAATTATCTCCAGACCAGAAATGACAGCGTCAGGCGGGTAGCCCCAAATAACACAAGCAAGACCATCACGGGACTGCAGTAATCTATTTTTTATATACCGTTTATAACTCGAGTTTGGCTACACCGAATTTGATGATTCTTTTTTTCTATAAAGGTATATTCTTCTGTAGCAGGTTTGTATATAAAAAGAATTGGACAAAGGGGCGTGGCACTGTCCATTTAAAAATCGTGGTATTGGTATATGAACTCACATTTTGATAAAATGAAATGAAATCTTTGTACGAAGGCTATTCTGTGAAGTTTGGTCAAAATTGGACAAAGGGATGTAAGGCTATTCTTCGACAATCACGGGAGCCAAAGTTTGTAAAATTTGTAACATTGGTATGCATTGTCCTGATAGACAAGAATCTATGCAATACGATTCATGGAAAACCCAAAAATGTGCATTACAATAAAAGCTGTTTATCACTTATTTAACTGAATTTGAAACTGATATTTTTATTTTTCTATTGTGCACTACGAAGTGCATGGTAATCAAACTTAGAACTTCTTCTAAATACATAGTAGGTAGTGCCTACATTGTTAGAAAAACATACCTACTCTTATTTAAATATTTCCGCATAAATCCCCTGAATATGTACCTACCTATGTACATGTATCTACTCTTTAGATTTAATGCCCTATATTAGTTTTATCAAAATGATTATATAATAGTGGTTATTGGAAAGGAACAATAATTGCAGTACATTTGATATAAAGATAACCGGCTTTGCACGTGCCTAGGAATTGTATCTATACTATTGCACAGATATATTTTTGTCCATCAGCACAATGCATTATCAATGTTCCAAATTTTAAAAACTGTTGAGGAATAGAGTTTAATATTTTTTGTTTGTATTGTCTAATTTTCCACACTTCACAGAAATACCTACCTTTGCGTTTGGTTCGGTGGTTTTCGAGTTTTGCGATCATTAGTGGTGTAGGGTAGGTACTTATATTCTCATATAAAATGGAAATTCAGATTTTTTGCAATTTTTCGGCTTTTCATTTGGGGGTTTCCGAATTTTCTTTGTTTGCCAAACCCTGATTCAAGACGAACAAAAAAAAATCATCCAAATCGGTCTAGCATCTATCCTTTCTCGAGTTTTGCAAACAATTGATTTTTATATAGAGAGAGATGTAGACTCCTATAATAGTTAGCTGCTCGTTTTACCGACAAAATGCTTCTACATTATACACCTCATAAAATATACACATGCGCATGCCTATAATATTTTAGAATCAATTAAAAAAAGAATCCCTTAAATCGATGCATATTTGACAAAAATATAGGCAAAATAGTGAGAGTCTAACGTACATTATTTTATGCCCAATCCTCAAATCTTCTGCAACGACAGAAAGGAAGCCAAATTCAGTTTTTATTCAATTTGTCTTTCCCAACTGATCACCCCTTGCATCGTGCACCCCTCTCCAAACACACAAATCCTCCACCACCAACATCCTATCCTACACAACCATGCTGTTGAATTATATTTGCTCTTGCTCATAATATTGCACTTGCACATGCACCTCCTTTCCTCTATTCTCCTCTCCTATCACTAAGAAAAACCAAACCAGTTGCAGTTCTCTACCCTACCCTGTTACATCACATCAGAAATAATTTTATACCTACTGATGATGATGGTGATGGATGGAAATGGCGATATGAATGAAGAAAGAGAAGAGGCATACCAGTTTGACTTTGTTTTGTTTATTTTGGTTTTCTCATTTCTCTATACACATTTCCCCAATGCTCGGAGTTGGCTGGCAGTGTACAAACTAAATCAACTGAAGCGCCACCTGGATCGTCGAAGACGCGTAATTCAATGCGATGGGATGAGAGTACTATAGTGTGTATATACAATGGTTTCACTCTGATTTGCGCCTCACTTTGATTTGCGTTTAATTTTTTCGGACTTATGCCCAAAACACACAGAATTCACTGTATAGCAAGATTAGAATACACATGTTCTTATGTGGTGATACAAATGTAAATTCTGCACTCACCGCAGCACTGCAACATGTCTCTATTTCGAAATCCACTGTATAGCAACGCAGTGAATTAAATTAAATAGACTTGGCAGCATCGAATTTTTAAATTCAGCTACTGATGCATACGAGGAAAAGAGAGACGGGAATTATTTGTCGTCTGTGTTGCACTCTCTTATATTGCCCTGCATTGACAGTAACTAATGCAAGTCAAATTCTGCACATCTGTTTCATCTGCAGTACTGCTTGCAGTGAAGGGTTCAGAATTTCTGCACATCTGTTTTGGGCATTATACTTCGCTAAAAAATGCAATAACCCTATTCTATTTCTTTGCAATAACCCTCAGTGTAATGTTCGCAAATTGCTGATATGTCACCATTTCCACTATCCTCACAACCTCATGAATTTATGATTCCAATTGTTGTCGTATAAATTTGTCGTTCTCAAGACTTACAAAACAATTTGTGAATATGTGAAAACGATAACCAACACACAAGTCTTACATAACTCCAATCCCATTTAAATGCATTTCGCTATTGAAAAAAAATTAAAATAAAAATCTGGAAGAAATGTAAAATTCTAAATATTAGATACTGTTATTGTGTTTTATTTGTCCTGCATGTCCGAACCATAGCCGCCCATTGACATTTATGTGAGCATTTGTATAAATTATTCATTTTTATATCACAATATCTTCTGTCCGCCCCTTCATCGGCCGTAGTATCGAAAATCTCAGCCCCAAATAAATTGCAGAAATCGTGTCAAGTAAAAAAGAAGTGAGATTTCATGACTGAGAATGTGAGATTTTTTTTTTTTCTTTTGTGTTTGCTATCCCACCCCCAACAACTAAGCCAACGAACTGACTTCTCATGAAGGATTTGCAGACCGACAAAGTTTGTTTCTTCTCCCAATTCAAGGCTACACAAAGTGGATTCTATCGATTTTATGAACACACAAAAAAAAAAAACGTCTCATTTCGGGTCAAAGCGAACTAAAACAAATTTATTTTTCTACTTCCAAGATAGTTTCGAACCGAAAAAAAGGATGTTTGCTCTCAGCCGTCTTCACTGTATCTAAAGATAGTGATGTTCGCAAGACGACGGCCGTAAAGCCATTATCCTTGTTCTTTGGTGAACATTATTTTTGCGTGTTATCTGTGCAAAAGTATCCCATTACGGAGCCCAAAGTAATATTTTAAAATAAGAGTGCATGTAAAGTATTGCAAACATTAAAAGCACATACACATGTGAAGGCATTGTCGTAGTATCAGATGTATGTATATAGTATGTATGCATTTGTGGCACCAAGAGAAACTGTTATGAGTTTTCGTCCTCTGAGTGAAGGCAGGGATGTATGTATATATTCACGCATCAAACTTTCAACTATTGTAATTCCCGAGCGTGTATCCTGTGTAGCGAAAGAACAAAGAGAAAAAACTCCTTCAAACTCCGAAAGTGCTTCTATATGCTTCCCGCTTATCCTCGTTCCTTTGAGATGCGATTATGTTGAACGAGTATGTTGTAGGCGATTATAAGCGAAGGATTATAGCGAGTTTTTTTCACATGAAAATGCTCTACTTAAACCTACTCAGTTAATAAAATTGATCCGGGCGGATTTCGTTGCCGGATATAAACAAATAGTTTGAAGAACAAAGCAACATTTCGGTTCATGGGCTAGATTTCAATTAATGGGTGATGGGATAGATTTCAATTAACTAAAAGCGTTACGTCAATTAAACTAATTAAGGACTAGCTGACCCGTGCTCGCCTTAGTTAGCCCGTCAGGTCCTTCAATAGGAAAATGGCAGTACGATATGCAATCCTGTAAACTATGTGCACTTCTGGCTAAAACGAAACACTTGGTGTGAAAAGTGTGTGTGTATGTATATTTATTCGACTGTTTATATTATACGAATAAAATAGAGTACATATTCTTTTCTTACGTCTTCATTTACGATGCTTACAACTCAGTGGTCAAGAAAGAGGGAGGTATAATGTTAAGCTTAAAACTAAATGAAGTACAATTCCGTAATTAGTATAATACTGAAAATTATTTAGCCAACTTTGGTAATAAAGATGAATTGATGGCAATGCTAAACATTCACCCCTATTGTCGTTGTCGTTTACGACTCTAAACAAAAACGACACGACTGTTTGGTATTGACGACTAAAAATAAACGACTTCTGTCGTTTGAAATGTCAAAAAATGTGGATTGTATTTTTCGACGACAATCGTCGGTATCGCGTAAGTCGTTTTGTGACGCTGACGACGTTTGTAGTGGAAATGATACATTTTTGTCGTCGACTATTTTGCGGACGTCTGTGTGATAATCTGTTAAAAAAAAGTCCTCCTGGCAAATCAAGGAAGTAACATTTTAACTTGAGCAGCTAAAAAAAAAATTATAAAAATTTCAAAAAAATTAAAAAATTTTTAAAATTTGACTCGGAACAAAATGTTAAAAAATAAGAACTGAGTTTGGATTTTCATTAGGTATATGTTTTCAAACTCGTAAATGTATACAATACGGCATTTTCAAAGGTTCCACCTTTCGGAAATGCGAATTTATATTTTTTTGACTGTATGTACCTTTTCCAAGTTTCGATTTTAAAAATGACGGTCAGCATCGGTGAATTTGCCGACTGAACACATTAAAATTTAGCGAGTTTCGATTCGATTTTAAAAAAGATTGTCGGCATCGGTGAATTTGCCTACTGAAATCCTTAAAATTTAGCGAGTTTCTATTCGATTTTAAAAAAGATTGTCGGCATCGCTGAATTTGCCGACCGAACATATTAAAAGTAGCGAGTTTCTATTCGATTTAAAAAAAGACTGTCGGCATCGCTTGGATAAATTGCTGCAATATTAACATTATTTTAATTATTTCATTGTTATAAATTATTTATTATAAATAAATGCACCACTGTAATAAAAATGTCTCATATCGTCTTTAATGAAAATGGATCGTGGTTTGTGTTCGGATGCGTAAAACTTGAAAACGACTTGACCAAATTGGATACTTTCTTCTGCTGATTTGTTCGTAAATGCTACGCGAAGGTTTAGGAAAAAAAAAGTCGGAAAATTCTCAACAGGTGGCGCTGTAGCCCCACATTAGATATCTCGAAGACCACCAAATCGATTGAGCTCCAATTTACAGGTAGTATTAGGTATTCGTGTTAAGATTGATCAAAATTGGACAAAGGGGCGTGGCGCCTCCCATACAAAAAAAAAACATTTAAAATCCTATATCTCGAAAACCGCTGAACTGATTGGTCTCAAATTTTGAGGCAATTTTAGGTCAGGAATTGTTCCTGTGAAAATTGGTCAAAATTGGACAAAGGGGAGTGGCACCTCCCATACAAAAAACATCTTCTATGGGGTGAAACTCAATGACGTTATAACTCGATAACCGCTGGCCCGATACAGTCGGCAAGTTCCTGAAATAAGTCGCCATTTCAATGAAAGTCACCCCCCCACGGCTCGAACCCTCGCTACGCCCCTGTATGACTACTTAATTTTTAATTAACTAAAAGACAATATAGTTATTTTGCAGAATGGAGATAATAAATCAAAGACAACTTCTACATTTAGTGAACGAAAAGCAGAAAAATATTCCATTGGAAAAATCATTCACAAAGGCCCTAGCAAAAAGTGATGTCAATCCGCAATGGGGCGACACGACGTATCCTTATCTCCGAATTGTCTTGGACAGCCTTCGACTTCGATAGTCTAAAACAGCGGTTCTTAAACTTATTAAGCTGCGGAACCCTAAAGAAGGCCCAAATAAATTTCGGAACCCCAACTCTTATGCCGATTTCGATTACAAAAAAAAAAAAAGAACACTTTTTCTGGCCCCAGATCACTTTTTGCGTTCGTTTGGTTCAGATTCGAGAGCACTTTTGCGAATCTAGATTTTTTTCTGAGAGTTCTAGAGATTTACCAACTTACATATTATGATTTGTAATTTGGAGTATAAGAACAACTCGGATATAAGAAACGTTTTTTTTTGGATTGTAGAGGTTTCTTATATGTAGAATCGAAAACATGTTTTGATGAAGAAGAACTCTGCAGATCTATACATAAGAGACTCGTTTTCCGGAATGCTTACGGCGCTATTATTCATTCGCGTTAATACGGCTTAAAGTTTACACCCGGGTTTAAGTGAGTTTAACCCAAAAATTATGCCCAAGTCCATAATATTTAGTCTTTAAACCCGATAATAAACCTGTTTTTAAACCTTGTCAGCGTTTAGTCCGATTGAATTTAAACTGCACTTCGTAGACCAGTTTAAGTACTTTAACCCGTGTTAAAAATTGTTCTATTAAAAAACAAATGTATTAATATTTTTGTACACGAGTCCACTCATTTCACATTGGATACAAAAACAAATGAAATTCACCAAATGCTGATGTCTCAACAAAAATCAAATCAATCTCCAATATTAGTCAAAAACAACAAAAAAACAAGGTAGTTTTATGTTAAATTTGAATTTACGTTGGTTTAAAACGGGTTAAAATCGGTTGAAACTGTTTTAAATCTGTTTTTAATCCAACGGGTTTAATGCGTGTTTTTGAGAGGATAATAGGTTTAAATTGTCGGGTTTAAAAAATGCAGATTAATGATCGGGTGTCAAATCAACTTAAACCTGATTTACATCCGGAGTGAATAATTTGGCCGTTAGTGTCGTAGCTCGTAGGCTGGGTTTCATTCGGACTATATTTTCATTCTTTGTCAGATATGATGATTGGATTTGGTTCGAATTTCCTTTCATAACTTTACCAGCTATTTTTTCTGATTTTCTTCTTCGTCTCTGCTTTCAAAAAACATCTCAACACTCTTAATTTTTGATTTGTTTTATTAAATAATTAATCAACTCACAAACAAAACAACATACCAAATAAAAATTCGTTGACTGTAATGTCAAACAACATGTGTCATAGCTTTTGGAATGTATGTGGAATGTGAGAGTTCGGAGAGTCGAGTCGTTTCAGTTACGCAATACCAAATTCCAAACGACTCGACACGACAAATGTCGCCTGTCGTTTGCGACAGACCGCAACGACAATAGGGGTGATTAAGTGTGAATTAGTTTAGACTCCAATAAGTAGCACGTTATTAAATGCTAGCGTTGTTCGTGGAGTTTACGTTTACTCCGAGGTAGGTGAACTCCTTAACTACCTCGAAATTATTGCTATCAATAGTGACGTTTTGTCCTAGGCGTTGGACAGATGCTTGTTTGTTTGTTGATAGCATGTACTTAGTCTTGTCCTCATTTACTTCAAGCTCAACGGTGTCATTTTGTAATTGTCTCCTAGCAATTGCGAACAACTCAAAAAATTGTTTAGTCAAATCTACACACCTGTTCTCAATAGGCGTAGGCGTAGGCGAGTAGATGGACGGACTTCTGAAAGACAGTGCCTCTGCGGTGTTAGCGTTTAAGTTTTGCAATATTCTTTCAAGAACGATGTTGAAGAAGTCACATGACAGCGCATCGCCTTGTCTAAATCCTTTTTTGACATCGAAGTGAGTTCTTTACCGACCTTGATGGATGCAGTGTGCATTCTCCATTGTCATCCTGCACAAACGGACGAGTTTGGCATTGATGCCAAAACTAGACATCCCTCTGTATAGCTCGTCTCTATAAATGCTGTCATTCATAGGCGGCCTGTTCGAGTTCGAGATGGAGGATATCAGAGTGCTGTCATTAGCAAAGCTGTAGATAGGTATTATTATTGTCGATCCAAGCAAATCGTTGATGTGGAGAAGAAATAGAGTTAATGGGGAAAGAATAGATCCTTAGGGCACTCATACATTTATTGCAAACGAATTAGATGATGCACCATCTACAACAACTTGGATCGATCTTCCAAGAATAAAATTTTGAACACAAATCTAGATTTCGCAACATTTCAAAGCAATTTTTTTCAGCTTATCGCTCCTTGGTCGAATAAATTATGCAAACAACTCAAGCTGTTAGAGTGTTAAAGTGCATTGTCTCATACGATTGGAATAATGTAGAATCTAAGACAATATTTGCTTCAGTTTAACAATGTCTCCCTTCGTATGTAGGTACAAACAAATCTCCTATACTAAATAACCACACAAATCATTTTTCAACTCATTCCAAAATGTATTAGAAAAGTCAAATATCAGCCTTAATCTATCGGCAAACACTCACAGGTAAATTGCAATTGGTATATGTAGGTTGGCAGTGAGAGTTCATTGAATCCTTGCAACACAAATAGATTCTCAAAATCCGTAATCTTGCAGAACTTTGCATTTGCAAAGTTCATATCTCAGAAATTCAAATGAAATCAGCATCCCATGTATGTACAGACACCAGACTAGTAGGAGTTTTCGAAATTTGTTGAATTTCAAAAAGAGCCTTAAATGATTCGAAGTATTTTAATCCAAATATCCAAACACCCACATGCAGCGATAAGAGCCTCGTGCAGGAATCCCTCACACGTACGTGCTTTGTTTTTGCAAAACATGCCTTGCTGATATGCAAGCATTGCATAACTTTGCTTTGTTTACAGGTAAATCTCCATCTTGCGGCTGCACGATACCCGAACTGACTTATGAAATTTCGGATAAACTTTGCCCACTCACACAAAGACCATACCCTGCAAACCAAAAGTCAGTAGTTTCTTGAAAACACTACTACAGAGACACATGTTTTTGTGAATGTGTTTGCGCTCTCTTAGAGTATTAGTATTCGGCTTTATGTACTCTGCAAACTTTTATGTTTTGCCAGTTTTTTGTTATTGTCATCTCGACCGATGTCTAGACACTTTACAAAATATGCAAAAGCAAATGCAATATTTTAAAAGAAATCAAAAATCATTGTTGGCTTTCAGTGCGTGCTAATTGGATCAGTCGGTAAGAGAAATAAAGAAAATAAACAATAATATTTAATAAAAAAAAAAATAGCAAAGAGTACGTAAATGTTAATATCAATTTTTTTATTACAGTTTGAAGGCACCAGCAGAAAAAAGGACTTCCTTAGTACTGCTTTTTACGTTGAAAAGAAGTACTTCTTTAGCACTTCCTTATACGTACGAACGAAGTACTTCTTTAGTACTTCTCTTTTCATAGGAGCAAAGTACTTCTGGAGTACTTCCTTTTACATAGGAATGAAGTACTTTCTTTTACGTATGAACGAAGTACTTCTTTAGTACTGTCTTTTACATATGAACAAAGTACTTCTATAGTACTTCCTTTTAGGTAGGAACGAAGTACTTCTTTAGTACTTCCTTTTTCATATGAACAAAGTACTTCTGAAGTACTTCCTTTTACGTTGGAACGAAGTACTTCTTTAGTACTTCCTTTTACATAGAAACACAGGTTCAAGGCAGTACTTTTTTCAATAAGTTAGAAGGAGATGGGTGCTTCACGTATTCTTATATACAGAAGGTATATAACTGAGTTTTTTCCCGAGCGCCTATCCTTTTTCAGTGGAAAAAAAGTACTTCTTTTCCGTACATATTTCAGTAGTTATATTAGTACTTCTACGTTTGCAGGGTACAAACCCAGTAGATACATATACTTATACATATACCAAATATTTGAATGTGAAAACCGTAAGAGTTATTTAAGTCTATTCTACTCTATTCTAACAGCCGCAATGAGTATTGCCTAATTTTGCAAAGACTTACCTTTCCTACAAAATGAAAAGCTTACATCGCATCGACCCAAATCGATGAATCCAAAAATACACCCACAGCAATAAATACGGTCTTTCACCTGGCCGACTTTGCGAATGTTGAGAACCAGTGGGGGTTGTGATGTGAAATGAAAACAGAAAATGCGCTCCCAAAGTGAATGAAACGAAGGGAATATCCAGGCTATATGGCAAGGCATTTAATATGAATCGATTCGTAATCCCTAGTCCAGGTCCAGGCAGCAGTCTATCTACAAGTATACAGTGGCTGTGAGCACTGCATGCAAACATTCCATTAACCAGAACTTAGTCAATTGGAACTCGACTTGCTTCGTTTTATTTGCACAAGCGATAACATTTTTGTTTTTGTGTGAAGATGGCTGTCGTGAACGGGCATAAGTCCTCCCACGGACCGCTGAATGCGTTGTTGTGGCAGTGTGCATATAGGCATCGGCATTACGAAATTCGAACTACGGCACTTATCCGACGATACACGTCAAAGGATCTACCTAGAAGAAGTCGACTAAACCATCTCCTTTTGGTTAATCTGCTTCTATGTACACTGATAGTTTCATAGTTTATGTATAGAATTTCTAGCCTTTTGTATTGGTCATCATGTAGCTACTTATTTTTATGTGGTTTCTCGGCGGGAAAACACAAGCATATCGTCTTGCCATAGGTATGCTTACATATTGGGGTCATGGATAGCAAATCTGGCAACAACAAAAAGAGGAGAGTCGAGCTATTTACAGATACTGACGTTGTCCTTTGTACATGAAGAAAATTCGGTATAACATTAATGGGAGCGTTATCCTTCTTATGAAAGGCATAACCAATTTAGGGTTTTATCTCGACTTTATTATTGAAAAATGAATACGTAATTCGAGTGGACACTTGTGATATGATTGGTTCGTAATTTTATTCATCAATGGCGACCGGGTCTACAGCCGGAGGGATTTCTGTATAGATAGTTGTTCCCAGAGAAAAATCTCCATCGACCCAGATTACATTTAAAGGGTACCCTTATGACAATTATTTTCTATTATATGAAAATTGTTTAAGAGAGTTTATTTTCCAATGTACTTTTCCTTTCTTGTTGTAAAGAATACGGTCTGGAGTATATACATATCGATTGGGTGGTAATCTTACAGTTACAGTTGTGGTATATACATGTACACGATACAGATATCACCAATAGAGTTACATGCACATAAACGCATCTTGGATTGCTTGACGCAGTGCGCTACTGATCATACAAAAGCAAGTTGAAAATATAGAAATTACGCCCCAGCCGAGATCATTTTGAAGCTAGAAACTTGTCATGAAGGTTTGTTGTGTGCATGCTCAAAGCGCTCGACAGAAAGGGAGGGGGTAAAGAAAATAAGGTAGATTTAAGATCATTTTGAGCAATTACATAATTGCTTTCAAAGTGGCTTTGAACATAATGAGTTGATTTTCATTGCTTATGAAGGGATAAACCATTTTTATTGCTAAATTCACTTTACGAATTGTTTCTTGGATATGCAAGCTTAATGTTAAGGTTTTGTCAAGATGTACACCAAGGTATATTTAGCACTTGATCTCCAATCTGTTTGGGTACCATTACTTTTTTAATATTTAAACATTTATAACAGCATTACCGTTTTTGGGGGCCTTTCAAGAAACTGTATGGTTTACTTGGCTGGTTTGAAGCCATAGGCTTTGATAGACAATACAAATTATTTAAGAGTTTTTTTGGCTTTAATTTAATTTAAATCAAACATTCCATTTTAGAGAGCGATTGATATTACTTTTAAATATCATGAAAGTTATTACAGCATTGCCTGCTGGCAATACCACAGGTTACTGTTAGTATAGTATAATACAAAATTCATGCAATCCGAATTTAAGCAATCGCAAGTAGAACTTTAACGCCGTCCTGTGACTTGGCAGCACTATGCTAGTTAACATTTGACTTTTCTGCGCTGCTTTCACAAAAAACGTTTTGCGGGACGTAATGGATGTGCTCGCACTTTTATTGGATGATTCAAGTTCCAGAAGCGAATCAGTGGCAGCGCACAAAGTGCCTACGTGCAGTGTAACTCGTCTTCTCCCGACCCCGAGTCCAAACTTTGCGTTGCATTCTTTTTTGTTCATATTTTCTTAATTGTTGATTTTGATACAATCGATAGCACTTTCGATAACATTTAGAGCAATCGTAGATTGGTAGCACAGTTTTTATCTGGGCCAAGGCATAAGCCCCGATGATTACCCGGGCTTACGAATTCTATAAGTATAGGATTGCGAGTTTGTATGAAAGCCAATTACAGGATTGAAAAAACACAGAATTTTATTTTGTGCTTAATGTATAGTTGTACTTGTAACATTTAAACCTGCTACCATTTGACCAGAAATGGGACAGCTTTTCTTGCTTAAAATTTTTAAGGGTTTACATTAAAGCTTCGGGATAAACAACCTTTAAAGTCTTGTTATTATCCGAAAGAAGAAGGTATTGATTAGATCTTGAACCCACGCGCGATACTGCCACATACAGTGAGCGTCAAAAGTGAGTAAACACCGATGCTTCTTTGAGTTTTCTTTAGTGTCTGAAAACAGTTCTAAAAAACCAACATTCTGTAAAAAGTTTTATTACGAAATAACAATAATTAAATATATTTCATGTCGACAGCAAAAAATACTAAAAATATTTAAGCAAAATTGTATCCAAACTCCAAAGCCAAATAAAAACCACATTGGTGTTCACTCACATTTGACGCTCATTGTATAGTTGCCCGTGGGAGAAAACAATCCCCAATCTATACCACAATAAATAAAATAAAATATGGCACACAACGTTGCCGCAAAGAAAAAAAAAGTGCGGGCCTTTTTGAGGGCCATTTGCAAATAGCTGGGGCCACATTTCATTAAATATATAACTTAAACTATAACTTCTAAACTATTATAGGTCCATAAATTGTTTTGTACATTTTGAAGACAAGGCAATTTTAAACCCAAAATTTGAAAATGTTTTCTTTCATTTTTTTACTTAAAATGCTTTGTTTTCAAAATGTTTACTTAATAAATTTGTATTTCTCATGAAATGTTTATCCTTGAATAATTTCCTAAACACTATGTTAACCAACTTTTTTTACGTACGATCTACAGAAGTTATAGTAAAAGCCATTTTTTGTCAGATAAAAATTATCAAACAAAATTAAATCAGAATAATAAACTAACGCCAGGGTTCCCAATCTTTTTGAAATATTTTTGCGACGCCCTTCTAAGAGCACAGATATGTGAAGCTGATTTTTCTGCAGATTCACTAGAGGGTTTTTAAATAAGGACTGGTAGACGTTGAAATATCTTCGTCACATATTTATGGCAATTTTGCTTATTCACATAGCCGCATTCGTCTAAAAATGCGCCAAAATCGAGGTCCTCTTCCAAACGCTGCGAAGCCAAGTCAGCGAACAAACGGCTTTGCCTATGTTCATTAACTTTGAGCTCCTGGATTAGTTGCTATCTTGTATACTGGCGTAGGCCCAAGTCCCGATGCAAAATTCGCCAAGATGGAATTTGCGAAAGGCCGATTTCTTATGCACGTCGAATTGACTGCCTCGAGTTCTCCTGTATACTCTCATGTACCACGGACATGCTTCCGACGAATCTGGCTGGCAACGACCCATACCAATTGAAAAACCCTTGAGTAACAGGCGAATATATGAATGACAGCCACGAAGCAAGTCTGACTGAAAATGCGGGAAACATAAACGCGCTTAATCTTCGACTAGCTATTGCAATTCGCTTCGACCTTGCTCTTAGTATTCGTAAAGAGAAACGCAATGCTTTTCCTTTGTTCGGAGTCTTACAGCAGTGAAAAAATAAAACTTGCGGCGCCCTTATAATAGCGCTACGACGCAGCGTTGCCGCAAACAAATTTTCTTAGGTGCCATTGACGGTAACCAAAGGTGCCAACTGGGTGCCAACAGCCCTTCAACGGCAGAGAGATATTTAAAAACACAAGAGATATATAATTTCGCATTAGTATAATTATTTGTATTGAAAAAACCTCAGGCTCCTAAAAACGAGTACGTATATACCTTAGTGAATCCATGCAACTCAAGCAATGAACGGCAGTATGCTCTAACACTTTAAATATTATCAAATCCAACAAACCAAACCGAAAATGAAATGTCAAAGCAGTCCAACGCCACCGAAAGTAGAAAGTTGCTCTACTTGAGCGCTGCATTGAACTTTACGATATTTACGATCTAAACGCGACCCGAAGCATGAAGCCGCATTTTGGCTTGCACCATATGAAAGCATTGGTTCTACTCTATCTGTCAACGCACGCACGCAGCAAAGCAGCATTGTGAATTGGCTATAAGAGTTAGGTAGCCAGCCGCTGACTGAAGCGCTGACATCTTACCTCATTTTCGAGAATGCTATAGATTTCATATACAAGGGCTGCGTTGTTGTTAAAAATGATTCAGTTCAGTGAAGTGTTCGCAGATGAAAGATAAAATGACTTGCACTCTCAATCAATTTTAAACATTTTAAGAAATGTTTTTTTTTAAATATTATGTATTAAAATGTATCAAGCTCATAAGGTGCCAAATGAGAACTGAAGGTGCCAAGGTGCCAATCGGACTGTAGGGTGCCAAAATGGCACAATTGTGCCACTTCGGCAACGCTGCTACGACGTCCCAGGGCGTCGCGACGCAGAGTTAGGGAACTCCTGAACTAACGTATCTACCTATCAGCAGTGGTTGACAGTTAATTGTAGAATATGAAAAAAAAGCTTAACATTGGTAAGTGGATCTATGTTTTATGAAATCAAAAAATTAAGATTTACGGGCCATTTTGAGTTGGCCCGGGGCCAAGGGCCAAAATACAAAACAGTG
Source organism: Cheilosia soror (assembly GCA_949372485.1). NCBI lineage: Eukaryota > Metazoa > Arthropoda > Insecta > Diptera > Syrphidae > Cheilosia > Cheilosia soror. The sequence continues at coordinate 51,639,681 of OX443561.1, forward strand.
TGCCAAATGGTCCGATCGGGCACTTTGTGGCAACGCTGATGGCACATTTCACTACTTGCTTATATGTAATACAACAACAGCTAGGTTCCAGAAATCGAGTGAAATGAAATCGAAATCGAAATTGCAAGTCGAGTGAATTCGGTTTCAGTGTTCTGCATTTCGAGTGATTCGGTAACTCCGAAATTTTTTCGAAATCACTTTTCGTGAAATTGCAAACAGCTGACATCTGTCATTTGGGACATCGGAAAAGTGGTTTTATTTTGGGAAATTGTTTGTTAATAAAATTTTGTTGTTTGTGTGTCTTAAAAGACTATTTTTATTATAATTTTATTATAAACACATCTTCATCTTATAATGAGTGCTGTGTTAGTTGCTGCGGCATTGCAGACAGACAGGAATAAATATGCAGAGGAAAAAATAAAAAGACGAAGGCTGAGAGATGTATCAAATCCCTTGGAAATTCCAGATACTGCGTAAGTTATAAAAGCTAAAAACGAAAGTTTAATTTTGTCAATTATTTGTCATTTAATGTAGGTTCATTTCATACTAGGTACCGTCTAAATAAATGTGCATTCCTAATGGTGTTGGAAATCGTTGAACCACACCTTCAGCAATCTTCAATTCCTGATGCCATTTTGCAGCTAGCCGCAGTTTTGCGTTTCCTTGGGGAAGGGAATTTTCAAAGATCTGTTGGAAAAGATGCTGACGTCGCTTTGGGCCGAAGCACTGTGTCAAAAATTTTGACCAAAGTGCTAACAATTTTGGAGAGTAAAATTTGTCCAAGTTGGATACAGCTTTCTATGTCAGACAACGAAATAAGGAAATCAAAACAACATTTTTTCGACAAATTTAATATTCCTGGCGTCATAGGATGCATCGATGGCACACATATAAAAATGTCGCAGCCGAATCAAGATCCAACGTTGTTCTATAATATAAAAGGATACTATTCACTTAATGCAATGATTGTAAGTTGTTTTCTTCTCTAAAGATAGTCCATTACATATTTTTTCTTTAAACAGATATGCGATTACAACTTGGTTATAAAAGCTGTCGACGCACGTCGTCCAGGGTCTAGCCACGATGCACTAATCTGGAGCATGAGCAAAGCTCGGAACTATTTTCAAAGAAAATATGAAAGTGGAGAACGTTCTTCCTGGCTTTTAGGAGATGCTGGATATGGATTAGAACCTTTCCTTCTGACGCCATATAGAAATTCAGAGGCGGGAACCGCAGAGCACCGATTCAACCACAAACATTCCTCGGCTCGAAATGTAGTTGAGAGGACGATCGGTGTTTTAAAAAACCGTTTCAGGTGCTTGGCTCGTTCTCTTAAATACCAGCCAAACAAAGTTCTACAAATAGTTAATATTTGTTGTGCGTTGCACAACATTTGTAGATACTATAAGATACGGAACGAGGAAGATGAAAACTTTGCAATAGAATCCGAATTAAATGAAACTGAAATAGAAAACGAGATAATAGAAAGTGATGTTAATTTAAATGAAGCTAACCAAATAAGAAACCAAATAGCCAGTAGAATATAGTTAACACATTCAATTCATTTTATTTCCGTTTTAAAAAGTTTAAATAAAAGATAAAACCATTGCAGTTCAGCTCATTTTTTAGATTTTCCCATAGATCTTCCGCGACAACTCGATCACCCTTCAAAAAACCTCTAGCCCGATCTTTATTCTGCTCCATAAAACGGATAAATGTGCCCTCCTGCGCAGTATTTTTATGTTTACCCCTGTTTTAAATATATTTTTTGTGAAATAAGCTTATCCATTTTCGTTTAAGATTAAATTTTTTACTTACATTTTTGATCGCGTCCTTTTGTTTCCACTATTTCACATCGTATGCCAAGATCGATTTGAAATCACTTGGAAATCGTCAAAATCGATTTGTGGAACACAACAATTTCACTTTGCCTCAATTCCGAAAATTTCGAAATCGAAATCGAGTACAGTGAAATGTAGAACACAAAAATTCACTTCCATTCGATTTCGATTTCATTTCGAGTGAAAGTGAAATGTGGAACCTAGCTGTTAGTAAATATGAGGAAAGTGTATACTTTTGTTGGTTCTATTAAAGACAACAACAATTTGTTAAGACTTTGTGCACTTTCCTGTTGAAAAAAGAAGAATTAAGTTCACTAAATAAACAGACAGACCAACAGACAGAATTTCAATGATTGCCATAATGTAACGACTTACCGGAAAAATAAATTTCTGTTTTTCACTGCAGTTTATGTGCTAAATGAACGTTAAATATATTGCCTTGAAAGCTTCAACACAATAATTAACTGTTGTAAAAAATATGGCATGAATAACGAACGCAATGTAGGTACCCTTTCATTCTTTCTATCAAGCGTTATGCACCGTATAGCCTACTCGCACATAAGCCACATCAAATCATGATCGTGCTTGCTATTTACGCCCACCACCCCAAAGCAGAGCAACAACAGAAAATTATTGGTTTAGCATTGATTTAGCATTGATTTCGCATTTGATCAACTAAGATCTGATATTTAACTTAATATTCAGCTTCTGGATGGAGTAGAAAGATAAATGATCGCTTAAAATACTCGGGCAAGAATTGCCTATAAACAGTTAACAGTTGTATTGATTGAGAGTTATGAATATTATGGCAAGTTGAATGAAGCAAAGTCAAAATAAATGGAATTGAATGGAATTATGTATAGCAGGGGTTCCCTAACTTTTTCATACTGCGACTCCCTAGAGAGGTTGAAATATTTTTGCGACGCCCTTCTAAAAGCACAGATATGTGAAGCTGATCTTACTAAAGATTCACTAAAGGGGTTTTCAATAAAGACTGGTAAACGTTGAAATATCGTCGTCCCATATTTGTGGCAATTTTGCTTATTCACATACCCGCATTCATCTAAAAATACGCCTCGTCGCTAAAGATAATTTTTCGGCCAAAATTGAGATTCTCTTCCAAACGCTCCAAAGCCAAGTAAGAGAACATGCCTCGAGTTGTCCTGTAGTGTACACTCTGATGAACTACGGCCATGTTCCCGATGAATTTGGCTGGCAAAGACACATACCAATTGAAAAACCCTTATTTATTTTTGAGTGCAAGGCAAATTCGAGTGACAGCCACGAAGCAAGTCTGACCGGAAATGCGGGAAACATAAACGCGCTTAATCCTCGACGATTGGACTTCGCTTGGACCTAGCTCTTAGTATTCGTAAAGGGAATCGTAATGCTTTTTATTTGTTCGAAATCTTACAGCAGTAAAAAAATAAAACTTGCGACGCCCCTAGAACACGACGCCCCAGGGCGATGTAGGTATAGCATACAAAATGGAATTTATTTTTTCTGCATAATTAAAGGAATAAAACGCAATTAAATATAGCCTACTGCACGCAGAGGTGTTTAAATAATATTTTAGTGAAGATTTCATCAAAATCCGTTCAGTAGTTTCTGAGAACACTGCGAACATAATTTTATCAGTTACGTCTTTATATAATAGTATAGATTACCTATTAATGCATGTGTTGATTTTATAACTTGTGTACACTACTTGATCTAATTGTAGAAATAATTTTAAAGCGCTGCTGTGTTGCAAGCATTTCTATTATGAATTTATGATTTACCATTAAATGAACACAAAAGCCATATTGACCACAAAAAAAAAATAAAATTATTCTCAATTGATAGCTTATCCCCATTGAAAATTTAAGGCATTATAAAATACGATTTATTTCAAGTAGGTACCTACCAGTGTTGTTAGGACTCTCTCTTCATTTTTCCCACGAAACGTGGTCATTTTTCCCTTTTTTCCCTTTTCAACGAACTTAAAATCGCACCAAAATCCCACGATACATTAAGATAAAAACAAATTGTTTAATTCATTTATATTATGTTAAAAAAAAATCACAATGCCCGCGTGGCATTGATCGCTAGACGACTAGCGGCATGCGCATGCCACACTCCATATACAAAAACTGATATTTCAGCATGTGCACTAGATCTCTAGCACATATATTGTAAAATATCGTTTTCTGCGAAATGTTTCAATCTAGCGAAAAATTAACTGAATAAATAAATAAATACCTAGTTGGCGCAAGACTAAGTACATGCTATCAACAAACAAACAAGCATCTGTCCACCGCCTAGGACAAAACGTCACTATTGATAGCAACAATTTCGAGGTAGTTAAGGAGTTCACCTTCCTCGGAGTAAACGTAAACTCCACGAATGACACCCTAGTGGAGATCCGGCGAAGAATTACCCTAGGAAACCGTTGCTACTTCGGTTTGGCAAAAGAACTGGGTTCAAAACTCCTAACTCGAAGGACGAAATGTGTGCTCTACAAAACCCTTATCCTGCCAGTTCTGCTTTATGGTGCCGAGTGCTGGACGATAAGCAAGAAGGGAGAGCTGATACTGGGCTCCTTCGAAAGAAAAATACTTCGGCGGATTTTTGGTCCTGTGTGCGAGGAGGGCGAATGGAGGAGAAGATACACGCGCGAACTCTATGAGCTGTACCAAGATGTGGATGTAGTCCAAAAAGCCAAAACACGTCGACTACATTGGCTCGGCCACATCGAGCGAATGGACAATAATGCTCTAGCCAAGAGGATCTTCGAATCCCAGCCCCCAGGTTCGAGAAGACAAGGAAGACCGAACCTCCGTTTCAAAGACCAAGCCATCGCGGATGCCAGAGCGCTTGGTCTAGACAATTGGAAGCAGCGTGCCCGGGATCGTAGAGGATGGAAGGCTGCAGTGTCTCAGGCAGAGACTCTTCACAGGTCGGGAGCCCGATAAGTAAGTAAGTAGTAGTTGGCGCAATAAGTCCGTATCACCCTAGGTCTAGCTTCTCACATAATACATTATGGCACAAAATACATTTTTGATGCTTATGAAGATGAAGTAATAAAAATTCTATTCCAATCACAATATCACTTTGTCGCTGGCGCTAGAGGTTTAATTACATGCGCTGCCGCTGCGCCGTCAGATTGTTTTTGTATGTACTAGACTTTTTTGTTAAGAGGCTATTTATTTTATTTGTGCTGATAATTGTGAATTGGAATAGTTTTGATGAAATTTCACAAAAAATTGACTTTAACACTTGTTTTGTCAGTTTCCTGAAATTCCCACGATTTTGTTGCTTTTTCCCTTTATCCCACGGAAGACTTTTCGGACATCGAAAATCCCACAAAAAGGGATAAATCCCACGATATAAAAACACTGGTACCTACCTATACCTACCTGTAGTTTGTTTCCATTACGGCGATGTAAATAACTTCATTTATTTCAGCAAATAATAAGAATCTTTTACCTACTTCCACTTTACTGAAATTAATCTTATATTCGTAGGAATTGAATATGACTGCGTGAATGTGTGTTTCTTTGATGTTAATTTTAGTTGAATCAGAAGATAAAAATGCGAAAACAAATATCTTCTGTAGTATAAAATTGAATCTGCATTTTGCCTTTTATTTTTATTAAATTTTTCTCTTCTTACATTTCAGCTTAGTGAGCTTGGGCGACCTTTTACCGGGGGCTCATGGTGCGGGAAAGCCACGGGACCGCAGCTGTATTTCAGTGAAACATCAACTGTGACGGCATCAGTAAAGGTGAGATATTTATAAGAAGCTACCTACGAAGAGACAGATACAATAATTGTGGCTGAAAAATATGCACACCCCCCCTTTTAAATATTAAACTGAGAGTGATGTCCTTGCTTTCGTGTATTCACGTAATCATGAAGGCTGTATTTTTAATGCTTCACGGGCGGTAAAATTTATTATTAAAAAGCCTCCATAAATATCGAAACTACAATGGACAATTTGCGAATGTGGGCCGATTCAACCCATTTGGTATACATACGCTCATAAATTCATCCGACAAATAATGAGAGTTTCGCATCAAAAATATTCAGTCCAAGCTATTTCTGGCAACAACGGCAAGAACGCATGCTTGACAGAGGTTTGAGAATGGACATGCGGTGCCGTGCCGCCCTATCTCATTCAAAATTTAACATTGCCTACACTTGTTTGGCAAATAATAACCCAAAACTATCGTCCCTTTCATGACTATGTAATGAAGCACCCAAGTGCCGAGGAGCAACATCAATATGAAGGCCTTGAGGGAATTCACAACCAGTAGTGGACCTTCATGTAAGCCTGTGCCCGCGTACCATTCAAATATCCTCTTTCTTAATTTAAACTACAATGGTTTCGGAGTTCATGCTCGTTCGTTGTTGTTCTAGTGCCTACGTTTCATCGGGAATTAACAGCCATTTGCAGCGGATGTTTGTGTGTCTATACGAGTGTTTGTATTCAGTTTATTATTTTGCCCAACAAATAGGAAATGGATTGTAGCGAACGGCAGGTGTGAATGGGTGGGTGTACTATGCACTGTTACGGCTCTGAGCTACGTGTAGTTTTTCCTGAGGTTATGTTTGGTTTTATTCCAATTTCAGAATAGGTATAGTTAGTTCATTTAGCCATTGGCAGGGCATCGGCCTGACCTGACCACAGAGCACCCAGACCCACCGCACTGTTTGTAGACAAACATTGGCTGGTGATGGTAAGGGGAAATTGGCAAAATATTAGAATACTGTCTACAAAAAGTTGGTCTGCCTGTGATTGGATTTTGAATTCCACAACAAACAAGAGAAACAAAAATAATTATTTTCTTGGTAGGTACATATTTACAATATTTGGTTGCAAGGGCGTTTAACTGGCATAACAACATATGAGTGACATATTCATTATACATACGTACTGATACAAAGTGGAATAACGTGTAGGGAGTTTCAGTTTAATAAAATGATTGCATGATTTTGCAATTTAAATTTTTGGTTATTCAAAATGTAAAATGTGCATTGTATTTTGGTCTAATAGCGATTATTTCTATATCTATTAAGGTGCCAGTACACGATATGTAGCACGCCTCATATATGTGGCTCTGACCCGTTGCGACCATTCCCTGACGTCAGTGCTACATATATGAGGCGAGCTACATATCGTGTACTAGCACCTTTAGAGTTGTGTATAGTTAAAGACTGTGGGTAATATTATCGGTCGCAAAATCTCAAAATTTAGACATTAAAATTAAATATGCAAAAATCACTGATTAATCAATCAAATCTTAGGCAGCTTCCACACCGAATGGAACAAAACGCCTTAGACAAACAAAACTGATTTTCTGCGTGTTTTTTTTAATTTAAATACACACGTTTAAATACGAGTGCCTACACTGAATAAGGCAAAACAAAGCAAGAAATCAAAAACGTTTTGCTCCACTGCCTAACGTCAATCATTACACGTGTGCTTATGGAGTAACGTACACCAAAATAAGCAATAAATCATTTTAAGCAAAACAATCGAGTTAGGCAAAAACACTTTTAAACAGTTAAGCCATGTTTAGGCGAGAAACACACGTAATCAAATGAGAGCGCCCACAGCCACACCAAACTAGTCAAACAGACAAAACCAAATAAAACACATGAAGCATCCGAGCGACGACTATCGGTATTTATGTTTCATTCAATCATTTTCTGTGAAGTGCAGCATTTTAATATGTGTGACGTCGAAAAATTAGTATTATTGATTAAAAATCGGCCGGCAATCGCAATATATTTATCAAATGCATCGAAACTCATTCTTATGTAGTTTTTGAACTTTTCTTCATCCTGGCGATATTCATTTATAAATTTAATGATTAAATTTAGATATATTTGTCCTTCTTTGGTTTACAGGATGCACCCAATATTGTTTAACATTTTCCACTTAGCACAAATTATTTTGCTGCCACACCCACAATAGTCATATTTTCGTCCCAGTCAGAAGCCATATTAAGTGCAATTGGTATGAATGACTGTCAATGGGCCTCCGCACACGAGACTAATTCTGCCGGCATAAAACCGATTTTGTAGGCGAGGGGACTGAAATGAGGGGAATCAAACGGAATAAAATGTTCTGCCGAGTTTGAGCGGTTGAACAAGGCATAAAACTAATACATACACAACTTTCAAAATATTTCAATTGTGAAAATAACTATCTACACAATGAAAAGGGGTTCATATATATAATTTTTCTGGCGGCAGAAATCATCCCGTGTGCGCTCGAAGTATGGTATAAAAACGGTTTTCTGCCGGCAGAATTAGTCTCGTGTGCGGAGGCCCAATAACCCACACCAAATTAGGCAAGTCAAAAAAACATTTTTTTTTTTTTTTTTTTGCCCTATCTGGTGTGGGTTAGCAACAGTCGTTTTTGCTTTGTTTGGTTTCTGCTTTATTTGGTGTGGGTTCAGCCTTTGCGCGAAACAGTTCCAATGATGGAACGAACATGGAACCATTCTTTTGTTGGTCGAAACTAGTTCCTGGAAACATGTCCGGGGAGCTATGTAGTTCCATAGACATTTTCTGAACGAAGTGGAACTTCGAACGAAAGTTATATGATGGAACTAGAAGAACGAGAGAACTGTGAACATGATGATGGCACTGGTACGTATGGACAGCGTGGCCGTTGTGAGACTAAAGTTACAATTTGGCACTTTTTATACCACCTTGGCACAATGAGACCACCTTTCTAAAATTTAATGAATTTTGCCCTTTTTCACATTTTTAAGAAAATTCATGAAGGACTTTTCAACTTTTGGACTTTTCCCAGTGTAGGATCTAGCATTCTGCCAAGTTTCACGATTCTATGATGGCTGGAGTGCTTCATAATTTTGATAATCATCATCTAAGTGAGGAAGTGAGTGAGTCAGTCAGTCAGTCAGTTACGGCTTTTGCGATTTTTGACGTCCTGTATGTTGAGAACCACTAATGTTATAGAGATGCAATTTGGTAAGGTGGACCTTTTTTATGAGCTTGGTGAGGTCAAAAACAGCCTTAGTTTGTTCCTGTAAGAAGGGTAAGTGCCTTTACTAGAGAACTTGGCTGGGGCACTACCGTGACCTTTGATCTGGCGAACTCAACGAGCAGTTGAAAACGGGGTCAGAGCGGTCGGAGAATGATTCAGAAGATTTTGGATTAGAACATTCTCCGCTTAATGAATTGATTTGTTATGTTATTGAATTGATTTTACGTTTATTGTTTTTTGGTATGGCATGTTTTATTCGACTGAATTCTTATAGTTTTAAAAATAAAATATTACCAGTATATCTTGTTTGTTTATTATGTTTACTTTGAAGTTATTACTTTAAATGGCTCTTTTTTTTCCGTTTCCCTTGTTTTGCGACTTTTCTAAATTTATCAACGGTAACGCTGCGTATGGATATTGATAATGGACAACATGTTGTATCATGGGCATGGATGTATAGTTCTATTCCAATTCCGCTACGCTACGCACACACATTTCTTGCCCATTAAGGCGCGAATTTCGCCATGTGTTTATAGGTAGTAAAAGTATGTTGTATGCATAAAGTGACCAACTGTACAGTTTTTCGCTGTATACTACAGTTTTTCAGTCAGTCGATACAGCGCGAAATTGTCAGAAAACCATATACAGTGAAAACATGAGAATACAGCATTTATACAGTTTTTCCACATGAAAGAATATTGGGTAGGTATCTACCGAATTTACTTGCCTGTTGTGCAACGTAATAAGAAAACGCAGCAAATTTTAAATAATAAAATCGCCGAAAACACATACCTAAGTTATGGATACAAATAAATTCGTTTCCTTAACTCATGATTGTTCTGAAATATACTTTCTTTAGTGAACTGGAGGTCGACTGTTTTCATATAACTATCTTTTTCTTTGAATTTATATTTTGTGTGTTTGGTTTCGACGAGTATTATTAGACAAGGCCCGCACCGAAGTGGTGTGTCAGTGGCGTGGTGTCCAAGTGGCAGGTGTAGAGGTTGATGACGACGTTTTGGCATTAAAACTGCGTATTTTTGTTCACCCGGAAACTAAAAACATGCCAAACGTCCAAGAATTCAACATATGACGACATTTTTTAAGAACTGATGAATCGGTAGCACCATATAAGTTGTTTGCCTCTTGATTGAGCGTTAAATCACTCTCATACCTTTTCGCCACCATTTCATCGCCACAGCACTCCTATGCCACCTGCCACTTGGTCACCACGCCACTGCTACACCACTTCAGTGCGCGCCTTATCATAGAAATGTTAGAAATGTTACTTGAAAAGTAAACAAAAATCATATAATTCGCTGTTAAGATGGTACAGTTTTTATACAGTTTTTCGGTCTCGATTTTACAGCGCCGACCTGTCAAAGAGTTGGTCACGTTATGTATGCAGTATGCATGTGTTTTCTCGGTATCTGTTTACATACACACATTTTTCTTTCTTTCGTTCATTTATTTCTTCTCTGTGTTGGACTCGGAATTATATGGTATATGGGTGGACATGTTTATATGCAGTTTACGGAAAGATAGGAAATGTTTCCGTCAGAGCCAGGGCATAGTTCGTAGAACTATACAGGTCCGGGACGACCCATCTCTACCCTGCATGCCGGGGGGCTGGTTCGCACTGCCCCCGTGGCGCTTGCCACCAGAATAAACTACCATATTATTTAGAATTTAGAATAACTTTAACCGTATTGATTCAAGAGCTCTTACCTTTTTGCTAATACTCCCACAAGAAAAATAAAAACAAGTAAAAGTGTTATCATCGGCCTGGCCGATGCTTTGATACCCTCCACTGAATAAAAGTCCTGCAAAATGTTTGCCACGCGAGTTAGTATGTGTTTAACATTAGTTTTGTATGGGAGGTAGCAGAACTACTTTACCGACATAGACAATTTTCAATATCAACCTGACGACGGTTAAAAAAAGTCCTTTCATAAAATTTCATTCATCTAAGTCGATTCGTTTGGACGCTAAGGTGTTTTCAACAGACAGAGAGATACATGAGTCGAATATTGGCTTTGTATGGGAGGTAGCAGAACTACTTGACCGACAAGGATCATTTTTAATACCAACCTGACAACCGTAAAAATAAGACCTGTCACTCAATTTCAGTCGCCTAGGTCGATTCGTTTGGACGCTATCGTGATTTCAACAGGCGGAGAGACACATGGGTCTACTAATGGTTTTGTATGGGAGGTACCAGAACTACTTGACCGACATAGCCCATTTTCAATGCCAACCTGACGACGGTAAAAAGAAGTCCTCTCACCAAATTTCAATCGCCCAGGTCAATTCGTTTGGACGCTATCGTGCTTTCAACAGACAGACAGACAGACGGACAGACAGACAGACAGACAGACAGACAGACAGACAGACAGACAGACAGACAGACAGACAGACAGACAGACAGACAGACAGACAGACAGACAGACGGACATGGCTAAATCGATTCAGAATGTGATCCTGATTCAGAATATATATACTTTATAGGGTCTCCGGTGAATCCTTCTTGGCGTTACAAACGTAATGGCAAAGTGAATATACCTTCCTGTGGAGGATATAAAAATCCACACAAAGCCAATGGGATTTCGTTGATAGAAAGTCATTCAACTTATGCCTACAAAACAAAATCACCTCACATAACTTTTAGTTTCACAAAAGGAAAATGTCAAGTTCCCTAATCCGCATAGAAGTTGATAGACAATCAGCAACGACACGATAGGAGTTACTATCTCCATCAGTAAAAAAAAAACACACATGATGGATTCTGACTGAGGCATCTGATGTGCTGATTGATGACACTATATTCAATTTTACACAAACTCTCTCATACACCCAGCACCCTATTGCAAATTCTCATCCAGGGCCTTTTCTCCTCAAAGATAAATGCCAGTCGGATGCAGCTACCGTCAAAGTTAATTTAAAAACAAAAAAAAATCTGTTGTAAACCAGAACTCGCACGAATTCGAAAACACAAAATGCTTCATGTCCAGGTACACGCATGTAAGCCCACCTGTGCGATATGGTCTACATAACGCTGAATCCAAAAAGGACACCTTCATTTTGAGTGTCATAATACCAACCGAGAGTGCTTCTGACGTGCACATCCCACCTAATAGAAGATCGAAATAAATACACTAGGATTTGCGTGGCCATAAGGTTACGTGCTATTCGATGTCATATCGTAGGTATGTCCTGGCGATGATTGCACCCTATTCGTATACACATACTCTACATGAACAAGTGCTTGTTTTCGATTCGTTTTCATTGTAGGCAAAAACAAATCAAGGGGGTAGGCTTTTTCACAGAAGTCCTATGTGTGTCAGGCTCCTAGCTGTTTCGGCACGTTTGTGAGATTTTCAAGGAAAGATTATGAGGTGTATTGTTTGTCGAGGATGAGGGCGTGTTGCATTGCAGTGATACAGGCACTCAAAAATCCGGTCGGTCGGTGGTGGGAGTCGAGTCGGTGTTAGCTGTCGTCGGAGAATGGACTATCTCACGACGAACTGCAGCTTTGTCTGGCTGCGAACATGAGCAGAGATTTCGCTCCATTGCCATGATGCTTAAAAAGATTCGGTGCCTGGGTGGCCATATACATACTGAGTCGGAAACCGGATATGCAGAATACATCTAAGCATAAATGATTCTGTTTGTAAGTCATAGCTCTAGCACTAGTTGTGTGTATCTACGTGTATAACATAATGTGCATGACTTTGCCCATACCACTTTTTTGAGGATTTGTGTGGGTGCTTTGGACCGCACAATAATTTTCTAATTCATTGCTAGTGCTGGACAACGAAAGAAGGATATCATGTTTGTTCTCTATGCAAGACTGTGTGCGGCGTACATCCTAACGAGTTTGCTATTGTGTTGGGCTGTTTTGGATAAGAAACAATTTTTCCTCTGTATCTTTCAGCTATTTCGTGCACTTCCTATGAAATGTTGAACAACCTTTGGAAGGCCTTACAGCTGTTCCAATCTTTGTGCACTCCATTTGCAACGACATATCGTCTACATAGTGGTGTTCATTGGATATTCCTTGGTGATGATGATCCTTTGCTGATGCGATGACAGTCGTTAGGTGGGCATGGATAATAGTTGGGTGGGACGTGCAAATGGGTGTGCAGCGATGCAGGTGTTATCCCTGACAATTTGCGGTTGTTCTTCTCTGGGAATGGATTTTGCGGTTGGGAAATAAAGATTTCGACAACTAGATGTGGATAACCGCTGTCAATGCAGTGTGTCCCGTTTTGTCCTCTTATTCATGTTCGTTCGTAATTGGTGGCGATAATTTTGGGTTAGCCAAAGTAATTGAAGCTTAATTGCTCGTAACTAATGAGCTGACCTTATTATTGATTTTTGGAATTAATTTCCGTTTAGTTTTAACTTCTTCACACGTTCATACCTGTGAGACATCGTGGAATTATATTTGGTACCCATATATCTTATGCCCAAATTTGATTAAATGAGAGTTTTCAGCGCACTAGGAGACGGTCGGTATCACGAAATTGTTTGACGGACAGGCAACCTCTAGGTAGTTACAGCGCGAGCTGGTAAGGCCGATTTAGAAATCTGTGGTATACCCGTAGGGGGATCGCCCTGTTATTTTGAGTCGGTGCGTGGCGGGAGATCAAGAGTTATGCAGGGTTCGTGATTTTGCAGAACTTTTCGTAGAATGAGATAAGAGATTGCATAAATCCGCAAACAAAACGATAGTGTTTTTGCAACACATATCGTCGCCGAAATAGTTTTATAAACTTAACCCCGTATCACATAACTGTAATTTGTTACATCTAGATTTACATTTGAATCTGTTTTCTTTATGTATGTTGTATTGAAAATAATGTTTATCTACTTTAATAAAAAAAAACCGATTTTTAAAGCAAATGGTTTAGGATTTATCAAGTTTTTTGTGTCTCCTGAAAACCTTGCAAATTGTAGATACGAGGTTTTGACTGTTCGGCGACGATATAGCCATTTAGCCAGATAAATTTAACACAGGAATAAATGACACACAGGAAGGAAAAATTATCGAAAGATATTGCAGAGCTATAACGCGAGGGATGCTTCTGCATGTGGGACTTTAACCCGATCTAAAAAAAACAAAAACAAGTCAAACTGTTATCATTGGCCTGACCGAAGCTTGTTTGCGTGTGAGTTAGTTTATAAACGCATGAGTCTAATATTGATTTTTTATGGAATGTACCAGAACTACATGACCGACATATACCATTTTAAAAACCAACATGACAAAGGGTAAAAAGAAGTAGGTACTGGCACAAAATTTCATTCGCCTATGTCGATTTGTTCGGACGTTATCGTGTTTTCAACAGACAGACAGACCATGGCTAATTTGATTCAGAATACATTATATATACCTACTTCATGGGGTCTCCGGTGACTCCTTCTTGGCGTTACAAATGTAATGGCAAAATGAATACATATATGTACCTTCCTGTAGGTAGAGGGTATAAAAATGGAATACTGAAGTATGGTACGTTTTAAAACGTAAAATTAAAATGAACACACTTTAGGTCAATTAATTTTTTTTTTAAGTTATTAATTAATTTTTTCTGTAGTTTTTTTGTCCTGTCAAAGATTGTTTTTATTGTTATTTGTCGATATTTCAACAGTTTTTTTTTCTTTGCACTTCACAATTCTGAGTGCGTCCTTTTTCTATCAGATATAGATATCAGCTATCAGTTATTTATGTCCTATTGTCATAAGTTTAGGCATTAACAATTTAGCTATAATCATGTTCAAAGCAACAATAAGATAGAACGAGATGAAAATATGCGTAAGCCACTTGACTTTAGTGAACTCACTCGTTTTGGGTTATTTTTTTGTGTCATTTGTGGGCAGATTAGTATTGCCCCTTTTTGTACGCAAATCCTCTTTTTTGCGATTTTTTCCCGTCTTTCGAAGAAAGATGAGAAGGAGCTTCAGTGATGAAGAGCTTAGATGTTCGGCACTCACCACGTCAGCCCCAAAGTTCCGCCACCTGATGCGAGCATTTCATTTACATTTCAACAGTTGCTCCCACATCAAGTACAGCATTGGCATCTGCATGAGTAACTATAGTGATGTTGTCCAGTTTCAGGCAGTCAGGCAGGTCGTTACGGTATATTGATTACAAGGCATAGCACTGGAGCTATAGCGCACACTACCTTGCGCTACACCAGCTTTTCTCTTAACGTGGGGTACTTTGTCTCTTGTTTAATTCTAAGGAATCGATCTGATATACCTATATGACTCCAGAATTGTCAAATACTGCTTCGGCAGTTGCTATTGTAATTAATGGATCAATCCTTTGTACCAGACTTTATCAAACGTTAGTCATATATCGAAATATTGTGAACACATTTAGAATACCAGAATATAGCTGTTATCATATAAATATGTACGTTTTCTGCCACAGGTACAGTCATATTTATATTAATCGCGATTTTAAATGGCATTGACGAACAAATGCCATTTAAAATCGCAGTTTATTGTTGACTTTTCGATCAAAATATGTTTGCGAACAACATTGGTAAATGAAAATCTAGCTTTTTTGCATATAATTTAGCGCATTTTCACTTCGTCATAGTTTTGTAGAAACGTACTTGGTAATATTTTTGTACACGTACTAACGTACCTACTGAGTAAATTAAAAGAAGCGGACGGGGCGGGATATCGATTCCCCCATCGCATCCTCTCAATTTCTTTTAATTTTCGTTTCGTTGATTTCCTACTAACTAGATAACAACATTGAAATAAGAGACGGTTCAAGTATATGACATTAGCAGTAAAGTTCTAATACCTCGTAAACAGGGAAAACCAATTTTTGAGAAGACACAAAAAAATGTTTATAGGTCTAAGGACATACAAATTAACTAGTTTTTAATTTTAGTTTTGTGTAGGTATAGATGTTGCTCTATACCTTGCTCACTTGCCATTAAAAAATAAATTTTATTTAAATATCTTGCCTTAAAGTACATACTATAGTCACGGTTTGGATCCATATCACGCAATGGCCTCCTTACCAACACAAAAAAAGTCGATCCGGGAAAATATCGCCTGGCCAAAATGTTTATTGAGAATTTGCCGCGCCATACAAACAGTAAGTAAGGTCGGTACAACCTTTGATCACTGTAAGATTTGGAATGACTGCCATGTTGAGAATATCTACAGTTGTGACCGAAATAAGTATAAAGACAATCATTCGCAAACTGTTAAATTTGATGTAGCGATTGAACTGCTCACATTACGCTAACCTAATGCAGTGCTACCATATTGTGGGAAATTACCCTTTTTGAGGGAATTTTTGTACTCGAAATGAGCTAAAAGGGAAAAAGGGAAACTTTCTGTTTGCCAGAATAAAAAAAGGGAATTTTTGTTTTTTGAAACTTTACTTTAATTTTTTTGTTGAACTTCAAAAATACTATTTATTTTATACAACTGACTGCTTTCATGAACAAGCGCTTATATTGACACAAAAAGAAAAAAGACCTGGGGCCATGTTTACTGTTTAGTGAAAGCGGTTTTGATTTCGTATTTTACAGAATCCCACCCCTGTTTTTTGCAATAACTAATAAAGACTGACTATCCCATACTCGCCTTTTATCCTAGCCGATAAAAGCGGCACGTCGACCTGATTAAGATCTACACTGTACCATACATTAGAAAGAGGGTTTAGGCCAGGCGCTAGGAGGTTCTCCACTTTCTTTTGTAAAGTTTATGATACTGCTGCAGAGGATTTCTTCAAATCTTTCGAGTCCAGTTGGCCCCTGGAGAAGATCTTCCAAATTCGCATATAATGTTGTTTCGTCTTCTTCCATACATAGCCAGCTCTCCGCTGAGTTGGCTGGATTTATTTAGCTTAGGTATTATTGTAACACATGCTGCCCTGCAAGGAATCCTATACAAGGTTTCTGAAATCATGTCTGCTATGGGGGTTGCACGGGAGCAACATGCCCCCCATATTAATTCCACTGTTTATTTATTGTGGACTTAAGATTCAAATAGTTAAAAATTTAACCTGAACTGAATAAAAATAAGTCCCTAAGGGCATGATGGAAATATGACCCTATGTCGCAAAAAAAGGTCTTATGGCGCTTTTGCAAAGTGACATAAGGCCATACGTTCGAATATTTCGAAATATCGCCTTAAGTCACGGCACCGTTCCCAGCTTTTTATGGCTTAGTTTTTAGCCAATTTGGGCGTAGGTATATCTCCCGTTCGCTTGTCACTCGAGTAGTCTCTTGCTCCACAGACGGAGCCAGACTGAATCATACAATTTATTTTTCTTTAAAATACTCGAATGGCGGTGTTGCAATTCGTAACAATATCAGAAAGGTTCCGGTCCCGTGTAAGGGGTTTCGGAACCTATACTGCCCAATTCATCTTCTTTTCGTTTTCTTCGAAGCCTTAATGGACAGGAACCCACCAAATTTGGTTCTATTCCCGAGGCCAAGGCCAGTTTCAAGACTAGCTGATAAAGTCTCGAAAAGCCTATCAGGATCTTATTTACAACATGAACATCAGCTTTTGGTTTCAAAGGTGTCGGATAGTGATATCTAGAAGATAAATTCTATAGGATAGCCTATCAGGCGATTCAAGTGCGGCTGTTAAAGCCATTAAGCAAATATTTATTTGAAGTGGCTGGAAAAAACATAGTTTCAGAGCATTTTTTCATTGACGAGCGCAGATTGCAGCCACAACATTTTATTTGAATCTTTAGAAAACAAATTTCTACATCAGACTCTATGTGAAAAGTAGTTGGAACAATTTAATCATGAACACTAATAAATATTCATAATACAGTGGCCGGCATAAGTATTTTGACAAAACTAAAGTTAATTCTGCTCATAATTTAAAAGTTACTTCATGTAAATTTTGGCATCAATAGAAAGGTCATTTAAATTCCGTTTGAATGATACAAAACTTTCCTTAACCCATTAAGTACCCATTTAAAAATTTTAGAATTTAGAATTTTTGTCAAGGTCTACTTTTTTGACTTTTTTTCCTCGGTATCAAAAAAAAATGTTTTGATGCAAAAAGTTTCTCCAAACAATTCTAATAGTGACTGCAAACAAAAATTTTCAAAAATTTTCAAAAATCTCTTCGCTAATATTTTTTATGATTTTTTGAAAATTGCTAAAAATGACTATTTTAGTCACTTTTTCCTCCTTTTCATACAAAATTTTTCTGAGATCATCCCATTCAAAAAATCATAAAAAATATTAGCGAAGAGATTTTTGAAAAAATTTTTTTGCAGTCACTATGAGAATTGTTTGGAGAAACTTTTTGCATCAAAATATTTTTTTTTTGGAACCGAGGAAAAAAGTCAAAAAAGTAGACTTTTACAAAAGTTCCAAATTTTCAATGGGTAATTAATCGGTTAAGGAAAGTTTTGTATCATTCAAACGGAATTTAAATGACCTTTCCATTGATGCCAAAATTTACATGAAGTAAGTTCAAATTATGAGCAGAATTAACTTTAGTTTTGTCAAAATACTTATGCCGGCCACTGTACATAAACACTATGACAAACAAGTTGTATATAAATAATTGACAGACAATAGTCTTAGAAATTAGTATCACAGGGATTTTATTGCCACACTCCTTTATCTGTCGTATAGCGTTATGTGTCGGATAATATTATCCGAAATTTTTTCCGGAACCTTTGAAGCTGGCCCTAAGCCTCTGAAGGGTGTTGAAATAGTCATAGTGTAATACTGATTTGGATCCAATGATAGGTGAGCTAAGGGCCTTTATAGCTGCTTGACTGTAATAGATGTGAACTGCTTTGATGCTCATTTTTTTGATGTGCCTGGCTCATTCTTGAGTATAGCTAGGAGCTTTGCCTGTGATACACTAAGGTTTGTCACCATAGTTATTGAGATTGTTTTGTTAATTTTTTTGTTTTCCTTTCGTAAAATATGTGTGGGAAAGTCTGAGGTACTTTTACGAGCCAGGCGAGGGAAAAAAGGAATTTTTTTAGCACTTGCGGGGGAATTCTTATGACAAAACACTGGTCGCACTGATGTATACCCAAAAATTAGGTAAATCAATTCTCTCTTCAATAAAAAAAAAATAATGCACCGTTACCTAGAAGAGCAGTTAAGAAACAAATTAAATTGTCATTACTATTTAAAGAAGTCGTGCAAAAAAGACGAAATAGCTATAAAGACACAGTGTTTTTCTTATTAATGTTTTTTTGCAATTTTTTTTATTTAAAGTGTATGAAAATATTAAAGCGATAGTTTCACATGTAAATTGCACTTCTCGCGACTGGAAATGAAAATAATTAAATCTTAATTTAGCCATGCCCCGCGCAACTCACAAAGAGTACGGCCTATCAAATCGTTCAATTACTACCAAGATAGGACAATCCCCTACCGTTATTGTGAGTAATTTTGTTAATTTGGGTGACAACTATGTCTCTGTTAGAAGATCCGGTCGACAAAGCCTTCTTAGCGCCATTGAAAACAATCTTATTTCACAAGAAGCCAGGCGAAACAAGCTCAATGCTAGTCAGATAAGACGCAAGTTGGATCTTCCCGAGGATCTTCCAGTAGGCGTAAGAAGAGTGCAGCAAGTGTTGAAGGGAAATCCCAACCTTCGATACACAAAAATGCTGAAAAAGCCGCTATTGCAGCAGCATCATAAGGAGGCCAGACTAATGTTTGCCAGAAACCACATTGCATGGACCTGGAAGTGGGAATTCGTTATTTTTTCTGATGAAAAAAAAAATAATTTGGACGGTCCAGACGGTTTCAGCTGTTATTGGCGTGATTTGCGAGACAAAAAAGCAGTGAAAATCAGCCGGCACTCCGGAAGAGGAAGCGTGATGGTTTGGGGTGCGTTTGGATTCCATGGAAAAATCCATTTGATGTGGGTACCACCCAGAATGGATGGTATAAAATACAGGGAATTGCTGTAATATGCCCTAGACGAAGTTGAAAATTCCGGCGGGTGAACATTTTATTTTTCAGCAAGACAATGCTCCCATTCACGCGGCAAGGACAGTTCGCGAATCGTTTGAAGTCAGCGGTATAAGGTGTTTACCTTAACCCAATCGAAAACTTTTGGGAGATCATGGCGAGAAAAATGTATTCGAATGGAAGGCCGTACAGGAATGTGGAAGAGCTTAAAGCACAAATAATCCAGTGATGGAACGAGCTCAATAATGAAGTTCTGCACAACTTGATAAATTCTATGCCGAATAGAATTTTTGAAGTTATTGAGAAGCGAGGCGGCTGTACGAAATACTGAGTTACAGTTTAATGGGTAAAACTAAAAATTTCGTCGTTTCAGTGCTTAAAATGCTTACTGTCTTTATACTTATTCGTTTTTGGAGCTTATTAACGATGAACCCAAAAAACAATTCATTGTGTTCGAAGAAAAGATTTTTTTGTTTGATTTTAAAATTGAATAAAATAAAATATGTTATTCCCCTTAGAATATACTCTTAAAATTTCCTCATTTCGTAGTATAATCAAATCAAACAATTGAGCCACCCGTGTCTTTATACTTATTTCGGTCACTGCAAAGCGACGTTTCGCTAATAGCATTTCAAATTGTCGGCTTTTCTGATTGTTGGTAAAACTTGAGACGACATTTTAATAATCGACACAAGAGCAAAATCGTCATTTATTATAGCCGAAATTTTTTTGTATAGTCAATTCGCAGATACTGAAATTAAAATACAATGATTTTATGATTTTTGGGTTTTCGGGATTTAGGGTTTTCTAAAGGATTGAATAAAATGGCATCCTTTTTGTTTGCTTCATATATGATCAAAATCGAATCGTTATTTTGAATAGTTTGAACAGGACTAAAAAATTGCACGTATGTATTTGTATATTTTTGTTGTCGAATTTTTATTAAATAGAAAAATATCTATATATTTATGCACGAGAATTCGTATTGATAGATAGGATCAGGATGTGGTATGATCTTTAAAAAATAACTTTTTATTTTAAAGGTTGGAAGCGATTGAGGAAAATTAAATAATCTTAAATTTCAAATTTAATTTTTTTTATTAACTAGTAATTATAACAAAAGTAGGAATAGTTTAAAAAAAAGTAGCTATATTCAACAAAACAAACTAAAGAATTATTTTATAAAACTAAATTTAATCGACTGGCATTCTTTGCTGCAAATACATCAATTACTTCGTCAGTATTTATTTCTATCTCCCGAAAAATTGACATTAAGGCTAAACCAGTAAGTCGAACTTCACCGGTAGAGTTTCTTAAAAAAGTTTTTAAGCGTTTCATCGTCGAAAACGTTCTTTATGGTGTACATGTCGATACTGGTAAGGTTGCCAACATTTTTAAAAATAGATGTATGTTGGGAAAAAAGTTTTTTACTGCAGCCTCCTAAAGCTGTTATGGCGTTCTGTGAACGCAGTGCCTCGGGTTGTTCATGACATTTTGTCTTCCACAGTAGAAACTCAGCCTTCAAGCTATCCCAATCCAAAAATCTTTTATAAAATTTGAAATTTTCTTCGTTAAATTTTGTTTCGCTTTTTCCAAGTATTGACGGGATCAAAATATATAACGATGATAGAACGCTCTTATGGTCCTCAAACCGCGTTTGGAGCTGAGTTATGAAGTCGTCCAAAGGGGGAATCATAATAACTATCCTATAATAACTATCCTATAAAAGTTTTCAGATTCAGACGCATTTACATTGGCTGCTTCGATACTGTTCGTGGAATTTTCAAGGTTTCAGTTTCATCCACAATACTTAAAAGGCCTTGTGCAGTCTCAAAAATATCTTTAAATTCTGAACTAACATCTTCTCGAATTTTTTGAAACGTACCTATTTAAAACTAGCTTTACGTGGTCCAGAGCCGACACAAGGTCACAAAAAGCGGATTGCAAAATTTTACACAATGGTAGTGTGTACGAAAACAAAATATTTAAGCAGCATAAGCTTATCAAAAAATCACTGACCAAAACTGATTTTAAAAAAACGGAAGCTTTAGATGAGGTCTCAGAGTCCTTATCAATACTCAAAACATCCAAGGCATTCACTATGCCTTTAAAAATTTCTTTGAACCTTAATAAGCCGTCATGATTTTCAACCCATCGAGTTTCACACATAGACGTTAAATTCTTCCATTTAGTTAATGTTTTCCGGCAACAAGTGTGTTCGTTTTGCGGATAGTTTAAAAAAATTTCCAACCGATTTTACAATGCCAATCATATTACGTATAGGCTGAATTTGACAAGAATGTCCTAAAGCGATGTTTAATGAATGTGCACTGCAAGGAACGTACAATGCTTCTGGGTAAAATTCCCGTACAACTGCTTAGACACCTTTAAAACTAACCCTCATAGCGGAAGCACCATCGTACCCTTGTCCAATTAAGTTGTTGCTATTTATTTCCAAATTTTGTAATACAGATAGAATTTTGTTAGCTAAGTATTTTCCGGTAGTGCTTTCTACATGGAGAAATTCCAAAAAATCTACTCGTAAGATAAAAATGTCGTCTTTATAATCAACCTAGCGAACGCATATTGACATCTGCTCCTTTCGTTAAATGTCAGTAGTTTCATCTGCTAAAACTGCAAAAAACTCTGCTGGCTGAATTTATTGCTTCAACTATTTTATTCTGAACAATATTACCACATACAGCAATCAATTCGTTTTGAATGGTAGGGCTTAAATAAGAAGCGTTCAAATTCAAATTTTCGGAATATTTTTTAAGATTTAAATCGCCACATAAGCTTCGCATTCGTAGCAAAGCTCGAAAGTTACCATCGTTTACTATTGGTTCTGGCTCATTAAATTTGATTGGACCGGAGTCACATGTCCCTCTTAAGGCTAATTCTTGCCGTCCACAAATCTTAATAGTTCCAACAATAGGTGGTCAAACTGCCTAGCATTGACTGGGGGGGGGGGGGGGGGGGGGGGTAACTTTGACCAAAAGTAAACCAACTTTTTCTATTCACGTAAACGGCCTCTGGTATAAGTTAGAATTATAATTATGGTTTTATACTTACTTACTTACTTACTTATCGGGCTCCCGACCCGTGAAGAGTCTCTGCCTGAGACACTGCAGCCTTCCATCCTCTACGATCCCGGGCACGCTGCTTCCAATTGTCCAGACCAAGCGCTCTGGCATCCGCGATGACTTGGTCTTTGAAACGGAGGTTCGGTCTTCCTTGTCTTCTCGAACCTGGGGGCTGGGATTCGAAGATCCTCTTGGCTGGAGCATTATTGTCCATTCGCTCGATGTGGCCGAGCCAATGTAGTCGACGTGTTTTGGCTTTTTGGACTACATCCACATCTTGATACAGCTCATAGAGTTCGCGGTTGTATCTTCTCCTCCATTCGCCCTCCTCGCACACAGGACCAAAAATCCGCCGAAGTATTTTTCTTTCGAAGGAGCCCAGTATCAGCTCTCCCTTCTTGCTTATCGTCCAGCACTCGGCGCCATAAAGCAGAACTGGCAGAATAAGGGTTTTGTAGAGCACACATTTCGTCCTTCGAGTTAGGAGTTTTGAACCCAGTTGTTTTGCCAAACCGAAGTAGCAACGGTTTCCTAGGGTAATTCTTCGCCGGATCTCCACTAGGGTGTCATTCGTGGAGTTTACGTTTACTCCGAGGTAGGTGAACTCCTTAACTACCTCGAAATTATTGCTATCAATAGTGAGTTTTGTCCTATAGGCGGTGGACAGATGCTTGTTTGTTTGTTGATAGCATGGCAGAAAAAAAGATTGAGAGAATGGGGACAATTCCCATGGGCATCCTAGGGCTAGCATCTCACAACTATTCGTTTGTGTATTTTTTTTTTATTTTTGGGACGAATGGAAGGCAACCAGTATACAATACAACGTCCGTCTGTTGGTCCATCTATAACTCGAGAACCATTTATCCGATTTTTCGGAATTTTGACCGATTCATAGATTTGTTGCCCATTAGAACTAGAACTACTCTTGTCATAAAGACACCCTTCGGATCACGACAGGTTGCGTAGGGAGGGGTAAGAGTAAAGCGGTGGCAGGGATCTCCGGCTCTATTCGGCCGATTTTTAACAAATTCCGGATCAATAGATGTTAATTTAGGAGGGTAAGTGGGGAGAGGTAAAGTGGGCCGAGTGGTAGGACCTATCTGTGGAACTACTCGGCTGAAGTTAACATTTCTTTCAACTTTGTAATGGCGACAACTCCGGGTTCAGTATAGATTACTTAAAGAGGGGGGTAGGGGCTCTATCTGGATCTATTCTTCCAATTTTAAACATTCTTTCAGTGTTGTAATGGTGTCACCCACCGGAGCAGTACATGTATGTACCTATGTTACTTCAAGACGAAAAGCAGAAGTAAAGGGGGAATATGCTGATTTTAAAAATTATTTTACTTTAGTATTGTTTTAATCGACTCCAATGCCTAGAAGAAAATTGTTGCTTTATGAGTCTGAAGACTTTTTATTTTTTTTTTTTTTAATTCAGTATTAGGTAGATATGCGTTATATAAATAATTTCCTAACTTAAGTTTATTTTTTATAACATTCTAACAAATTTAAAAGCTTTGTGAAATAATATCAGTTAATAAAATAAACTAAAGTTAGTAGTTAGTAAAATAAAACTACTTCAACTTATGATTTTTGATTAACAATAAACATGCCGGTCAAAGTTACCCAAAACCAAGTCAAACATTGACCACCCTATTTTTGTTAAGAAACTACCTCTACGTTTTTATTTAAACATATTTAAGCTTTGGAATACTAAAGTACAAAGGTAAGCCCCTATTCTGGTGTACTTTATTTCCCGCTCATGCAAAAAACGTAAATGATACAGCTATTTGAAATTGAAAAGTGGTCAATGTTAGGCAGTTTGAGGTATCAATTGTTTCCTATTGAAAAAACTCAATGCTATGCTTGATTTGATTTGATTTTTTTTGCATTTAGTTAGGTAAAATGCCGAATTGGCAATTTTTTGTTAGAATTTGCTCTATTCTGGTTTTACCCCCCCTAGCTACGGCCTTGCTAGCGCCTATATTTAAGCGCTGTGTGAAGAGTCATACCTGTGAATTTGAATGTGTATGGAAAGATCCAAATATTTTAAATTTCATAATACCACTATCACTGTGGAGCTAAAACGATATTCCATTCCAATCCACTGGGTTTGTTTTACACTGTATTCATATACATTTGAAATATACCTATGCAAAGCATGAAGTAACTAAGCCGCTATGCAAATATTTTTAAATCACACATTGAAAAGGCTTATACTATACATATCTACAAAATACGAGAAAATCCACCAAAATGTTGCCTATATCCAGCAATTACAACCGCAAGTTTTCGTATTAAAATGCCGGGAGGGAAAACAAATTTAGAGCAATGCAAATATGCACTGCAAGAGGAGAACATTCAACCCTCAGCCCATTCCAAATGCATTTTGTTAATTGTTTCCATTGTTTTTGTTGTTTGCAGTGTTTCTCTTCATTGTTGTTGATTTTGCTGCTAACAATTGTATGATACCTAGCATGTGCATGGGGTAAATAACAAAACGAATCTTAGTGTTGCTGCTTTCTAAAGACATTTGACACATTGTAGTTCCTTACTCATTCATGCCTCAGCTCCTTAGCCTCACGAAACTAGGACACCTCCACAATTTTCAAATGCCAGCAAAGGTGTGCGCTTTGCCCCAATACACATTGCATTTCAGATATCTACATGTCTTTCAAATGAGAGTCCTCTAAAATGCTGACATCCTTTTTTAATAGACACACATCCTCCCGATGTATCTGTGTGTGCCTAACACATTTCCTTCAATTTAAAATAATGCACAATGCAAAGGTGTTCTCCGAGTGGTAAATAAATTTATTTCTTTTTTTTCTTTTTTTCTTTTTCCCACAACAGGTATTCCATCCGCCGAGGAACATACAGGAGGAGAAGCCTTTTGAATTTAATATAAGATACAAATTTATAAGTCAGTCCGACGCCGTAGTTCGGTAAGTGGGACATTTCTAGCAGCGCCGTCCTTGTTAAATATTTTCTACTTTAGTTTGCGTTTTTCGTTTCGTGCTTTTTATTTCGTCCTCATTTCCTGTTTATAATATATAAGAAGCACTTTAAGAAGCATATTCCAATAAAAAAAAATACTGAATTGAAATTGCTCATTGTGTGGGAGGATTCCCTTTTCTTATTGCCACTGCGTGATAATACTTTACTGTTTTTTTTTTTTGTCGGTAAATTATAGATATGGACTGCCGGATAAACTACTGGAGTTGGGACGTGTTACACCGGGCACATATTGTACTAGACAATTTGACGAGTGCTATCGAAAAAAGTGCCGCCTACAGAGTCCCAATTATCCTGGAATGTATCCAAGAAATGTCACTTGTTACTGGACGATTCGCCAAAAAGAAGTTCCTACATGCAAACATGCAATGATATCAGTTAGTCAAGAGAATCAACATAAAGCTTTAGTTAAAAGGTCAGTATTTTCTTGCATTATGTCGTGTGCATTCTTTAATTTCTATGCATTATTAAAGTATTTCTTGAATATGGTACTAGATAGTGAAGAGAGGCCCCAACTTATAGGACCCATCGTATCCATTGAGGCAAGGTATTCAACTTTAACAGATTGATAGAATACCTACACCTCAGCTCTTGTGGAAAGTAATATATAACCATAAGCAAACCATATGCTAAATGCAATGGATAAAGTGGGTTGATATTCTAGTTTCTACTGAGAGTGAGCGCTGAAGTTCAGTCTGAGTGAGAGGACCCAAGGATGACCAAGTCATCAGCGAAGAGCAAATGACTTATCCTCAGATCTCCCAATTCGAAATGTTCTTCGCCAAGACTGCGCTGTAACATCCAGTCCATACAAGAGAGACAAGACGCACCCCTGACGAAGTTCAACGCTCACGGTGAAAGGTATTGATTTAACGCCGTTTACCCGAACACAGCTTTTACAGTTTGTGTAAAGAGATTAAATGGCTCTCAAGAGAGAACCGTCAACTCCATACTCCTGTAATACACTCCAAAGTTTACCTCGAGGGACTCGGTCGTATGCTTTCTCCAAATCTATGAAGCACGCGTAAACTGGTGTAGCATACTCCCAAGCCTTCTCAAGCACCATTCTGCGAGTGAATAACAGGTTGCTCCCCGCACCTTGGCAAATACTTTTCCGGGGAGACTTAAAAGTGATATAGCCCTCTGTAATTGGAGCAATCCGTTTTATCCCCTTTCTTGAAAAGGGGCACAATCACCCCAATCTGTCCATCGCTGGGAGTTTAGCAGCATTTCCAGGCCACTTTAATGACACGAGAGAGCCATTTGACTCCCTCTTCACCTAAGGCCTTGTGCATCTCTGGCCGGATTTAATTAACTCCGGCAGATTTGCCAGCTTTTAGCGATTTGATCGCAAATGTGACTTCTTCTACCGTGGGACTATTTTTCGCTCTGCTTAAGGCGATGTATCTGTCATCATCCTCAATGCCCTGGATTGGATAGATCAATTCAAAAAAGTGTTCACTCCATCTGTACAAGATGTCCTCCTCATAGGAAAGAAGTGTATCATCTTTGGATTTTATTCCTTCAACCCTTCCACTTCCTTCCTCTAAGACGGCGGATGGTCTAGCAGAACACCTTGCTTGCAGATCTGTGATCACGGTCCAATTTCTCGCTGAACTACTTCCAAGAATGTCCTTTGGCTGCTTTAATAGCCACTTTGCAAGTTCTTCGCGCCTCAATGTACCGGTTTCGAGAAGGTGAGTCTCCCAAGCGAATCCACACCTTGAAAGCCTTTTTCTTCTCTTTGATGGTGTTTTAAGCCACGCGGTTCTTTTCCCACCGCCAGCTGCCACACCGAGCCGCTTCACTACGGAAATGGTACACATTGGACCAGTAATTCAGGTACACAGTAAATCAGCCTACCTATAGTGGATCAGCAAAGTTGGCGCACTATTGATGACGAAGTTTTGAAAACTATACTTTTTTGACATTGACCTTAAAATGATGCCTTGTTCTTGTTCTGCATAGAAAAACTGTAGATACTCCCGATTTGATGTTCCAACCAATTTAATGCGAGTAGCTATTCCTCAAGGTGCGACATTCCCTACGACATTCAACTAATTCATTTTATCCACTTTAAAAAAGCATGTCCATCATTAGAGTTGGGCAATTTAGTTCATTTGAGTGATCGATCAATTTAGTTCAAATCACGCTACTGAACTAGTTCGCTCATTTTAGTTCAATTTAGTTCATGGGGTTGTTGGATGCAGAGTATAAAGTACCCAAAGAAGCCCTGTGGTAAGGTGTCGTCGACGCGATTCACATTCAAAAGGCACCTCGACAAATAGAGAAATAAAGTTGGGTCAAGCTGCCAAAGAAACCGTATCGATTTCTTGGGCACTCATTCCATAAGTCAATAATCGCATGACGATACCGTTTCACGTAGCCTTGCATCACGTAACATAAAATTGCTATCGTCTCCACGACATCGTTTCTACGATCCAACATTTGCTTCTTGTAGCTCAATAATCGACAGAGCACTATCGTCCAGACGACAGCGTTTGCACGATAGCTAATTAAATTAGATATCGTCATGCATTGATTTATTTGTTTTGCAGACAGTTTTAAGCTTTTTACAGGAATTTTAAAGCGAGCAATTGAATTCAGATTTTTTTACGATTTAAACTACATAATAACTCATTGTTATTTGTCAAGTGTCATTTATGACAATAACGATGACGTCTAGTCATTTGTTCAACTACTTTTTGTGGGCTCCTGAAAGGTACCGAAAGTTCTCAATTTTGTGCAAAATAAACGATGGTGGTAGAGTTACGTGAAGCAAATAAAAGACGATCTCGTGCACTACTATCGCTTGGACGACAGTCGTCTTAAATTTTATGGAATGAGTACCCTGGATGCTCGCGTATACTGGCATCTTGATGTGTGGAGTTACCAAAGCTAGAATTGTGTTGAGTCCATTCGCAAAAAATTGTGATAAAGTTCCATCTCCTCAGCTTTGAATTTGGAGTAGAATCATTCCTGCTGACAACGGGCCACACGCACTCCTTCGTCCAAACACTACGTCGTTTTTATGTCAATTCATCATCCTCGCAGTCTTCTAACACGTAGATTTAAAATAAACGCAAGTACAATTTTTTGTTCCATTATCAAATATCTGACAACCGTGTGAACACACAATTTTCAACCTGACAACGTTATCAGAATGGGAACGGACAATTTTGTATTGTAAGATAGTTGGCTATTGTAAGCTTGTTGTCAGTCATTGTCAGAGGATTGACAGATCTGACAATCGTGTGTGCTTAGATTTAGCTTGTTCCGTTTGTATGAAAAGCATTGCGCGGTACTAATTATCATTTTTAGTGTCCAAAATAAATTTTACGAAATCAAGAAAATTTCCATATAAAATTACCTATTGTGACCATCAAAATAATAATTTAATATTGTAATTTGAAGGTTAAAAATGATTATTGGTAAGGCCAATTGAAAATAATAACCGTGAACTAAATGAACTAGTGAACTAAGTGTGTGAACTTAGTTCACTATAGTGAACTAGTTCTGAACTACACAAGCCTATCCATCATATCTCCAATAACCTTTTAGTCAAGGGACAAACCTATAAGAATACAACTTAAGGGCAATGAAATACAGGAACAAATATTAATTTCGATCGCTTGATAACGTCTTACAAACGTCTGAAAGCAGAAATATGAAGTATTATTGAGATATTTCGATATCTATTAATATTATCTACTATTGAAAAGCTCCGTCAGGAACTTGATTCTTCTATAGCTTATTTAAAACGAAAACCAATTTTATTTGTGTGTTTTTTTATTATTTCACGTTCTAAACAAAATGTATCTACATTATTAGGTAGATTAAAATTACTCTATAGGTACCTACTCATTTCAAAAAAACACCTTCATTTAAACAAATGTCTTTTAAGCAGAAACCCACCTATACATATTCATCCCACTAATCCTATACAACATTTAACTACATCCACAAACATCGAATGAAACACACCTGCAACATAATACATACAAATCGAGTAAAACCCTCTTATTAACGTGTAATTTAATTTTGAACGCATTTCAGGTCAATAGCGAGTTTCAACAAAACATCTCGGTCCATACGTGCCTGGTCGGATTGCACCGGTGAGCGGGACCACTTGATATTCTACGATGGAAGTTCGACTAATGATCCAGTACTGGCAAAATACTGCGGCGGTGATTGGTTACCTAAAGTCGTATCCCGGTACGTAGTCCTCATGCTCATATACTTGGTGTTCAAGAACTCTATAATGTTTCAATGCATCCTTTTTTCCCGTATCCTTAACCGTACCAAAGAGCCCAACTGATTCCCTTTCCTATACTCCGTGTAGATGGGCTCACGTGTTGCCACAGCAGTTTTCCCTGAATTGTAGTCTTAGGTTTTATCCATAAAAATAATGCGGTGCACTTATATGCACAGACCTTGTATACCTCTATCTACTCCACATCTACATAACCTATCACGTTTATATGTATGTGTAGAAAGGATGTTAGCAAAGGTGATTCTTCCTATATATTTCCATGGGGGTATACTATACGACCCTTAACCTCGAAATTCAAAGTTACCTACTATGTATCAACGAAGCAGTGGTAGCTGGTGGGTATCACTTTATATTCCCCAGAGTTTCCTGTTCTATTCCTTGTTGCAAAGTTGCATCCATTCACCGATGTTTGAATGCGGTAAAAGCTTACTTCACCTGAATTTCGGATTAGGTGCTGGGTGTATGGCCCTACAATGAGTGTTATTCCAGGTGTAGTATAGGAAAGTTCTTCACTATGCTAGCATAAAACAAGTAACTGGTTTGTTGCGATTTACGGGCAATGAAATTTTCAAAGGAAAATCAATTATGTTTGCTGAAAGAATACTAAGTTGCCATTAGTAAAGAGAAGTAACCGACGACGCAGGTGTATTTAATAATGCAAGAGATATTAATTGCGGATGTTCACGAGCTTGGCAGATAGGAATAGATGGAAAATGGAAAGCGTGCAAAATACAATTAGCTAATTTCGTTTTTCTTATTTGATCAGTTTATTTATTGTGTGAGTTTTAATTGAGTGTTTCAACAACTTGGATGCCGTTAAACAATTGTGTTTTCTGTCACTATTTATGTATCTGTATCAGTATAATGGTTATATTTTCCATTTATTTGAACACATTTGGGTAATATTTCGTCGGAGTTGGCAAGGCAAGTTATCTTAAAAATAATAAATGTTTAAGTAAACATTTTTAAAGTAGGTAACTCATATCAGGTTAGGTTATGTTAGATCGAATACGGTGTTTTTTTTTTTGCGATGGAAGCTGGAAACCTGCATGATACACCAATGATCCGACGTTCATTGGTAGTGCCGGATTCTTACCGGCTTAAACCACCTCCGTTCCCGAACAGACCGATATTTGTCCCCCGCGGAACCGCCGTATGGCATTACTTCACGAGGGTCGGTAAAAAGCCATATTAGATCACTCTATTATTTGACCTATTCACTTTTCGCTGATGCTCTAAACGCATCAGATCGCTGAGTATTCGCACGGCCACGTTGCTTACAATAGTCAAATTTTCGTCTTTAAGCAACATGTAATTTACGATGTTATAGGGAGTGTGCCATTCCCCAAATTGATGCTCGGTCTTTTTAATAACCATCGCATCCAGACGTAGTGTTGTTTTAGCGTCTGCCGCGCGCTTCTTTTTGGTAACCGTCACCCGCATTCTTACGCCGTTTTAGCTTCAGGATTTGATGCCGGTTTTGCGGTATTCTTCTTGTTTGATTGTTTTGGCTGATTTGGTGTCGGTTTTGGAGTTACTCTTCCTGTTTGATTGATTCAGCTGATCTGAGTCTCGTTTAGACGGTCCGCTTGTTTTTTTCGGCGAGTTGGTTCACGTCTTTTTTTGGAGCAGGAGCTTTAGATGGTTGCTCCTCGGATCGAATGCCATTTCCATCCGAATCCCTGTATCTTTTGAAAGACCGGACAGACGATTTGTTTTTGTCTATCGCCGGAATTTCTTTAAACATCGCTTCTCGGGCCTTTTTTTTCTATCGGGATTATATCTACTTGCGAGGATGTTGCCGTTTGGGTTTTTTCCGCATAACAGCAAAGGATCTTTATCTGTTCACGGAGATCAGATATTTCTTTCCGTAAATTGGCGACCTCGGATTCTGCTTCCCGGAAAACGGACTTTATAAGAGTACCCATCTTCTTAATTTCTCCATGAACGTTGTGCTTGTCCCTGTAAAAATCAATTAGACCGTAAATTTGTATACCAAGCTGCAGAATTTTGGTATTCCCGTGTTTGTCACTGCTGTTCTGTGTGCCGTGAGCAGTGACAATCGCTCTTGTCGTGTCGGTTATTGCCGATGACGTCGACTCCAAATGGGAACGCGGGTTTTCTCTTAAGAAAGTCGCTTTAGTTGGCGAACGGGCAAATCGAGTGCTCTTCCTAAAAGGGTCGACAACGGTATCCACATCGTTAAGCTTGATTTGGTTCTGGGCGCATAATCCTATGAGCATTGTTCGACAGCTCCTGAGCAGTTCAGATTTGACGATGAAGGCCTCTAGCACTTTTAGCACAGCCTGACTATCAATGTAAATAGCGATATTCTTGTTGGATATTGATCCCATATCAAGTAGATCCGCAGCTTTGAGCACGGCCAGGACCTCTGCCTGGAACACACTGCATGTATCCGGAAGTCTTAATGACACGTGTAGGTCTATATCCCTTGAGTATATATCTAACCCTGACACTCCTTAGTTTTGGAATCCTCTGTATAAATCGATATTTCGTCATCTTTCAAAACCTCATTCTTTTGTCAGTCTTTCCTATCTGGGAATTGTACTTCGTACGGAGTGTTGGAGTCAATTTCACCTAGACTTTCATCCGTTTTAATATTCCAGGTTCCGGCGTGAAATTAAGGTTATGGATAATTGATGTACCAAGTCATTGTAACTAAATAAATAAATACAGGCACCCTAGACCGACCTAGCTTCTCACAACCCTTCGTTTGTGTAAGTTTTTAAACTTTATGATCAGATTCATATGCCTATTGAATAATTCTGTTTCCAGTGTTCGTCTACTTGTCTGCGATGACTTGAAGCGGGGCCTAGATGTCGTCGAAATTTGAACTTAATTATTTAGATAGGATTTTTTTGAGTAGATTGGTTGGCCACCTCTCCGTCCTCCTTTTAAAATTCATTTGAATACTTCATATATGATCAGTCTTGACGAATAAAAGCAGAGACAAACATTGTCAGAATGCTGCTAAACTCACTAAGCCAGAAATCCGAACGTTTCCTTTATGTGAGTGAGTGAGGATTAGTTCTGAAATTAAATCGAACAAAGAAGCAGTTACTAAAGTTTTGTATTTTACTAGCTATAACTGCGCGACTTCTCCTGTCCAGGAATTGTACCTACACACTGCTTAAAAAATCTTACTGTCTATAAGGACAATGCAATGTTCTAAATTAATCAAATTTAGAGAAATGACGTTTTAAGTGTCCTTTTTTCTGTATTATAGGTGCATGCCCTATTGTCCAATTCCGCCAATATTTTTTAAGATACCATCAACAGGCTTCCAGCTTGGATAGATGCTAAGATACAGTGTATTAATTTAGATAATTTTATTATATTGGAAATGCCACGCCACGTTTTCCTATCTCATCCATATCTCTCCGAGTGCTTTGCCTTATTAATGTTCCATTTTTTACATCTTCAGCTTTAAAACTGTCAATAGTATTCTAAAGTTTCTTTCGTAGAAAAATAATTTGCTTACAATTTACAAACCTTTCTCCAACCTCTACATTCAAATGTTGATCTCTGTTCTTCTTCAGGTCCCAGAACTGATCTCTTTGCGAAAATACATTACGACTGATTTAAAGGCTTATTCGGAGGCGTATGCTTAATATTTTTTAAATACAAAATTTGAAATTGTTAAAAACATTTGCAAATGACTTTTTAACTTAACAGATCAACTGATTTAAGAGAGCATTTTTACTATTTCATGTGTACTTACAAAAAAGATTAGCTCTTTCTTCATAAGCTTGCCAGCTCGCCTGTCACAGAATGTCTTATAATATGTAACTAAAAAAATTCACAATAACAAAATTGAAACGGAAAATATAGATGAAAATAAAAATGCGGTATTTTGGACTGCACTTTTGGAAAAATTCAGTGATTTATTTTTTAATAATGAAATTCTTGATGTCTATTATTATTTATGACACAATTAGTATCACTTTTCTATAACAATTAAAGCAATGATAATTTTGTAGCACCGTTTTTATCGGGATAGGTAAAAGCTTAGTAGGTACGCTGCTTAAGCTAAATTTGAGCTCCCATAGAAAATGTTCTCCAAAATGTAGCTCCATTAAGCCAAGCGGTAAGCAGAAAAATCAAATATTCGTTTCACTGTGGAAATATGCTTGAATCTGTCAAAATTTAGCTCGCCCATTAATCGTTCGTCACATTTTCTCAAGTTAAATTTTGATAAAAAGGACGAGTTTTTTCAATGAATACCTCGGCGAGAACTAAATTGAAAGTGAAAATTTTGAGATCAAAAATGGCAGACAAGAAACAAAGAAAGAAAACCGAAGTACGAAACCGAAACTATACGAATTTGTTGGTTATATTTTTAGCAATTATAGGCTAACTAATTTAACTGACATCCGAGGTAAGAATCCACTATTTTAGATACTCATTGGCTTTTTAAGAAAGTGATAAGATGGAACCTTACACTTGGAAATAATAATCGAACGTTTTTCTCTGTAAGTGTTGAATACTTATCTGCATGATACGTACATATCAAAGGGCACTGTAGAAGCCCAGACAAGTTATCTAGTAAAGGCACTAGGTACCCCTTTTTATAGGAACAAACTCAGGCTGTTTTCGACCCCCTTCTAACTTCGGAACCAACTGATCCAAAAACTTCAAATTTGAAGCATTTACCAAGATCATTAAAAAGGTTCACCTCACCCAATTCCTACAGAGATTATTGGGTTCTCACTCACTTAGATGATGACCATCAAAATTCATTCTTCCTGATGAATGAGAATAATGAGATCTAAATGTACGCCAAGTTCTTAGTTTAAGAAGGTTTAATGTTAAAAAAATTGGTGAGTTTATTTGGCAAGTTTTTCATTTTGTAACGGAAGTTGGTCCCACCAAACTGAGACGAAGAGAAAACGTACGCGATCTTTTGCGTTCCCATTGATTTCCAGGATCACAGGAAATCCTGCAGAAATTGATGGGTAGTTTGGTGGGGTGTTCAGTTGACGTAGTGCGGTAGGCATGCTTGCTTAAAGCACGAATCTAGCTCGTCGAAATGGGTGGGTTCTTGCACATGCCACTGAACTACCGTACATAATTCACATGCCTAAAAGAATGTTCAAACCTATTCTATCAAAGCTCTAGACCGTTGAATAAAATCCTTAAAGTTGGGAAACCGAAAGGTGGAAATGGTTCCCATTTGTGTGGCCCTCCCTCGGTCCACTATTCTGTAAGAAATAGGGACTACCTAGGCCATTGCTCCACTTGATTACTCGCAATGACCCCTAACGTATGCGTGAGCAATCTATAATGATTCACTCACCTTACCGTCGCTACACATACCTATCACTTCCACATTCCCACTAGCACAACACTATATTACTGAAGGCTCATGCTGAAAATTATTCAGAATAAATGAAAATGACCCAACACGATATGTACATGTACATAGTTCACTATGAGTTCAGTAATTTTATATTTTAAACAACATGATTGACTTACAATTGTATTAACAAGTATTAATCCATACAGACTATACTAGATTATTAAAAAAAACTTATAATTACTAAATTCAAATTGACCAATATTTAAAAAGAAATAGATCAAACAAATCAAATAGGTTTAATGATCAATTGTCAATTCAATGCTAATATACTTTAATGAGTTTTTCATCTGCACTTCTAACATGAAGCAAATTCACACAATCTCTGTGCCAATCAAAATCGGTGTCATTAATTCGACCGTCCGATCAATCCATTTAAGCTTTAAATGAATATTACAAGTGCATATATATATATAGGTACATAATATGTATGTACTCTTATTGT
The DNA here is from genome assembly GCA_949372485.1 of Cheilosia soror. Taxonomy (NCBI): domain Eukaryota; kingdom Metazoa; phylum Arthropoda; class Insecta; order Diptera; family Syrphidae; genus Cheilosia; species Cheilosia soror. The sequence continues at coordinate 51,675,663 of OX443561.1, forward strand.
ACCTAGTACCTACCCTACAAATTAATATTGTCGCACTGAATTTATCTTTTGCGAAATCATAAGCAAAATAAAACAAAACGTACCAGCATAAGCAGAAAAAAATGTTTGCATACGCTTAGGCCGTAGAATTACCTACGAATCTCTAATTCCTTATCAGCACACGTCTCTCGCAATAAAAAAAAAACTTGTTTATCATTGAACAAGAGCTATTGTCTACGAAAATGACTCAAAAGAAATGCAAAAACAAAAAAAATACTATGTATACACCTAGTTCGTTCATACGTTATCAAAATAATTGCAAAACAAAAATGTGTCTCACTTACCATGTGTTTGGTTGTTTTATATTTAATTGACGCCGGTAATATCCCAAGATGTTGTGCACAGCATATTGGTTGATCTTCAATCTAAAAGGTGTAGCTATTTCGGAAAAACAATAAATATCTCACATATGAACGATCTTTACACTGTATCACTTTATATTATACTTAACTATCTTGTCCTTTCTGAAATGCGAGTGTACTACCTATTGATAATATCAAAATGATATCAATGATGATGCTGATGGTGAACTGAAGGTCAGTGGTGATAGATGATTGTTGTTGTAGCGGATACAATTTGGCAGAACAATAGAGTTCGATGCGTGTGCACTTTGCTACACTTTACGGCACTTGTTGAAGGTTGCGATGACTTACAATCAGGTGGATCAATGGATGCGGAGGTGATAACGCAGAATGGATGAGACGAGTTTCTGATAACTTTGAAGCTTGTTGGGTGGATGATGGTGTAGTTGTTGTAGTTAACAGACTGATGCAAGCTGGTGGTCGCTTGACTATGGATTGCTTTGATTCTCTTGGTGGCAGCTGATGGTGGGTATATGGCTCACCGAATCAGTGGCAGCGTTCGAACAGAATCGGGGTCGCAAGATTAAAGGAGTTCCAGCGGGGGTGAGAACGCGCTGTTGATGATTGCGGATGGGTGAATAGCGATCTTGTTGGGTTGATAACCAATAGTTGGCGAAACGATGATCATTTATTTTATTCAACACTAGAGTTGCTTGCAGGTCACGACGATTGAGATGGTGCCCTGATTCGAGGGTTCATCTGTTTCGCAGCTCAAACTGGTGTATCGTGGGAGCCTGCGGATTTAGGTGATTGTGGCGCTTTTCTGAGAAATGATCGCTACCTAGTTGCTTCGATGTTAGGTGGCAGAGTAGGTTTTTTCTACCGGCGATGGTGGTTTTTGGTCAGCACGTGGCTGATCATGGAGCGATATCAAAGCGGGCGTGCGACGCAATTTGTGGTATCACTCGGCAGTACTAACTATCGTCACTGATCGTGCTAAACAAAACACTCACTTAATTCAATAAATTCGACGGAAATATGTAACATTTTACCTGATAAAGTACTGGGGTGTAGGCGTGTAAGTGCAGTGGCACTGGCGTGAAAATAATTTTAGGTTTCACGCTAATAATTTTTTTGTTTGCGATTAATTAATTAGTTAATCAGTGAATCGTTGCAAATCAGGACACACAATTTAGTTTGTAGTTGCCTAAATACTTTTATTTTTATTTTTTGATGTCTGAGCAAAGGACGGATGGCTCGACAGTACCATCACCGGCAGAAGGTTAAAGTAAAAAGAGCTATGCATTCTTGTCATCGGATTTTGGTAGGCCATTTGAAACTTGTTTCCGTGTATGAGGTTATAGCGGCTTAGCACTAAATTTGCCAAGTTTCGCACAGCAGGTTTACGTATGAAATAGATGTGCCAATGTAGTTTCGTAAAGGTAGTGTCCAGGGCGACATTCTAATTTTCAATTGCTAAAAATGTTGCTGCAAGGATGCATTATAGGCGGTACCCCACAATTTATAGCTTTATTATCTTCTATATATATAAAAATTGAGCCCTAAAATGTTTGTCGTCGATTCACGCCTTACCGCATTTACCGTTTTTAACCAAACTTTCACACATCTTTGGTATTGGTGCCCATACGATTTCTTTGAAGTTTTGTCAAAATTGGACAGAGGGGCGTGGCACCGCCCATACAAAAAAAAATTCAAAATCGTATATCTCGAAAACTACCAAATCGATTGAGCTCTGTAAGTGATCAAACTTCATGATCTAAAGTCCTGTAAAGTATAGAACAACGGAGAGCGTAAAAGGCAGGCTCAAATGCGCCATAGGGTTTGCCATAAAATGAGAAACAAGTTGTACGAGTATCAAAATGAATCTGATTTATTTTTCTAAAATGTTCTACTTATATACTAGTTGACCCTCCTTCATTCATTCATTCATTTTCAATGGTCCGCTTGTCCATTAAGTGGGTCGCGGGTGTAGGTTGCTCAAGTGGACCCTCCATAGCTGTCGATCCTCCGCCATCGACTCTAAATCATCAAGGGCAATCCCCATACGGGTAGAGGAGAGATTATGAATTTGATCTAACCATCTCATCCTGGGTCTACCTAGGGGACGCCTGCCCGATGGTACGGATTCCATAGCACGTCGTGGAATCCTGGTCGGGGACATGCGTTTAACATGACCAAACCACCGAAGCATGGATCGCTCCGTCCGGAGAAGTAGCTGCTCGACATTGAGTTCCTCACGTATTCTGGTATTTCTGATGCGATCTCTACGGGTCACACCAGCAATACTACGGAGAAATCTCATTTCGGCAGCTTGTATTCGCGATCTTATTCTTTCGGTCATTACCCAAACCTCATGACCATAGGTAAGAGTTGGAACAAACATCGAATTAAAGACTGACAACTTAGCTTTGACACCAAGTTCAGTCCTCCTGATAACAGAATGACCAAGCTGTCTCAAAATCGATCCAGCCTGACCAATTCTACAGGAAAACTCGGCATTGCTCCTTCCATCACTCGTGAATAAGACCCCGAGATACTTAAACTTCTCCACCTGTTTCAATGGGACTCCACTAACATGCAGAGTGCATTGAACAGGCGTTCTAGAGACGACCATCACTTCAGATTTGTTCACATTTACCTTCATCTCAGCTTCAACACAAACGGCTACAAACCGATCGAGTGCGCGCTGAAGTTCAGTCTGAGAGGACCCAAGGATGACCAAGTCATCAGCGAAGAGCAAATGACTTATCCTCAGATCTCCCAATTCGAAACGTTCTTCGCCAAGACTGCGCTGTAACATCCAGTCCATATAAGTAATGAAAAGGAGAGGCGACAAGACGCACCCCTGGCGAAGTCCAACGCCCACGGTGAATGGTATTGATTTAACGCCGTTTACCCGAACACAGCTTTTACAGTTTGTGTAAAGAGATTGAATGGCTCTCAAGAGAGAACCATCAATTCCATACTCCTGTAATACACTCCAGAGTTTCCCTCGAGGGACTCGGTCGTATGCTTTCTCCAAATCTACGAAGCAAGCGTAAACAGGTGTAGCATACTCCCAAGCCTTCTCAAGTACCATTCTGAGAGTGAATAACTGGTCGGTTGTGCTTCTGCCGGGACGAAAGCCGCACTGCTCATCTCCTAATCGTGCCTCGACCACAGCTCTGCAACGCGTTTCCAGCACCTTGGCAAAGACTTTTCCGGGGAGACTTAAAAGTGATATACCCCTGTAATTGGAGCAATCCCTTTTATCCCCTTTCTTGAAAAGGGGCACAATCACCCCAATCTGCCAATCGCTGGGAGTTTCGCCGCATTCCCAGGCCACTTTAATGACACGAGCGAGCCATTTGACTCCCTCTTCACCTAAGGCCTTTAGCATTTCTGCCCGGATTTCATCCACTCCTGCAGATTTGCCAGCTTTTAGCGATTCCCCTCCTTAGCATTCCCAAATCTAAACCAATAATTGTCCCGAATTGAGAGAGTCGGATTACTCCTTCATTCACACATGCCACGCGATAAGTAAAATGCATGACACTTGTGTATCGTAAATTATCGTTTGTTTACACAACATGAACCTGAGTGAGTCAATGCTTATGCAATGTGAAGTGCATAGCCATTAGGTCACTCGTTATCTGTTTTGTGTTTTGCTTGGCACCTTTGTTTGTCGATAGCGTTGCTGCTATTGTAATATGAGTATTTGTGTTACTTTGATTGTTCTAATTGTGGGTACACTACAGCTCAAACCTACAGGTGATCTTAATTGTTGTCCCTGGAGTGGTCCTGTTTGGTCAAAATTGGACAAAGGGGCGTGGCACCGCCCGTACAAAAAAAACATTCAAAATCGTATATCTCGAAAACCACCAAATCGATTGAGCTCAAACTTACAGAAGATCTTAGTTATTGTCTCGAAAGTGGTCCTGTGAAGTGTGGTCAAAATTGGACAAAGGGGCGTGGCACCGCCAATACAAAAAAACACTCACAGCTAGGTTCCAAAAATCGAGTGAAATCGAAATTGCAAATCGAGTGAATTTGTTTTCAGTGTTCTGCATTTCGTGCGATTCGGAAACTCCGAAATTTTTTTGAAACCACAATTTCACTTTGTCTCAATTCAGAAAATTTTGAAATCGAAATCGAATAAAGCGAAATTCAGAACACAAATTCATTTCCGATTTCATTTCGAGTGAAAGTGAAATGTGGAACCTAGCAGTCAAAATCGTATATCTCGAAAACGACCAAATTGATTAAGCTCAAACTTACAGAAGATCTTAGTTATTGCCCCTGAAGTGTGAATATTGGTCAAAATTGGAAAAGGGGCGTGGCACCGCCCATACAAAATCATTCAAAATCGTATATCTAGAAAACCACCAAATCGATTGAGCTCAAACTTACAGAAGATCTTAGTTATTGTCCCTGGAGTGTTCCTGTGAAGATTGGTCAAATTTGGTCAAGGGGAGCGGCACTTTAGATACAAAAAAAAAGTATTCAAAATCTTATACCTCCTATACAAAAAAATTTTCTATGAGGTGAAACTCGATGACGTTTTATCTCGATAACCGCTGGGCCGATTTTCATTATTCTTTTTTTTGTTTTGTTCGTATTGCTGTATTTCAGGTTAGGTAGAAATAAAATTCCACCAAGTCGATTTATTATTCTTTTACGAAAGAACATTATTACCTAAGAGCTAAGACCTAAGCAATACAATACAATACGGGCAAAGCCGGACGGGTGCAGCTTCTTCGACAGTCTTGGAATTGGAAGCCAAAGTTTTTAAAATTTATAACATACGATTTCTGAAAAAAAAAACAAAAAATATTATGTACCACAGAGCATTACAATAGAAGCAGTTTACCTATTAAACTAATTAACTTTTGCACTACGAAGTGTGCACGGGCTACGCTAGTAGGTATATTATATAAAATACACGACTTTTAAAACTTGATCAGTGAACCTTAAAATTGATCCTTCTTAGTATCGTGCATTTAGATCTCATTACTTTTTGTGGCTAACTTGACTTCGCTCATTTTTTGACATTTCTTATATGTCTTTTTGTATACCCTCCACAGGAAGGTATATTCACTTTGCCATTACATTTGTAACGCCAATATGGAGTTACCGAAGACCCTATAAAGTATATAAATGTATATTTGAATCAGGATCACATTCTGAATCGATTTAGCCATGTCCGTCTGTCTGTCTATTGAAAGCACGATAGCGTCCAATCGAATCGACTGACGAATAAAATTTTGTGAGAGGACTTCTTTTTACCGTCGGCCAAGCCGATGATAATACTTTTACTTCTTCGCTTCAACTCAATAAGCACAAACGTTGCTGTTGTTGCCGTTTTTTACCTCCTTTAGGTTTTTTTTCATACGAATCTTTCTTTCTTAAGTAAGAATAGATCACACTAAAACTTCGTTCAATTTTGTTTTGTATAACATGCCCGGTTAGTCCTTGATCTTTTAATAGATGAATTTTTGCCCTTTCAAAACTATGAAGAGATTTTGATCTACCCATTTTTTTTTAATTTCATTTCAACGATTAAATTTCACTTAAAACACTTCAACTGTTGATCTAATGTGTCAATTTCCTCAAAACGTTCATAAGCAATGAAGACCTGATGACCTTGTGTCTATTCAGCAAGAGGGCCAAAGAAAAAATAGGTGTACTTTTGGAATTATCATGGCCAAACCGTGAGCATCATCAAATGATACATTACCGCACAATGTTTGGAAAAAATTTACAAACCTCAGAAAATATTTGTGCCTTGCCTATTCAGTTGAAGCGAAGTGTATATGTAATCATTAAAATGCAAAAATTGTATACCTACTTTGAAATACAAAACAAAGCTATTATAGAGTGATTAACGCAAGTTGTCTTTTAGGAGTTGCAGCGATTGATGTCTACAGCAAATGTTATCTTATATAGAACAACTTCTTAACAAAATGTTATTTATTTTTCCGAATGCATCAATTTTAGCTGCCAATTACCAAAATCACTTAATAAGTCAGCAACCCTTTAATAAAAAAACTGTAATAAAATAAATCCAGATGAGTAGGTAAGCGGCATGAAAATGTACATTATCGTTCATAAGTACCTCCATACCCCAGTGCAAACTCTTCAGTATAAGACTTTATCTTTGACATGGGATGACAGTTAGTCATCATAAATGTTTCCAAAGTGTGCAAAACTTTTTAATATACATGAGATAGCTATTTTTAAGACATAAAATAAGAAATGTAGATCATACGCAACCCTAAACTCATCAAAAAAAAAGTTGTCTATTGCCTGAATCCTCTATTATTTTCCAAGGATAAGACAATGAATGATATCGCCTCAGGGATGTTAATCTTATCCAAAAGTATGGAGGTGGAGTTAATGGATGGAAAATTTGCTCGTAATACAACTAACTAAAGGTGAATACCTATAAAAGAATATAAAGAAACCGACTTCTTGGTAATTTGTAGATAATTTTCCTACTAATGATGTCCATTGCATTCTCTGAAAATTATTCTGTATCACAATATACCACCGGGCACGACTTTCACTTTGTGCATGAAAAAGATGTTGGTTCATCATAAAATCTTCATGAGGAAAACGATTGAAAGTGCTTCTATAAATTGCGCAATGATTCCCGCAAAACCACTTGGTGAAGTGCTACTTCTGATGGCGGCGGTCGCGGAGCAGTGGTAAATGAGGGTGGCTGTCTCCAGTGGAGGATGACTGTCATTAGGGTGGAAGCGGGTATGGACCCTAACCAGTAGCAGCACCACAATTATTTATTACTATCGTTATTTGTTATCTTTTCAGGTAGAGGAAAATCAATTTACTTATAATTTGTTTGCGTGGCAAAAATAAAGAAAAAAAAGTTCGTCCCGTGTGTAAATGAGATTTCTTTTTCCTCTTGATAAAGCATTTTTTATTAGTTCAACAGATGCGTCCCCTTGCAAGAATGTATTATCAGGATGGGGGCGATATTTATGAGTTATTGATCGGAAAACTTTGTTTGCTACACGGATTAAACATAATGATCAAAGTTATGAATCTTTTTATTTTGGCAGCCGATATGAGAAGTGGGATTAATTTAATTAAAACCGATGGATCTTTCCGGCTTTTGTATGCTGCTTTACGGAAAATATAAATATGTGTGTGTTTCTTCTTTTTTTTGTACAAGTATTGTACCTCGTATTGTACAGCTTACTACAAATCGTGTTATGCATCCTAAATAAAGCGCCCATTTGGATGTTAGGGTTTTTATACAAATAATTAAGATCCCATCGTTATGGAAGTGAAGTTAGTATTAAATGAATGGGCCGGTGAAGCAGACATAGGTACTCAACTTCTCTACACGTAGGTCCTTTTGGCTCCATGTGGGCTTCGTATTCTTTACTTATTTTTACGCCGACTAGCCGTCCTAAGAAACGGCCCTACGAACTAAGTCCCAACTGGAACTAACTCCCACTAGCCAAAACGAACTAAGTCCCAGAAAATTTGGGACTTAGTTCATATGAACTAACTCTCACGATTTTTAGGAACTAAGACCCAACTAAGAATGAACAAAGTCCCAATATGAGAATGAATTAAAGCCCAATAGTGGGACTTAGTTCATGTTCTTTATGAACTAAGTCCCAAATAAACTTACTCCCAAATTATTTAAAATAAAACGAAAATTCACGATTTGAAATGAACTAAGTCCCAAAAATGTTTAATCCAGCATAGGTAGGTATATACTTTTGTTACAAGATACAAAATAAGGGTAAATTAAATACATATGTATAATACAATATTATTATTGTAAGTAAACGTGAATTATATCAATGATCTTTGTGCGGCACAAAGGACATGTATATCCATCGTTCGAACCTTTGGCGATGCTGTCTGCTTGCAACTTCAAATGACATTCGCTGCAAATCATCATATGCTTGCATGGAAGAAGGACGATGTTTGGCTTCATATCAATGCAAACAATGCACAAAGAGTTGTCGCTATTCATACGGTGAACCTCTGTAGATACAGTTTCAACTTCATCTTTATCTTGATTATCATCCGTAAACTCCTCAAAAATATCCTCGTCTCGCTCCATCTCGTAACAAATCTCATTTTTCTTGAATATCATTCGCAAAAAATTATCAGCCGTGATCCTGCCGTTAACATTAAAGCCAGTTCAATTTTTGAAACAACTTTTATTTTCTCAAATTTTCTAAAGCTAAAAAAAAAAGTTGTTTCAAAAATTGAGTTGGCTTTGAGCCAGCCGATCAGCCCGACAATTACAACGCAACTACTCATTAATAACTGCTAGTACATAAGGCAAACCTATGTGTGTACTGTACAAAATCTACAAACCGTATTTGTATGTCTGATTTACATTTGAACCCGTTACCATTCCTAATTTGTTAAGACCATTTTTTCACAAAATGAACTAACTCCCACTTTCAACAGAACTATTTTTACTTGAAACAAGTTAAATGAACTAACTCCCACTTTCTCAAATTGGGACTTAATTCATTGGGAATTTGTTCATAATGAACTACGAACTATCCCCCAAACATATGAACTAAATCCCACTGAATATTTGGTGGGACTTAGTTCATTTGGCTAGTGGGAGTTAGTTCCAGTTGGGACTTAGTTCGTAGGGCCCTAAGAAACCAGTGAGGCTAACGACTTGAAAGTTGAAAGTGGTGGAGATCAGAGTGTAGAGAATTTCGTGAAGTTATGGGAGCTTTATCTACTAAACCTCTACAGAATATGCCATCATCTTTGAGATGTAGTCTTCAGTGTAGTTCGCTTAGAAGTTATGGCCAGTGTGGGTTGGGTATCTACCAACTTGCTCATTAGTCCGAAAATGTCTCTCTAAGATTTCAGACAGGTTATTTGGTAGTCGCCATTAGTATTTTGTTCTCAATTGTCTGTCTGAGATTACAGGGGGGAATCATTACTATATTGTCGGCCTGGCCCTTTCCTTGCTAGCTTATCAGCTTTTTTATTTCTAAACACACCTCTGTGCCCGTGAACCCAGCATAGTCTTACGTTATGCTGCCCGCCCGCAATATCTCTCAATCCGATCTCTTGGCGGTATGTTGGTCCTCGTACAGAAAGTCTGGCTTTTTGTTTAGTCAGCTATTTCCTATTTCCTTCCTGTCGATCACGTGCAGGTTCGCATTCGACCAGGGAACTTTAGTTCTAGCGATGAAGTCGTTTAGCCATGTGAGAGTGTAGTGTACACGTGACATAACTTTGAACCCTTGAATGGTGTTGAAGGTACCAAAAAATGGGAGAGGTTCCTTATTCTTAATTAATCGCAATTGGTCGTTTGACGGTTTCTATGTAGGATTGCCGTGGTCAATGATCGCTATTAGCAGTCCAGCTACGATCACCATCGAAGTTCTGGCCTTTTTCCGAGCGTTTGGTGTTGGTAGGGAAATGGTGTCATTCAACCCGACCCTTTTCAACGTCTTTTCTTTATCGGCTATTTTCATATGTATAGAAACTCATCATCATATTATGTAAGGAGCAGCGAGCTATGGCTTAAATTTTATTTAGGTTAATGGACACCTAGACCTAGCCAACAATATTGTCATCGCTTGACTTTACCATTATTGTCAGCAGAGGGCAAGCTTTCATAATTGCATGCAAATGAACTTAGGAAACCCTGATGCAGTTGCGTGTGTGCGTTTAATTTAAGAAGAATGTTGCCCACCAATTTCAGATTGTCTATAGATGAGGGATAAAAAACGATTTTCAAAAATTCGAGGTCTAAGTACCGACCCCTTCCCCTCATTTAAAGGTGATTGCATAGCCGACAGTTGCTTATGTTAGTTGAGATTATTTTACGCAGATGTTATTTTAAATACATTTATTGACAACACAAATTCTAGGAATATTAATCTATATTTCATAAAAAAAAAGAAGCATAGTAAGACCTTGATTGAAGATTTTTCTCCAACAGCTTATTGGATTTGAGAACAAAAAAAAGATATTTTTAAATCAAAACAATTCATATAAATAAATCTTTCTTAAGCTACAATATGGGATGGACCTGGGCCTGTATTCAGATAGCCAAGTTGTTTGAGGTTCCCTTCCATTTAGTGTACACCAACTCTTTGGTTTGGAGTAAAAGACTCCTTTAGTACTTCTTGACAATTCCTTATTGTTCAATTGGTTTCTTATTACAAAGAAAAATAATTTAAACATTGGAGTTTTTCACTTGATTTCTCATGTGATATCGTTGTCAGAGTTTTAGCTTAGCTGAGATCACAAACCACATACAACTAGACCGCCAATATCCGAGCACCTACCCGATTCACCCCGGAATAAATTCCCCTGTCTGTGAATGTGTACGTGTGAAATGTCAAAACCAATGGCGGCAATTATTATTCCATAATATATAGCATGGTCCTAGGATTATTCAAGTATGCGTGCGTTAATGGTGCTCCTTTGATTTTGTACATGAAAAATCTTGGGCCCGCAGGCAGCTTGTAGGCAAAGTCCTTTATGTGGGAGGAGTCGACAGTCTATTCTATGTGGTTTGTGGCTGAGATAGGTAAAGTCCCTAACTTCCTCAATTTTATGTTTGTATAACATGACCACCCGTTGGAGTCGACACACAATGTCCCTTTTTGTTGGCAGCTTATACCTACATCGCTTTGCCAGCATTAACGACTAAACAAGTTTTTTGCCGCTTCTGCTCCAATATTTGCAAATGGTGATGGTGAGTTCTGTCAATGCCAAAGCCTACACAAGTAATTTCACTTACTCTGGTTGGACGTACGATTGATATTGGAATTTGGTTTGGGTTGGCGCAACAGGCCAGCTCTCACAACTAATTATTTGTGTAAGTTTTTATTTTTGGGACGAATGGAAGGGACCTATACTTTTATGCCGAGTCCGAATGGGTGGATGAGAAGCTTTCTCAGGACAGTTATGCTCTCGCATGTTTGTCAGACGTTCGCGAGAGGTGGCGCAGTGGAAAACACCTTAAGATGTAATTTGTGTTTTTCCGGGGATCAAACCTGGGACCCATCGCACCTGGAATTGGGTATTAAAAAGAAAAATGTCAGATGTTACTTTCGGAGCTTGAAACTGAATACGTTCAGTATACCATGCACCTAGCAGTTGTTGATTACTTCAAATAATCCTATACCCAGCCCACAACGATATTAGCAGCCTACTGGTTGATATCTAAGACTTTTTGCATAAATTCATTTTAGAACGCTTGCATTCTACTAAAAAGCAATTTGAATCCTGTTGCGGATTTTATTAGAGTGAGTGGTACAGTGTCAAACATGTCGCAGGCTTTATTTAAATATCCTGTAGCCGGCTGATTATCCGTCCCGCTATCAAAAGGTAATAAAGAAAGGAGTGTTTTATAAAATATGATATACAAAAGAGAAACCCACCTCCTTATATCACCATGTCTTACAAGGAAACAAACCATTTGTACCGACACTTCAAGATATTTGCAATATGCTAGGTATGTATAATATACCTGAGATATTTCTTCGCATTACCTCTTTCTAAAATGGTATCCTGCAATATACATCGGCATAAGGAGCACAGCAAGCTCCTGTACATGTCGCATCCGCTCCGGCATTACCTATGCAAATCCGAGTTCATTCAAAACTATGTACGACTTGCCACAAAAAAATATCTGTAAAAACACACGACAGTCACAGAGCGAAATTTATGAGTACTTGTATGACATAAAAATGTAAATTTGACAGCTTTCCCCCTCCGTCTGCCTTCATGTATTACAGTGAAGAAGTTCATTTTGGGGCATAAACATTATGCTAAGTACGAGTATTTTCCTTTTTTAACACTTCTCAAGAACAGCGCATCAGTTATTTCTTCCTCTCCGGTGACGGTGACTGTGATGGTGGCGTCGGCGTCGTTGTCGGCGGCGGTGGCAGGAACCACAGATGAAATGTTCGTCCACATAAAATGTAACTGTTTTCATGTGGCGCCTGTGAAAACATTTCTGCGAGGATTCGCATTAACTTCCTAAAATGAGACACCAAAATAGATGCCCAAAATGAACTAGCAAAATGCTTGTTTGGCGGAAATTATTGAATGCTATCTCGCAATGGAATTCTATTTGCCATTGCCGCACACACAAGCAAGCCGTGTTTTTATTGAATTATTACCTATTACGGTGCCATGTTACGAGGTCTCACTAGCCGAAATCAATTCGTGGTAAATAGGTTTCGTATACGACAGAGTGTGTTCTGCTACTTAGTTTGGGGGCATTGATGTGCGCGATTCCGCACTGAACCATTCCGACCACTTAATAGCGCCACGGTGCTTTGCATCGCTGGCCTAGTAATCCTATTTATATCTGAGGGATTGAAACGAAACGAAACGAAATCTACCCATCGCTTCATTTAATTTGTAAATAATTTTCCAGTGCAAAGTGCCCTGCCCCGCTTAGTGCAAATTGCAATTTTAGTTTTCCAAGCTCTCTCGTATACCCTGCACTACAACTGTATAAGCCAAAAGTGGGCAAGCAATTAAGCGTAAATAGCACATGCTCTCATGGTAAATCACCAATCAGCGGAGGAATTTAATTTGAGGTTTTTTAACTGTCTCATACCAAACAGCCACATTGACTCCGTGTCCCCTGAATTAAAATCCAACACCTCGCAGACTATTCTGCCATCAGGCAGGATCACGATTTTCTGTAAACTCAATTGAGCACCCGCATTTGATGTCCTAGCCGGGAAATTAATTCAATAGCAAAGTGTTCCAGATGTTTCGGTTAAAGTCAGGAAATCAATTTCTCTTCCGTTCCCCACAACATCAAGCTGTGGTGGCGTGGGTTGCGGATGCGGGATAACCGTGTACCAGTGCTGAAAACTCTGGCAGCCAGTAGTGGCCTTGTTTGACAGGAACGAACGTTGTCATTTTGTGACCTCAATTTATGAGCATTAAAAAGCGTTCGATTGCTTCCGACAAAAAAAAAAAAACAACTTCATTCATCGGTGGTTTATAGGTTCAGTCATTGGAAACTACTCAAAACCAAAAGCGATTCAATTAAAAAGCTTTTATATGGGTTTTATATTTATTCAGTGCACAAGCTTGCAATTAGTGGATATGAGAATGTGTGCCTTAAAATTCCTATACCTACCTACTACAAGTGCCGAAGTATATTCTTAACAGACGACTATTGGATTTCTATTATAGGCTATTCGTGATATTTGTTAGAGCATTTGATTTTCACCACAACTACATTATTTAATTTTAAATATGATATTAAACTTATTTTGTCGCGCGTAGGATTTGACAATCAAACGCGTTCACTTTCTGGTCAACACATTCGTATAACGAAGAGCATTCAAGTTATTTCTGCATTCTCAGCAATCGTAATATGAAAAACAGTTTAGAAAGAGAACTTAAGGTGCATATTATAGGATAGGTACCGCATTATTACAAACGTAATGCCAAAGTGAATATACCTTCCTGTGGAGGGTACCTAAAAAAACATGAGCTTTATACTTTCCTTGGAATACACTCAACAGAACATTTTTTTCAGTTCAATTTTGGAAGACAACTTCAGGTTATGGTTCTACTGCAGGAGTCAAATTCTTTTGTGGTTTTTATGGTTCTTTCGCTAATGCTCACTTTCGAGTTGTCTAGTATAGGTAAGTCCTATGAATTGTAGACGTCGAGGGTCTTGAGGGCTCCATTAATTTGTTCGGTAGGTAAATACTTTAAAGCTGTCAGCCGGTTATCAGCATAAACCATGATTCTAAACATTTTTAAGCACTTCATTCAGAACAATGACCAAGCAATGGGGAAATAACCCCGCTCTTAGGTGTTTTTCTGGAGGCTTCCAGCGTACAACCACTTACTTATGCGGCTTTACAGTTCAGGGCGAACCGAGGCCTCAGCTAACAAGCCTCTCCAGTTAGCCCGGTCCTTAGCTAACTGCCTCCAGTTGCGCACTCCTAGTCGGTTGAGGTCGCCTTCGACTTGCCACTTAAGGCGGGCTCTTCCCCTACTGCGTTGTGCATTTGGGTTAGACTCGAAGATTCTACCAGCCGGAGCACTTGTTTCCATCCGCTCTACATGTTCTAGCCATCTTAAACGACTTATTCGCAGTTTTTTGACCAGGTCGATGTCACTGTACATCTCGTATAGTGCGCCGTTGAATCTCCTTCTCCAAAGCCCGTCAACGCAAACGGGACCGAAAATTTTACAAAGAATCTTTCTCTCAAAGCGACCGAGGATAATACTCAATTACCTCCTTAGCCCAAAGAAACAGCGGTTGGCAAGAGTTATTCTTCATTTAATTTCTTCTGAGATGTTGTTGTCAGAATTTATAGCAGAGCCGAGTTAGACAAAGTCCCTCACTACCTCAAAGTTATAGCTGTCGATCGTGATGTTTTGTCCGATTCTACGATGTTGGGTGTCCCTCCTTGTTGACAGCATATACTTGGTTTTGCCATCGTTGACAGCTAAGCCCATTTTAGCCCCTTCCGTAGAAACGTAATACCCATTCACACCAAGCCGAAAACCGAGTTTTCGTCAAAAAAATTTAGAAAACTCGCGGATGCTTTCACAGCGAACACCAACTCGTTATCGTGTGGCGTTTCAATTAGCTGTGAAACTAGCTATGAAATGTTTGTGGCGACTAGACTTTTATTTTAGTTACTAAACTTCGCTCGTATTGACATAATATACAAACAAAATTATTTAAGCTACTAGAAAATAGTTAACATTAAGCAACAATCGAAATCAAAACATCTGAAAATACCATTTAGGTGTGGCAGGTAGTGCTGCCGTTCTAAAATTATTGAAAAACTTAATAATTTGCTCTTTATGGTGCAAAGATAACAAAAGATTCCACATTTGTAAACAAAAAAAAACTAAAAGAAACGACAGCAATGAGGCTCTCACTCAGTCTCTCACATCCTGTCAGCAATTTTGCAGAGTTCGCTGAGTATTGTAAAAGGTGTGTCTGCTTCAACAATTCAACGATTGCACTTGTTTTCGTGACGTTTTCATGGAGAACGACCTCAAACAACTCGTTTTGAAAACTGCAATATGTATGGGAAAACTTATGTTTTCGAGGAAGTTTTCGACTGTTTTCGCGAAAACCCAGTTTTCGGCTTGGTGTAAATGGGGTATAACAGTGACAGCTCGCTGTGTCAGGTTATTAGGTTATTTACAAAGGGTTTAAGGCGTTCACACAATATCAGAATCTTGTATGCGATGTTAGGGAGACTGATACATCTGTAGTTGGCGCAGTTGAAGGGGTCTCCTTTCTTCTGATGGACAGATTCCATTCATCAGGCATGCATTCATCTGACCGAATTTTGTAGAAGAGTTGGTGCATGCTCTCTACCACGTCATCTCCAGCTGCTCTACAAAGCTCGGCAGGTAGACCATCAGGCCCTGCAGCTTTGTTGTTCTTTAGCTTGGATATTGCTACCCGTACTTCGCTTTGGTCAGGTAGACGGAAGTTTTATCTATCATCGTCTATATTGAATGGTACGTTCTGCCTAGCAGCGATATTCTGGTTTTCGTCGCCATTATAGAGTCTGCACAAGTAATTTATACGCTTCTTGTTCTGCTGCGTTTGCTAGTCGGCATTGTTCATCAAACCAGGGGTTTCGTGGTGGTGGTCGGGTGAAACCCTGCACATCAGTCACGGCATTGATGATGGATTTTAGAAACGTAAACCCTTCTGACTTGGTAAACGACTTTTACTTCATCGATTGGAGCTTAATTTATTATATGCAGGGAGTAAACGAGCAAGTAGCAACAATTCTACACCCTGGCTGAATGATGACATTATAGCTCAGATGTCAAAACGCGATGTGGCCAAAAGTCAGTGGAATCTATATTTTTAAATTAGACACCTACTCGTAATCTTCAACAAACCTATCGCATGCTGGGCAATCAAGTCGATATGAAAATTTGAACAGCAAAAACCATGTTCTATGAAAACAAATTCAGTTCTTTCAGTCTTGGGAAAAAAGCTCCAAAATAATCCAAAAAAATTAGGTATTGGGAAATACTCTTTGAAATCTGCAGATGGCATTGACTGTAACGCCCTTAGTAAAAAATTAATTTCAACGCCTAGGTATATTAAATGATAATCTCATTGTCGAGCGACTTCCATCCGCTATTGATCTATATTTATCTAGTGTCAACAGTTTATTTTTATCTTCGAAAGGCTTTATGAGGAGGACGTCATGGAGGCAATCTTGTCAATAAAGTCGAATGCCACTCCCCTTTATCGGATCAATCTTACCCTTTATTACCCACATTTTTAATACGATCTTAACAACCTTTGAATTTTCTGAGGAGTGGAAGAAGATTTTTTTTATATGTATATATATAAAGGGAATTTCAAATCCCGGAGCACTCAGACCAATTCCGGTCCATTGTACTACCAAGCAGAAACCCTTTTTGTGTAGTGGTGGATAAACTCTGATATTATTCGTTTCTCTTTATGGTCGGTGGCAGAGTATTATTGTCCCCCGCCGGAGCTCGAACCAACACCAGCCGCTAGGGTCACAAGCAATGACTCTAACCACTACACCATGGCCACCACCAGACTTGTTACATGTAAGTCTTTATTTATTAAGGCCTTTGACACAATCAATTATTTAATTCTGATTCAAAAATTGCCGATATATTTTGGATTTTCATTGGAGTCATCAACGCTGATCTTCTCCTATCTCAGTCGAAGACAGCAATGTGTGAAAATTAATGGTAATTCGTCAAAATTCCTTAATAATCCTACTGGAGTACCTCAAAGTTCAATCATTGGACCAATTCTATTCACGCTCTACAATGATATCAACAGCGTTACTGCTAGAATATAAGATGTCATCGAGCCGACTTCATTTGTTAAAATAGTTTATGCATGTTTAAATAAAAAAAAAAAAGCGTAACAAAAGTTCAATTACAAGGTGTCAACCCCGACCGTAAAATGAAAATCATATAAGTTTCACTCAAATCTTCTTTCTCCTTCCTTCACAAAATTACGAAAGAAATAATACTCGCGTAGCAGTCGACAAGACAAAAAAAAAAGAAACAGTAACCACAGTTCTTTAAAATTACATAGTCTCCGTTAGTAGCAGAGAAAGAAGTTGCGTTGCGACAGTAAAACACAACCCACAGTCACGAAGGAACAAGAAGATTTGGTAAAGAAAAATTCGGTAATTGTTCGCGCAAGTGCTCGTATTGTTTCCAAAATTTAATTCCCTTTTTACTTTGTATTATTAGTTCCCTTGCGTATTCAAAAATTTGTGAAACCTTGCGGTTGTTATGTTGCTGATTTCTGCCTTTTTTTACGTTGCCACCTTGTAAGTAGCTGAGCATTCAAATTCTGAATATGTTAAATTAATCATTGCTAAATCATCTTAGGAAATAAAATCGTTCTGTATCAAATATACTTGGATTTGTTCGGATTTTATTGTGGAGGCTTAAGAGGCAGTTTCGCTCAACAACATAAGAAGCTTACGCGCTCTTCGGGTTATCCAAAACTTTATTCCAAAACGGATAAAACTACTACTAGCTAAAACTCTTTTACTACCGGTGCTGTTATATGAGACGGATTATGAGACGAATCGAAAACAGAATGTGACATATAATAATATAGCTCGTTATGTTTACAGTCTGCGTTAATACGATCATGTTTCTGCACCTTATGAAATTTTCATACGCATGTGTACCTAAATTTGCAATTCGATTGTGCCGATGCATTTCCGACTTTATACATGATCAAAGGTCTGGACTAAGACAGTAATTGTTGAACTTTTTGCGCTACCATTTGAAAAGAATCTTAAGAGATTATTGACGATACATAATTTTATGAGAAACACGGATATCATAGTGGCTGGTCCTCAACAAAAAGGCCTCTCCAGTTAGCACGATCTTTGGCTAATCGCCCCCAGCTGGGCTCTCTAAGTTGGTTGAGGTCCCCTTCTACTTGTGCGCGCCACCTAAGGCGAGGTCTTCTTCTACTGCGTTGTCCCTCCGGGTTGGAATCGAAGACTCTTCGGGAATTTTGCGGTCAAACCGACCAAGGAGATCTTCATCCGATCTTCAAGGCCTTATTAATCAATTGCCTTCTTAGGCCGAAGAAACAGCGGTTGGAAAGTCTAATTCTTCGCTTGATTTCTAAAGTTATATAATATTCACAGTTAATAGCGGATCCGAGGTAGTTCTGTACCCTTTATGGTTAACAGCATACATATTTTGTTTTGCCCTCATTCACCATTTTTATTATTTAACTCATTTTTTACGCCACTGTACTGATGCTTACAAACCCACCAGTGACAGCTCGCTGTGTTCTACCATTGATGGTCGTCAGCGTATGCAAGTAGTTGCACGGACTTTTCCCTGCCCCTGGTGTTGGCTAGCGAGTTTCCAACAATTTTCTCAAAAATGGTGTTGAAAAAGTCACATGACAGCGAATCCCCTTGTCTAATTCCTTTTTTGACATCAGAGGTCTCGGTGAGATTGTTTTCGTCCTTTATGGAGCAGCGAGCGTCCTCCATCGTTATTCTGCACAATCTGACAAGTTTGGAAGGGATGCCAAAACTAGATATGACTCTGATGTATATATGCTGTCATATGCGGCCTTAAAATCGATAAATAGATGGTGAGTATCGATTTGGACTTCTTGATTTTTCTCCAGGAGCTGCCGTAGTATGAATATTTGGTTGGTTGTAAACTTACCGGGCCTAAAACCACACTGGTAGTGACCAAACAGTTCTTTGAGGAATGGTTTTAGGCGATCACATAGTACGGTAGATAGGGTCTTATATGCGATGCCGAGAAGACTAATGCGTCTATAGTTCGCGCAATTCAGAGGGTCTCCTTTCTTGTGGATCGTGCAAACGATGCTGAGGCTCCATTTTTTAGGCATACTTTCCTTTGACTAAATAAGTTGGTGTATGCTCTCCACCAAGTCAACTCCCGCTGCCAGCAGCATTGTTTTACTTGAGCTTGCATATTGCTATCCTAACTTCATTTTGGTCAGGTGGACGGTCGTCTTGGCTTTCATCGTCCAAGCTAAATAGTTCATTCTGCCTGACAGCGGCTACCTCTCTTTATGATCGTACAATTACACGATTTTTTTTAGAGTGTAGTTTGCCTTGAAAGTATAATGTCGATCAGTGTTTCAAAAGCTTCCGTTCCAGGATAAAGGAGGCGAGGCTTAGTTTCTGAATGCTTGACCGCCTTACTAAACCAATTTATTTATGTAACATCTCGGAATATGCCGGAAATGTAGTGCTGAATATAAACATCAATACGTAGGTATTGCAATTCAATACTTATTAGGAGGATTGTCATTTTTTATTTTTGCACTTCAAAGGACCTCCAATTAATGGAATCCTAATTAAGGCAAGTTACACTAAAATGTGCTGAATTCTCAATGGATGTTCCCAAACTACTCAATTTGCGCATTCATTATGTCCAAAGTCAACACGCAAAACCGAATGCTGGCACATTTCCGGCAGCCAAACTATTATAGTTTACGAGCTAGAAAAGCACAAAATTACCGCACTATCAAGAGAATATTCAATTTCAGGAATTATAATCACATTGAGAATGAGTTTTGTTTGCTTTGTCTATTATAGTATGTAACAGTAGTATAGGTAAGTACGTGCTTTCAAATTTGAATTATCGATTTGATTTGTGGGCACATTGAAACTTTTGAATTGTTCGTGTTCGCCCATAGCTCTTTGATAGTGCTGTCAATGCAAAATGTCCTCAGGAATTTATTTCAAATTGTCAGAGTCACTAGTTAGCAATTGTATGCTATGGCTATCGAAATACGTGGTCTATATATAAGAGGATCTGGCTTTGTTCTCATGCCGGTGATTACCATTGCATTTTGGAATTTATGCCACTTTGATGTTTTCATTATTTTCCTTTTGTTTCCAAAGCTAATAATATGGTAACTGAACTGCAGTGGTAATTGAGCTGACGAGGTTTTATTGGATTCGCAGATGAAATTTCTGTATTTTCTTATAACAATGTAAACGTGAGTAGGTTATAATATAAACCCGAAATTAGTATAAAAGTACATTGAATGGCAATCAGTATCACTTAGGTTAGGTTAGGTTAACGGGTTGGTGAAGCTGAGTAGCCTCCTCTTCACCCCACTTAGGTCCTTGTGGACCCATTGTGATACCCTTCGAAGGGGTTAGCCGTGTTTTACTGGCTTTATATCATCCTTCCCGTGGTTACTCGACTTTGTCCAACCATCTCGCTGCCCTCAGAAACCTGTAAAGATTGGATATTGAGACGTTAGAGAGTTCTTGGATATCCTGGAAGCAGTAGCTTCCAAGTGTTCTATTCCTCAAGTGACAGAGACTCGGGCAGTGACAGAGAAAGTGAGGGGTGTCCTCGTGGGCCTCCTCATCACCGCAGCCTCTACAAATGTCGTCGTTCTTGAGATTTAGTTTCATCGCGTGGTTTCTTAAAAGGTTGTGACCAGTGAGGGCGCCAACAATCCTAGACAGCGATACTCTATCGTATCGCAGAAGTTCGTTGGTCCTGCTTTTGTTGTATTCTGGCCACATCTTCCGTGATATGTCACAGGTGGTTAGTGTTTTCCACCTGATGTTGGCTTTCATTCGGATCTTGTATTCCACTCGTTCTCTGAGACTGCAGATTGGTGGTTTGATCGACTGATGTGCCTGGTCTAGGTCCATTGCAGAACCTTTTCTTGCCAGTTCGTCAGCCCTCTCATTGCCGGTTATGTCCTTGTGTCCAGGAACCCAGCAGAGATTCGTATTATGCTGCGAGCCAAGAGCCTTGAGCTCTTCGCGACAACGGCGAACTAGTTTGGATTTTATCTCATTATTAGAGATTGCCTTGATAGCCGCCTGGCTGTCAATAAATATGGTAATATCATTCCGCGGTACTGCCATTATTGACACCATGCTTGCCACTTCCGCGACCGCCAGTACCTCAGCTTGGAAAACACTGCAGTAGTCCGGAAGCCTGATTGAACTATGTATGCTGAGTTCCTCTGAGAATAGTCCGGCGCCAGTTCCACATTCCATCTTTGATCCATCAGTGTAGATGGCTATCGATGTCGTTTCCGTTCCAAGTATCACTTTGGAGTATAGGTATTGGTACTCGTATGAAGTATGAATAGATAAAATAAAATCCAAACGTTGCCTAAATTTGATGCAACCACTGACGATTGACCATGGCCATTCACTTCAAAATTTGTGGAATTTTGTTCTAAGTAACGACTGCCTGGTGCAGATGGTTAGAGCTTCTCTGAAAAGGTGGACATTAATTTCTCATTACCTATTGCTTTCTTAACCTCTGTGGACTGTGGGGTATTTGAAATTTAGGGTGGGGTATTGAGGAAATTGGAGCTTTAAAAGATATCATATATTGGCTTAATCGAAACGAGATTATAATGTTCAATGTACATCTTCTCGGATAGCTCAATGGCAACCAAACTCTTGACATTACTCAGCAACTATAACAACGAAACCTAAGATATCGCTCAGTAGGACAGTTCATATGTATTTATATTTTGCGTATGCCGGATGTTGTATGAATTTGCAAACTCTGATTAAGTTAACGATTACACGGCCATTTTTTCGCGTAACGAAAAAATCGCGTCACAAAGCAGTCATTTAAATGTCGTTCTGTGTGATCGCCATTTTCCTTAAATTTGAATTTTTTTTAAAGTGTCGAGTGTAATACTACACTTCATTAGGAGATTCTTCATCACTTCTGCTTAAAGAAATATTAATATTAGCATTTAAAATAATACTTGTAACTCAACTATCAATACTTGACCGAACCTCAAACACTTGTCGGAATTATCAATAAATACTGACAAAATTGTAAATTGTAAAATTTTGTCTGTCCGATTAAAAATTACATACTTACTTACTTAGATGGCGCTATAGTCAGGGGTGGACCTGGGCCTCAACCAACTCGCCTCTCCAGTTAGCACGATCTTTGGCTAACTGCCTCCAGTTGCGCACTCCAAGTTGGTTGAGGTCCCCTTCTGCTTGTGCGCGAGTTACAAGTTCCTCGCCGAACGGAAAAAAAATACTCGAACAAAAATGCGTTATAAATCGATTTATTATTCAACAATGGTTTTTCCTAACATAATGGATTTTTCTTAGATCATTACTCGATCACAGCCGAACTCCAACTCTCCCAGTGTCTCTATTTTTACCGGCAACGAAACCAAGCGCCAGTATCGCTTGGCCTTGGTTTTAGGAAAAAAAATGATATGTACCTACACATTATCGCTTGGCCTTGGTTTTGCGAAAAACAACTTTGTACATTATGTACCGCAGTTTCTGCCCAAGCAAGTGCAGAGCATCAAAACAAGGTACCGCACTCTGCCAAAAGTTGTGTTAAAGCTTTTGCTGCCGATCCCAATGCTGCCGTTGTACAGTGCTGATGGTGGTGTACATTTTGATAAGCCGGCCAACATCAAGTGGTGGAGTTGTCGCATTTTGGAGAATGTGGAGATGCAGCATTCGTAACTCGCGCCACCTAAGGCGAGGTCTTCCTCTACTGCGTTGTCCCTCCGGGTTGGAATTGAAGACTCTTCGGGCCGGAGCGTTGGTGTCCATTCGCACTACATGTCCTAGCCATCTTAGTCGACTGATACGTACTTTTCTGATCAGGTCGATGTCGCTGCAAGCTCGTAGAGATCGCTGTTAAATCTCCTCCTCCAAAGCCCGTCAACGCAAACGGAACCGAAGATCACTCGAAGAATTTTGCGTTCGAAGCGCCCAAGGAGATCTTCATCCGCTTTTGACAACGTCCATGATTCTGCGCCATAAAGCAGGACTGGGATGATGAGGGTTTTGTATAGAGTCTCCTTGGTGTTTCTCGACAAGGCCTTACTAATCAATTGCATTCTTCGTCCAAAGTAACAGCGGTTGGCAAGTGTAATTCTTCGCTTGATTTCTGATGTGATGTCATTTTCAGAATTAATAGCGGGGCCGAGGGAGACAAAGTCCGGACCTACCTCAAAGTTATAGCTGTCTATCGTGAAGTTCTGTCCGATTCGTCGATGTTGTGTGTCCCTTCTTGTTAATAGCATATATTTTGTTTTTTCCTCATTCACCATTAAACCCATTTTTGCGGCCTATGTACTGATACTTGCAAACGCACCAGTAACAGCTCGCTGTGTTCTGCCATTGATGTCGATGTCGTCAGCGTATGCAAGTAGTTGCACAGACTTTTGGAAAATTGTGAGCCTGGTTTTGGCTTGCGAGCTTCGCACAATTTTCTCAAGAATGATGTTGAAAAAGTCACATGACAGCGCATCACCTTGTCTCTACTTTTTTGACATCAAAGGTCTCGGTGAGATTGTTTCCGACTTTTACGGAGCAGCGAGCGTTCTCCATCGTCATTCTGCACAATCTGACAAGTTTGGCAGGGATGCCAAAACTAGACATGGCTCTGTATAGCTCGTCTCTATAAATGCTGTCATATGCGGCTTTAAAATCGATAAATAGATGATGAGCTGCTCTCGTTCTTGTCTGCAGCGCCGCTTTGATGCCACTGGTCTTCAGCACTTGATGCTGGCTCCACAGGACTTCTCGAGAGGTTGAGGGAGACGCGATCGGCAAAAGTTCTGGCGGTTTGTTGCGTTTGTAGCCGTTCAACGTTGAATCTCCTCACAGTATTTCCTCGTTGTTGTGGTGTCTGAGATATCCGCATACATACCTTGGCTACAACAAGGTAGTGATCCGAGTCTATGTTGGCCGCTCGGAAAGTTCGGACATCTAGAATACTGGAGGAGTGCCTTGCGTCGATCGCAACATGGTCAATTTGATTGACCGGTCTGGTGATGGTGACCGCCATGTTCCTTTGTGAATGTTGAGGTGTGAAAACCGTGTGCTTGCTTGTCAATTAGCCTAAGTCCGTTTCCAGACGTGGTGTCGTGTAGGCTGTGCTTTCCGATTGTGCTACCAAAGACGTCCTCCTTTCCTATTTTGGCGTTAAAATCACCTAAGACGATTTTAACATCATATTTAGGACATTGCTCATATGTTTTGTCGAGGAGCTCATACAAACATTGATGATAGTTTCGTCTTTCTCTTCTGTGGGGGCGTGAGCGCATATCAGGCTGATGTTGGCGAGTTTACCCTTGATGCGGATAGTTGTAAGGCGCTCACTAACGTGTCGAAAGCTCAAGACTTCTTGCCTACGTCTGCCGCTTACAACGAATCCGCATCCGAATAGACGCTGCTTCTGTTCTCTGTAGCAATCACCATAGTAGATGTCACAGGTTTTCATCCTTCTTTTGCCTGGCCCATCCCACCGCACCTCCTGAATGACGGTGATATCTGCCTTGTAACAGTCTAGGGCCTCCACTAATTGTGCGGCTGCACGCGGTCTGTTCAGGGTTCGAACATTCCACGTGCAGATCCGAAAGTCATTGTCCTTTTTTCGTTTTGCAGGGTCGTCAACAGTAAATCCATCCATATCCGAGGCTTTTGGTTGCTTCGTAACCGGTGGTGTTTTCCGTGGTTGGGTAGTTAACCCCACGCATTATAGTTTTGCGATTTTCTTCGTGTTCAACACTCGCGCTTATAAGTTTAGCAAGCCAAGCCCGGATGAGCGAGACCAGTACCCGGTCGTTACCACGCGGAGGTAAACTAAGCACAATTGATGTGTATGAAAAAGTTGAAACAGCTGGGCAGCGCCTACCCGATTCATACACACCACCCAACCAACCCCTAAAAAAATTTGTTAGTACAAATTTGTCAGATAATTCATGAGAATTCTCGCAAAATGCATGGCAAAACTTGACAAGTGTCTGTTATTTTCCGACAAATCTACAAAATGTCTAATTATGAAACAGAAATTTGACAATTGTCCAGCTGTCAGTTTTCAAATTGTCACCTGTCACTACGGGAAGTCAACATTGCCCCAGCTGCTCGAAAAAGTGATCGAAAATTATGCTTCCACATTGGCTTTATCAGAACTAGCCACGGAGTAAAACCAGTAGGTACCATTAGATTAGATTAAATTAAAGTTATACGTAGATTACACTTTTAAAAAAGACACCCTTTACTTGACTCGCATTTTTCGTGCCTTAAAAAAAAAATTTCAACTTAATGAATCTTTAAGAAACTATTCACGCTCACTTTACAATTTCACAAATAATTAAATACCATCTTTCGCAGTGCCAATAACAACTTCCATTATAATGATGGTACCTACCAATTTTTAAAAGACCTAAAGTCATTCACCCACCGACACAGTTGAGTTCATTTGTCATTCAAAAACTTATCAGCGATTTCATTCCTTTTGACGATATTCATTCATTTTTCAACGAACAACTTGCACCGTAGCACTAATTCTTCAAAGTTTATTGATGACTATTGTAAGAAACTTGAAATACCATTAGAAAGCTACTCCAGTTTAGAGTGGAGTGTTTAAAGTTAAAAGCAACAACAGTGCACCTTCGGTATAATTAACAAAAATTATTGAAGACGTAGAAAATATACGAAGTTCGGTGGCGGGCAGGCGGCCCTAGAGAAAAAGTTTGCCATCATTATAAAATAAAGTTGGCTCAAATAATTATAAATTCACAAAATCCTTATTTAACAAATTTGCAATTTAGATTGGCAATTTAAGACTTCTTCTGTTAAAGTTTAACCCAATAATGGATAAGAAGAAGTTGAGCAGCTTTTTTTTTTGGGAACGTCAGTTAAGGGGGATTTCAGATAATTAAATTATCAATTTGTTTATTTTTTATTTAGTCATTTTATTTTTATGTTAAGTTAGTTTTAAAAGAAATTAATTAGCTACACTTAACGTTATATTTATTGGTGGATGCTGGAGCGTTGTAATCAAGGAGACTTTGAGGATGGGCAAGTGCCATATGCCCATATTACCGCATCACGAGTACTAAAGTTCAGTACTCGTGATGCGGTACTAAAGTTCAGTCATTGACGTATTATTCGTTTACTAGAGTGGAGTGCGGTAGATCGACCGCCGTTCTCATTGAATAACATATAGCTTGCGTTGTTGGTGGAAACTTGCAACCCATGTAGTTTTTATATCCTTAAAAATAGATACATCGGTCAAGTACAGGGTTTTTCAATAAGAACGCTACAAAAGTTTTTTTTAAATAAAGAAAAAACGGTTTTGGATATCAATGAAATTCTTTATTCCTGTGAAACTACGTTCGATGCCATTATGTATTGAGCTTGATTTCTTTTGCATGGCTACCACGGGCACGCTTGCAGAAGTCCAGACGCTGAAGCATAACGGTTTCGACGGTTTTCAAGCATAAATCGGCCGATACTGCTGCAATTTCACGTTCGATATTCGTACGAAGTTCATCAATCGTCGCTGGCTTGTTGGCATAGACCATAGACTTGACGTAGCCCCACAGGAAATAGTCTAACGGCGTCAAATCGCACCACCGAGGCGGCCAAGCGACTGGACCATTTCGTGAGATAACACGTTCTCCAAACTTGGCTTCCAATAAATTGATTGTGACATTCGCTGTGTGGCTTGTGGCGCCGTCCTGTTTTGGAACCACATATCCTCCAAGTCCATATCATCCAATTGGAGCCAAAAATATTCGGTTATCATTGAACGGTAGAGATTCCCATTCACAGTAACGTGCCGGTCTTGATCATCACGGAAGTAGTACGGCCCAATGACGCCGCCGGCCCATAAACCACACCAAACCGTAATTTTTTCGGGATGCAATGATGACTCATGGAGTACGTGTGGATTGCTGCCTGACCAATACCGCATATTTTGTTTATTGACGAAGCCAGAAATGAGCCTCATCATAAATTGGACGTAGCGCTCTTAACGTTGAGGCCACTGACTCCGAATTTCGGTAGTAAATTTTCATAATTTCGACTCGTTGTTGGCTCGTACCTATATCTTTCCATCATGAAATGGCAAACCTTACTGAAGAGAAATGTCAAAAGAGCGGCAAGAAATTCGGCGTCGTTTGCTGTCCCTGTCGCTCTACTTTTGTAGCGTTCCTATTGAAAAACGCGTTAGTTATGGTACCTCTTATATAAAACCAATATTAGCGACCCATTTGAGTAGATGCGTAACTAAATCGCTAACATTTTCCATCACTAAAACGCAGTGTAACACTTTCACGTGTTTTTCTTTAGAAAGCTACTTCTTACTTAAATAATGAGCGCAAACCATTTTATAAATTGTCAACTTAGTTTTAAATGAACCGATGTGCTTTTGTGACAACAGGCCCTAATTTATTATTATCCTCGTTGATGTGCGCCTTTTCCTATCTGGGTACACATATCTTTAAATAATACGTGACAACGAAGTGTAAGGTATTTCGTTCGTGTAATAGCTAGGTACTTTGTAAATTAAATACTTTTGGCATAACAGCATAGATACCTTTATATGGCTATACATGTACATAATATTTAGGGCGTAGTCATCATACTTTTGTTTAATGTACTTAAGGAAAGGATAATGATTATAAATCACGAAAATGTTTTTTATGACGAATGTCAACATCTCGACAGAGGATTTTTTTTCAAGTTCTTATTGGATGAAATTAGAGTAATGAGTTAAGCTATAAAGTTAACTGGTGCTGGTCTTTTCGACAAAATTCATTTCGCAAATTTTATTTCGCATTTATCGATTGGCATTTAGTTTATCGCGAAATACTTGCTTCGCAAATTCCCATTCCGACTTTGCAACGTGTTTATTTCGCAATGTTTTTCCCGCGCTTTTCCATTTCGCTTATGATTATACAGCATGTTGTTGTTTTGAAAGAATTATATTAATTCCCGTTATTTAGACAAAGAAAAAAAAGTTTAGAAAAAAAAAGATGTCTATTCTGATCTTGGCACTTGCCTCTAATATAAAACCATATTAATTTGTATTTATTATATATTTAATGTTCATATGGATACTATTTATTTTTGTTACAAGATTAGGTATGATTCATTCACTTGTTGATTGAAAAATCATATAGTCTCGGTGAAAATCGAGCAAACAGTGCGTCTAGATCAGATGTGGTGTTCGTCTACTGATGAGCCCACCCACCACATCGGGGCGAAACGCATTACTGGAGTCGAGGCCAACACTAATTGTGAAAAGATTTTTGTTAATAAATTTGAATTGAATTCTGAACAAAAAAAAAATTTTGAATTTTTTTAAGTATAGTTTTAAGTAATTCACCTTTTCATTATTTTTGTATCTTGCGTTGTGATTTGTTCGCATTTTGCTATTTCGCATTGTATTATTTCGCGAAATGTTTTGTTTAGATTGTAAAACAATAAACATTTGCTAGATGAAAAATGCAAAATGATGTTTTTGCGATACGATTACAAAGTGAAATGAAAGATTGCCTAATAAAAATTGCGATTTGATGAAATGTGAAATAATTAAAAAGCAAGACAACAAATTGCGAAATGATATATTGCCAAGAATAATCCGCGAGATGACCCCTACCCAAAGTTAACATAAACTGTTGTGACATTTGTTGCGAAAAATATTGTGTTTTTTTTTTAATTTGTTTTTCCAATTTGCGACACATTTTCCAGCGACTTATTTTCAATCTGGTTTGTCACTTCTCCATTCACCATAAGTAGACCTACGTTTGCCATTTCCCCATAAATAATAACTATACCCCGCAAAACGTATTTGAAATGTATACCTTCTAAAAAAGTCAATACCACTATTTATATATGTATGTATGTGTGTGCGTTTTCTATCATTTTAAAGTTTTGTATCTTAAAAAAAAAAAAAAGCTATATGGTAACAGTTCAAAATATTTTGATAGTTTTTGAAGTTATCCAACTTTACATAGACCCCTGGAATAAGTTTTGGGGCGGAAACTTGATAAAAAAATATTATATCCTTATCCTTACATAATTATATTACATTATTGTTTGTACATGTTTATTAACGCTTTTACGCATTAACGCCTTAGGCAGGCTTAGTGTATCACGTTTAAATTACTCACCTAAATTCGTATAAATTCTTCAAACATAGCATAGAAATTAATGAAGTAGTATTTTGTTTTGAGTCTCAGGCGGGTCTCAGATTGAGGCACCAAGCAATAAGCAACTATAGTTGCTATAGCAACTGCCAATAAGCAATCAGCAACATTTGCATTATGCAATATAACAGTTTGTCCTGACTGATTGGTGATAATTTTATAGCCAAAGTGAGCATAAAAAGCGATTTGGGGAAAACCGAACTCCAAAAGGGGGACAAAAAAGCGTCAACATTTGTATGGGAATGGGAAAATTCTTATTTTTCATCCGATCTCTTTCAAATTTGGTTTACATAGACTACGTAGCGTAACGACTACAATTATTGGCACCCCCAATTTTTGACCCAACTATTGGCACCCCATCATTCAACAGTGATTTTCTCAATAACCCTTTGTCAATTTATTTTTAATTTTGAATTTGCACATTTTTCTCATATTTCTTTGGCTCTAGTTTGGAGACATTCCTATATCCTATCCATTTCTGTTTTATAAGTGAAACTAAAAACACGTGCGAAAAAAAAAAATCTTCAAATTTTTCAATGTTTTGGTTAAGGACCTATAATTTTGAAAGTCTTTTTTCACTACTTCCTTTTATACTTTTTCATGAAAACTTTTTTATTTACTATAAGAATACACTAAATAAGTCGCTTGTAAATATATTTTGTTAAAAAAGTTATTGTTTTATTATAATAAACGGGTGCGAATAATTGGGTCCAACAAAAACTGGGGTTCAACTATTGGCAGGGGGGTGCCAATAATTACATCCTATGTAGCTACAATTATTGGCACTGCCAATAGTTGTACTTTTCTTAGTGCCAATAGTTGTATCATGAAACTGTCATTCGTTGGTTTTTTTTATTAAAGTTTTTATCTACACCAATTTTATGTCAAAAATAGTTGGATCCGATATGTGCGGTACAAAATTGAATATATTAAATTTTACAAAGATCTAAATAATATTAAAAACAATTTGTTGTTTGTTTCCTTTAAAAAAATAATACGTATTTATTTAAATCTTTAAATTAATTAAATTTCCAACGAAGAAAATAATATCTCCTCCAAATTGTCGAAGAAGTACCTTCCAAGATATTTCCTCCTGTACTGAGCAATAGCTTGACATTCACAGAGGAGATGAGTTATATCCTCGGCGACATGTAAGTATTCGCAGTACCTGCATGTGTCCGTGTCTGTTAAACCTAATCTCACAGCGTGCTTCCTTAGAAGGCAGTGCCCAGAGAGTATGTATTCATATTTCTATTACATTGAAACATTGTATTACTATACGTTTTTTAATATATTTCAATAAAAAAAGTCTTTAAAACTAAAAAACTAAAAATATTTCTATTCGTAGCTTTGATCTGCTGAGCTTTAGTAATTCTACAGATTTTATCCGATCTAGCTTAGCCCACAGAGCCTGACTCCTGACTAGTTGTTAGATATTGATCCCATATTAAGTAGATCCGCAGCTTTGAGCTGCATTTGAGTCTATATCCCTAGAGTATATACCTGATGACCCTGTACCCTCCTTAGTTTTGAAACCATCCGTATAAATCGAAATTTCATTATCATTCAAAACCTCATTATTTTGCCAGTCCCCCCACCTGGGTATTGTACTTCGTACGGTGTGTCGAAGTCAATTTCACCCAAACTTTCATCCGTTTTATCTGGGATGTTGGAGAAGGATTCCATTAGTATGGAGCTAGAAGAACCCTGCTTTAGTTAGCCGAAGCGCACTATTACCTGCTTGAAGTTTTATTTGTAGGTCCAGTGGTAAAAGATACATAAACACCTCAAGTGTTTAGTGCTAAGAAATTCCTTTGTTGTTTTGGCTACATTTTATAGACCCCCTCTTAAAACTGAATAAATAGTTGTCACAACTGGTTCGTATGGAAGTGACTTCCTATTTCATAGGGTATCCTAATCAATTGTAAGCTCCATAAATACAAAGAGGGATAATATCACAGCTACTTTTGGGCCTGAAAAATGAAAAATAATATTAAGAACATCCGAACTACCTGATGTTTAAGGCTGTATAAGTGGTTCTAGGAACAACGTAGAAATATTCTGTTAGTAAAAATATAAACGGTTTAGGCTTAACTTATTTATTTTTATTGTCGAATTATTGTTTTACGTTTTAATAAATTAAAAAAAAAACAATTTTTTTTTTTTTTTTTTAAGCTGACTCGCCAGAGCGATGTGATGCACGTTGACCTAAAAGATCTATTGTGCTTAAAAATTGTCAGGTTTATGTTTAGGTTAGTAGCGCCTCTACCTTCCTAATGCAGCTGATGATGCATTCAGCAGAGGATTTTCTTAATTCTTCGGTACTTATTACTTCCCTGAAAAATGATTTCCTTCTAATACCATAGATAGAGAGCCGGGCATTCACATATGATATGCTCAGCTGTTTCGTCTTCCTCGAGACATAGTCGGCACTCCGGTGAGTCGACCAAGTGCAATTTGTTTAGATGATATCGCAGACCGTGGTGACCTGTTAGGTAGGTAACCTACTAGATTTTTGATATCGTGCCTGCTTAGATTTAGTAACTTTTTGGCATCGTTTTTGAAAAGCTGTATAGCTTTTTTGGCCTGTCTAAGACCTGGGATGTTCTCCCAATAGGAAATGTTTTTGTTACGTTCCCAGCTGCTTATAGCAGAATTTGTAGCTGATTTGGGGATTGTACAGAAGGGTTCAGGTCCTACAAAAGGGGTTTCCGAGCCTTTTCTGGCTAGTTCATCAGCTTTTTCGTTTCCTTCAATCCCCTTATGGCCGGGGACCCACCATAAACTGGTTTTGTTCCTGGTACTAAGTGTTTGGAGGGAATTGAAGCAGTGTAGTACTGATTTGGAGTCAATAGTTGGTGAGCTAAGGGCTTTTATAGCTGATTGACTGTCCGTGAATATATGGATGTTTGCGCCTTTTATACCTGAGTTTTGTGTGAGGTTTGCGCATTCTTTGATGGCATGGAGCTCTGCCTGAAATACACTGGGACTTTTTCCCATTGGTATTGAGACATTTCGATTTGGTCCGTAAATACCAGCTCCTACCCCCGAGTCCATTTTGGAACCATCCGTATACCATTTTTTGATGTACCTTGATTTGGTACGGCTGTCTTAACATTTGTGGCGGCGGCGCTAGTGCTGGGCATTGGTGTTTCACTTTCACGCTCGCTCGGCCTTGTGGCTGACGGTTTTTCTTCAGGGTGAACGTCTTTCTTTCCCTGTGTTGCTTTGTCAGCGCTCTTCAGGATTAGCTTGATCTGCCCGAATCGGTAGGAGACCATTCCTTTGAGCTCAGCAAGCTGCTTCATGGTACTTTCATTTATGGCAAAGACCAGGTGTGCGGTGTCACGTTCTTCTGATCTTTGCAGGACCCTCCATGTTCTGGTGTTGAGTCCTTTGTTTTGGCCGTCTAGCATTGCCAGGATTCTTTCGTTGGCTACTCTGGTACTCTGTGGAAAGAAACCCCTGATGACATGTGGTTTCGGAAAGTTATCCTCTTCCACAAGCATCACCTCCAGTCCACATTTCTCCTTTAGCTTCGCGAAATTTGTTTTTATCCACTTCGCAGTGGTAGCGTCCGCGCAGGTCAACATCAGCCATCCGGCTTTGAATGTCGTGCCGCGGAAAGATGGTTTGACATCCTCATCACGTAGTTCAATCGTGATGTCCATAATCCTCTCTCGTATCTGAACCATATGCTCATTACTGAGAGGATTGCGATCGAGATCTACTGGTACGACAACCAGTCTGACATAGCTCAATATATTGCTATAACTTGCTCTGTCAGTGGTTGTGTTACCAGCTCGAGCTCGCTTCGCATCGGATTGAGGGGGAGTGTTATCCTCGGATCGCATTCGCTTCACCTCGGAGTCCTTCTGTCTACCCGCTGATTTTGCGAATTCCCTCGCTTCTATTTTGGTACAGCCCTTATTTAGCGCTTGTTTAAAGTGGCGCTGCTCTGAGGGTGTAAATATGACAAATACCGACTCCTTTTGACCTGTTTTGTCAGTGGTCTTGGTTTTGTCCATGTCATCCGTATATTCGTCCGACAACATGCTTTCATTGCACACGGTGCTTGTCTCTGAGATGTAATCGCTTAGTTGAGACGAGTTCTCGTCTAGGCTTTTCATCTCAGCATCTATTATTTGTGACTCTTCCCGATTGGCAGATGTCACGTCATTGCTGACAGGGTGTTCGTAATTAACAGCCCTAGTTGTTGATGCAGTTGTAGAGGCATCATTCTCTAAAAAGTTTTTGTTTTTGGTATCTATGTTGTACCCACGAGTAAGCGGGATATAATCGGTCGCCCGTGGTCTACCCGTATAACCACAGGAAGGCTATCTTGAGATCGGAGGTCGCCTGGTATCCGAAATTCGCAAACCAGCGGCTTAAAACTCCCTTTTTAGCCATGCATCCGTCGGCGTTTGCTGTTCCACCTTGGATTTGGGTTTGGGGTTGTCTCCCACCTCAAACTTATGGTTCACGCTTATACATTGATCGTACGTTGCAACGAGTTGTAGCGCACGGTCAATATCTAAGTGAGACCCTTGGCTGACACTAAACAGACAAACTGATTAGCCATTTTCAGGTAGGCGCCCGCGAGAAGGACTGAAAGCTGAGGATTTTGCCCTGCCCTAAAAAAAAAACCAATACCTACTAATTTGCATTTTGAAAATTTAATTTTGGAAAGGCTTCTTAGCTTCCCGCTCGAAAAATGAACAACCTTTTTATTAGATCACTATATGAAGCGTCTATTGTATTAAAAGACAAAAACAAATGCAGTTAGTGACTTTGATCAGTATTTTTCTTGTTGCCCAAACCTCTGCATTCTTGCCATTATAAACTTACTTCGACATGAGTTGGGAAAAACAAATTCTCCTTTGTTTTCTCCCAACAATCGATATGCATCTTTGAATCCTTGCCACAGGAATCGAGAATGAGAACGATACCAATAAATGATAAAAGATAAAGACGGAAATTTACAATTCCCTTGGCTAAGTGGATTGCGTTAACCAATTAGGGAAATTAGCATCAAATGGCTTGAGATTAAGGGCAAAGACGTCTGAAAAGAATATAAGAGGAAGTATAGAAAGAGAAAATGTTCTCCATTTTGAATTCATCAGGACCAAGCCAAAGTTTGTTGTTTGTGCCCCTTGCGTTCATCTATCCATCTATACTCTTATTCTACGCTATTTGCTATTCTTTGTGTGTGTTTTTTTTCTTGTCTTCAAGAAGAAAAGACACATCTGCTCATCGCATAAATGTATTCGTTTACTTCAGCTTTTTGCAGCTGAGGAATATCGTGGCTAGAGGCGCGTCTACTCAACATGTACACATCTATATAGTGGTAGCTATGTTCCAGTGCACACAAACATATTAATATAAGTTTCTTATTCCTTGGAATACTGACATAAACGCAAACAAAAAGATTACTCAGGGGAATATTATTATTTTTTGTTCTATGGAAAAGTGAAAAACTGGTAAAGAAAAACTTTCTCTTCGAATTGTTTGTCCTTTTGTTTTGCTCTTTCTTTTCGGGTCGTTCCATGACCCGAAGGGATTCCTTAAATTGAGGGTGAGAACTCAGAAGTATTGGGGAGCACAATTCACATAGTCTATCTCGCCCTCCTTCGATCCTGCTTTTGTATCCCCATTCCCCATTCCCCTTATTCCATCCATGGCCAGCCCGGAGCTACTTTTTTCGGAAATTGGCTTTGTTTATAATGCGGTCACTTAAATTTATTTACATCTCCCTATTAACTCATGAGGCCGTTGTGCTGTCCAAAATTGACTTGAGTAATTTAATATTTTCTTTTCCTTTGTATTTCATATCATTTAGTGGTCCTGAAATGCTGGTGGCATTCCATTCGAGTCCTTTTTCAGCGCCATTGCAACAGGGAATACCAAACCGGGGATTCGAGCTGGACGTGGATATTCTTTTTACCGACTCGGATTCATATGACTTTGCCCAAGGGACTAAGAATATTTGCGAGTTTCACATAAACGCCTCAAATCCAGGTAAGTGTCGTAGATTATTTTAAGACCGGTAATAGGAAAATAAGTGAAAAGGAAGAGCGATAATTATTATTCTTAATTCTGCATTCGTGGGTAAAATGTGATCATTTTTAAGGTCGTTGTACAAGTAGGGATGCCAGACGTCCCGCTCAGTGCGGGACTGTCCCGCTATGAGGCCTTCGTCCCGCAAGTGTCCCGCAATGGAAATTGTCCCGCAAAATGTCCCGCTTTTCAACTTGTCGCCCTATTATTATTTAATTTTTGTGTATAAATCGTTAGTTTCTACTGTTCCTTTTGAAGAACTAATTTTTGTTTATATTTTTAAATAAACATGGCTTAGTTCATACAAAGACTGATAAAATAATTATCTTAATATTTATATAATCTTCATATAAAATATTTATTATTATTTATATCAAGTTATGTTCCTTCTTGCATTTTTACTTTTTACTTTGTATGCATTTGCTTTGAAAAAGTTACGTACACTCCGGCCCATTTGAATAACACACCCCGTATATCGGGTTTCTATCGCCCACTGGTATCAAACCAAGCATGCTAGAGACTTTTTTAAATTAAAGTTCATTTAATTGTTGTGATTTGACCAGAAGGAAGAACAAAACATTATTAACTAAAAACCTGCAAAATGTGGGGTCCTAATTTTGCGCCGCTTGAAAAAAAAAAACATTTAAGGGTATTCTGCTTTTAACGCAAACGTTACTAACATTTTAATTGTGTTTTGAGCCACCTTTCTGCTCCAAAATTCACACATCCGGTTTCGAAAGGATGCATGCATATACAAATTGGCCAAATATTTTAGCGAAATCGGGCTCCAAGCTAATTCGATGGCTTGGGCTAGTTAAGATATAGTCGAATATTGCTATCTCGATCCATAGATTTGATGTGTCAATCATCACCAAACATTTTCGATGATATTACAATCCGGTGAGTAGGCCGGTCAGCTTAATTGCTCCAAATTTTGCCTCTCTACATAAGTTTTAACTACCTGGGCTGTATGTTTTGGCGCATTATAGCATGTTGATAAATCCACGGCAGAGATCCAAAAAGGTTATGAAAATATGGAAAGGCTTCCTTTAATATATACCATTGTAAAACAGCGTATTTATTGTGGTTGACAAAAAATTTAATTTTCAGGTGCCATAATACGAAAAGGCTCTCGGCGTCATCACACCTTTAACTCTCCTATGTAGCCCAAATGATGAGTTTCTTTGCGGAGGTTATGGAAATAGTAGCTATAGCCATCGGGGCATTTCAAGTTAAATTTCTTTCATCTGAGAAGAGCACACGAAGTCGCTGCGAAGTCCAGGTCACATGTGCAAGACAAAAACAGAGGCTTTGCGCTTTTTGAACCGGGTTAAGAGGTTACTTCTTCTTGAATTGTAGTCTTTTTATATGCTTAGCATTCGAAATAATACAACGCATAGTTGTGAGACTTGCTTTGATACAATGTTTTTACTTGATTTTTGGAAAAAAGTCGTGGGAAATTTACGCGCTTTTTTAATATCTATGAGTCGCCTTTCCGCATTAGTAAGGACACTGTGTAGTGTGTATGCGGCCTTTCATGTTTTTATCCATAGTTATGAGTCTAATAACTTAAAATTTGGATAAAACATTTCGGCTTTCCTCGATTTTCTTACCTAATTTGGCAATAAAAAGGCCGTCCTTTAATCTTTTTTGCACAGAGAAAAAAGAAGAGTTACCCAAAAATTACATTCAAAACTACTATTCATTTATCATTCCGTTTTGGAGATACAAATTGTAAAGAGAGTTTAGAGGGTGTTTTATTCAAGTGACGAGGAGTGTAAAATGTACAAATATGAATTAAAAGACTTTTACTTACTTTTACCAAATATTACTTATTACAACATATAAAACGTAAACTAAAATAAAAACGTTTTTTTTCACTTCAAATGCAAAAATGTCCCGCCAGGGCCAGCTAAATTTTTCAGATCTGGCATCCCTATGTACAAGGTTGCCAAAAACTGTGATAGACTGCAATTTTAATAGTTGATGCATCAACAACCGACGAATTCCATTGTCAAATTATCTAGCAAATGCAATCATGCATTTAATTTAGTTTAGTTTATGATACTAATATAAACGAACCGAAACCGAGGTACCTATAGTGAAAGTGGTAAGCATCTTATCCTGTACAGAGGCCATTGAGCAATTGTTACGTATTGCATGAAAAAAGAAATAAACTGAAAACCCTTCTTGTGATAAAACTCGCTTTTTTTCAACTTCTTTATAAATTTGGGTTTTTTAATTATTATGAGTCGTTGAAAATACAGCAGCGAATTGAATTGAGTTTTACTTAAGAATTCTTCTTTAGGGCGGACGTAAGACAAAATTCTTTAGGGTAGGGACCTAACCAAATATGCCAGTAGGGTCATCCAAATAAAGTAGGTACCCAACCTACACGACTGGTTCGTGCTCCTTTTGATAATTTAACGTATTTTTTACCCATTTTTATAATGTTCCAAATTCGAATCAATTTGTAGAGTTATCTAATTATTTGGGCCGAATTTCATTAGAGTTTGGTATTTGTCCTTTAATATTACCGACCCTTTTCTTTTTTTGTGAAATAGCTTCATCAAACATTGATTTAGTAATATCAAGGTATATAACATATTATAATATTCATTCAACGAATCAGCAAAATCACGGTATTATTCCGAAAAATAATTCTTTCCTTCGTATGAAAATGTGGAAAGATTACGACTTGTACAAAGATAATAAATAATAATAATAAAGGGTCCGCCAAATAATTTTTTTTTTGAAAATGCTATAAAAAAAAAACTACTGAACATTTTCTCAAATTTCAAATTTTTTATTTGAAAGTACAATCCTTCCAGTTAATAATGGAAAATAATTTCATTCAAATGGCTGCCTCGGCTGGCCATGCAGTAGCCTACACGATCGGTCCAATTTTTAAGCACATTATCGATTGTGTGCAGCTGTATTTCACCAATGGCTTCCCGAATATTGTCCTTTAAAGCGTTAATTGTCTCTGGCATGTCGGCGTAACACTTATCTTTTACGGCACCCCACAAATAATAGTCCAACGGTGTCAAATCGCAGCTCCGCGATGGCCAAATGACATCAGCTATGCGGCTGATAATGCGATCTTCAAAAACAGGGCACAAAACATCGAGTGTAGCTTCGGCTGTGTGGCACGTAGCGCCGTCCTGTTGAAAACAAATGTTTCCAATATCCTCCTCTTCAATTTTTGTGAACAAAAATTCGTTCAACATGGCCCGATAACGATCGCCATTGACTGTAACGGCCACTCCTTGCTCATATTCGACGAAAAATGACCCAATTATGCCTTCACGCACACTTTCTGCCACAGCAGCAATTTTCTCGGGTGTACGCACTGTTTTTGGCTTTTCACGCTTTGGTTTATCGATGAGGATGCCAGTTTCTTTCACTTTTTTAACCAGATAACGAACATACGGAGCTGACGGTGCTTCTCTTCTTCCAAAATCCGTACGCAATTTCCGCACACATTCTGCAACATTACCATGATTTTCAAAGTAATGCCGCAATATTTCCCAGCGTTGTTCAAGCGTATACACAACCATATTCTTCAGCGGAAGGATAAATAAAACTAATTATCTGTTAAATCAGACATGAGCTAAAGTGTTACCATTCGCGAAATAAGCACTAGTTGAAAAAAAAAAAAAACGTTAGATGGCGGACCCTTTACTTTCACTGTATCTTTGAAAACGTTCAAATCGATCAAATTTTTCCCGAACAAAATGGCATTTCTTATCCGCATCAAAATCATTGCGGATTTCATAGGTTTTCTTGCTTGCTGCACGTCGTGAGCATTTTTGTTAAAAAAAATTACATTCAAAACAGCTGCTTCATTAAGCCGAACATTTTTAATAAATCTATTGGACCAGATTGAACTTTATTAAAATCAAAAAATAAACATAATGTACTGAAAATAAAAAACACATTTCA
Source organism: Cheilosia soror (assembly GCA_949372485.1). Classification (NCBI taxonomy): domain Eukaryota; kingdom Metazoa; phylum Arthropoda; class Insecta; order Diptera; family Syrphidae; genus Cheilosia; species Cheilosia soror. The sequence goes on from OX443561.1 coordinate 51,715,002, forward strand.
TCTGGAAGTTCCGTGAAATCATTCACTGCTCCTCTTAACCTGTCTCGTATTTTTCTCTGAGAACACCCCTTATTTCGATCTTCCTCTTATGCTTCCAAGAATAGAGCTACTGTATACGTTATTATAAAACACTATTTTTTATTTATAACACTTTTGAAACTAACCTCCGACGAATGCAGCTACACAGATTTGTATCGACAAATGAAAGACAGCCGATTGACGGTGAAACTACCTTTCCCAAAAAACGTGTCGATAAGGAAGCTTTTCTAGCGGATTCCACGATAGCAGTAGAAGGTGAAAGTGAATCGAATAGGTGAAGTGAAACTCAATTTCGACGGATTCCACGATAGAGGTGTTTGTTTAAATATTTTTAACTTTCTCGTATACGTAGTAGATAAGAGAAAGACATTGTTTTCGTACAAAATTTCGAACTCGAGATTTTGATCAATTCTGATATTACGATGATATACCCGGCAGTGCATCTCTTCGCGGAAACACTAGAAAAAAAAAGGGTTATAAAATCCTTTCAAGGCGTTATCATAACTGGGGACGAGTGACCGGATGTGGTAAAAACACAGCGAGCCACATGAAACAGTATAGTTATTTCTGCCGTCATTTTGATATTTCAATCTGAAAAACTTTTTGATGAAAAAAAAGACAAATATGCTTGCAAATACATTATGTAACAAATATCCTAAAATATGCCAAAAAATATGATCTACAAAGTGAAATACGCATTTATACCAAAATATGCACAAATATGCTCTAACGAATATAGGGATCAAAATACTTTTGTTTTGTATAAAACATATATTTCTGTACCTACACTGCGCGTCATCAGGTTAGCACAGCTTCATCAGCCTAATACGATTGCTTCTGATTTTGTTGTTGTTAACTTGCACTTTTTTGTTTTCTATTTTTCTGCAATAACAATTATACCGTTATATGGTTTTTGCTATTTTCTTTTAGTTTCAATCGAAATATGAGCTTAATTTTTGCGTCATCAGGTTAGCATTAGCACATGCACCTTGTCTTTCATTTATCTTCGGAATTTGAACACGTATTGGCACCAAATTTTATTTACTGCTCAAGTGATCTATTTTTTTTAATATGGGTAAAGGAAAAACGCTATCGGTTGAAGAGAAAGCAAAAATCGAAGCTTATAAAGAGCTCAGGCTTTCAATAAGTGAAATATCAAAAAAAGTTGGCAATAGTCGAAAAGTTATAAACCATTTTTTACGTAATAAGTCGAGATATGGTCGAAATAATAAAGACGGTAATAAGAAAGTGATTTCCGATGCTGATAAGAGAGCAATTTTGAGAAACGCATCCAACTCTCATGAATCGACCGCAAAGATCAACGCAAATGTCGGTGTTAAAGCAAGCTTACTGTTCAAAGGGTGATAAGGAATGCTCCACAATTGAAAAGATTAAAACTAAAGAAAAAACCACCACTTAACGATGCTCGAAAAAAAATGCGATTAAATTTCGCACGAGAGCACATGGCCTGGAAATCTGATTGGCACTATGTTGTCTTTTCGGATGAAAAGGAATTTAATTTGAAAGGACCCGATGGATACAACTATTATTTCCATGATCTTCGGAAGGAGGAACATCAGTTGGATCGACTCCATAGTTGTGTGGGCGGTGTGATGGTGTGGGGAGCTATCTCCTACTATGGTACGTGCGAGCTGCAATTTTTGAACATAAATATGAATGCAAACACTTATAAAAACGTACTGGAAACTGCTTTTCCCCATTTTAAAAATGTATTTGGAATTGCACCATGGCGTTTCCAACACGACAATACTCCGATTCACACTGCCCGGGTGATTAGGTCTTGGATTGAAGCACATAACGTCGATTTATTGCAGTGGCCGCCTTACTCACCGGACATCAATGTAATAGAAAACGCATGGGGGTGGCTGGCTCGCAAAGTTTACGAATCTGGCAGGCAATATTCTACCAAAGAGGAATTAATTGAAGGCATTAAAAGTGCGCAGTAGCGCAGTGGTTAGTGTGCTGGACCAGCGTTGTTATATGATCTTAATTATCTTATTTTCTAAGATATTGAGGTGGTCTCCAGATGAGAAGATATTCACTCAATTTTAATGAATTTTTTAAGATTCGTAGAATTTAAATAAGATTTGTTAAGATATTAGCTTTGAAATAAAAAATTAATTGAAAAAGAACTCACTTCGAATAAATTGGTCCATTCTTCACATTTTTGGAATTGAAGATACCAATTTTCTTAGATTGCTCATTACAAGTTTAATAGTAAGACCTCAAAATTTGTTGCCAAACATTAGGCGTTTTTAATCAAAACTACTTTCAACTACTACTACTACTGGTCATTTTTAGTTCAGAACTGAGCTCTGAATAGAGCTCGAGAATTTTGAGCGTGCTTCGAACCAATCGTGCTCAGATCATTCTGATTTGTTAATGAAACACACTTGAGCACATAGCTGATGTCATATAGTTATTTAAATTAATTTTGTTTACCTTGTGTGCCAGAACAACAAGGCTCGTCCGCCATTTCAACCATTTCGTTTTTTTCTGTGAAATGTGACTGTAAGCGCGTAATCAGTTTTTTACTCAGCCTGCTCTGCTCAGTCAGTTTATTCTGAGCTCATAGAAAATATGAATACTTCCCTTTGTCGATCTTTTTGACTTAACGGCGATTTAATTATTCCCATAAAATTGTTTCAAATATCGAAAACGATTTTACGATTTTTATGAAATTTTTCATAGAAATATAGGATTTCAACTCAGTTTTCAAAACTCAGTAGATTTAATATAAATTTCAAAAACAGAGCATATCTGAAATACCTTCAAAAACGCTGCACAGCCAGACCTAGTTTTTGAATACAAAATAGGGTATATTTTCAAAATTTCTTTAGGTTTATTTATAATTGGCATTTAAGATTAATTAAGATATGAAATCGAAAGTTGTAAGATCTAGAAAAAATCTTTATAACAACACTGTGCTGGACTACTGTGCGAGGGATCCCAGGCAGTGATGTCATTTTGAGGGATTTATCCCTTTTTGAGGGATTTTCTGCGAATTTTAATATGTCCGAGGGATAAAGGGACATTTTAGCCATTAAAGGGATTTTCTTTTCATAATAACAAATTTCATATAATAACGATTTTCAAACGCAAGTGAACCGAACCCTTAGGTTAAGGCTACGGATAGAGTGAACGCGAGAAGCGGGGCGAAAGCTAATGCTAAAAATTCTAAGCTGTAAGCAAAGCGAATGGTGTCCACAATGAACGCTAATAAACGCTTCGGAAGTCTATCACAATAAACAAAATCCTTAAATTATGGATGGAAACGGATTCGTCAGAAGAAGAGGACTTTGCATTAAATAATTTATTTTTCAGCCATTCATTGTTGCAAAAGGACAGTCCGTTCTAAAAATTAAGTAATAAATATGACGAATTTTATCATCTTTACAAAGACTTACGAAGATATCCAAAAACAGCCCGACAAAAATTACTAAATACTTTTGAATATCATTAAAAGTATTCGATTATGTACCCAGCTCTATTGACAGCTTCGTTTTAGCTTGAATTTCTTGCTAAAAAACTGAGCAGAACAGTTTATTCGCTTTTAGCGCTAAGCTTCGCTTAGCAAGTATCTTAGAATCGAATCTACTATGGCCAGTGCAATTAAAATGTATGGGCGCAGTATATTAGCTTTGACCTGTCAAGCCTTAGCTTTAGCTTTCGCTTAGCTCTTCGCATGCACTCTGTTTTGGTACCAGAAACGCGTAAAATACTAACAACATACGAATAGGTTTTTTTTTTGTTAGCGGGGGGACGGGGTATTCTAGTATTCTAACAAAAAGGGATAAAGTCCATCGAAAAGGGATTTTTTAACGATTGATCTGGGATATTCCATCATAACCTTCTGGCAACACTGATCCCAGGTTCGATCCCCGGAAAAACACAAATTACATCTTAAAGTTTTTTCTACTGCGCCACTTCTCGCGAACGTCTGACAAACATCCGAGAGTATGACTGTCATGAAAAAGCTTCTCAATTCGGCCGTTCGGACTCGGCATAAAATTGTAGGGCCCTTCCATTCGTCCCAAAAATAGAAACTCACACACACAAACCACAGGGAACTAGACCGCCGACTTTACGTACACCTACCCGATTCTCCCCGGAAAAAATTACCCTGTCTGTGAATACGTGTAAATGTCAAAATTAATGGCGGGAATGTAAATAAAACATAAGAGCGGCCATTTATTGGGATGTGTTAAGAAACGTTGGGAACTAAGTTTAAGTACTGTTTACATTTTAGATAAAATCATATTGCAAGTAGCTAGACGGCTGGTTGGAATTACACCTATTCATATTCAACCTGAATGATATTTTTTATTTGCTTATGCAATTTTACGATCAATTCCCAATTTAAACTTAATTTTGAGCGAAAATATAATCTATATCGTTGATAATATTTTGTTCGCTCATTTGAAAATTAATACTTTTTTCAATTCACAAGAAATTCATCGCAACAACAAATCACCCGCAACAACAAAGAGGTAGGGATTAGTGAATAAAAAAAAATCGCTGGCGATTTATTTTACGTTCCAGCAAATTTGTTAAAATTGCTACCAACTAAGGGATAACTTTTGGAATTTTGGTTTAGTTTAACACGAGAACATTATCTTACAATTAACTTGTGGCATCATCATAAATTATTATATTGCTTTCTCTGTCTTACAGCTCATTTCGAATAAACGCTCGCGTCTTTTTTCTTTTCAGCGAGTTGGCTGTGTTTTATTCTTGTCTCCGAAAAACTTTAACTTTTTCAGCATTTATTCATCAATAGGCCTGTTTGATTGCACATCTATAAAGTAGGAGTATTCATGCAACGTCGTAACGAACGTGGTAAATGAACTGTCAAATTTTGTATGGAAAATCACAAAAGATGTTAAAAAAAACCGAGATGGTAAACTAACGACGAGGTCAATGTGACATTTCACACTTGAAATAAAGGCGCGAAAGGAAAAAAATACTTTCATGCATTTATAATACTTTTAATGTTTTTATAAATAGAAATTGCACATTTTACTATTCCAAGTGTAGGATAAATTATTAATCCATCAAATTATATGTATTAAGAAAACAAGTTTTAAAAGAGTTTAAATAACGAAATTTTCAATTCCAAACAAAGTATGTTTTCGTTCACGGCAAAAATTTTGGAATTGGAAATTTGCAAACCCTTTTAAAACTTGTTTTCCTAATACAATTTGATAGAATAACTAATTATTCTACACTAGGAATAGTAAAATGTGCAATTTTCGCTTTACGCGAATGGTAAACTTACGACGTTGCATGAATACCCTTAGTGTCAAGCAGTGTGTAGTTGTTGTAATTGCGTGTTAAAATTTATACTTTTCTTTACTTTACTGAGATAGATGTGCAATAAAACAGGTCTAATAACAAAATCAAAATAACAGATAAAGGAAAACCACGTGAATAAACCAAAGTGAAAAATAAATCACGAAAAGAGTTTCATTTTGACACTTTGTTTTGACTGTCAATTCCTGAAGCTCTTCATTCCAAAGCTCCAGGAGCAAGTCTTCTCCGGACCAATTTTGTTTTTTTGCAGTAATGAAAATATATATGTAATAAATCACGAAATTAATAACATGATTTTAGCTAAATAAAGTGAATTTAGCTAAATTACGTTGGTGGGAACATGGTTTAAGTGAAAAGAATATTATCACATGTTTTGACAGTCCATTCACATGAACACTTTTATTTGTCGCAACAGTTCGCCGAGTTCAAACATCAATTTCTACTACTTAACAATCTTTGAATTAAGTTTACATAAGTTCGAACGAATTAGTGGAGCGGGTTTTAATGTCGTTAATTTTGAATAAATTTGTGAAAATTCGCACCAAGGGTGTTTTCCTTCGAGGCAAACATTTTTAGTTCGAAATTTCGTTGTTTAAACTCTTTTCAAGCTTGTTTTTCCCATATTTTAAAGCATTAATTTATTATTCTAGGTAGGTACTCTTGCAATAGTAAAATAAGCAATTTTTTGTTATATAAATGCATCAAAAGTGGTTTGTTCGCATATTAATTAACCATTCGTTTGTTCATTCTCATGTGAATATTCCTTTACATCGCCAATTTTAATTGATATCAACAGTTTGAACAATTTAACATTTCCTAAAACTAAACTGTGATGTAAACGAAGTAAACTGTAAACTGTAAACTGCCATAAACCACTGCCAGGTGCAACTGCCATAGGATTTTACTAAGTATGCGTGTGCCGTAATTTCTTCCCTTTGATTTATACAGGCCCAACACATAAATAAATCCTATGGTGCCAACAGCTTGTAGGCAAAGTCCGTTATGTGGGAGGAGTCGACGGTCTATTTCTTACTGGTTTGTGCTCACACAAAACGAATGGTTGCGAGAGGCCAGGCCTTGGGTGTCACCCGCCTGTTGCGCCACATATTTATTTATTTATTTTAAAAGTGCTTGGTCAGCCATTTCCTTGAATTATATTGGAAAGTTGTACGAATCGCTTCCCAATCGGATCTATGAGATGATTCTCAACAAGGGAGGATCGACTCTTTATTAAAATTGTAAAAAAAATTTTAAATTACAAGTTAATTTATAAGTTTAAAAATAAGTTCTTACCTGAAAAAGTTAAAAAAATTAAAAAAAGAGATGTGTGCTAACCTGATGACCTAATTTAAATTGTTAATTTTTCAGTTGATTTCGAAAATAAATTACAAAAAAAGGTTGACAAATAGAGAAACACTAATTTTTGTTTTATTTAGTTGAAATTTTCAACTAATTTTTGTTAATAATCGCTAGAATTTTTAGAATTTTAGCTTTCTTAGTTTTATTAGAAATGAGCAAAAACTTTTAAAAGCTGGCGGGCCTGATGACGCGCAGTGTATATTAAAATGTTGAATACGACCTCCCAAAAAATCTCCTCGGTCATTAATCCGGTTGCCCTAGTAATCACTATTAATAGCCGCGTTTTATTATCCCCAATGATCCATATGGATCATCGATTTACCCGCACTACAACAAATCTACGAGATCCTGTATTCTATCGGGTTCAATTTTCATGATCCAATGATATCCAATCCCAAAACCCAAAGAGTTAAGTAATTTTTACTTCTGAATGTTTCCACTTCTGCTCTGTGCAATCAAGTACGGAGTTGCCGCATCGTAGAATGGCAGAATAGAAATTTGCAACTACGAATTTAATTTGTTTAAACGAAAATTGTCTAAATAATGCTATCTATATAATAGTGTAGTTTTTAGCAAGCAATGAAATAAATAGCAAATGTAAAATGTCGTTTTAGGTATTAAAAATATTTTCAAGACAAACAAGAGGCTTATAGCCGCGTTTTATTATCGCTAATGAACCATATGGATCATCCCCTGATAATAAAACGATCCAGATCATGAAAAAATATTACTTTGCAAGTTTGGCACCCCTGCACATAACTTCAGCTCCAGCGGGTAAATCGTCGGCTAAGGTTATTAAAGGGATCTAATTTAGTTCAACCTAAAAAAAAGTTCCATTGAATGTAGATGAAGAATGGCAGTTGTTTTCAACAGCAGTCATTGCCTCTGCAGGACATGTTTGCGGAGTGAAGCGGCTCGGTGTGGCGGCTGGTGGTGAGAAAAGAACTGCGTGGTTTAAAACGCCCGGAGTTCAAGAAGCTATCAGAGAGAAGAAGAAGGCTTTCAAGGTGTGGATTCACTTGGGGGACTCTCCTTCTCGAAACCGGTACATTGAGGCGCGAAGAACTTGCAAATTGGCTGTTAAAGCAGCTAAAGAACATTCTTGGAAGGAGTTCGGCGAAAAATTGGACCGTGATCACAGATCTGCAAGCAAGGTGTTCTGGCAGACCATCCGCCGTCTTAGAGGAAGGAAGTGGAACATAATCGAAGGAGTCAAATCCAAAGATGGTACACTTCTTTCTAATGAGAACGACATCTTGCGCAGATGGAGCGAGCACTTTTCCGAATTGCTCAATCCAATCCAGGGCATCGAGGATGACACATCTATCGCCTTAAGCAGGGCGGAAAATGGTCACACGGTAGAGGAAGTCACTTTTGCGATCAAATCGCTAAAAGCTGGCAAATCTGCCGGAGTGGATAACATCCGGCCAGAAATGCTAAAGGCCTTAGGTGAAGAGGGAGTCAAATGGCTCGCTCGTGTCATTAAAGTGGCCTGGGAATGCAGCGAAACTCCCAGCGATTGGCAGATTGGGGTGATTGTGCCCCTTTTCAAGAAAGGGGATAAAAGGGATTGCTCCAATTACAGGGGTATATCACTCTTATGTCTCCCCGGAAAAGTCTTTGCCAAGGTGCTGGAAACGCGTTGCAGAGCTGTGGTCGAGGCACGATAAGGAGATGAGCAGTGCGGCTTTCGTCCCGGCAGAAGCACAACCGACCAGTTATTCACTCTCAGAATGGTACTTGAGAAGGCTTGGGAGTATGCTACACCTGTTTACGCTTGCTTCGTAGATTTGGAGAAAGCATATGACCGAGTCCCTCGAGGGAAACTCTGGAGTGTATTACAGCAGTATGGAATTGATGGTTCTCTCTTGAGAGCCATTCAATCTCTTTACACAAACTGTAAAAGCTGTGTTCGGGTAAACGGCGTTAAATCAATACCTTTCACCGTGGGCGTTGGACTTCGCCAGGGGTGCGTTTTGTCGCCTCTCCTTTTCATTACTTATATGGACTGGATGTTACAGCGCAGTCTTGGCGAAGAACGTTTCGAATTGGGAGATCTGAGGATAAGTCATTTGCTCTTCGCTGATGACTTGGTCATCCTTGGGTCCTCTCAGACTGAACTTCAGCGGGCACTCGATCGGTTTGTAGCCGTTTGTGTTGAAGCTGAGATGAAGGTAAATGTGAACAAATCTGAAGTGATGGTCGTCTCCAGAACGCCTGTTCAATGCACTCTGCATGTTAGTGGAGTCCCATTGAAACAGGTGGAGAAGTTTAAGTATCTCGGGGTCTTATTCACGAGTGATGGAAGGAGCAATGCCGAGTTTTCCTGTAGGATTGGTCAGGCTGGATCGATTTTGAGACAGCTTGGTCATTCTGTTATCAGGAGGACTGAACTTGGTGTCAAAGCTAAGTTGTCAGTCTTTAATTCGGTATTTGTTCCAACTCTTACCTATGGTCATGAGGTTTGGGTAATGACTGAAAGAATAAGATCGCGGATACAAGCTGCCGAAATGAGATTTCTCCGTTGTATTGCTGGTGTGACCCGTAGAAATCGCATTAGAAATACCAGAATACGTGAGGAACTCAATGTCGAGCAGCTACTTCTCCGGACAGAGCGGTCCATGCTTCGGTGGTTTGGTCATGTTAAACGCATGTCCCCGACCAGGATTCCACGACGTGCTATGGAATCCGTACCATCAGGCAGGCGTCCTCTAGGTAGACCCAGGATGAGATGGTTAGATCAAATTCATAATCTCTCCTCTACCCGTATGGGGATTGCCCTTGATGATTTGGAGCCGGTGGCGGAGGATCGAGAGCTATGGAGGGTCCATTTAAGTAACCTACACCCGCGGCCATTGAAAATGTATGTAAAAAAATTGTTAGCAATAACATTGCATGCTTTCTTATTATTTCCTTATTTTTTATTACTTATTGGCCATCTCAGCAAATTTGGCGCAAAATATATTCGGGATTGGAAAACGGCGCGTGACACTATCTATATCTACAACAAAAACATTTGAATCACTAGATATATGTATATCTAAACATTAATAGACCGAGTGTGAATGAATGCAAAAGGCCGCCTGCAAAACGTCTTGCACCACCATATTGGTAATCAGGGCACTTAACTCTACATTTTGAAATGATATTAAAGTTGTTATACCAATTACATATTTGTAATTCAGAAAAAAAATTCATATTTGATATGGTATTACTCACTATTGCCCCCACTACAGCATGGAAGACGGTAACATCTAAATGTTAAATGAGCAACTACTTAAGAACTACCTAATTATGTGAGTTATTTTATTATACTTTGGGCTCTTAGTCTATAACTTCAGATTCAGCGCCTTAATATTTGGATTTTTTTATTATGTACCTACATAATTGCGTGTTGGAAGAATATGACAAACGTGGACGGGTTTGATGAAAGGAGCGTGGCACCTCCCACACAAACATTTCAAACGACATTTCTCGACACTCATGTGAGCTAAAAATTGTAAAATTTCGAACCTTGATGTGCTTACATTCTTCAGCATTTCTATTGCTGATTCTACTACCTTTTCATCCAATAATTTTGATCTTAATGCCATTTATATAGCATTATTTTGGATAGACAAGAACTATCTAAACTAAACAATAGTACAATTTCTGAAGACGGGCACACTCTGTGATATTGTGAAGTTGGTTTTGTTTCTTTCATTGGCTAAGCCTGTGTACACGTACAAACTGAAATACAAATTGCCCATATAACACCTCTGCAAAATCTAACAAAATCTACTACATCTTTTAGATCAGTAAATAACTGCACCAACAGCCGTAGCCATGCTTCACTAACAGTGCTTAATTGTAGCCACCGTACATTAATTCATGTTTACCCGAGTACATGTGTGTGCAGAAAAAAATAACCAACCCGCTCATGAAATACTCTCTCCAACTGCTGCCTACCGAAATGGCCAATGTTTATTTACCTCCACCATATGCGGTTACCCCCGCATGGGAAGGCTACTGAATAACTGCGTAATTTACAAACCGCCTCGACCTAGTATAGTGGCTGATTAATATTTTATTATAACGACACACACTGAAACGTGTAATTACAGTTTATCCAACATTTACCCCTGACCTGACCTGCAATCACTCCCATCGCACCCTTTCACGCTCGAGGAAATGGATCTGTAAAAACGGTTACATTCGTACATTAACTATACACAGGAGCAACCCATAGTGGAGTTATTATAAATAATACTGCTCACATTTTAAAAACGGAGTGTAATGAGGTAGTATCAAATTCAACTCCCGCCCGCGTATCCTTACCACAATCTAACGCTTCTCGTCCATCATCTTGGAAAGCTGTGAAAAAGTAGCAATTCATTTTTGTTGTTGCTTCGGTCCGTGTAATTATTATGGTGAACAAAATTCGTGGTTCACGAGCAAGCAACGAGTAAAGAATTGGCAATTACCCTCCCCTAATGAATAGCCCTTTCGTTTTATAGCCTGTGGGTAGGCTTCAAATGGACATTGCTGTATAAAACTTTTGGGGACAGTTATTGAACCGAGGTTTAAAGTGTTTTCTTTGCAATACATTATTGGACCACAACAACTGTGATTGAAACGACACACAATATCATTGAGGCCAGCAGCAAAAGTCAGCTCTAAGCAAACTCATCTCGTAAAACAATTAAAAGCAGCCGCGCCGTTGAACCGGGATAATTTACCACAATTATATTAAATTCAGTTTTTCTTGCCATGCTCATCCCGGCTCGTTGGCCTGCTAAGGATATTTAATTAAAAACTCATTTCGCAGCCGCTGGAAGCTAACGAAAAACCATTTAAATGAGTTACGATATGGAACGTTGCCGCCACCGTACCTTGTACAGCTTTTCCTTCCTTGTTGCGTCGCGTTCCGCCAATGTCCTAGTCTAGTGCTACGACGACGACGACGTCGACGCTGATCTTTAGGGTGAATTTTAATTTAACTACTCGTATCTGGTGCGCCTACCTTACCGATAATTCGAAGCACCGGGTAAGGGTTTGTTTAAAATTCTAGCTGTAAGGGCAAACGACGGAATTTAAAATGGCCCGGCATATGAGGCGGGGTATCCCATTATGGGAATTAGGACGTAGAAGAGGTTGGAAAACACCTCGAGCAAAGTCGCTTCATGTTTAACTTATTTGCGCAATTAATTCATATTTGCATTAAGCTTGATTAATATATCAATTAGTTGGTATCTCGTCTTTTCCGAAGAGAATACTTTTCGAGTCTCTGTGCAAATAAGGGCGCGAGAGGTTGAACTAATTTACTTAATGAGTACGCCATTATTGGTAATGATAAAATGAAAATTGGAAATGTTTGGCTTGGTATTTTGTTCGATTTGATAGCTACTTATCGCAATGCTAAAGCTTTATTACAAAGGTATTTGTATTTATTCTACGGAATGGTCTGGAAGGCTTTATTATACATACAACGCGAAAAGGGCGTTACAAAATCATTATGTATGTCTGTCAATATGTAAGTCACGACTCATAGGGATTTATAGATATATAGGAATGTACAGGTTTTTCAATAAGAGCGCTACAAAAGTGAATGAAATTCTTTATTCCTGTGAAAGTACGTTCGATGCCATTATGTATGGAACTCGATTTCTTTTGCATGGCCACGACGGGCACGCTTGCAGAAAAGAAGATCCTGCGTAGAAAGAAGAGGGCTTACGCAGCTTCCCAGCTCAAGGAGATCGAAGAGTCGCGCAATCGTAATAACATCCGGAGGTTTTATAAAAAAGGTAAGCAACTGGCTGCTGGCTTCAAAACCGGAACGCAGGCTCTTCGAGACAGCAAAGGAAACCTAGTCACCGAAGCGCAGGGAATAGTAGATGTGTTTAAGCAGCATTTCCAGCAGCTGCTTAATGGGAATCATTCAAAGAGAGTGATAGGGCAAGAAGAGAACCCACGCCCAGTCAATGAAGAACTAGTTCCACCACCTAGTATAGAAGAAGTTGGCTTAGTTATAAAAAAGCTTAAGGGCAACAAGGCCGTAAGCTCTGATGGTTTACCAGTGAAGCTCTTTAAATACGGTGGTGATGTTTTGGTAGGGAACATGCACCGAATAATCAACCAGGTATGGGTGGAAGAAATCTACAAAAAAGGCGATCCTATGTCCTGCAAGAACTAACGAGGCATATCCCTGCTAAATGTCGCATTTTTTTTTAAATTTACAACCTTCATTACTACTGGCCTTTTTTGCATAAAAAAATCAAAATACCCGGCATTTTCGATCCCTGATTTTTAACTGGTTTATTTTTTAGACTGTTAAGTCATGTCTTACCACTTGGCGCTCTCGACAATTATGAGCTCTCCTCGCTTTTCTGATATAATAGTCGTATATTTTTGAGTATCTATAGCTAGCTCACTTTTACTTTTACGTGCAAAACTTGTATACTCTTTTGGTTGTTGTATGTTGTATGTTTCTGTGTGATATATGTAAGTTTCTTTTTATTTTACTAGTTGATTCAGATATTGCAGCAAAAAGAAGCCTTTTGTCTGGGGTGAAAGTATGTATGTATGTCCACTCAGGTAGCTTGTTCTACTGTGGGTTGTGTTCCTTCATTATTTTATTACCAAGTGTAAGCAACACAGATGAGATGAGTGATCTGAGTCAAGGTCTGCCATTTTTTGCATCAGTTATAAGGAAGTCAACAACGTCCAGGATTTTGTTCCTATCTATGGGCCAGTAAGTAGGATTTCCCCTTAAATGGTACCTAATTAAATTAGCATGGCTTTCTTTCATTTAGATTCAAGGGGTTCTCTTTCTCTTATCCTTTAATTTGTTAATCTTGATCCCCAAACATTGTTCTTTGCTTATTAAATAAATAAATAAATAGGTGGCGCAACAGGCGGGTGACACCCAAGGCCTAGCTTCTCGCAACCATTCGTTTTGTGTGAGTTTCTATTTTTGGGACGAATGAAAGGGACCTACAATTTTATGCCGAGTCCGAACGGCTCAATTGAGAAGCTTTTTCATGACAGGCATACTCTCGGATGTTTGTCAGACGTTCGCGAGAGTGGCGCAGTAGAAAAAACTTTAAGATGTAATTTGGGTTTTTCCGGGGATCGAACCTGGGATCCCTCGCACAGTAGTCCAACACACTAACCACTGCGCTACTGTACTGCGCCCTTATTTGCTTATTAAGAGACATTTAAAATTGTTTTGTTTCAGCCTGCAGCTAGGAGAACAGCTGTCGCAGCTACCGTTATCTGCCCGCTGTTTGTTTTTATGTTAACGGATTTGGCCTGTATTTAACACGACTGGCATTATTCATCAACACATTCCTTGATTATAACTGCAGCTCTTCCTGTTGCTGTTTTGGGAGGATGTATTGGCTTGAATCCGCTCAGTTTATAAATTTCGTTCATACCGGGAGTCACTTGCAATTCATCATTGCAATTCTCAAGACCATCGTCATTCCTTAGACGTGTTATGAGGCTTAATTTCCAATTTTTTGCCTCGTCCATAGACAAGAATATTACCTAGGCAATACGATTCTTAGAAAAACCAGAAATGTTGTGTACGAGAGCTTTACAATATCAACTGTTTATTACTGATTTAAATGCATGAATTTGAAATAGATTTTTTTATAGTTCTATTTTGCACTGCGAAGGGTGCAGGAGCTTTGCTAGCTTTATATATATGTATTTTGTTTTTGTTTACGATATAATAATCCTTAATACTTCGTATTACTAAAATAAAAAAATAAATAGGGTGGCGCAACAGGCGTGTAGACACCCTAGGTCTAGCTTCTCGCAACCATTCATTTTGTGTGAGTTTCTATTTTTGGGACGAATTGAAGGGACCTACAATTTTAATGCAAGTCCGAACTGCTGAATTGAGAAGCTTACTCTCGGATCTTTGTCAGACGTTCGCGAGAGGTGGCGCAGTAGAAAAAACCTTAAGTTGTTTAAGTTATAAGACTTTATTTACTTGGGTGGTTTAGATTCTTTGTTGCTAATCTTTTCTGGACTCTTTTGGTTTACCTTTGGTGGTGAACGCTCATTTTTCTTTTGTTTATTCATTTTTCTCCTACGAAATTACGGTTCTGTCTCTCTGTGTAGTTCTTTTTCATCCGTCGTAGAATACACGGCAATTTTTGGTATCTGCTCAAATTTATTGTTAAAAAAAATGTATCTGTTCTTTAAGCAGCTGTAACTCAAGCTTTACGACGAATTCGAAATTCTTGAAAAATTGGTTTTCGAAATAACAATTGGTTAGACATAATTATGATTTTGAAACAAGTCTTGTAGTATAGTATGTATATATAATGTATATATAATGTACTGCACATACCTACATAATAATTATCTGCTTCCTGGCGCATGTTACAAACATTTGTGTAAAACTATTATTGAAGTAAATTATGCAACACAAAACATTTAAAAAAGGATACGTTCGCAACTAAAGTTATTTTCGAAATTAGTTAAACACGAGTTTAGTGGCTATTGGTAAGGCCTTATATCTTTTAGGCAATGTTACCACTTTTCATGGGATTAAGATTTGCAGAGTTACTATAGTGTATCTGTATTGTAAACGGATCATAGCTGCAGTAAAATGGTTGAAATAGCTGTCAATGGAAAATAGAGAATCTACATTTTCCCGATAATACTCGTAACTCTGTATGTATTGTTATGCTACTATGCTAGTCAAAATATTGTATTCGTCAAGAAATATTATTGTCCATTCGCTTGATACAGCCGAACAATTATATAGTGAGCATTTTTAACGACATCACTATTTTGATTTATCTGTTGCGGTTCGCAGTTATATCTTCTTCACCACTCGCCATCCGCACATACTCCGAATAATAGCTGAACAATTAGCTTTTACTCAAACAAAGATGAATGTCTGATTGTCAGCCCCGCTTTTCCGCTTATCATGCAACACGAAGCTGCATTATGTAGTATAGCAGAACTGAAAGGATTGTTTTGTTTTTGTAGTGAGATTTATATAAATATGTTGGGATATTCATTGGAGTTTTTTGTTTTGCTTCAAAGTCTCAATGACAGCCCCAACCCCAATTACTGGCGACAAAAGGTAATCTGTAAAAATTCGGAAATTTGAAAACAGTTCAATTTATTTTACTCAACAATACTTTTCGTGCTAATTTAACACGGATTTGTAGGTAGATATAAGTGGAGCAGCTTTATACATTTAAAATGTATTTAAGTTGGCATGCATGGAGGGCACGTAGATGCTACATAAAATTTGACATCTCTAAAGTGTATAGAGACATAGAAACCCAAATTAATTTCTTAAACTGCACAACAATTAAACACGCTGAAATGTAAACAAAGCTTTATTTATGGAATACTCGTATGTTGCTTTAAGTGTTTAATTTAAATCAGCTTTAATTATAATAATAATGTTATAATTGTGGCGCCATATCCACACAATAAACTCTGTTCTCATTATCAATATACAACATATAACCATTGAATAATTTAATAAAGAGATTTAATAAATTCAATCGATGCACTCAAACGCGGTGGTAAATTACTCTCACAGACAAGATACATTTATGCAAAATAATGATTTGCGCGATAGCAATTATCTGACACTTAAATACGTATCTAAAAATACAGCACTGCCATGGCGTCAATTCGATGGTGAAACAAAGCCGACATTATTAAGCCCTCTTACAGAGGACCGCAAATCCGATGACAGAATTTTATCCGAAAACTTAATTGAACCGGTGGCAGTGCACTCACGGACACGTAATAATTGCACGAGCGTACTCTATATTCAGATCTCATACCTACCCCCTCTACACTATACCCATGCAGCGTTTCCATTGTGACATCCTGATCAATATTTCGCAGAGAACACAGTGCACTTCTACACATATTGTGAATTATTAATGAAGACTTCATTTGAATGCGATTGCATGCAATCGTAATCAAAATCAGTTCGGTCCCAGATTTGTGGATCCTGTACATTGGACTGTATAACCCGGAATACAAATTCCTGTATGCAAATGACTGGGCACTGTTCTTCGCCTTTCTGTGTGTTTACTTTGCATTTTGATTATTGTGTATTTGTGTAACTGTTTAAATACGAGTACGGCTACGAATTGTACGAAAGTTTTTGATTTGTTGGGGGATTTGAAATGCCAAATTCCAAGGGATGGACGTCATTATCATATATCGAATTAAGTGTAGGTAAGTGTTTTGTAATCCCAAATTTAGGCACTTTTGAGGAAAACTACAGAAACGATGATTTCTCATTATTATTATTTTTATATTAATGGAGCAATTCATTGAAAATGTTTAAGCAATGAATGAAAAGTTGGATTTTGCCCAAAGGGATCCATTGAAACTCTGACAGAAGATGGACTGTATGCCGAACCGTATTACATGAAACTTAGAAATAAATAGTTTGTTCAATGATCCTGTAGGTATCTATTTCCTGGGATTTTAGAGAAAATTTATTAATATTGACTTTTCGATTTCCTTGAAAATATTCACAATTTTCTTATCTAGCAACGCGAAGTAAACAAGCAAATAAAATAAGGTTCATCAAATTTACAGAATTATTGTGAAATTACGCGAGAAATTTTTGAGGAAGCCATGTTTAACTCATGGCTCATATAAATGTCATTGACCTTCAATTGTGGTTGAGTTTTCCATCCCATATATTCTGCATTTTATTTTAATAAAGTTGCTTATTAAGCTATGAATAATTAGTTTGCTTTGTACATAACATAAACATATCCAAAATATGCGATCGGAGTTAGAATAGCGATATCCAGACTCGAATAAGGTTGCTGATGCGGATGGCTTTCCAGCCAAATTTTCAAAGCACTGGGAAATGACTTCGAAATAAGGCTGGATGAACACCATCATAATCATCATCATCATTTCCAATGGTCCGCTTGTCCATTAAGTCGCGGGTGTAGGTTGCTCAAGTGGACCCTCCATAGCTCTCGATCCTCCGCCATCGACTCTAAATCATCAAGGAAAATCCCCATACGGGTATATGAGAGATTATGGACTTGATCTAACCATCTCATCCTTGGTCTACCTAGAGGACGCCTACCCGATGGTACGGATTCCATAGCACGTCGTGGAATCCTGGTCGGGGACATCCGTTTAACATGACCAAACCACCGAAGCATGGATCGCTCCGTCCGGAGAAGTAGCTGCTCGACATTGAGTTCCTCACGTATTCTGGTATTTCTGATGCGATCTCGACGGGTCACACCAGCTCAATACTACGGAGAAATCTCATTTCGGCAGTTTGTATGTTGTATCCGCGATCTTATTCTCTTATTCCCAAACCTCATGACCATAGGTGAGAGGATGAACACATTTGCAAAAATTTGTTGGACTAAAATCTACCTCTCTTTGCAATTGCTCATAATCTCGAAAGTGGAATGATACAAATAATAATAATTTTGAACCTTATTTTTGTGCAACAATTCTTCTTTCTCTGTGATAAATTGCAAGTTCTGGAAATAAGCCGTTATACGTTTTTTTCCACTTTTTGTTAGCACTCCTTGCAATATAAACAACATTTGTGCGCCTTTTGAATAGAATATGCATTTTGATAATTTGATCGTTATCTTTGGCACGAGGGCTTATATTTATGTTGATGGAATCTGTTGTTGATTTCGACTATTTAATAATAAACAAGTAAAAGTGTTATCATCGGCCTGGCCGATGCTTTGATACCCTCCACTGCATAAAAGTCATGCAAAAATGTTTACCATGCGAGTGTGTCTAATATTAGTTTTGTATGGGAGGTAGCAGAACTACTTTACCGACATAGCCCATTTTCAATACCAACCTGACGACGCTAAAAAGAAGCCCTCTCACCAAATTTCATTCGCCTAAGTTAATTCGTTTGGACGTTATCGTGCTTTCAACATACATAGATATAGGTATGGTATGGGTCAAATATTGGCTATGGGAGGTAACAGAACTACTTGACCGACATGGACCATTTTTAATACAAACTTGAAGGCCATAAATATTAGACCTCTCACCTAAGTCCATTCGTTCGGACGCTATCGTGATTTCAATAGACAGAGAGAGACGTGGGGCTAATAGTGGTTTTGTATGGGAGGTACCAGAACTACTTGACCGACATAGCCCATTTTCAATACCAACCTGGCGACGGTAAAAAAAAGTTGTCTCACAAAATTTCATTCACCTAGGTCAATTCCTTTGGACGCTATCGTGCATTCAACAGGCAGACAGACAGACGGACAGACAGACAGACAGATATGGCTAAATCGATTCAGAATGTGATCCTGATTCAGAATATTTATATACTTTATAGGGTCTCCGGTAAATCCTTCTTGGCGTTACAAACGTAATGGCAAAGTGAATATACCTTCCTGTGGAGGGTATAAAAGGTATAAAAATGTGCACGACTGGGTCGCACAAAACTTTCTGATTTATAGCGAATTTTGCAAAATCTCAGAGTCATTTCAAAAATTTTACGTTTAAGATAATACCCACTCAAGATGTACTCAGGTCTAGTAACTGAACCCTTGTTAATTAGAAACGTAATACATACTACAAAAACATACCTATACATTATTAAAATCAACATTTTATTACTTTTAAATTTCACCCCGAAATGACACTTAAACGAGGCAAGTAGGTGATGAATTTCGAATTATATTGCCACTGAAGTTTTGGCCTTTACAAAAATATACCGCGTGTGAATAGAGATCGGGATTTGGGTAGTCATTTAGAAATATTTATAAAACGGCTAGGTATATTCGAGTTTTCTGAGAAAAACTAAGTACGTGATCATGTTTAGAATGCTTATGATGTCTTAAATATGCATTTTGGTCAAAATCGTTGGAGCGGTTTTTTATAAAATTATGCTGACAAATGTTACATCTTTGGATTCGAAAAGCACTGTTACTAAACTGGTTAGAGGAAAACTGAGTACGACGAATTCTTCAGGATATAAATACTACCCAGCAGTTAAATTTTCATCTAAATCGCAAATGGCGTTTTCGAGCTATGAGCAGCTTTTAAAGTACCATTTTTAGCGATTGGGGTGGAAATCGAAGGACGCGTTCATGGTTCAAAAAACACTGTTTTGCTCAAAACTGAGCAACAGGTATTACTATGGATTTAAGCAAAACCTGCCAGTAATATTTTTATTATAATCGAAAATGGCGTTTTTGAGATATGAGTAGTTTTTTAAAGTATTTGCACTATTATTAGGGATTTATGGGGATATTAAGGACACAGTCTTTTTAGAGAAAAACTGAGTTTTCTAGCAAGTTAAGAATGACAATAGTACCTACCTCAAAAATAAGTTTTTTTTTTAAATCGTTTTTACCGTTTTCGAGAAAAAGCGAATTTTCAAAACTGCCGTAGCTGGGCTTTTTAGCGAAAAACTGGGTATGCATTATGCACTTATGCAGTCATGTTAAGCATTAAAAAGACAAAAGAATTCACGTCGTTGCATAATCGCTGTAGATCACAAACTAAAGTAATTGTCGTTGAACATACTCTGATGAGCCAAAATAAATGGGATTTTTCTGATACGTATTTCCAAAACTAATAATAAATATACAGGGTGTCCCAGTTAAGAAATACAATCCTTTAAGGGGTAATTCCTGAAGCTCCGTAGGATAAAAAATTGTATGGCAGGGGGGGGGGTTATAGCCCACCAAAGTGGGTGACCTCTAATTTGGAGGTGTTACCACTTAAAACGCTATAACTTCAAAACTATTAAAGGTACAAACATTTATGAAATTTTTATCCTTGAGAAATTTCCTAAAAATTATTTTAACCAACTTTTTTATATACGATCAACAGAAATTCAAGTAAAAGCCGTTTTTTGCCAGACAAAAGTGGTCAAAAAACAATCGATTTTTCTCAAAAATAATGTTTTTCATTCATAGCACTCCAGAATAAAAGATCCATGGGTGTAAAGGTCAGGAGATCTAAGTGGCGAAGTATTGGGGCCAACTCGACGAGTCCACAGTTCGTTAAAAGTATGGTTGGGGTATGGAGTTACCCCGCTGTTACTGTGACAAGGTGCTCCATCCGGTGATGCCAGACTTTTCGCACTGACTTTCCCACGACGATTATCAAAAATACCCTTTTTGCCCACGCCGTTGTTAGTAAAAACCCCACGATCACGATATTCCCCACGAAAATATACATATATAAAACTACTAAGCACAAAAATTGTTTTTTTGTGAAAACATTTTGCTTATTTGTTGCGTTTCCTTGATTGATTTTAGATTTGTTATATGTTTGGATCCCATACTATGGCGTAACAATTCGCTCTTTCCACACAAAAAGGATGTGCCACATGCTTTACATGATGCCTTGAAGTCATCATTTGGCAGCGGCCTCAGCCAAGCCGCAAATTTTGGATCATCAAGCCAGCTCGCCTGGAATCGTTTTTTGCTTCCTTTTTCCGTAGACATTGTACTACAATAGATAATCAAATATGTAGGTCAACACAACCACTAAATGTTAGCACAAACTTTTTAATAAATTATTATTTACCTATCTGGTGGGCGCGGTAGCGCAGTGGTTAGTGTGTTGGACTGCTGTGCGAGGGATCCCAGGTTCGATCCCCGGAAAAACACAAATTACATCTTAAGGTTTTTTCTACTGCGCCACCTCTCGCGAACGTCTGACAAACATCCGAGAGTATAACTTTCATGAAAAAGCTTCTCAATTTTGGCCGTTCGGACTCGGCATAAAATTGTAGGTCCCTTCCATTCGTCCCAAAATTAGAAACTCACACAAAAACGAATGGTTGCGAGAAGCTAGGCCTAGGGTGTCTACACGCCTGTTGCGCCACCTATTTATTTTTTTTTTTTACCTATCTACTATCTGGCGAAAATAACAAATTAAAACAGACAAGTGCGCAAGGTATTGAAAACTATTGACTTATTATATATGGCCTGCTAGTGAAATGTCAGTCCATACAAATTTTGCCCAGAAAATGCCGCCAACATAAACTAGTGCTCTTGGTTCGGAGCGGAAAATAAGTGAAACAAAATGACAAACCATCTTGGATTTTTCCATAGAATGCTAGAGAAACCTATTGGGCGTCAGAGAAATTACGAGGTAAAACGGTTCAAATTCAAATTGTTGCGTTACTGTTTACAGTATATGGCATTGGGAAACGGAGCCAAAGTGACAACCATCTTTGATTTCTCCATAAATTTCTAGAGACACCTATTGGGCGTTAGTGAATTTGGCAAGTAAAACGGTTGAAATTCAAATTGTTGAGTGCATTCATTGAATGAATCTAAGTGGGTTGCTTCAGAGTATGCATTATTTAATGATTGCATTCAGATATTAAAATAATTTAATAAAATGAATATTGCTAAGAGATTAGATGAAGTATTTCAAATACCCTTTTTTTGTTCTGAGAGATATAAAAATGCCCTTTCGTCCTTTTAGCTAATTTTGAAATGCAAAATGCCCACGAAATGGGTAATTACCCACGATCTGGCATCACTGGCTCCATCTTGTTGAAAGAACGTCGCCCTTCTCTGATTACCTCCGGCAATGGTTTTTTTAAGAAATTCCAGGTAGTAATGGGAATTATCTGTTTGTGGAAAAACGTGCGTGCCTACTAAAGTGTTTTCAAAAATTTACACTGAACTTTCTAAACTTTAGCATACATTTTGAAGAAGTTGTTCACAATAATTAAATTCTTACCTTTGAAAGGATGTTTGGGTATTAAATGGGGATTGGGGTCTAACCAATGGTGCAAATTGTGGAGGTTTATAACTTTGTAGCTTTGTTTGTGAATTGCGCTTCGTCAGTCCACAGAATGTTCTTGCGGAGTACCCGTCTTCTGCTTGTTTGCGCAATAGCCACTGGAAAAATTCCACCTGGTAGTACATCCTGTACCGGTGCTAATTGGAAAGGGTGTAATCTATTACTCTGTGGAATTCTGTGAATCCTGGTTCTGGGAAGTTCCAACTGCACAGCTAGTCTGCGGACCTGACTAAAAGCTTAACTTCCACAGCACGCAAAATCCAACCCTCAAGCTCTGCCGCCGCTGCGTTTGAACGTCGTTCTTTTTTTTTTACATTTTAAGTAAAAAAATGTAACAACTAATTTTCAAAATTTTGAGTTTAAGGAACCATAACTTTTTTGTAGCGCTGCCCAGATGTAGCCGAAGTGCTTTTCAAAATGTCCAAAACAATTTTTGTACTTATAATAGCTTAGAAGTTATAGCGTTTTAAATGGTAACACCTCGAAATTAGAGGTCACCTACTTTGATGGGCTATAACTGGAAATACAATGAAAATAGACCCACCCCCGCCATACAATTTTTTGTTCAGGAATCTTCCCTTAAATTATTATCCTTGTTAACTGGGACACCCTGTACAAGTCGAAGTTACTTATAAAAATCTATCATTGATTTTTGAAAACAGTATCGAGTTGTTTTCGTGGTAGGTATACGTATACGGTATACTATGTACGTACAACCAAAGAACCGAATGAACTGATATAATGGCTACGTTAATGGACGTTTTTATACCTCGTAACAAATTCAATAGTAGTTAGATACTGTTACCACCATTGTTGAAATTACAAACACATTTGTGTTTGCAATTATGCACTAACATTGAATAGATATCCCTATGTTCCAATATATTCTGAAAGGCATACATTCTCAATTTAATGAGTTTGGCCAAACAGACAAAGCATTCAGTAATTGTTGTTGCAATAAAAAATAATTGTCTTCTCACGTACGAGTATTATCTATGCATTTACAGAGCTGATTGAAATAAATTAGATATTGAGTACAATTTCCTATTAGATGGATTACATTTAAATTTTGCTTTTGAATGACGAACACATTTGAACTGTTCCTTCCATATCTGATAGCGAGACTTATAGGATTTGGCGTATACAATGAGAAAAGATTATGTATATTGTCCTGGTGTACAATTGCTATTATCATGTCATGATATGTATTAGTATTATGTTTCAATGAAATTGCTTACGGAAATGAATGTGCAGAATTTAAGTTATTTCAGAATTGAGTCAGTTTCTGATGTTACCGGTAGGTACACACTACATAGAGCCACTTGCATCGGATAGAACTGTGTTTTGTTCTATCTGGAAATTTGTTTTGAATGCATAATGAAATATTTGAGAAACGGCATTTAATTGGAATGGCATTTTAAAGGAATGTAGGCACTTTAACTTTGAAATGCCCATTTGGAGTATGATGTCGAGAAAGCTTACCCAATACGTATCTAAGTATTTTATGCAAATAAATATTTAAATTATGTATAGTTTGGGTACGGATTATATAGCAATCGTTATAGTTACGCAACAGAAAACTCCTCAAGAACTCATTTCGAGAGGTTGTTAAGGCAACAATAGATTTACATATTATATAAGTCACCTGGATGTACGATTATACAAGGCATTTCGATTTACATCGTATGATCCAGCCATTCGAATTCTTCTTAATACTTTATATATTTTCACAAATTCTAAAATGGTTTAGTGTATTAATTAAAATACCTGACGGATATGTGAACTATGGAAGCAGGTATGAAGATGTTGAACTATGAGGGACAATAGCTACAAAATTTGGGATATATTACATACTTACTTAGGTGGCTCCACAGTTGGGGTTGGGGGTAAACCGAGGCTTCAACTAACAAGCCCCTCCAGTTAGTCAGGTCCTTAGCTAACTCCCTTCCCTTCAGTTGCGCACTCCAAGTCGGAGGCGCCCGACACTTAAGGCGAGGTTTTCCTCTATTGAGTTGTCCCTTTGGTTTAGACTCGAATACTATACGGGCTTGAGCATTTGTTTCCATCCGCTCTACGTGTCCTAGCAGGACTGGAATGATCAAGGTCTCATATAGAATCTTCTTAGTTGTTCGGGGTAGGACTTAGAACTCAATTGCCGAGATTTGTAGACAAAGTCCCCGTACTATCTCAAAATTATAGCTGTCGGTTGGGAAGTTTTGTCCTATTTTTCGGTGGTGGTTGTGTTCGTTCTTGTTGACAGCACATACTTGGTTATTTTCTGGCTTGCAGATGTATTGCCACTTGTTTTTATATATATTAAATTCCTACATCTGCTATTTTTTCCTTTCTTTTTGCGCTTATTCTGCGCCTTTTAATAAAATATCTTATTTGGGTCGTAAGTGTTTTATTTGGTCATCCCATCAGAGGCAAGAGAAACAATTGGTCCGAAAAAGAATTGCTCCTGGTATTTTGGAATGAAGAACATGAGGAATTGACGGCAATGTCAAAATAAAATAATGTGAATTCGGTGGCCTTTCGTGATTTTCGTGATTTATCATTTTGGCTTAATCACGTGGTTTTGGTTATCCTTTACTTACATATTAGTTATTTTTATTTTGTTATTGCTGAACAAATTCTGAAAAAGTTAAAGTTTTTCGGAGAAAAAGATGAAACACAACCAACTCGCTAAAAAAAAAAAAGGACGCGTGAAATTACATTTTAAATTCACTAGGTGATTTGTTGTTGCGATGAAGAAAGTATTAGTTTTGGAATATGGAATATTTGCCCTCAAAATTGAATTAAAATCATTCCAACCAACAGTCTACTTGCAATCTGATTTTATCTGAAATGTAAACAGTACCTAATTTTAGTTCCCAATAATTCCCACCGTTTCTTATGGCATCTCAACAAATGGCCGCTTAAATGTTTTATTTATATTGCCGCCATTAATTTTGACATTTACACGTATGCACAGACACGGTAATTTTTTTACGGGGAGAATCGGGTAGGTGGCACGGAAGTCGACGGTCTAGTTCTCTGTGGTTTGTGCCCAAAACATTCACTTAACCTACTTGACAGCATACAGAGACGAGCAGTTCGACTTATTGGAGAACCTACACTCACATCGAATATACAACCGTTGGTGGAAGAAGACAAGTCGCCGACCTTTGCTTGTTCTATAGGTACATCCATGGTAGATGTTCCGAGGAACTCAAAGACATTATCACTCGAAATGCAACTTTTGGGCGCCCCACAGTACCGGCTACTAATGATCATGACCATACAGTGCACTTTGACAACCGCGAGGTCATCAATTTTCCAAAACTCCTTCTGTTACAGAACAAGCAAACTTTGGAACTCGCTTCTTGATGATATCTTTATTTCCAGAAGACTGCAATTTGCAGCAATTTAAGTACAGAACTAACATAAATCTGCAAGCATCTCGGGGCGCTGATGAAGCGTTATAGGTTCGCCTTTACCGGGAGAAGTATCTATTTAAAAAAAAACTAGCAAACGTACCAATGACACTGCAGCAGCAGCTCGCTGTTTTCTACCAATTATGTCAATATCATCGGCGTATGCAAGTATTTGAATGAACTTTTGAAAGATCGTGCCTTGCGTGTTGACCTGTGAGTTTCAGAGAATTCTTTTAAATGCTGGTCATGGCTCTATATACATAGTTGATCCCTATATATGCTGTCTTACGCGGCTAATTGATTAAAAGATGGTGTTTACCGATTTAGACTTCTTAAGGTTTTTCCAAGATCTGATAAGTTATCTCGACGCACACCCCGCAACCTGGAGGACAAGTTCCATTTCATACTTCTAGGGTGAGGGACTCTGGTAATCGCACTTCGGGATGTGAGCGCTGTCGTTGGCCCAATAAGGGTTCATCTGCCACTAACGGTTTTCCAATTCCCTTGTTTAGTATTTCACATCTCTATAGACCTGGGGATCCGAATATGTCCAAGCAGCTCTTTATTGACTGGATATGTAGGCGCCATCGTTGATTCCATCTAGGGAGTTCGCCCGTTACCGCCTTGAACAAGAGGTAGCGCTTTAGTGAAGGGTACTAAGAATACTAAGAGATTTTCTATTCAAATACAGTAAAATCCACTTAAGAGAAACCCGCTGGAGAGATAAACCCGCTAATCTGAAACACTTTTTTCGTACCCGAGTATTTGTTGACCTATCTCTATATAATATAAAACAAAGTGGAAAAAACCGTTTCCCTCTGTCGCCCGTAATTTTCAACCGATTTTGTTGAATTTTTTTTTAAATGTCGGCAATTACGGTGATTGGGTGATAGGCTAAACAAATTCAAAATCGGACAAAGGGGCGTGGCACCGCCCATACAAAAAAATCATTCAAAATCTTATATCTCGAAAACCACATAATCGATTAAGATCAATCTTACAGATAATCTTAGGTATTGGTCGTGGAGTATTCCTGTGAAGATTGGTCAAAGTTGGACAAAGGGGCGTGGCACCGCATATACAAAAAACATTCAAAATCGTATATCTTGAAAACCACAAAATCGATTGAGCTCAAACTTACAGATAATCTTAGGTATTGGTCGTGGAGTATTCCTGTGAAGATTGCTAAAAATCTGACAAAGGAGAGTGGCACCGCCCATACAAAAAAAAAAACATTCAAAATCACATATTTCAAAAACCACCAAATTGATTGAGCTCAAACTTACAGGTAAACTTGCGTATTGCCCGTGGAGTGCTCCTGTTAAGATTGGTCAAAGTTGGACAAAGGGGCGGGGCACCTCCAATACAAAAAAAATTAGAACGTTGTCGCCCGTAAATAAATAAAATAAAATACAAAAAAAAAACAAAAAAAAAAGCCTGGCCAAGCTGGCGGGGGTTCAGCTAGTTACCTATAAGACACTCCGCTTAAGGGAAACTCGCTTAACATATTTTCAGTTATATTTTCCATTGAAAAAAACTCTCTTAAGTGAAAATAAAATTTAATGGAACAGAACAAAAAATTTCACTTTCCTTAAATTTTTTTTCTCTAAAATGACATTTGACATTTCTGATATGTTACAAGCATTTATTTTACGTGAGAACATCCATTTTAAGAAGCTTTGTGGTGAAACATTCATCAAAACTAAATCTCGTCCTTTTCCAGCGAATGCTTCGTTTGATAATTTTGGAACCAGTTGAGCAAAATAGTTTGCTCTCATTTTCGACACTTGTTTAAAATTTAGGTAATTTGATAAGGATTTGCTACCTCACTTTTGTTGACAATTTCAAAAATTGGCAAATTTGAGGTGAGTCTCTAAGCACCATAACATAATATTTCTGTGGACTACTTTTAGTGAGGCTGGAAATGGTCTGACTCAGCGTTCCCTCCCGTGCTACAATTGTAGTTTTTGAGTCATTTCTGCCAACTGAATACGGTACTACTTTAAAGCCGCCACGTACTACTTTTCATAAATACCAAAAAATCCTTTCTGATTTTTGTATCATATTTTCTTTTTCTAAACACAAGACATACAAAGCACAAGATATTTCAATATTTACTTTCAAATTAAATTCTTAAATGAACTGTATCCGATGAGTTCCCATAATTCACAGAGTTCCCATAATTCATTATTCCTCCTTAATAGCAATAGTGTGAACGTACCTTTATCATCAATTAAACGACTGACAACGATAACCGACTTCGCTTTTATTGTCATTCTGATTCTGGTTGGCGTTGGGGTAATGTATATAATGTGCCTTACCAACAACCAAATTTAGACTCGACTTTAATGCAAAAGTCGAAACTGAAAAATATTGCGTACCTATAACCAATTTATCCTCGAGTTAACCCTAATGTCGACTCTAACTTTCGATGCTAAGAAAGTCGTGGCTAACTCATGGTTAAGTATAAGTGTCATCGTAGTAGTGTCATTCAAAGGTAGAATGTCAGTTTTGCAGCCAATATATTTTTATTTTTCATTTAAAATATTATTTAATTTGTTCAATAGGCAGTATTTTGCGTTAGAATTGAATAAATCTGTTAGCGAGTGGAAGGATGAAATCAGCAAACTTCATTTTTTGAAATAAAATAAATCGACATTTATTCGTCAAGCAAAAGAAACGTTTTCTTTAATTGTTTTTTCATGGTTGGCTCGTGGTTTTTGTTTTGTGAAGCTCCTTATTGAAGGTATTTGGAATTCCTGCTATGGCTGTTAACATTTTTCGTAGTTTTTACCTGATGGGTACTCTACACTTGAAAAAGAAAGGTTTACCCAAACCAAAAATGTGGTTTGTACATTTCATTATCAGAAATCTCTGCTAAATTTATTTCCTATATGCATTAATATTTGCATCCTGACTTCTTATACCTGCTTTATTTATTATTTATCTGGCATAGTGTATGTCAATTTTGTATTAAAAATTTCCCAATCTACCTAGCTACTTCGAAAAAATTATAAAGTCGTTTTAGATTCATTATGAGACGTACTAGTACTACCTTCGAAGCCATTTGAGTACTATTTTCTACCGAAATGAGAACTCTGCCCAACCAAAAGGGAGGGAACGCTGTCTGACTGCTGAAGACCAAAACACATGACAATATTATATAAAAATATGTATAAAGGGGATATTATATTGAGAATATATATACGAAAAGTACTACCCCACTATTGGCAGCTCCTATAATGTTAGATCTGCGGGATAATTCTTACCAAAAGCAGTACCTATACCTTTAATAGTTATTCTGTGCATTTACAAGTAAATATCGCTTCCGGTTATAAGTTCCATAAATTATTAGATAATGTTTTCAATTACATAATTAAATTCGTTCCGGTTTTTTTTTTGTATCAAAGAATTAATTATAAATCCAAATTGAAATAGTTTATCAAAACAAACAATAATAAAATACACAAACTTGGGCAAGCCAATCAGTTTTACTTAGCATACTAAATTACATTTACATAATTTAATTAAATAAACTGTCCCGATATAGCAGTTCACTGGGCTGGCGCGAATTCATTCAATTGTATTTTCATTAATTTATTCATCGTTTCATTTTAGTATTAATTTAAAATGAATTTTAAAACAATTTCATCATTTAAACTGAACTTATATAGATGAGATTTAGTAGGTACTCCATCAATCTATTGGTCTGATTGTGTAGCAAATTAAATTGTTGACATTTGTCATTTAATTTAAACAGAACAAACAATTGAACATATCAAAACAATAAGCAACGAAAACAATGACGAACTCAAATAAAGTGGGCCAACAAATAAATACATCATACACACCATAGTAAATGTATGTAGCTAGGTATGTGGTATAAAGGGATGTACGATACCTAAAACACATTTCCAGCTTCCGACTGACATTCATTCAATATAATTCGAAACATGTTTATTGATACGATTTATTTATGAGCTCCACGGCTTATCCGGGCAGAAATTCCCCCGCAATTTGATGGAGCATCCACATCCGGCGAGTGCCACCACCCTCTGACGCAGCCACCACTCCCTAGGGAATAGGTGCGAAGCATTTGTTCGTTTTGTTGGCGTTATCCGGGACAGTGTGAATTAATATGAGAACGTTTGTTTAGGTGTATACTTTCCCACAAAAAAGAAACAAACAATTCATTGAAAACTTTTGTTTATGGACTTTGAGTACAACAGAATAATGACACACAATTCCCAGTTTCAGTTATTCGATAAACCGAAGTATCTACCAGTCTGTTTGCTTTACTGTATATTGCGCCAAAAACAACAATATAAAAGTAATACCAACATCAGCCGCAATAAAAAATCTCCTGTGGGGCTTACCTATCAACTACCGCAAAGGCAACTCATTGGCAATCGCAATATTCCATGACCAGCTATAAATTTTCAGAGCGAATTAATTCGCTTTGAATTCGCTCTATAACGCGAAATCTTATCTTGATTAGTTGTAGTCCTGGCGGCCATTGTGGCCGAACTTCAATAAATTTGTATTTGTTTCAACGGGCCACGTTATTTTTCACTTCAGTAGCTCTGCCAACCGGAATTGCTCCATATCACACATGAAAGTATGAAGAATGGCTTGGGGCCATGCGGATGTTACGTTACCCGCCCATCAGATACACATGCACAAACACACACACACACCAATAAAGATAGATGGATTGCTGTGGTATATTCTGTAATAGAGGCAGAGGTTTTCGATGGTACGCCACCACTGAACAGAGTGGGGATGATAAATCTTCGATTGAATTATGACATTAGTCTCGGTTGAAACTCAATACGAACGATCGAGATTCGTAGGTGTTTTGGGATTAGATACATACCCCTGAGCGCAATGTGTCATTAGTTACGTACATATACATGCTAACGTAGCGTGGTATTGATTTTCAATTTCATTATGGATGGAAACGCGAGAAATTTACACGAGAACGACCTGGAGCACATCACGGTGATGGTGTGGTACCGCGTGTCGTTTGCCTGAATTATTTTAAGCAACCACACGCCAAGGGAACAGAACGCGATGTGTCGGGTGCACAAGCACATGTCATAGAGATGGCTTTTCTAAAAACAGACACCAATTCAAAGGTGTTGTGGGGATTGATATTGAAAAGCAGCATTAGTGCGCTGATTTTATCACATTTCGAAACGTGACAGGCTATCGACAAATTGAAATCCTTTGGGGTGGATTTAAGCGAAAATATTTCTCTCAGCAAAATTATTTCTTGACACTTGATTTGAAATCCCTTGCGGCGACTAAATACAACAAGTAAAGTCATGCAATGATGACAGTACCTATATAGGAAGACTATAGGGAGTAGGTTTGAGGATAAAACACGTTTACTAATCAATTCTTTAGAACTTAATATTATCTTTAAAAAAAAACTATTGTAAATGGTGTCTTAGAATTCATTCAATATTTAAATTTTGCGCCATTTTATGCGGTAAAGTGTTGTTTAATGTAAAAAGTAGACAGCCCACTGATCCCTGTGTGAACACTAGTTTGCATTTTCAAACCGTCCGCGTGTACCATACTGAGTGGGTTTTGTCTAGCCTGGGACTGCCACTCTTTAACGCAGAACCTTTTGTACCTACGATTCAAGTTGACTCTTGATGTCATAAAATGGGTCATTTGAATCGAGATCACTTGGTTTGAAGTTTTATATACCTCTGTTTAAGAAGGTTGAGAAGTTCCCCTAAGGCTAGAATTGAACTGTCTTTGCATTTTTAAAGTCCCATTTTTTTGAGTTGATTTTACTTTTCCCGCCCTATTATATGAATAGCATAACGTAGTGTAACGTAGTGTTAATAAACCATTTTCTTATATTGGTCAAGTCCATTTAAATCTAGTTATTGTATCTTAATAAAATCAATATAGATACTTATAATATTCGAAATTATTGCGTTGAGTTATTTTTCTTGCAGCCACTTGAACTCATAGTCAGGACGACGGAATACTCTCCTCTATTTCATTTTGGTAATAGTACCTATAGTGATATAATTTAAGTTGATAATACTACCGGTTTGGTTTCAATCTTTCACTAGTTTTAAAATTCAGTATGCGCTGTGGCTCAGTTGGTGTGCACGACAGACCCAAGGTTTTCTACAGTACTATACACTACCTCTACCAACATTTTTGACAAACATCAGGTCACTTTTAGTTCACTTCCATCCGTCTCGAAATTAACAAGCGAATAGTTGTGGGAAGCTGGCCTAGACCTGCTAGACAAACAGAATTTCGAATTTACTGAAAATTAAGTCTATCAATGCAACAATCGTTTATACATCGCTATAAAAGTACCTATGTACTACACTACTGGATTGAAAATTATGTCGGTGCGTTATCTAGCGGTCTTACATTACATATACAGCAATGTTTAAAGCAATATGCAAAATCTCATCGGATGTATATTTTTTGTATGTATTCCTATTCCTAGTAACAATTCAATTTAAGTTTTTTTGTAAATAGCCGGTTTAAGGGTAGTGATGCGATTATATGAGAACACAAGCGTTCCCACTCTAGCCTCTCACTATCAACTCCTACTCTCACCTCCACGTTGGTGACTGGTGGGTGCCTAGTACCTCGACTGGAGATGGGGTAACCAACCCCTGTGGAAGGTCGTTGGTGGCAGCGAACGAGAGAGGGGGGGAGGAGTGTCTACGCACTAAGACACTTCCTCTTGTTTCAGGCGGCAGCGGATGAATTCCCTAGATGGAATCAACGGTGGCGTCTTCAGTTCCGGTCAGGTCGAACTAAAGTGTAATCCCTGTATGAGCTGCTTCGACATATTTGGATACCAGGTCTATGGGGATCTCCAATACTGAGCCAGGGTGTTGGAAAAGAGTTGGTGGCGGACGAACCCTAAACGGGTCAACGGCAGCGCTCATATCCCAAAATTGGGTTACTGACATCGGAATATCCGACCCGCTGTCCTAGGGTCAAAACAGGGCCTGGTCCTCCAGGTTGGGGGTTGTGCCGTCGGGGTAACTTCCCGACCATGGAAAAAACTAAATAGTTATGAGAGAGACGCAACCAGCCTCGGATAACGGAACTCCTCAAATGGCAACCAGACCCGGAACGTCAATGGACTATGATTTAAGAGTATGTACCTGGAATGTAAGAACACTCTACACCCCAGGTGCCACTCAAAAACTTGAGTCTGTCCTCACGCGGTACAAGGCAGACATTACCGCGATCCAGGAGATACGATGGATAGGATCAGGCATGATGAAAAGAAAAGATTGCGACATTTATTACAGCTGCAACAAAAGGCTGCATGTATTAGGATGCGGATTCGTCGTGGGAAATCGGCTTAGGACAAAAGTTATTGACTTCAAGCCGATAAGTGATCGCCTTTCTGTGATCCGCATCAAAGCTACTTTCCAAAACATAAGCCTAATATGTGCACACGCCCCTACCGACGAGGCTGAAGATCCCATCAAGGAGGAGTTTTATGACCTCCTGGATGGAGCCTACGGAGCCTGTCCGGAGTATGATGTAAAAGTTGTACTCGGGGATTTCAATGCTAAAGTCGGAAAGGAAAACATCTTTGGCGGTTTAGTTGGTAAGCACAGAATCCACGAAACGACAACAGACAACGGCTACCGACTAATCGATTTTGCAGCAGCTCGTAATACGGTGATAAGTAGCACTAGGTTTCCAAGGCTAAGGATCCACACAGCAACCTGGCGCTCTCCAGACGGTCGAACCGCCAACCAAATCGACCATGTGCTAATCGATGCGAGGCACGCATCCAACATCCTCGACGTGCACACATTCCGAGGGGCAAACGTCGACTCTGACCATTTTCTTGTTGCGGCTAAATTCAGAGCTCGACTGTCCAACGAAAAGAAGCTGCGAACTGCCCAGAAGAAGAAATTCGACGTTGGACGCCTTAGCACACCTGGAGTAGCCAGAGCCTACAGCGAGCGCCTGAGTATGAAACTCTCCTCTGTGCACTCACCTACCACAAACGCCAACAATCAGTGGTGCCAGTATCGCGACATCATCAAAGAGGTAGCCGAAACCACCGTAGGGTACCAGCCACCCCAGAGAAAGAGCCCGTGGTATGATGATGAATGCGTGTACAGGAAAAAGGTGACAGAAGATGCACACAAGAAAGCGCTGCAGCGCAAAACAAGGGCAGCGAGAGAAGAGTATCGAGCCAGGAGAAGGGAGGAAAAGAAGATCCTGCGTAGAAAGAAGAGGGCTTACGCAGCTTCCCAGCTCAAGGAGATCGAAGAGTCGCGCGATCGTAATAACATCCGGAGGTTTTATAAAAAAGCTAAGCAACTGGCTGCTGGCTACAAAACCGGAACGCAGGCTCTTCGAGATAGCGAAGGGAACCTAGTCACCGAAGCGCAGGGAATAGTAGATGTGTTTAAGCAGCATTTCCAGCAGCTGCTTAATGGGCATCATGTAGAGAGAGTGATAGGGCAAGAAGAGAACCCACGTCCAGTCAATGAAGAACTAGTTCCACCACCTAGTATAGAAGAAGTTGGCTTAGCTATAAAAAAGCTTAAGAACAACAAGGCCGCAGGTTCTGATGGTCTACCAGCGGAGCTCTTTAAATACGGTGGTGATGTTTTGGTAGGGAGCATGCACCGAATCATCAACCAAGTATGGGTGGAAGAAAACATGCCCGATGACTGGACTATCAGCTCCATATGCCCCATCTACAAAAAAGGCGATCCTATGTCTTGCAAGAACTATCGAGGCATATCCTTGCTAAATGTCGCATACAAGATCCTATCCAACGTACTGTGTGAACGTCTAAAACCGTTCTGCAACACACTAATCGGCACGTACCAGTGTGGCTTCCGGCCCGGCAGATCGACTATAGACCAAATTTTCACACTAAGGCAAATCTTGGAAAAGACCAACGAATTTCAAGTCGAAACTCACCACCTATTCATCGACTTCAAAGCCGCGTATGATAGCATACATCGTCAGGAGCTCTATATAGCGATGGCCGAATTTGGAATCCCGGCAAAACTGATTCAGCTGTGTCGCGTGACGCTGGAAAACACGCGCTGCAACGTGCAGTTTGGAAGCAGCTCTTCCGAACTTTTTCAAACATGCACCGGATTTCGGCAAGGAGACGCTCTATCATGCGACTTCTTCAATCTCGTACTGGAGCAGATAGTGCGCAGGGCAGGTGTCAACACGGAAGGCACTATCTTCAACAGGTCCGTCCAGCTGCTTGGCTATGCGGACGATATTGACATCATCGGTCGCTCCCAGCGTGCCGTGATAGAAGCGTTCACGGCGATTGAAGAACAGGCGAAATCCGTTGGACTTGTAGTAAATGAGGACAAGACTAAGTACATGCTATCAACAAACAAACAAGCATCTGTCCACCGCCTAGGACAAAACGTCACTATTGATAGCAACAATTTCGAGGTGGTTAAGGAGTTCACCTACCTCGGAGTAAACGTAAACTCCACGAATGACACCCTAGTGGAGATCCGACGAAGAATTACCCTAGGAAACCGTTGCTACTTCGGTTTGGCAAAACAACTGGGTTCAAAACTCCTAACTCGAAGGACGAAATGTGTGCTCTACAAAACCCTTATCCTGCCAGTTCTGCTTTATGGCGCCGAGTGCTGGACGATAAGCAAGAAGGGAGAGCTGATACTGGGCTCCTTCGAAAGAAAAATACTTCGGCGGATTTTTGGTCCTGTGTGCGAGGAGGGCGAATGGAGGAGAAGATACAACCGCGAACTCTATGAGCTGTACCAAGATGTGGATGTAGTCCAAAAAGCCAAAACACGTCGACTACATTGGCTCGGCCACATCGAGCGAATGGACAATAATGCTCCAGCCAAGAGGGTCTTCGAATCCCAGCCCCCAGGTTCGAGAAGACAAGGAAGACCGAACCTCCGTTTCAAAGACCAAGCCATCGCGGATGCCAGAGCGCTTGGTCTGGACAATTGGAAGCAGCGTGCCCGGGATCGTAGAGGATGGAAGGCTGCAGTGTCTCAGGCAGAGACTCTTCACGGGTCGGGAGCCCGATAAGTAAGTAAGTGTAAATAGCTGCCTCAGTAGCAAATGTAACCAAATCATTACCAAACAAAAAAGTTACGTATACGCCCCAGATGCTTATACGTAGCATTTTGTTTTACGTATTTACAAATAGACCCTTGCTTAGCAAATTTCTTTAAAAAAGTTTGCCATATTTACGATATGTAAATCTATAAAATTTCAAAATAATTCTCATACATTTTCTCTCCTCCCATCTGAGGAAAACCAAAAAAAGTTTAAACCAGCCAGAAATGATTGCAATGCCCTCATAAACCGTGTCAAATTCTCATATGACCAAAAGTTGAGGCAAAAAATACTACAATGTCCCAAGGGTACAAAAAATGTTTTGTCATTTGTAAAAAGTATTAAAAATTCGGCCTCGTCAGTGATCCCAACGCGCATTTACAATGACACTCCAGCTGTCAGCTCTTTAGACAAAGCTATTCTGCTCGCTGCACATTACACAGCCAGCTCGTTGCTCCCAGATTGTGCTTTGTCCATACCTGTGCTCGAAAGTGTCGAATTTACCATGGGAGAAATCCATTTTCGCACTCGTGCAGTTGCAAGAGTACTTAATGATCTCAACATAAATAAATCCGCTGGTCCAGACTATATCTCCCCATCGTTCTGAAGAGGTGTTCTTCCACGCTGGCAAAACCATTCCGTTAGCTTTTTCATCTGTCCTAATCTTCTGGACTCTTTCCGAGTAGGTGGAAAACAGCATTTGTCCAGCCCGTCCCTAAAAATGGCGAATCTGCTTCTCCCACCAATTACCGACCCATAGCACTTACGTCCATTCTTTCTAAGGTCATGGAAACGCTGATAAATCGTCGGCTCTTGAATCTCGGAAACTCCTCAATTCGTGGCAACAGATACACTGGTGACTTGAAGACTTATCTTACCGAGAAGTGGAATCAATCTCTCCATTACTTCGGTGAATCGAAAATTGTTGCTCTTGACATTTCAAAGGCATTTGATAGAGTTTGGCACCAAGGTCTTTTTTCGAAAATGCGTGCTTATGGGATCGATGCATCTACTCTTATTCAATTAATTAGAAACTGCCTTTCTGTCCGTTCAATTATTTTGAACGGTTTCAAGTCTGAAACTCACCACATAAAAGTTGGTTTTCCCCAAGGCTCCGTTCTGTCTCCGACTGTCTTTCTCATTTGTTTTAATGATCTCTTGGCTGCAAGTTCTAATCCAATTCATTCCTTCGCTGATGACAGCACTCTTAGCGTCCCATATTCTTTCCAAGACTCACGTCCCTGCTCTTCGGCCGTAGAAGTGGAACGGCTACGTATGCTCACTAAATTCCGACCTTGATAGCATTTTAAAATCGGGTTCAGAAATAGAGTGGAATTTAATGCTTCACAAACACAATGCTGTTTGCTGTCTCTAAAGGGAAACCCGAACCTACAGGCTACAGCCATTATCCATAAATAACATTTGCATCACCGAAACCGAAAGACTTTCCATTCTCGGTATGTGCGTTCATGACAACATTCGTTGCAATGACCGCATACACGTAGTCGCCAAGAATGCTGCGAAATGTCTAGGTTTTCTCAAACGGTGCAAGAAATATTTTACCCCTTCTGATCTGGTTGCAATATATAAGGCGTTCATTTGCCCAAAACTTGAGTACAAATCGTGCGTTAAAACTTATCGGAGACATAAATATCGCGAACTCTATTAATTCGCTTGAACATCGCAGAAATGTTACGTGTCTCTCGCTGTTTTATTGCTTTTTTAACAAACAGTGCTCAAACGAAATTGCTAGCTGCATTCCACCCCTTAAGCAATTCAACCGCAATACTCGCCATACTAGGAATGCTCATCAGTTTACCATTCAGCCTATCTTCGGTCGTACTATGAAATATAGAGATTCATTCATAAGCCGTACAGCACGAATGTGGAACGCTTTACCAAACACTGTTTTTCCTCCTTGTTACAATTTATAGACATTTAAAACCAATGTGCATCGGTATCTCCTATCATAATCTATCTTCATTTCCTTAACGCCCGCGCTGTATAGTTTAACCATTCTTTAAAAGAGGGTATGACTTCCTCTTTAGCGCGTGTCTATTATAAAAAAAAATTACTGGTTGTAATTGGAAAGTTTTTTTTTGTAATAAAATTGTTTTATATATTTTTTCTTATCCTTAATAAAAATAAGTCTAAGAAAACTGGTACTACCTTACTTACTTACTTAAGGTTGCGCTACTTTCCGGGGTAGACCTGGGCCTCAACCAACAAGCGTCTCCAGCCAGCACGATCTTTGGCCAGCTGTCTCCAGTTTCGCACGCTAAGTTAGTTAAGGTCCCCTTCCACTTGCGTATGCGCCACCTGAGTCGCGGTCTTCCTCTACTGCGCCGTCCCTCGGGTGTGGATTCGAAGATATTCCAGGCTGGAGCATTCACGTCCATTCGCTCTACATGACCCAGCCATCGCAGTCGTTGGACCTTCGCTCTTCTGGCTAGGTCGATGTCGCTGTACAGCCCGTATAGTTCGTCGTTGTATCTCCTCCTCCATTCACCGTCTATGCAGACAGGACCGAAAATTACTCGAAGAATTTTCCTCTCAAAGCAACCAAGAGTAACCTCATCCGCTTTTGATAGAGTCCATGCCTCTGCAACATAAAGAAGGACTGGGATGATTATGGTCTTATAAAGGGTCACTTTAGTCGTTAGAGAGAGGGCTTTGCTACTCAAACTGCTACTACCACCCTTTTTTTATCGACTTCACTCCTCCAGGTATTAAGGACAAAATTAAGTCAAAATTAAGACATGAAATAGTTTTTATTGACAGACTAAATGTGGAATTTGCCTTATTCTGACCTAAGTTTTTTTCAAAAAAATTAATCGAGTAATGCAAGCCTATCTAAAAAAAATCCTATTTTGAATCTATGTTTCTGTAAACTTATTTAGAAATTTGTTAATGAATTCAGAATTGTTAGATGTACTTTAACTAAAGAAAGTACCTACCTATAAAAGTATTATCAAACAGTCAGAGGGAATTGGAGGTATAGATAGAACGGATAGGTACGAAAAGTATCGCTTACACAATTGGAAATCAAACGAATTTATTCCGCATTCCTTGTGGTAGCAATGCACCCAGTTGAAAAATCGTTTATCAAAGTTTAGTCCAACAATAATTATACGCTCAGTACAAGCCACATTAATTTCATTAAACTTGTAAACTTTAAGAATGCAACAACTGTTGCAACAAAGAACCACAACACATTGTAGATACTTTATTACGCCATGTTAATTGCAAAGTACAAAGCTTCAATTGAAACTACATTCACATTCGCATATAGGTAGAGCGCAAAGCAGAGGATGGAATAACGATGCGAAGAATAAAGTATTTCAAAACTTTTCCACTTACATATGATCTGCGAAATCTCGACTTTTCATTTACTATTCATGTTCCCTTTTTGCTCCACAGATGATGTGCTATTTTCTCGTCGAGGTAGGATGGGTCGGATTGTGAGTCCCCGTCATACACTTCCGCCGAACACGAC
This sequence comes from Cheilosia soror, assembly GCA_949372485.1. Taxonomy (NCBI): domain Eukaryota; kingdom Metazoa; phylum Arthropoda; class Insecta; order Diptera; family Syrphidae; genus Cheilosia; species Cheilosia soror. The sequence goes on from OX443561.1 coordinate 51,754,515, forward strand.
ATGCACCTACTACTTTCATGGATATCCTGGCGACCTGATTTGGTTATCATTTACAAGTTACAATCTGCAAATACTCCAGCAAGCAATACACGACAATAACACACTGGGAAGGGTAAGTTATATTCCAGATACAACTCAACCTCCCCCCGCCGCTCCACCCCAATGTGGCAACGACATTGTGTGCTATATGCTTCTCGTATGTATGCTGTAGCTGTATGCCCGCATTATGTGGCGAAAGCTTCTGCTGCATGAATTTTATGCTTTTATTCTGTTCCGCAACATTTTCAGTTTTTTATTCGCATTTTTCCGTTTCTGTTCAGTTTTCTTTGTGTCAGAACTTTGGCATTGTGCGCTATGGAAAGTTGTTAGTTTTGTTTGGTGTATTGTGTTCGTCTGTCACTTGAGTAAGAGCCAACTCCTCTGCTATGTATGTGGCTGTGAGCATGTGGCTGGTGCATGGTGTGAGATAATGTGCGAATTGTGAAATGAGATACAAAACAACAAAGTATCTAATGTACAAGCCTTACAATATGAGACAAAATAATAATTTCAACAGTAACAAAACGTTTTCTTGTTTCTATTCTATTTTTTATTCCTTTCTATATACTGTTGCCGGTCCGGCAATATAGGCCGATCTGCCCCCATGGATAACAAGACTGCGAATGTGGGACAGTTATGGGACATATGTACCAATAAAGATGACAACCACGACCACAGGACCGCCCCATTCCTCGACATCGCAGCAAGGAAAATACCAAAGCATTAGCAACAATAACAACAACAATGTCGTTAACCAAACAAATAATTACGGAAGCTATTACTATAGTCCGCAGAATCCGAAGTTCGGTAAGAACATCCGCGTAAACATAGACAATGCGTGGAATCCGGTCGACACTTATATTTACGGCCCAACTCAGTCGAGCATATTTAACCAAGAGAACAAGTATGGCGGTTACTTACAGCAACAGCAGCAGAAGTTCCCGGGTGGTGGGGTGGCCACAGGCAATGGGCTGACAAGCGTCAAGGAGAGTTTCAACTACATCGCCAATGCTCGCTTCGATAAGAACTCCAAAGATGCAGCGGGAATGGACAAGGGGAGTGGAGCGGCAAGTGGTAGTGGGGGAACTACTGCTGGCGTTGGCAGCAGTGGCACATCGGTGGTGAGTTCCAGTAGCGGCGGCATTGGAAAAAATAAACGACGGCTTATGTTGGAAATTTATGACTACGAAACACCAAAATTATGCGATCACACTGCCATAACAAGCGTCGGAGGACATAAACTCCGACCGTGCAGCCCACTGGAGAGCTATGTCAGCGCCGCAAGGGACTTGGTGAGCCATTTTATTCATTTCATATTTGTGCATGACGACCGTGTGTGTATGCGTGTATAATTTTGTTTGCTCTGCTTGTTGGCATCTAACCACTTAATAACGCAAATCCTTTGATTTATATCGTTTTGGTTTTGCCTTTGAGTGAAGGGTTCCATGAACGGCCATCACCCAGCACCATCATCATCATCGTCATCAGCATCAGTATCGCCCGCACTGTGGTTCTTGTTTTTATGGGCGACTGGCTACGCTCCAATAGGATTTAGAATAAAACATGGTCGCTGGTCCGCGTCCAGGACCAACTACCACTTTATTTAATAATTGACCATTTGGGTGTATCGCATTATTGTGAGTGCAATTTGTGGCGAACATTGGTCATGTGTTGCTGATGGTACTGATCAGGGCTTGTATAGTTTTCTGGGCCTTACAGCCCTTCCCTCACTAACCTCTGATTGGTAGACGCAATGGACCTGACATAATAGGGGAATCCCTTGCTCAATTTGGTTTAATATGATATTTTGATTTTGCGGATTTTACTTTTTCCAAAGTACCAATTTATAAGAAAAAAATAACCTAATACAATTTATATAGGATATATAGTTCAATAGCACATTGAGTCCTTTTTTTTTATCCCAAAACTATTGAGTTGTGGAGAGGACGTAGAGAGTTCTGTCAATATATGGAACAGTTTCCCCCAATTGGATGGCTTATATGAATCTATATATACACATATCTGAAACTACTGCTGAAGGGTTTGATTTAAGCAACAACTGTATTGATTTGGGTGAAAGTATTCATTTGACGCAAAGTTAATTTTTATGGTTATGGTAAACGTAAGGAAAGAAGAAAGATGCTTTGCTGCTGCTCATATTTTATATAGCTACCTATACAATATTCCAAAGCAGTATATAAGTTGTGACGACGGCAACATATTGATTCACATGAGACGGATATGAATATTTGAATTGACACTCACGGCTAAGAGTAATAATGTAATCAGGATCAGGATACATAATTAACTAGGTACCGTTAAAAAAATGGATATTTATGAATGAAAATTATAGAGTTTTGAGCAGAGTTTCTAACCCTTAACCGCTTGTACAGGATGTCTGCCGGGAAGGTATACTACTTTGTTTGTTTATAATTTTTGATTAAATAGATCTTATATTGATAAATGTTTTACTTAATGTCGGCAATTATGTATGGAATACAATATCAGGTAAATGTCCGCCTCTGTTAGTCTCACAAATGCGAGCCCTTTTGAGCACATTTTTCATTACATTCTCACACATTTCACGCGGTATTTCATTAATTTCATCACGAATATGTTGTTTGAGTTGCTCAAGCGTTTCTGGTTTGTTTGCATAAACCTTGCTTTTCAGATATCCCCACAAAAAGAAGTCCGGAGCAGTCAAATCAAGCGACCGTGGTGGCCAATCAACATCACCATTTTTTGAAATAACTTGCTGTTGTTGTTGTTGTTACTGTCGTCACAGTAATCGATGATTGATTTTGATAAAATGTTTTAACGATTAAAACACGTTGGTTTATCGAATATTTTTCCATAATAAATTTGCCACGTGTCTACTTCACGACTGCCAAATATGAACTGTCAAGACTAATGTTTACCAAAATGGCGGCAAAACAAAGTAGTATACCTTCCCGGCGGACACCCTGTATTTGTCAAATGTGTGGACAAATACAATTAATGTTGTTTTGAGTTAGATTAGGTTAGGTTGCGAGGGCTGCGCTTTAGTTACAATAGACTAGGCCACCATATTTGCCCCATCGCCATCCATCGCTGGGGGACCTTCACGTTCGAAACCTAAACCAATTCTGTCAACAACTTATCTTCCCTAGCTCTACAGAACTTTAAAATGGCTTTAATTTTGTTTGAGAAGCCAACCTACTCTAATCTAAGTTTTCAAAGAACTGCTTCCTTCTTTTCCGAGCAATAGCTTGACGTTCACAGAGAAGATGAGTAATATCCTATCCGACATCTCTATGTAGGTCCCCACAATACCTGGAAGCGTCCGTATATTTGTTAAACCTTGTATCCTAGCGTGCCCAGAGAGTATCCCAGTAGCCACTCCAACTTTGATAATATGCTGATGAGTTTTAACTATTCTACAGATTTTTTTTCCAATCCAACTTAGACCGCAGATTCCTTGATACACTGTTCTCTTCCATGCGATCTTCTTAGTTCTGCCCTATCTTTGGTTGTTTTTTTTCACGAATAATTATCTTGGCCACGGCTATTGGTGGCTTTATACCATCCATTGTTTCATTATGTGAAAGCTGTGCTGTGTTTTTGACTAGAGTTTAGTTTGAACTTCAGTATTCAGTTACATTTCTTATTTTAAAACTGGCGATGTTTTAAGATGACACTTTTGGTAATCTCTGATGCTCTGATTCAAGTATCAATGGTTTTCATGAAGTTTAAACGATTTCATAAAAAAAAGTATAATTTATCGGCCTAACCAATGCGTTGATACTCTCCAGTCTCCACTGCATTTAAGTCATGTAAAATATATGCCATGTGAGTCAGTAGCTACTATTATCTAAACGCATGGGTCTAATATTGGTTTTGTATGGGAGGTACCAGAACTACTAGTTTGACATAACCCAGTGAATTGAAAACTTAATCGAAAGAGTCCGAAAGGCTCATAATGCTCTCTTCGTCTGTAAGAGAACAGCAGGAAAAAAGTGGGAATTGAGTCAGTGGCGTAGCGTGGGTGTCTGCCGCCCGGGGCGGAAGAAAATGTTGCCGCCCTTATATTTAGGTATTTCAATTAATTCCAATTAGAGCCAGAACGACACTGTTAATAGTTATATTTTTATTGAAAAATAATATTATGAATTGTTAGAATTAAAAACAAAACTTCTGTCTAAAACTTTCTTCGTCTACATTTCTTAAGAGCAAAGTCTTTTATTGCACTATCAATGTCTATAGCATCGCACGCCTCCTGTTCAATATACAAGATAGCCAGATTGGTTAGCCTTAAACTGCTCATTGTGGATCTTAAGTAATTTTTGATCAATTTTAGTTTTGAAAAACTTCTCTCGCAACTGGCATTGCTTATGGCAATAGTAAAGAATATTCGGAGCATTATTACAATATTAGGCAGACTATCTTCCAACTTGGATTTCACAATAAATATAAATAATTCACGAGAGTCCGGATTAATCAATTTATTTTCGTTGCCTGTGGCAGCAATAAAAGTCCGCAGTCGAAGTCGTTCCACCTTGAAATCCTGCTCGTCAATTTCTGTAGATGTGTAGTCTAGATTAAATTTAGTTTCGTCCGAGTCGAGTAATATAGCTGGCGTTAGAAAACCAAACTTATCCGCCAAATTTTGTAGCTGCTGAAAACGCTCACGAATTTCGACAATGACCCTATCTAAAGAAGAAAACAGCTTCCGTCTCAACTCATTTTCCTAAGACAAGTTAGCATCCCTGGTACCATCATCAAGACGGATCTTTTTTGTTATGCGCCTCTGAGGTTCCATGGAAATGCCAAGTTCTTCACACATATTTGTTGCATAACTTACAGCGCCATTTGCCCATTCCTCTCGCTTCTCCATCAGAATTATATGCAGTGGCCAGCCTGATGATAACTCGTTTACTTGTTTCGTTTGCTTTTGCCCTGGAAACACACATTTAAGCAACAAATACAAACAACTACTTTGCTAAAATGTGCTTCTCTTTTTTGCTTTCATTTATCAATCCTTAACTGCAAATCGTAAACACATTCCGCAACCAATTTCTGTCGGATCATATCGGAATAAAATTCGTATAAAGCCGTCAAAAATATCAGTAAAAAACGCACTTAATCACACTTTTTAAATGTCGGAACAATTTTCAGAAGGGTACCTCGAAGCAAAAATCCTCCGATTCATATGAAATCTGTTTCTGTTCTGACGGATATCTCGCAAATGCAGAATAAATAATAAAAGCACAAGTTGGAGTCGTAAACGAAACTATCGTAGAAAATTTCAAAATAATTACCTTTCGATTCATACGCATGGTTCCAAAACTAAGGAGGGTACAGGGTCAGGTATTATTCTCTAGTGATATAGTCCTACACGTGTCATTAAGACTTTCGGATACATGCAGTGTGTTCCAGGCAGAGGTTTTGGCCTGGAGAAAAGCTTCTACCTAATGAAACAATTAAGGGCATAAGACCACCAATAGCCGTGGCCAAGAGAATTATTCTCGAGAATATTAAAAATAGGGCAGATGAGGGATGGTTGGCTTTAGTAGGGCACATCAGGGTCTCAAAGGTTCTGTGTATAGTACCTAGGTAAATGATTTTACTAAATGAAAGGCATACTTGCCTAATCTTTTGAAATAATAGTAACTTACGTACCTAAGATGCTAAGATGTATTAGATTTTTATAGTAAATGTAATTTTATGACAATTCATCAGTTTTCTTTTGGTTATTTTCACAACTCCTTTGCGAAAACTAAACCAATCTCAGTTTTCTTATATTATACAACCTGCATAATGTGCACAAGAAAATGTCCTGTAAAAACCAACAATAAATTAAATCTCCAATGCAAAGTAGACTCTTTTTCAGCACAGCACAATTTAATATCGAGGAAGAAACGAGCACAACGGCTTGTAGAACATGAAGAAAGGATTTTCGAGCGCAGAAATTACTTTTATATACTTACCCATTCTAATATCCTGAATCCACAAATTCACTCTTCGGCAAGTGAATGCAGGAAAAACAAATAATTAAAAACGTTTTCAGCCGCTGTGCCGTCGCCTGGTTGAATAAAACTGGGGAAACTTAATCTGCTCCTGCAGCAATACGAATAGCATCAGCGGCATCACCAGAGCACTGAATGCTTCTTCCTTAAGAATTAATTGAAAAATAAATGCTCGTAAAATTGTAATTTGATGTTTTTGTTTATGGCGATTTAATTGTTGATTTTTTTTTTGTTCCTTATCCTTGTTTTGTGCCGCTGAAGTTGTCTGATTAAGTAACAGTTTGTCCAAAGGAAGAAAAGTAAATTACTCAGGACTATGGTGCGTGTGTATATAGGTACAGACGCATAGGCGAATTTATGTTTTTCTCTAGCTAAGTTGTTTAATCCTTAAAAGTTTATTTCTTCGCTGGACTTATAAAATTGAAAGTTATTAAACTTGCCCAAAAACCTTTCTACGTTTATTTAAATATTTGTGTTCTGTGTAAAAGGACAGCCGGTACAATTCCGAGCATCAACTGATGTTTGTAAAGGAGGTGCTAAATTTTGAAAATGCCATTCTGTACACTATATGCTGCAATTATAGGAAAGAAATTAAAGTGAAGTGTATAATGAAAAGGTTGAATAGAAATTGACTCCTGAAATGAATGCACATAAAAAACTTGGGTTTTAAGCATCAATTACTTTGACGGAAGTTAAGTAAATTCATGCTTTGATTCGTTGTTTGGTTTTATTTTAACAAACTCTGAGAGAATCATAAAAATTATTACAGGCCTGCATCTATAAATCGTATTGATTTTTGTTACATAAATTTGCAGTGTTTTAAAATGGAGGTACAGCAAAAGTATACATTAGCAATACAACCACATAAAAATGCAGGCTACATATTTACAATCGGTCAATGCATGCGAGAGGGTTGATCTAACCGCTATAGTAATGAAAGAGCATAGGGTAGCCATCCCTGATATACCACATGTTTTTGCAAAAGCACATTATTGTACCGCTACTAAATTATCACCTCCTTAGATATCATTGTCTTAAAATGGTTGGTTCAAAGCTGCAACTCTACCAAACTTTTTAAGCTGATTCTTGAAGAATAATGTGAATCACGTATTTTTACCAAATGGCTAAATCGATTCAGAATGTGATCCTGATTCAGAATATACAGTCCGTAACATTTGGATAGCCTCACGCATTGTCTTTTTTAAAATTAGGTGTTTCCGTTACTGCTTTAATGCTTAACATAAGGAATTATGTATTGAGGGACAAGGTAGAACACTGCTCTCTTAGGCTTTGTCAAAATTTGAAAAATTTCTTAAAGCTGACGGAACTTTCGAAACCAATTTTGTTTGCAGTCACTAAAATGTGCATTATTTTTTTTTTTTGTTTTTTGTAAAGGTGCTAGTATACGGTATGTAGCACGCCTCATATACATGTAGCACTAACGTCATTTTGACGTCAGCGAATGGTCCCAATGGGTACATGCCGTGTACAAGCTCTCTCTGTTGACGTCAGAGCCACATATATATGAGGCGTGCTACATATCGTGTACTAGCACCTTAACATTAGAATAGCCTCAATCAAAGTTTAAGCGTAAATAAAGAAGCGTGAACGTCGAAAAGCTACCGGGAAGTGATAAAACGGTTTTTTGGATCTTTTCCTTGTATTAACTGTTAAAATGGGTAGAAAAAAATTATTAACAGTTGCAGAAATTACTAAAATAGAGGCAATACCGTTCTAACCGCACTGTAGCTCATAAAATGAATCGAAGCCCGAAAGTAATTATTAATTATTTAAAAAATCCGTTATTATACCCTTATTATATGGAAAAAAACAAGAAAGGCCGCACTTCTTCAGTTCTTTCTAATCAAGACAATCGGAAAATCATTGGATTAGTTCCAATTCCACCCACTCTTTGAATACAATAAGACATGAAGCTGGATTAGGAGTTAAGGTGCTAGTACACGATATGTAGCGCGCCTCATATATATGTGGCTCTGACGTAATTTTGACGTCAGCGTATGGAGGCAATGTCTACATACCGTGTACTAGCCATCTTTGTGCCACTCACATAAGGTACTCATACGTATGAGGCACGATATGAGGCACTCGTGTGTGGCTTTTGGGTATTCCGTCTACTACCCTAGCACACACGATTTGTGTCAGTGCGCTACATAATGTCGAGTGGTTACCTGCACGGTTCGTGCGTATTTTTGAATGTAATTTCAGCATTTCACTTTGTGTCAGTGTGTTTTGCACGAGCAGCTTGGTATTTAGTTTTTTGTGGGTCATAAAAGTAGCGAACGCGACGCGATACACCCAAAGCAGAGCCACATATATATGAGGCGTGGTACATATCGTGTACTAGCACCTTTAGACAAATGACCATAAGTCGGGTTGACAAAAGTGTTGGACACCTTAAGCGACTAAAGCTGAAGAAAAAACCACCACTAAACAATGCGCGTAAACTACAGTGGCTTACTTTTACAAAGTACCAGATGGCATGGAATATAATGATGACAGCAGCAATGCAAACGATTGACGAAAAGAGATCTTTTTGGATGAAAAAAAGTTCAACCTAGATGGACCGGATGGATATGATTATCAAGTTTGAACTTTTCATCTAAAAATTACACTTTTCGTCAATCGTGTGTAGGTATATGGGGCAATGTCAAAGTGAATATATACTGACTTTTGGTTTGCAGGGTACCTTCCTGTGGAGGGTATAAAAATACGAATACAGCAAAACAAAGCAAAAATTAAACTGAACCTCCCTTGGCAATATTCTGCCTCAGATCTATGTATCTACTGCGCGTAGCAGCAGCGTTACCAGATTTAGCAGTTTCCTGCGTTTTTAGCAGGATTTGACCGTAAATTTCACATGAAGCAGATTTTTTAGCATTTTTGAAAATATCAGCAGTTTTTAGCAGTTTTTAAAAATGTTCATAAAACATTTCGAAAAAGCACTTTTAATCAACATTTAGCACCATTTCATACATTGGCATTGTTTAAAAAGTTGGTAAAACTCACAATTTAACTTAAACGCTATTTAACGCCAATTCTCGAATCGATTTTTTTTCCAACTAACATAACGACATGAATGAAGCTTTTCATAAAATGCAGCAATGTGTTATCCATTTAATCTTAAAATGAAAGAGAATAAATTCGAAGTATAGAAATTTCGAGTCAAAAATGTTCAATAAAACTTTGAGTAAAAGAAAAATTCGACAAATATGATTTTTTTTTGTAAATGTAAAATAATTCACTAAATTTACACTAAAAAGTAACAAATTCAATTATTTTTCGTGTAGAAATCGATCGCAGTTTCTTTAGCATTTTTCACGGTTTTGTTTAGCAGTTTTTGCAGTTTTCCGCACCGGCTTTAGCATTTTTGGAACAAATAATCTGGTAACGCTGCGTAGCAGAGCTAATTTTGAATTCACCTCCGTTAGTCCATGTTGGTAGTGGAACAGTTGGTTGTAACTACATTCTCCACAATAATCCCACCATTTATTTATTTTATCCAAATAAAGCACCTTAACAGATGCGAACATATTGAGAAAACCCCTTTGAAACCAATCACGAAACAAGTGTAAATTAACATAATAACAAACTTAATTGAATGAAAAGGCTCCTTAGCATTTGTACCATTTTTGTTCTATAAACACTGAACAGGTCGAGGGAAAGATCTCTTTCCCTTAAAGGTCTGGCCGCGGCATAGATTGGTACTGTAGTATCTAGCAAAAGTATAGGTACTTTAGGTCTTCAATCCCTTAAATAACACGAATCGCGAAATTAACTGCTCAAAGTAAAATATGTGTAATAATTTTGTTGACTTTTCGAAAGTTAGCCTAGGGGAGGAATATGCATCTGCGCCCAATTGAAAAAAAAACTCTCTCTATCTCCGCGGATGACGCCGGCATGTTTAGGAATTTTAAGGCCAACTTGGAAATGCTTTCATGTGGTATTCGTGCGGTGCACCAAAATTACCATGCCATTGACATACATGGACTGCTAGTGAAATGTCAGTTTAATACAAACCTGCGAGGAAAAATTAAGCAAATATAAGCACTAGCCCTTTTGGTTCAGTGCGGCGAAAGTATGAAACCTCTGCACGGCATTGCTATTTTGTACATAGAACACAGTGCCATCCATTGCAACTACGCAAAATAACGGCTAATTTAAATTCTAAGTTCTAAAACAGATGGCACATTCAGCACTCAAACAAAATCGCACGAATTGCTCGAAAACATTGTTGCTGTCTTTAAAGTAGTTATGTTTGAGCTTACTGGTCAATGGTTTCCGAATCAAAATAAATCTATTTTATTCTTTTCCCGACGTTTCGTTGATGTTTTTTCAACTTCTGGGGATTTTGTCTTTTATTGGGCTGAAATTACACGATCTTAACAATATTGAAGGCTAAATTAATTTTAAAATGTTTCTTACTTTTTACATCATACTGGAGTGGTTTTAACCATTTTCTTAAATGAACACAAATAAGATACATGTAACATAAACACTATACAAACACTGTCTGTTATTATATAAGTTAGGTATGCAAAATAAAAATATCAAAACAGTCTCGGTAAGATAACTAACGTGTGCTGCAAGATCATTTTACTCTTTTGACTCCTTTTCCGATAGTGACAATCTCAGTCTGTGCTTTAAAATTTTCGTTGTTCCCGGTCTGGCAGCTGCAGTTGCTGTGCCATAAAACATGCTTAACATTTTGACCCAATTTGATCATATTGCTTGCATTGTCCGACACATGCACATGCCTAATAGCACATATTTTTGCTCCATAAAGTTTTTTTATTGCTAAATCATACCCTCGTACCCTCCACAGAAAGGTATAAATATTCATTTTGCTATTACATTTTTGTGATGCGTAGAAGGAATCACCGCAATTGTTCTGAAGTAGGATTAAATTCAGAGCCGATTTAGCCACGTCCGTCTGTATAATTGTTGAAAACACGATATCGTGTTTGCCTAGGCAAATTTAAATTTGTGAAAGGACTTCTTCTTAAATGGGTTATTTCGGTCCAGTTGTTTTGGGACCTCAATATTAAACTTATTTGATTTGTATATGCACTTCTGCAGTGCAGGGTGTCACAGGATATGAGGTACTTACTGCAACAAGAGGGGACAACAAATGATGACTGTTTTGACTGAAATTTTATGAAACTTGATGATTTAGAAATGCTTCGCGACACAGTGATGAAGTCGATGTGAAAGGCGAATCTAATCCAGATGTTGAAGACGACGAAGCATGTTGTTAGGACCAAAAAGTAGGAGATTTATTTTCTCTGGTGATGTAATATTTTGTAAATACATTGATTAATTTTTTATAAAATTCGATTCAAATAATACTGGCATTTTGAATTATTAAAAATAAATTACTGGCTATATTCCTCACATTACAGGGGCGTCGCCCCTTCCTTAGCAAACGTATCCATAGCATTGACTGGCTCTAACTCAACTTCTTCTAACTGAACAACTCATTCAAAGAATGAAGGCTTACATACAACGTTGTCTACAAAATGTCAAATGTGATCTTAGTTTTATCCGGGAAACAATTTACCGGCGCGGGCGTTTTGCAGAGTTTGCTTAAAAATATCAACCCATATTGCAAAATGACATTAACTTTCTTTCCCAATTTCAGTAACTCGAGGTACATTCCTTGAAGGCAGCGTTTATCCCAGCCCGTTGCTTTCTTTTTAAACTCAAACCCTGTACATACTGTATTTCCCTACAGATTTTGCTATTAAACCAGTGGTCCAAATTTGTGAAGTCCAAGCGCAGAACTGATTTCCAGATGACCGCATTTCAAATAGTTTTTCCTCCATAAAATTAAGGCATAAATATGTAATTCTAACTCAACAATTTATTTGCGCTTTGACCCTTAGCAAAGTGCAAAAAGGATTGCATATTTGCGCATCTCATTCCAATTTATTTTCCCTGGCAGAAACTCACAAAGGCAACCCACCCAGTGGCTGTGTGCAGAACATGTCGTCGTTTTTCTTATATTTCACTAGGTACGTCAGCCTGTGGACATTTCAAAGTTGTTATTTTATTTCTTGCCGCTTGTGCCAACAAAACCCTGCGATGTGCTAATGTCAAATTTAAACACTTGACTATATGGCATGGCAATGCATCCGGGGACCGGGGATGTCTCCATTTCCATCTCCATCTCGTCATTCAAAGAATGAGCACACAAAGTGTATGCGAGAAAAAACCGAAAAATACGGTAGAAAAAATAATTTAATTAAAACTGCCCTCACAACCATTCTTGAAAACTGCAGTCAACCGACAAATATTCGCTCCTTAGGGAAATTAATGTTTACGTTCTCTCTTTGGCTCCTTGTCCTCTCGTTCCCGTTGCCGTTGCCACTTAACGCGGCGGGTGGTAGTAGGTACACACCGGCTCACTTGTACCTGCAAATATATAGTATAGGGACTTTCGTATCCGTTTGGCTTTTACTTTATCTCATGATGGTACCAGTATACCTACCACCAGTAAATAAATTTTCTTTGCCTTTCCACATGTGTGTACTGTGAATGTCTTCAATTTGTACCGCTTTCTCTAATTTTACTTTTTTTTTTTTGATTCTATTTACAGAAAATTGAATTCCACACCCACACCGGAACTGCACTGTTTCCAGCCACCTTCTCGCTCAACTATGAGTTTGTCGACACCGAACAGGGTGGTGAGCTGTGGCCTGGACGACGAGGCGAGGATTCGGTGCCACCGCTGTGCTCGAGGATATTTCGCAAACGAAAGGGTAATGTACAAGTGCCACGAAACGTCTTTCTCTACGGCCGTGGCGGAGCGAAAAACCTAACATGCTTGTATAGATTCGAGGCTGGTGTATCGGAGCGTGTTAAACTCGTACTGCATAACGTATCTTTCGGTGAGGGGACAGCGTGTACAACTGACTCCGACCTGCACACCGGACGGCCGAAATGCAATCAAATTGACCCAGACGGCCGAATCACCGAACTGAAGCTATACGATGTGCCATTCCGGGATGTGAAGATACCGCTTGGATGTTTCTGCGATAACACCAGTGCCCTGTACAATGCCCCCCTAACGTTTATATCGAACTCGAGAGTTATGGAATTGTCGTTCACAGTCACCCGGCTAAACATATCGGAGGACTTCGCCGATGTATACTTCTTTGCGTCGTATGAGTTCAAGCGGGTGCCAGAGTGCCGCAAACGTTTGAAACTGAAAGGCTCCGGTGGAGAGGATGAAATCAAATATCCACTCAAGTCGCAGGACTCTAGCTGTGAAGGCCTGTCATGGTATATCGAAGGACAGCAGGCGGATCACAGTCTGTTTGTGCAGACTTGGGGCTCGTATTTGCCTGTCGATCCGACTTCAGAGGATGCGATGCGATGCCATACCAAAAATCGACTGATGATTTACTCCAGCCGACCATTAAAAGTTATGCGAGTTATATGTCCAGCGCAGAGCGGTCCTCGGCCAACGTCCCTTCATATATTCTCGGAGGACTGGGCGAATGGTCAACCGCTATTCCCAAATAAGTAAGTGCCTCTCTCATGTCCTGTGGGAGACTTAGATCACAATAAAATTTCATGATACCAAATATCCTTTGGTTATTCTCTGTTAAAGTTGTTTGTTAATGTTTTCCTAGTATCCATGTGTCCATACACTGCTCTTAAACTTGTTTCAGTCCTTCAGGTGATATCCTAACAAATGAGATTCGATTTTGCTTGTCACGTTGGTGGCAATTTGGCACGATGTGTGTACGTACTTTATTGGTACTGAGGCTCATGAGAGAGAAAATAAGACTAAATATGGATGTAGGATGTAGCGTGTGAGGTCTAGTAGGTGGGTGCAACGATTAAGTGTTGTTGCACATGGTTTCGGCTTTCCTTATCCCTATGTTCACTGTTCATTATGCTGAAGTTCATTTTGCTCCATTACCAGGTATACGGCATTTGCGACTTAGGGCACACCGAAGCATTAACTTTGTAACAGGGTTGCAGTTGGTTGAAGAAGAATATTGAATTTCGCATAGGAATGAGAGTTAATTGAACAAATATGAGCCGCTGAAGTTAGATCTATTCGACATTTTAATCGTGTACTATTTTTGCTGAAAAATAATATATAAATTAATCAGAGCCTTCAGCATAAAAATTATCACAATTAGGTATCTACGGAGAAAAGCTGCCATGCTAGTGTGTAATGGTTACAATATTCACCCCTATCGACGATACCAAAATATTATTTTCCGTGAATAATTCCCCCCGGCGGATTCCACGATAGGGGTAATCTTCCCTTTTCCTCGTTCGCAATGCGGGAGTTTATTATTTATAAAAAAAATCATCTTAATTCCTCCGTGGCAGTGCAGTGAATCTAGCAGTAAGAAGTGTGTATGTAGGTCTATTTGAGAAAAAGGTTAAAGGATAAAACATACGATAAACTCGATTTTACAATTTTGGCACATCGTTATTTTTTCTTATAAGCAATAGTGCTTTTCAATGGGCGCATATATTTAATTAAGGAAAGAATCTTTGAAAGGCTAGATTTTCGACAGCCGTAGGCAACATATAAATTGATTTAAGTGATTGATTGATTGATTGATTATCGGGCTCCCGACCCGTGAAGAGTCTCTGCCTGAGACACTGCAGCCTTCCATCCTCTACGATCCCGGGCACGCTGCTTCCAATTGTCCAGACCAAGCGCTCTGGCATCCGCGATGGCTTGGTCTTTGAAACGGAGGTTCGGTCTTCCTTGTCTTCTCGAACCTGGGGGCTGGGATTCGAAGATCCTCTTGGCTGGAGCATTATTGTCCATTCGCTCGATGTGGCCGAGCCAATGTAGTCGACGTGTTTTGGCTTTTTGGACTACATCCACATCTTGGTACAGCTCATAGAGTTCGCGGTTGTATCTTCTCCTCCATTCGCCCTCCTCGCACACAGGACCAAAAATCCGCCGAAGTATTTTTCTTTCGAAGGAGCCCAGTATCAGCTCTCCCTTCTTGCTTATCGTCCAGCACTCGGCGCCATAAAGCAGAACTGGCAGGATAAGGGTTTTGTAGAGCACACATTTCGTCCTTCGAGTTAGGAGTTTTGAACCCAGTTGTTTTGCCAAACCGAAGTAGCAACGGTTTCCTAGGGTAATTCTTCGTCGGATCTCCACTAGGGTGTCATTCGTGGAGTTTACGTTTACTCCGAGGTAGGTGAACTCCTTAACTACCTCGAAATTATTGCTATCAATAGTGACGTTTTGTCCTAGGCGGTGGACAGATGCTTGTTTGTTTGTTGATAGCATGTACTTAGTCTTTTCCTCATTTACTACAAGTCCAACGGATTTCGCCTGTTCTTCAATCGCCGTGAACGCTTCTATCACGGCACGCTGGGAGCGACCGATGATGTCAATATCGTCCGCATAGCCAAGCAGCTGGACGGACCTGTTGAAGATAGTGCCTTCCGTGTTGACACCTGCCCTGCGCACTATCTGCTCCAGTACGAGATTGAAGAAGTCGCATGATAGAGCGTCTCCTTGCCGAAATCCGGTGCATGTTTGAAATTGTTCGGAAGAGCTGCTTCCAAACTGCACGTTGCAGCGTGTGTTTTCCAGCGTCGCGCGACACAACTGAATCAGTTTTGCCGGGATTCCGAATTCGGCCATCGCCATATAGAGCTCCTGACGATGTATGCTATCATACGCGGCTTTGAAGTCGATGAATAGGTGGTGGGTTTCGACTTGAAATTCGTTGGTCTTTTCCAAGATTTGCCTCAGTGTGAAAATTTGGTCTATAGTCGATCTGCCGGGCCGGAAGCCACACTGGTACGTGCCGATTAGTGTGTTGCAGAACGGTTTTAGACGTTCACACAGTACGTTGGATAGGATCTTGTATGCGACATTTAGCAGGGATATGCCTCGATAGTTCTTGCAAGACATAGGATCGCCTTTTTTGTAGATGGGGCATATGGAGCTGATAGTCCAGTCATCGTGCATGTTTTCTTCCACCCATACTTGGTTGATGATTCGGTGCATGCTCCCTACCAAAACATCACCACCGTATTTAAAGAGCTCCGCTGGTAGACCATCAGAGCCTGCGGCCTTGTTGTTCTTAAGCTTTTTTATAGCTAAGCCAACTTCTTCTATACTAGGTGGTGGAACTAGTTCTTCATTGACTGGACGTGGGTTCTCTTCTTGCCCTATCACTCTCTCTACATGATGCCCATTAAGCAGCTGCTGGAAATGCTGCTTAAACACATCTACTATTCCCTGCGCTTCGGTGACTAGGTTCCCTTCGCTATCTCGAAGAGCCTGCGTTCCGGTTTTGTAGCCAGCAGCCAGTTGCTTAGCTTTTTTATAAAACCTCCGGATGTTATTACGATCGCGCGACTCTTCGATCTCCTTGAGCTGGGAAGCTGCGTAAGCCCTCTTCTTTCTACGCAGGATCTTCTTTTCATCCCTTCTCCTGGCTCGATACTCTTCTCTCGCTGCCCTTGTTTTGCGCTGCAGCGCTTTCTTGTGTGCATCTTCTGTCACCTTTTTCCTGTACACGCATTCATCATCATACCACGGGCTCTTTCTCTGGGGTGGCTGGTACCCTACGGTGGTTTCGGCTACCTCCTTGATGATGTCGCGATACTGGCACCACTGATTGTTGGCGTTTGTGGTAGGTGAGTGCACAGAGGAGAGTTTCATACTCAGGCGCTCGCTGTAGGCTCTGGCTACTCCAGGTGTGCTAAGGCGTCCAACGTCGAATTTCTTCTTCTGGGCAGTTCGCAGCTTCTTTTCGTTGGACAGTCGAGCTCTCGAGCTCTGATTGATTTAAGTATGCCTTGTAAAATATATTGTTAGAATAAAGTCTTCAATATTTAGGACATAAGAACTTTAGGCGTCGCTACTAAAGGGTGCCTTTTTAGAGATATAGAACTACTAGTTGGCAACACTAATTTAACTGGCGGCCATTTTGTGAGATGTCAAGTGATTTATTTTTAGTATGGTTTGGCATTTCAACATGAGTAGACTGACGCATGAACAACGCTTCCAAATTGTGCAAATTTATTTTGAAAATCATGGTTCTGTTCGAAATACGTATAGCGCCCTACGTCCATTTTACGGTCAACATAATCGTCTCACTTTTGGTTGAATGGATACGTCAATAAACAAATCTGCCGTATTTGGAGTGATGATAATCCTCAAGTGTACGTTGAGACACCGTTACATAAAAAAAAAATCTGACTGTTTGGTGTGATTTATGGGTTGGTGGAATAATTGGTCCGTACTTCTTTAAAAACGATGCTGGCCAGAACGTTACAATCAATCGTGTCCGCTATAGAGCCGTGATTACTGACTTTTTCGTTCATCAATTGAACAACCATGATGTGCAGGAGCTGTGGTTTCAACAAGACCGCGCAACATGTCACACAGCTCGTGCCACATTTGATTTTTTGAAGGAAACGTTTGGTAACCGCATAGTTTCAAGTTGCGGACCCGTGAATTGGCCTCCAAGATCGTGCGATTTAACGCCGCTTGACTATTTTCAGTGGGGGTATGTGAAGTCGCTAGTCTACGCCAATAAGCCCGAAACGATAAGCTTGGAGGACAACATTCGCCGCGTTATTGCCGATATACGGCCACAAATGTTGGGAAAATGTCATCAAAAAATGGACCCCCGCCACGATTCAACTATGTATGTCTGAGTAAGCCGTGGGAGTCATATGCCAGAAATCATATTTAAATTATAATGCCGGAAGATTATCTTTCGAATAAAGTAAATCTCATGTCAATTTAAAAAAATCATCTTTGTTTCATTCTATTTCAAAGTTCTATACCCCTAAAAAAACACCCTTTACCGGCAATGTAGAATTTCATTTGGCCTAGTAAATTGGCCAATTTTCAGTTGACTTATGATGCTACCGCCTTTTGACTACAAAATATGTACTAGTCTTCTGTGTATGCAATTTTTTATAGTGATAAAGAAGAAGTATCAAACCAAAGGGAACATTATTGGTGCAACTCGAGTTACAAGTCGCATTTCTGCTACCTATCAGGCATTTGGCAGAGTTTGGCATCAAGCTTTCAGGGCTAAGATTTAGCTTATATGTAATTGCAATGTTTTCCTTCTTCTATATACCCTCCACAGGATGTAACTTTGTCATTACATTTGTAACGCTAAGAAGGAGTCATTAGAGACCCCATGAAGTATAATATATAAAATTCTGAATCGATTAAGCCATGTCTGTCTGTCTGTTGAAAACACCAATCGACCTAGGCGGCGATTTGCTTTGCTGCTTGCACTCTTCATGAAGCAAAGGGTTTCATGGAGGCGATCGGCTGGAACCTGCCAGATCCGTTGCGGCACGAATCTCTGATGGAAACTTGTCATAAATACCATTGGTCTTTGGCACTTCATGAAGGTGTTTTAGGGCTTCTAGGTACCTATGTTGATGGATACTCGATTGGCAAAGATTTGGCGGTTTGTTGCGATTGCAGCCATTCAACATTAAATCTCCTCACAGTATTTCTTAATTGTTATGGAGTCCGAGATATGTACGCATTCGTACCTAGACTCAAGGAGTCTGTGTTGGTAGTTCGAAAAGTTCGAACATCTAGAACACTTTAGCAATGGCTTACGTAGATCCCAAAATTATCAATTTGGCTGAGAGTTGTTGATCACGCTTCGCATTGTTTCTTTATGAATATGTGGTAAGGTATAGTAAAATCACGTTCCGCAGCAATGTCAATAAGCCTAAGTCCGTTTGCAGATGTTGTGTCATGTAGGCTATATGCCTTCCGATTTAACTACCAAAGATAACCTCCTTCACTATATCGAAGATCACTTACTTGTCGATACCTATAGTTGAAGACTTTTTGCCTAAGTATAAGCAGCGTATGACGAATGCATATCCAAATAATCGTATTAATATTACTAAATAACAAATATACCTATTTTCGCTATTCGGCTGTTCGCGGCCTGTTCATGGTCCGGTGTCATTAACTCACTTCGTGGATGTGAGAGCTGCCGTTGCTTCATTAAGGGTTTATTCGCCACAATCTCTCTTTTCAGCACCCTGACTACAGTACTGAAAAATCCTCAACGAGCTTAGCTTCAAACACCTATATGTCATTAAGGTATATGTCCTGTCATCTTAACTATTGACAAAACCGTTGTTTCAATCCAGTGAATTAAACTTCTGAGACTCATTCAGTAAGTCAATTCCGATAGAGTGTTGTTATTTTTAAGGTTCTGTTTCCATAGAGAGAAACTTTATTGTTTTCGCTACGATGTCTGTCCGAATCCACTAAGCCAATTTTGTTCCTAGGTCTATCTCAAAAACTAATTCACAAAAGGCTGAAATTTGAACACAACATCAGGTACATGTATAACCCCTAGTTTAACGTCAAATACTAATGATAGCGATACATTTTATATATTACTGCAATATAATAGATACTAATACTACCATAATATTAAGGGTTATCTGATTTTCTGTAATTTGTTATGTGAATATTTTCGGAGTAATCAGTTTAAGCGAATGTAATTTGAAATACCGCATCGCAGGGCCGGCCTTAACAATCTAGGCGCCCCAGGCGAGTCATGGTATTTGGCGCCCTTTTATATTATATAAAGGTGCCTGTCCATTTAAGAGTACAAGCGCTGCGAGCAGCTCTCAAGCAGCTCTCGAGAGCAAACTCGCAAGTGGACATAGCCTTGAGAGTAGTTCCTGGAGAGCTAATTTTTTACTCTCGAGATTCGAGCCTTTTGAAAGTTACTCGCAAGTGGACATATGATCACTATCACTATCGGAGATTAGCACGCAAAATTCCAACATGGTTCGTATTTTGCGAGCAGCTGTCGAGAGTCGACATGCAAAACAATGGATAGCGGAGGAAATAAAACAATTTATAGAATTGCCATACACACTCACAAGCCATACCAGGGCTTCCCTTAATTTGGTATCCTTTTTAAAAATATTTGGCCCAACAGATTGAATAATTATATGTTCTATTTCACTTGTTGCCAAACGGTTAAAATCCCTGAACTCCTGATGAGCATCTTCAATTTGAAGCCCTCTTGCAAGAGCAGTCCCTTCACCAGCATCTCTTTTTTGCTTTATTCTTTGTTTTAAGAATAGTGCGTATAATTATTAGTGCAGCGGCAACCTTTTGCTTGTAAGATAAGAATACATTAATAAGACCCGTTTTATACGCACCGATTTTTGTCTTACGACTCGAGAATGTGAAGGTGCAGGGGATAGCCGAACACGAATGGGCCGCGAATTCCCATCCGATTCTTGTGTTCTCTTTTCGCCCTCTTTCGTAATTTTCAGCGTTGCTTTATTCTTAAACCGTACTCGGTCGCGCTAGACGTCTGCATTTGCTCTATTTTCGAATTGTGTGCGGCCTGCGCTTCGAAAATGCAGCTACCACCGCGATCGACGAATGAGAAAAAAAGGAAACAAAAACAATTTGACAATCAAGGCACTAAAGTGAAAACACTTGACGTATTAATGTACCATAAGTGCCCAAAAAAGAATTAAGAGTGCCGTAAGACAAAAATCGGCGCGTGTAAAACGGGTCTAACTAGCAGACGAAATATATCAAGTGGACACGGACACGGTTATGAGAATACTCTCAGGGAATCTACTCTCAAAATGTTATCGCAGAACTGGCGAGCAGCGTTCCCACTTTCACTACGATCGTAATGTTTCACTACGATTTTGCTTTAGTTCGGCAAAATCATTACGTCACTACAAACAATTTTGAAACACTACGATTTTGCGTTCGACTTCGTATCCATATATTTCTTGTATAAAATTCCTTCAGGAAGTAGTAATACTGATTTCTAAAATGTTATCCCTTGAAAAAGTTGTCTGAACGCATTGACAACAGGGCGATTACCTAATTGAACACATTCACTTTTCAGTGCAATAATGGTGGTAAAAAGGTGGTTCCCGTTCTGTGATACTGTGAAGTTATAAATAATTTAATTTAATTTGCAATTTTCGAGGTTCATTTATTTTCAATACTTTGTCCGCGCTTATTTTTGGTTTCCATTGTGAGTCATATAGAGCCTTATCTATGTTTTTCACACTTCTTTACAAATGTGAATAAAATATTGTCATATGAAAAAATTCTGACATTTGTATTAATTGGCCGCGTTCAATATACGCTGTTGCCTAGCTAGTCAACAGCCTCTGATTTGTCGATTTGACTACAAATCTAGGGAAGTTTCGTGTGTCAAGCAAGATTTTCTGCCTAATTCTATGATATTTAGGTGCCTAAGCACATTGAACGGGGCCATTTTTTCATAGATCGAGAATCGTATCATAGAACCAGAATCAGCCCCCCCTAGTTCAGTGTATCGCGCGTCGTATAGTCGTATTGAGCTTAAAACTAAAACATTATGGAGATTGCAATTAGTTTTAATATTTCACAACGATTTAGCTCGAAACACTACATTTTCTTCATCTCGGCACTACGCTTTCGTAAATTTGAAGTGGGAACGCTGCTGGCGAGATTAAGAACTCGAAATTATTACTCTCAAATGGACAGCCACTCGAGAGTAACTCTCGAGAGTTTACTAGCGAAACCGAAAGTACTCTCAAATGGACAGCCACCTTTAAAATGAAAATAAAAAAAAAATAAAAAATTATTGAATTTATATAAAGGTGTGTCAGTTAGTCACGAAAATTTAATGAAAAGAAAAATAATAATTAAAAAAACAACTAAGGCGGTTCTCAGATTGAGGCAATAAGCAACTGGCAACAATTTTCGTACGAGCTATATTTAGTTGCTTTGATGTGAGACCTCCAATTTAATTCAAAGTAAAATAATTGTGAGCGATGATATTGCGTGTTTCCTATTGCCAGTTGCTTATTGAATGTTGCCTCAATGTGAGAGCCGACTAACATCTTATTTTTTAGCCTTTTGTCAGCAAGTTCGCTGATAAGACTGTCAACATCTAGGTTTCCTGCAATCTGATTTTCAATGGACAGTGAGGCCAAACCAGTTAATCTTGTTTGGGACATTGTAGACCGCAAGTACGTTTTTATCAACTTTAGTTTAGAAAAACTGCGTTCGCAACTTGAAACGACCACTGGACCCCAATTCTCACATATTCTCGCATTCGTTTATCTGTCAAAATCTCCAATTTTATGCGAAAGACTGAAATTTGCAATTCACTTCGAATGTAACTCGTCTGCCTTTTCTATGCAGATTTTTAATTTCTGTGTGAAATAATTTACATAAGAAGCAAAAATAATTAAAATGGAAGGAAGACAAAACGAGAATACCGGTCATGTGACCTAAGACCCAAAATAGCTACTTCTTGAATTCACTGAAATGAATTACTTTTGTCGTGCAGCAATTAACTCTTGTAAATTTCTACGAAAGACACATATTCGTCAAGAAATCTACTGGACCGGATGGCATCAAACTCTTTGATGCAGGTTTGATAACTTCCAATTGCAAAAAATTGGAGAGAGCACGGAATCTGAAGTTATAGGATTTTTCAGGAGTGGAGAAAAACTTCGTACAACTTTGAGAATACTAATTTTTTTGGTTAATATAAGAGCAACATTTGTTAAACATTTTGGTAAAGTCGGCAAATTTGATTTTAGATGACTGAAATGCCTTGCTCACAACGTTGGTTGGGAAGAAAACGTCGTAGATACCATATCACAAACAAATATGAAATCTTTTAGCTGTCCTACGGTATCCGCTTCGTGAGACGTAGCAGCATGGCTTTGTTGGGTAACAAGATAATTCATAAAATTTAATACGCTGAAATTAGTTTTTTTTATGTCGATAGAGATAGGTATTCAAATTCAGTGAGGTTAAGCTTTCGCGCAGGGTGGCGTAAACCTCGGCGCCCTCCAAGTGTCAGCGCCCCCTGACTGGATGCATGTCCTTCGTCGAGCGCGATATTAGCAAGCTGGTGATCTGTGATTTGATTAGGGGACAACTATCCAAGTACTAAGTTGTATCTTTGTGAATTTTGAGATGTAGGAAAGAAAAAGTGTGCTTGCTATGCTACTAAATACATGTTTGTACGCTTTGAGTTGCTCTGCGATGTGCATATAGGCATACTTATAGTTAGTACTGTTGCTGTCATACAATGGCAGATCTTTATTTTGGCATAGAAACTGATAATTGGAATTTTAATGTCGTATACGATCACCATCACATGTACTTCCATCCAGCTTCCTTCTGGATAGAAAACGAATGTGAAGGAAGAGTAGTTGAGTTTCTTCGTCCACTTTAACATCACATGAGTGCTTTTATTTTCTCCCCCACTCCTTAACCATTATTTTCATCATCAAGTCAATTATGAAATTGTTAACAGCATTCTTCATATTAAACACCACTTTGCAGGGGTTGGTAATCTGTGTGGTCAGCGCTTATCCGACAAATCGCAATAAAATTGTGAGCTCGCGTGCGCAGCGCAATATAATCTAGTATGCACAAAGGTATCCCTTTGTAAAACTGGCAAAGATAGATCTACAAGGTTTGAAATCGTAAAATAAGCCTTTCAGCGTATATACCACCTAATATGGATACTATGATAGTCTGTAGTTTCTACGAAGCTATATAGAAGTTACTTCATTGTGTAAAACTCAAACAGCAAAAAATTTCCAATTCACTTGCATCATCATGCAGCGGCATACAACAAACTTGTAAATTTTTATTCTTTTCATTAAACAAACTTTTTTTGCATAATCGCAAAATGTGTGTGTTTCTTATAAAACTTTTTATTTCTTACATAATTTACTACAGACCTGTAACTCTTGTACTGGAACCAATTCTTAAAGAACCCGGCGACATTGCGTTCACATGGCTGGAGATACATCGCACGCGAACAGCGCTTCTGCAGCAACTGGACCTACAGGGCAACACTTCGTCAACGGGGAATGACACACTCGGAGAATTTGGACTCTATCCAAAAGAATCGGATTGCGAATACAAGTGTCCTGAAATTGATGCATGCATTGCTGCAAACTTGTGGTGTGATGGTAAGTAAATTGTTTTTTGTTTTTCTGCCACTGCAATTTTTCATTCAGTGCACTCGATTACATAATTTAGTATAAACATTTACTGCGTCCTTCAAATAACCATATACACTACAGATAGAAGGAAGCAAAAGTTAAAAATTCCAAGAGAATTGTAAACATCCGCCCTTACATAGATAGTGCTTCTTATATTAAGTACCTACATTGCCACTGTGCCGTTTCGCGTATTTATGCAGAGCAAGGACGAGTAAATTTGTCTTGTGGATGAAGATGAATTTTCGTTTCTTTTTATCGCTATACCTACTGCACCAACACCAACCAACAGCTCTCTTTGCTAAAGGCCCTTGAGAAAGAAGTGCCTAATTTTTATTGCACTTCCTTGTGGTGGAATTCTTGCGGTGGTGCGGTATAGCGATGAGTGGCTTTGGTACGTGCGAAGTCTGTGTAGACGAAACGGACGCCAAACCACCTCCAAGCGACAGATAGCTTTTTCTGCATTCTGTTTGCGGCAAGCCGCGTTTTTTCCCCGTCACTATACAAACGAATTGAAAGGAATGAATGAACCCGCAAAAGTACTCTATTGCAGATAAGAAACTGGTGGGGGTGGGGCACTTTTTTTCCAACTTAATCGTTGGGTGAATTACAAATTGACTTGAAAGGACCACTGAACTAATTGTAATTAGATTCCTCTTTTGGCAGGAATTCAACAAACGACAGCCGGATGTGGTCGATTGAAGGATTTCTTTATTAACTTTTTTTCACTGATGCGTTACTTGCAGGACGTTTTTGATTTTTCTAAACTTTCTTCTATGGGAATGTTTTGCTGCAAAATTGCCGCCCATTCTGCCCTAAGTTCGTACGTGTGAATAAAACTTTTATCTTGAGAAAATATGGTTCAGTAAATTAATTGAAGGAACTCTCGCCCAACCAAACATGAGCACGGCATATCGTTGTGTCCGCTTATGCAAATTAACTAACCCATCTATTTTTCCCTTATCAAACTAATAATACCAATAAAACCAATTTTAGTTGTTCAGATCCTGATAGCCATTTACTCTATTTATATAAACTATGTGCAAGCTGTATTTCAGAAAATTGCGTTTGGACTCCGTCAGCGGTGCGTAGATATTGTCATCGGTAAAACCGTGCCCGTTCCGTGCACTCTGCATGTTAGTAACTAGTTAGTCGCATTGAAATAGGTGAAGAAGTTTAAGTATATAGATGGAAAGAAGTATGCTGAGTTTTCCTGTAGTCAGGCTGTATCACTTTGGGCTGCTACTTTCCCAGCCATGCTTCGGTTGTTTCGTCACAGTAAACGAATGTCCTAATCTCCAGATTCTATGACATTATGCTGGGGAATGCGTGTCATTAGATAAGCGTCCTGGGTAGGGCATGGATGATTTGCGAAGTTAGCCTTCTACCCGTTTGGGGATTGTTTCATGAGAATCATTGAACATCCTACACCCGCAACCATCGTATGCATAGGCAGGACATAAAAAATTAATTAGCTATGCTTTTTTTTTTTTAATGCGCCAATGAAATGTAATCTTCTAAAGAAGCGGTAGCCCGTGCTACCAACATGCACGATTCGCAAACCCGAATAATCGATGCCCACACACTTCAACCGCACTCTCCCCGCGGGACTGCCGTTAGATATTACTTCACGGGGTTGGTTAGCATTCAAGCTAATCGTGTTGTGTCACCAGCTTCTGGTGTTTCTACGGCCTCTGAGGCTTCTGCTGTGGCTTTTCCTAGCCTTTCTATTCTCCGTAGCTCATTTTGTAAGATTTTTATAAAATCACATAATTCCGCCCAATTCTCTTCAGACTGCAACATGTGCTCAATGGTAAGTGACGGGCTGCGCAAAGGATTTCTCCATGCCATGAAGCGTGGGCAATAAAATACTGCGTGCTCCGTGTCTTCATCTTCATTTATGCATTCGGGGCAAGATGGTGAACTGTCGTGCAGATACTTGCGATAGCCACAGTGGCCTAACAGGAAATGTGTAAGATTGTAGTTACAGTCTCCATGGTTACGTTCAATCCATTCCTGGATTGTCGGTATAAGTTTGCATGTCGTATAAGTTTCGTTGTGCTATTCCCGCGAGCTTGCCACATAGCTATTGACGCTGTCTTTTTTCAATTTTAATCCTCTTGATTTCACTGGCATCGTATTGGTTTAATGCTCTTTTGTTATATATCCTCAATATTTCGTCTGCAAGAATGTCGACGGGAACCATTCCAGCTATAACAAAGGCGGCCTCATCCGATATGGTTCGGAAGCAGCTGATTGTCCATAGCGCGCAGAGCCTTACTAGCCAATCCTTTACCCGAGCAATTGCTTCGTTTGTAATGGATTCAACTGTACGAATTTGTTTGCCTATACTGTCACAACGGCAATGTCGTCGCGAATACAATGATCGTCACTCCCTCAGGCATCACCAATCGTAAGACTCCGTCGTACATGATGTTCCACAACAACGGCCCTAAGACCGATCCCTGTGGAACTCGGGCAGTGACGTTTAGTATTTTTCACCTTCATCTGCATTATATCTTATCTTCCTGTTGTCGGAGTAGCTCGTCACTATACGTAGCAAGTAAGTAGTACGGTGTATCCATCCTAGCGAGGGATCTTCTAATCAAAGACCAGTTCGCCGAGTTAAAAGCATTGTTAACGTCCAATGTTACTATTACTACTGCAATAGCTCTGCTATTGCGTATGATCCGTCGTATGTGTTCGTATAAACGTAAAATGTTTGTTTAATTCGATTATACTTCGGGCTTCGGTGTTGTTTTATGACTTCCACTAAATTCGTAAACAGGAACTTTAATGTTTAAAAAATATATGGAAAGATATTACATTATTTCAATTCTAAACTAGAAGCAGAAGTTGCTTGAATAAAAGCCAGAATAGGCACGGCTCTGGTCCAATCCAATTATCTTGACGGTACCGGGTACACTAACTCCTGATTCATGTTCCGTTGGGATGAGTCCTTAAACCCAAATGCTTAATTGAGTTGTGCCGCAAAAATCCGCAGTATGAATCAGGGTTGTCAGATGAGGCGATTTATCGCCAAACGGGCGATTTGAAATTTCATTTGGCGACACGAAAATGGGTATGGCGACGCGCCCCAAAAAAGGCGATATTTTCAGATTTTGGCGATTTAAATTTTTTAACCAAAATCGACATAATTTTTTTTCCTTTTCTATAATTTTCACTCAAACCTTACATCTGTGATGACTGTGACGAAATATTAAAATTAGTAACGAATGCAGACAACTTTAAAGTTTGGAGTATTGATTTAGGGTCGGATTTTGAAAGAATGGAGATATGCACAGAGCATGTGAATGAAGTTAAAAAGCAAGTTAATGATTTAATTCTTGTTTTACTTAGAGAAATGCGAAAAAGATTGTCTGACTGCAACACACATTTTGTTTCTTTGGGATATTTTTCTCCTGGCATTTGTTAAAGCCAACTGCGACCCTGTTTTAAAAGTCTGCTTGTAAGCTTGATTCCACCCAAAAGCTTACAACTTACTGAGGCTGAGTGGGAAACATGAATTTCTGTCAATTGGTCAAATGAATTTTATCTATAGAATGTGTACTAGAAGAAGACGTTTTGAAGCTTTAGAACAAGGTGTACAAAATTACAAATGCCTGAGGACAGCCAGAGTTCCAGGAGCTTAGAATTTGCATTAAGTTTTTTACGTAAATATTACGAGTTGAATGAATTCATTTGGTTTTTATGTTTTTTTAGAAATTTGGCGTTTTTTTGGCGTTTTATATTTTACGTTTGGCGATTCCGGTTTTTAAAACCTGACAACTCTGGTATGAATATCCAACGCATAATTTTATGAAATCGAAATAATTATAGAAGTTCAAAAGGGAATATGAAATTATTGAAAAAATTGTCTTCGTTCCAAATTTATGAATAGTAATAAAATGCAACTTAGGTAAAAGTGAAACGAAATTCCAGCATTATCGAATCTTCTAGAAAGTCGAAAGCATTAGCATCTGAAAGGATTTTCTCTGAGCACAACGAAAGGTAAGCCTTTTGAAATCACAAATATTTACTGATCAGAACGTCATGTACCTGTCAATCATAAGCGTGTTAAAGCCAATTGAATTGAAAGTGTCAATAGTGCGGACATGCGCGTGTCAATCTCGTTTTTTTTTCTCATATACTGCGACAGAGCTGACTGAGAGATGCGTTTGTTTCTCGTTTATAAAATGTCAAGAATATATTCTGAAATCATTGGGGTATTTGTTAGAAATCAGCACCTACGACGATAACGGCGACACTGAAAGCAGTTCGATTTCGCCACTAAAGCGCCAAGCTGTGTGGACAAAATATTGGTTGATGCGCCAGCAGCGTACAATTGTGCCTTCGACGCTCGTCGATGTCATCCACATTCAGTTCAGCTGCCACCTGTTTCCATCAGTTGTCGATTTCGGCATTTGAATTTTGTAGTCCTTCTTGCTGTTATCCCAACCTTTCTGAACAGCCGCAATTAAAGCCGACTTCATTTGGCAGCCCCACGGGAAAGAAATTTGTCTGCCCCATTTTTCGGCGGCATTATTTTTAGATTCACGATCGGCAATTCCAATCAAAACCTTCATAATTTTAATAGGCAATAATATGATAAGATGACCAAACCAAAACAACAGTTTGGTCATGTTAAACGGATGTCCCCGACCAGGATTCCACGACGTGCTACGGAATCCGTACCATCAGGTAGGCGTCCTCTAGGTAGACCAAGTATGAGATGGTTAGATCAAGTCCATAATCTACCCTATACCCATATGGGGATTGCCCTTGATGATTTAGAGTCGACGGCGGAGAATCGAGAGCTATGGAGAGTCCACTTGAGCAACCTACACCCGCGGCCCACTTAATGGACAAGCGGACTATTGGAAATGATGATGATGATGATGATGATGATGATGACGAAGATGATAATATGATAAATGGAATGATTTAATTACGGTCACCATCTGTCCATAACTCAGAGAAAAAGTTTCAATCATGAAATGTATAAGGCTGTTATTACTCATCTCAAAAGTCGTGTCATTTTTTGACTCAATATGACGTCATATTTTGTCGGTTTTTCAGTCCAAAAACGCACTAACAAGGCGACCACAGAGTCTTTCAAATCAGTCATTTGGACATCACACTCAAGTCGCGTCAACAGGACGCATGACACGCTCAGGCGGAGGAGCCAGGAGGAAGGGGACTTGAGGGGCTGAAGCTAAGTGTAAGCTATCTACTTATAAGAAATCTACCAAACGAAAAGGATATTCATATAATCAAGTATGAACGAATTAAAAATGATGAAAAAATAGGAAAATAGGAGCATTCGAAAAAAGATAGTAAAGGAATACGAAAGCGAAATAAATCTAAATATTTGAATACAAAAAAGGAGAATCGTCTTTTACAAGATTCATCGAAAGACATGACAGTATTATGTCCTTTGTAGAGCTCTTCAATTGCATCTCAATAAGTCTTGAAGAAATAATGGGCAATGTCTTCGAAAGCATCAACACTTTTGGCAGCGGTCCAAAAAAGTGATTTCTTAATACCTAATCCTCATTGTATGCAAAAAAACTACTCAGTTTAATGCTGCCCTTATCAGTTTTCCTACAGAACAAATCCTTAAATTTCGTTTCTGCAATCGTCCACACAAAAGAAGTTCTTAATTCTCTAACATCAGTGAAAATGCCGAAGATTTTTTCAGAGAGGCTTTTCAATCGGCATCCCAATCCCAACTTACCGAAGACTTATTTTAATTTGAATTAAGAGTTCCAAGAACTTCTTTGAAACAAGGCGTTCCAATCCAGAAACTTCTTCTACTGAAGCCTATTTTAGAGTGTCTATACTGATTCCTTCAATAGATTCGTTAATACAAAATCTTACGGGCCGATTCATGGTCAACGAAGACGTTCTACCACCGTTTCAAGTCCTTCTCCCAGGTTTTGCTGGATTGGAGCGAGTGAACAAAATGGTAGTGTTGCCAGGCGAAAATGTTAAAATCCAGTCAAATTTGACTGTTTGACTGGATTTTTTCTTTCCGAATCCAGTCAAAAGAAACAGCCAAACATTAAAAACAAAAAATTCCAGTCAAAAAAACAGTCGAAAATGTAAACAGCTTTTTTTTCGAAAACAAAAATAGGTGGGTCATGGTGGTTTCTTTTTAAATCATAGGTTATTTCAACACTGGCAACTGCTTCCAGCTCGAAATCTTTACAGAAAGTCAGTATCAGTATACCTGCGCGGAACGAAGTGAGTCGCTTTACGCTTGAGCAACGTTGGGAAATATTGAAAAAATATTTTCAAAGTGAGTGCTGTGTAGGGTGTAGCCCAATCAGTGCGTTTTTTAGGAGTTTTGGCCGAAATGAAGCACCCACCGCGCCTGCTGTACGCAAGTTTGTGCAAAAAGTTCGTGTGACTTCTATGGTAGTGGACAACACTCTTGGTCCCCGTCATGGTCATCGTACGGTGCGCACAGACGACAATGTCACAGAGATTGACAGTTTGGACCATTTTTCTCTGACAATGAGGCTGGGAACAACGTTTTGGTCAACGGTGGGCGTTACAGAGCCATGTTAACTGACTTTTTTTTTACTGGAATTGAAGACATGGATTTGGACGTCCTCTAGTTCATGCAGGATTGCACGCCATGCCACACAGCCCACGCCACAATCGAACTTTTGCACCAACTTCCCAAAACGTGTTATCAGCCGTCTTGGCGATGTCAATTGGCCTCATCGGAGCTGCGATTTGACTCCTTTGGACAATCCGGAAACGATTCAAGCACTTAAGGCCAATATCATCCAAGCAATCCGTGAGCTACAGCTCGAAACCACCAACAATGAACAATGTCTTGGACAATTGGAGTGACAGAATACGCTACTGCTAAGCCAGCCGAGGCAGCAACTTGAACGACGTTGTATTTGGCCCACCCTTTATATTTTGATAAATAGTATTCTTTCCAACTTTTTGTATAACATCTTCAAGTATTTTAAAATTTGTACAACATTTTTTTTTATCTCGCAAATTAGGTACATATTTCTAATGGTTAAAATAGAGTTGTGTTTATTTTTTGTTTCTAAAATCTAAAACAAACAGCAGTCATAACTCAAAACATAAACAACATAGGTACAACAAACCGAATTAAATGCAAAGGCAATCGTTCAAAATTCTCAAGAAACGCTGCGCAAACTGCAAGAAATACTAAATTCAATTTGACTTTCAGCGGCTTGCGGAAAATGGGTGTGTTCATTTCATTGCACTGCGCGAATCTCATATACACTAGGTTTAGATTGGAGGTGCAATTTTTTTTATTTTTTTTAGGAAAAAACTCCAGTCAAAAAAACAGTCGGCTGGATTTGATATTTTTTCCAGTTAAAATCGAAAAAATCCAGTCAAATTTGACTGGAAAACAGTCAAACTGGCAACACTGGAAAATGGAAGCTAACATGTTAGTTTGATAATGCAATTTCTTTGTCAGCTGTGAAAGCTGATGCGAAAAAACATCGTCGGGTGATCCTTTTACTGAAGTTTTGAAATTTCTTGATATATGTGACAAGACTTACTTTAGAGCTATAAACTTCTTGCTTACGTTTTTGGCCACGCTTCCAGTGACCCCAGCTAGTGTTGAAAGCACCCTTTCAGCTATGAAAAGGATTAAAACAGTGTCCCGAAGCGTTATGGAAAATGCAAGGTTAAGCTCACTTGATATCTGATGTTTATTCGGAAAATTTGAGTATGTATTCGTACCTAAACACACGATTTAAAAAATAATAAAAATCAATGAATTGGAATATGTATATAATACATACATAATTTTTTGTCTAAAGAATTCCCCGTAAGATTTGGATGCGTCGCGTCACAAGCAAGGTATGTGTAGTGTACGCTGTATAAAGGCAATACTTTGAGTCACTTACTCGAACAAGTCAAAGGTCATATTACGAACATTAAAAAAGAAATGCCTGAATCGCAAATATTTAATAATCAAAAAAAAATCCCGGGCAATTTTTGACGATGATTTTTCTCAAAACACTGCGATATTTGTGACATTTTTCACACCTGCACTGCATACCTATTGAAATCATAACACATTTGTTCTATTTTATATTTCTTTCAGGACACACGAATTGCCCGTCGGGCTTTGATGAATCTGAAGAGGAGTGTGGAACAGCGCGAAAGCTTTTGGAACTACCCGGTGGTGTGTTCGCTGCTCTCGGCTGTATAGCGGCCGCCATAACAGCCTGCTTAATATTCTGCATATTTGGCCTATTGCGGAAACGTAAAAAATCCGTTGTACAAAAAACAATTCTCAATGGAACACTGAAAAAGGACATTAAAAAGGATTCACTATTTATTGATCCGGCTTCCTGACACGGGCTTCAGCCGGTCGAGTACATACACGTCGACCGGGAGACCACTGTGTGATATGTTGTATAAATGTTTAACTAATATTACATCAATTATTATATTTAATGGAATTATATTAATTTTTTTTATATAATCCTTATGATTTCTTTAAAGATTTTTTTTTTTATAAAGTAAAAGGAAAACTAAATCCAAGGACAAGAGTTGACGATGAAAACATTTTTAACGACACAATCACTGCCTTAAATTCAAATATTTCCAAAAGTGGTTATTTATTTTAATTTTTTTTTAATCTTTCTGTTTTTAACTGAGGTGTGTTTTGTACCCCTAAACCTATTAATCCTTCCATAACCCCACTAGAGTGGGAATTTCGTTTTATAATTTATAGTTAAGTATATTGAATGAAAGACGGAATGAGTTGAGAGATGAAAAAAAAACTATTGTAAATTAGGTACCTTCGAATAAAATAAAATAAAAATTATATGCAATTGTAAAAATGTAAAACTAAGCGCATGTAATTATTGATAGTACAGTTCTATGAAATCTCGAGAGTGTTGTGATGAAATTTCACATAAAATTGTTACAAATGAACCATATTACATACATAAGACACACAATGTTTTGGCTAATTACATATATTTTTTTGTTGGTTATAGTTATTGTAAAAATGTCCAGTTCAATGTGTGTTAATCAGCTGTAGGTATAATTTTTACAAATTAAACACAATTATCTTTCAAGCTAATGAAATGAAATATTCATTATTATATTGGAATCATTTATCAATATTCATAACTTTTTTTTTCCGAGGGTATAGATGAAAATCTTGCATAGACACTATGAGAACAACGCGTGCTCATAGTAGTGTCAGATTCTTACTGACTAAAAAGACCACCCTTCGATATAAATTGTAGATACTGCAACTAAAATATAACTTATCAAGCAATTTTTCTATCACGAAATGAAAACTTTTGACAGGTTACTCTCCAATGAAAGATCCGCAATTTAGACGCGGTTAATCCCTATATCGCCAAGTCGAAAGGTTTTGTTCTTTGTAGTTGGCGCAATAAATTGCTCTCATCCAAAATTTGTAGGACTGTATTGTTGGTGTGTCCGATTAGTCGGTTTCTATGTTTTCGCGCAAAGCTTCTAGTTTCAGCTTCGATTGTAGGTATCCCGAGATCCCTGTGGATATCGTCGTTTCTAATATACCACGGTGCTTTTACAATTTCTCGAAGCACTTTATTTTAAAAGGATTGTATAATATTGGCATTTGTTTTCTTGGAGCAACCCCAAAGTTGTATACCGTAGGTCCACACCGGCTTTAGCACTTGCTTGTATAAAAGCAGTTTCTTCTCGGTACTTAGCTGGGAATGTTTTCCAAGTAACCAGTACAATTCTCTATATTTGAGTTCAAGCTCTTTGCGTTTCATTTTCACGTGTGAATTCCATTTCAGCTTTGCGTCGAGTGTCATTTGGCTTCGTTCGCAAAAGGTATTCTGGCCGAGTTTAGAAAAATTAGCAAGGCATTCGTTTTTTTATATGTGAAGTTCACGTGAACAGATTTAGTTTCATTGAGGAGCCCAGACCCTCGTCCATTCATTTACTTTATTTAACGCGGTTTGCAGTTTTGCAGTCGTTTCTTCGAATGTTTTACCTACTGCTAGAAAAGCGGTATCGTCGGCAAACGTAGCAAGAATAGTGTCATCTTCTTTTGGTATCACGAGTATATAACAGGTAGAGCAGCGGCCCAAGAACACTTCCTTGCGGTACACCAGCCTAGATTTCTTTTAGATCCGAGTATTCGCTTCCATGTCTTACACGGAAAAGTCTATTGCCGAGATACATATGATACGAGAATATCGTATAGACGTACTGGCAGAACTTGTCGTAATTTTAGTTTTAAGCCTTCGTGCCACACCTTATCAAAGGCTTGCGAGACATCAAGGAATATGCTGGAACATATTTTTCGTTCCTCAAGTGCTTTCTCGATTACGTCAGTAATTCTATGAACCTGGTCAATCGTCGAATGCTTACTTCTGAACCCAAACTGATGGTCAGGGATAAGATTATTAACTTCTATAACCGGTTATGTAGACGCCTTAGTAATATGCTCTCGAAAACGTTGGATATGATTGGAAGACGCGAAATTGGCCTGTATGATTTTATCGCATTTGGCGGTTCCGCAACTTTCCATTCGCTCGGCACGTGTCTTAATCTGAGCGCAGCATTTAAAACATGAAGAAGCTTGATTAGTGCTTTTCTAGGAAGAGCTTTTAGGACTTCTCCCGTGATTAAATCATAGCCCGGGGCTTTATTAGGTTTAAGATCCTCGATCTCATGTTTTAGTTCTCTTAGCGTTGCACTTGCGAGTGTTGAGTATTCATAACTGAACAATATTGGTGCATTTTACTATAGAAAAATACATTCAGTAACCCAATATTATTGCTTACTTTGTCAAATCTTATCTTATCTTACTGGTACCGAATTACACAACCCCAATAAGTTTTAATTCTTCACCACGTATCGCTTAAAACGTTCGCTATAAATAAGACCGTCAACGAATTGTCCTGAGCTTATATCGGCGGTACGAGAGTTGTAGGAGGCTGCTAGCTATTCGTCTGGTTCAATCTGGCCATAATGTTGCTTCCGTGTTGCGGTCTATTAACAGGGTATCATTATCATTCCATTCTGGTGCAGAAAGTGTTAAAATAGGTATCTTCTTTGGTCGAAAATTTACTAGACGAGAATATGTACTGAAGCGCCAATACTTATTTTAATGAAAAAATGAATCTTTCAACAGATTTCAGCTGCGATTCTGAACTTATGAGAGCGACAAATTGGCTTTATCTTGAAATCCAGATATTAATCCATCGGATTACAGCATGGGGTCAGATTGAACTCAATAACTCAATACTTCTCACAGAAATTTGGAGATCCTTGAGGCCACATAACACGCAGCAGCAGATGCAATTACCATTGAAACAGTGCGTGTCAGACAGGCTATTAATGTTTTGAAATTCAATGCATAGCTATTTTAAAAAAAAGCTGTTATTTCGACCGACATTTAATAACGAACCCCACTCTAAATTTAAGGCAATTAAAGAAAAAACATTGCGCGTAGGTAGGTACATACGTATAAATAAATTATTTTTAGAGTCCAGAACTAAGTTTTACGAAGTCACAATGGCGAAATTTGAATTTTCAGTTCAGCACAATATTGTAGGTCTCTTCCATTCACCCAAAAAACAAAATTTCACACAAGTGAATGGTCGTTAGAAGCAAGGGCTAGGGGGTTATTTATTTTATGAAATTTATATTTATATTTTTATTGCATGTTAGAAACTGAGATAATATTTCCAATGTCCAGTGCATTCAAATTAACATCATATTTTTTGTGATCACAATAGTACTCGATTATCACAATCATGGCTTTCAACCATCACCTTCTACAACTGTAACTCGCTTACATAATTCTTGAAAGTTCCAAATACAGTCACAATTTCTCTGGAATTGTAAAAAATTGGAACAGATTTTTTTTTGGCTGAATAGAGTGCTGTGCTGGTTCTTAAGGTGATAGTACACGGCATAGAGGGGAGTGGAGGAGGGGGTGGGGATGGGAATGGAGGTTTATCCTTGAAGGGGCTTGAGTGTAAGCCATGTTTGTAGTTATACGTATTATATTATTTGAGTGTAGAAACAAAAATTGTTTAAGTCCCAAAGACTTCCAGTGAATACTTCATAGTGCATTGTAATTCTAAAGACTTGCAATCAATTGACTTCAATCATGAGAGTGATCGTAAGGACTGATCTAGTCAAGACTTCAAAAAGAATGAGAGATTTCAATGCTGAAGTCTAAGTCATCAAATAAAGTCAATTGAATGAATCACAAATCATGAAATACTTTCCAAGAATTCAGGGATTGCATTACAATAGATTGCAGTCTTTTACAACTCTGTTTAAAAAAGTTTGTTATCTTCCTCTGACTTTTAACTGGGCGGATCTGGGCCTTAACCAACATGCATCGCACACCATGAGGTAGGGTTAAGATTCCCTTGGATCTGGGCCGATGAAAACACTGCAAACTTTTTGCTTGAAGCATCTCAGTGCTCTTTCATACGCCCTTGACAGGGTCAATGCTTCTGCGCCATAAAGTAGGACGGGTCCTAAACAACTTACGTGCCTCTCCATAGCTGCTCTGAGAAAGCTTCCGAATTCAGCCGGTCGTATTTATCGTAAGAACAGTAGGTCCGTCCCTTATTTCCTACTATTCGTAGTAAAAGCTTCATAAAAAGAAATATTTTTCAGAAGACAATATGCCTCCGGTCCTATGGATCTGATGCGGCAACAAGTTATTTATATTTTTTAATAATGAAGCAGGTATACTGTGAATTATTTATTATACAATTTTTTTTGGATAATGTGGCCCATTTATACTAAATTAAGGCGCAGTACTAATCGTTGTTAGTGTTCAGGTAAAATTTTAGAACTCAAAACTTGAAATTTTCCATATACCATACATACATAAAATGATAAATATTATATTCTATAAAACACACTAAAACTAAAATGTCGAGTCAAAATTTAGCGCGACCAGAATGCTGGTATTGGCGTTACAAAAAAATGTTATTTTTTAATAATTTGTCAAAGTGTCCTGGGAAAAGCTAGAAAAAGCTTAGAGAAAAGATTAATTATTAGAGAATCATTTTTAATTTTTATTTTTTATGAAATTACGTCAAGTCAAAAAGTTGTTGCTTTATAAATTATACAACATGGCTATTTTGAACTTACCAGCAGTGTGTCATGTGTCTAGATGGTATTTTCGATGCGTCGTCAATTACGTGTTAATAATTCACATCTTACGATAATTTGATGAACCACACAACGCACCATCACCGGTAGTTAAAATACCTAAGTGCAAATAAAGATTTCTTAGAAAACGCGATTTAAAATTTTTTAAATTATTTTATTAAAAAAAATTTACAATTCATTTCTTTTTCAATGGAAGTGAGTATTTTCAGAAACAAAATTTAATAAAGCTTTTAGTAGTACACTCAGAGAAAAAATCGCAAGCTAAAATCTAATATGATCAAGCTTGATTTAAGTTTTTTTTATTCTTTGCTAAATTTTAATATCACACCCATTGTTCTTGAAATAAGCCGGAACAAGCTTAAAAGATTAAATTGAAATACAAATAAAGGACAAAACAATCTTTTTGATATATTACAAAATTGTAGGTATCTAATATCTAAGGTTTAGATCTTTAATGCCCAAAGTAATATAAGAACCACATTCTTAAAATAATCGCGAAACAGGATTGAAGTAAGATTTTAAGCTTACTAAAAATCTAAAAAGAAGATTTTTTGTCTTTTTTAAGAATTTTGGAGCTTTATTTAAGTTGACAATAGTCCAAAACGTAGCCTTTGTATTCTTAAAATAAGAACGAGCAGAGCATTATTAAAATAATCGCGAAACAGGATTAAAGTAATATTTTTATTTTTGTCTTGAACGAGCTCAAAATAAAATTTTTGTATGTACTTGGAATAACATTTTCCGAGATAACCATACTTTCGTCAAGGAACAGGCTTGAAATAAAACTGATATTCTGATTTTAGCTCGTTTTTTTTAGTGTATTGTAGGTACATACATAATAATGTCGTTTTGTAAAATGTTGTACTTCCATTGATGTTTTCTAATATTAGGATTTATAATGACAAAAACAATCACTTGTTCCGCGTCTAAAAGTTGAGTAAAAATTTTTAAAATCAGTTTGTTCAACCGAAAATTTAATAAAATTAAATAAAAACGTTGGATGGAAGACTCGACTGACAGATAAGACAAAGTTCTCCCGAATCGTTTTTTTGTAAACAGAGTGCCAGTACAAAGACATTATCTGCCCCTTGGAGATGTAATACAAAATTCAATTCAAAATACATTTTATTTTAAATGAAAGCCATTTTTTTCTTTAAATTTCGTAAGGTGGGCTTGTTTGCATTAAGTGACATTTTTTCTTCATTGGATTTATTTCTAGAGAAGTTTTTTTTCAATTCTGGTAAAAAAAAATCTGCTATTAATTCTGTGTGTCCATTATTTTGACAAAACAATTTTTTTATTACACAACACAAACATAAAAATATTACCTACAGCTGTGTCCCATCACATTCGAAATAAACAAAATTAATTGCACAATGTAAATAATATACATTAATTTGTTTCATTTCACCCAATGCAAATATTATTTTGATTAAACAAAAGGTAATCATATAATAATAATTAGTCGGAATCATAAACAAATTATTTCAGAATGGATGCAAAGAAACTTGTTGGAAAGTTAATGCAAACATTATAGCCAAAATGCAATTTGGGAAAGCAAAAAAAAAATTAATTACCATTCAACCCCATAAAAACCTTATTATAAGAACTCATTAATTTAATAACCGTAGGAAACTAATTAAAAGTACTTTAAAAGGAAAACTGATACAAAAACCGAAAATAGAAAAAAAAAAAACAATTCCTACCTAGGTAATGAATTATCTAAATTCGATTAGAATGATAACAAAAATGTTAATGAAGAAACCCAAATCGAAAGCATATATACATTTATATGTAAAATTAGGAAAATAATGAATTACTACAATTTAGAAGATTTTATTGGCGTAAGGGTGCGTATGTGAAAACTGTTATGAGAAGCATACACAGATTAACACACGTAAGTAACACATTAGTATTAAGATTGTAAATTTAATCGGTTTTAGAAACGCACTTTATACAATTATTATAGAAATACATACTTATAATATAAGTGAGGTGGACAGGTGATGTTGGTTACTTTTTTAATTCTTTTAATTTTATGACTTGTGTTAAGAACAAAACTAAAATTCATATTTAATAGTTGAGCGAATGGAAATTATTTAATTTTTTCCAAAATGTTTGCAAAGTAAAAGTAGCTTATGTCACAGGGGTATTAGGTACAGATTTCAATTGTTGTTAGAAGTGAAAAGAATTTTAGTTCGACGTTTAGCTTATAGTATATTGTGAGAAGCGTCGAAAAAACACATAAAGTAAGCAAAATAGAGTATTGAAAAAATATCGGGTCGGGCGATGTTGGCCATTGTGTCTTGCATCCATAAAAATCAGTTTGGTGCCAAGCCAATTTTTGACCGGCGGAGTCATTGCTCCGTACTTTTTCTTGAAAATGACGTTACTAAGGCTATTACCATCATCGGCGAGCGCTACCTACATTTTGATATTTTTTTTAACCAAATTAAACGATATGGAGGTAGATGACAGGTGATTCCAGCAAGACTCTACGTGTCACACAGCAGACGCAACGATGGTCATTCTGCATGAACAATTTGAGGGCATGGTTATCTCTAGCAGGGGTGACGTGAATTGGTCACCAAGATCATCGCAGTTCAATACGAATAAACTGCAATTGACAGATGTCCTTAAACCCAACATAACCAATGCAATCGCTCAAATTTAGCCGGATCTATACGGCAGATTGGACCACTCGAATCCGTGTCAACGTTAGAAGCTGCGGCGGACAATTGGACATAGTAGCCGTATTTTATTATGCCCGTGATCTGAACCAGATCACAAATTAACACTAATTCCCAACAACAACACATGATCCAACTTTCTATCTGGATCATTTTTCATGATCCAGATAAATAGTATACATTTAGGCGAATAATTTTATTCGTGTATGTTGGTAGTTCTATGAACAAAATACAAATAAAGTGGCTTACAAAATTTAGACCACCCAATCACCAGTCAAACCAGTCTATTTCTCGCATAAAATTTGTAAGCCACTGTCAAATGTCAAAAAATTATAGAAGTAAACAAACCGAAGAGAACGCGCTCTTGTGAAAGGGATAACTTCGCGAAATACGACGCCACAGAAAAAGACAAATTTAATTTTCAAATAAAAATATATTTAAACAACAATTATTACAATTGCCAACCGATGTATTTTTACTTTTCAGCTTGAGGTGTTTTTTTAACACATTTCGGTTTTATTTACATCCGAAACGTCAAATTTTAATGAATTAACGTCAAGTTCTTTCAGTAATGCCACACGTCAAGAGAAAAATTACAATTGTTCAGATCATGGGTATAATAAAACACGGCTAGTATTATATTCCGTGGGCGCAGTAGCGCAGTGGTTAGTGTGCTGGACTACTGTGCGAGGGATCCCAGGTTCGATCCCCGGAAAAACCCAAATTACATCTTAAAGTTTTTTCTACTGCGCCACCTCTCGCGATCGTCTGACAAACATCCGAGAGTATGACTGTCATGAAAAAGCTTCTCAATTCAGCCGTTCGGACTCGGCATAAAGTTGTAGGTCCCTTCCATTCGTCCCAAAAATAGAAACTCACACAAAACGAATGGTTGCGAGAAGCTAGGCCTGGGATGTCACCCGCCTGTTGCGCCACCTATTTATTTTTTTTTAGTATTATATTCCCTACCAATAATGACAAATATTGAATAGGCCTTTCAAAAAAGAAAAAAAAAAAAAGAAAAAAAAAGGATTTCGTTAAGTCAATCTTTAGTAAGCTCAGCTTCTATTCACATATTTCTGTGCTTTGTTCCGTTGACTGCTTTAGAAGGGCGTCGCAAAAATATTATAAGATATATATTATAACCTGTATAGAGAGTCGCAGTATGGAAAAGATTGGGAACAATTGTATCTTATCTGTGGGTGGGCACAGTGGCTCAGTTGTTAGTGTGCTGGGCTACTGTGAAAGAGGTCCCAGGTTCTATCCTGAACAGAAATTACATGCCTAAATCCTAACGTTTTCCACTGCGCCACCTCTCGCAAACGTCTGACAAACGTCCGAGAGTATAAATCCAAACCACATAG
This sequence comes from Cheilosia soror, assembly GCA_949372485.1. Taxonomy (NCBI): domain Eukaryota; kingdom Metazoa; phylum Arthropoda; class Insecta; order Diptera; family Syrphidae; genus Cheilosia; species Cheilosia soror. The sequence goes on from OX443561.1 coordinate 51,795,813, forward strand.
AGCTAGACCGTCGACTCCTCCCACATAACGGACTTTGTCTACAAGCTGCCTGCGGGCCCATGGTTTTTCATGTGTTGATACTTGAAAAATCCTACGCCCATGGTATAGCATAGAAAATCATTGCCGGCATTGATTTTGACATTTCACACGCATTCACAGACAGGGGAATTCATTCCGGGGAGAATCGGGTATGTGCACGGAAGTTGGCGGTCTAGTTCTATGTGGTTTCAGCCGTTCGGAATCGCCAAAAATCCCTTCCATTTGTCACAAGAATAAAAACTCACACAAACGAATCGTTGTGAAGGGTGGCCTATACGGATTGCATATGGTTATCTGTCATATCATAATATGTGACTGTAAGTGCGTAATCAGCTTTTTGCTCACCCTGCTCAGTCAATTTATCCTGAGCTCATAGAGTCCGCTCTGATCATTCTTTGAGCGAAAAGAGAAACACAAATTCTAATTTCTAAGGCTACGGACAAAGTGAACGCGAAAAGCTCAGCGAAAACTAAAGCTAAAGATTCTAAGCTATACGCAAAGCGAATGGTGTCCATAATGAACGCGAACATTACCGCTTCGGAAGTCCATCAAAATAAACAAAATCCTTGAATTATGGAAATGGAAATGGTCAGAAGAAGAAGACTTTCCATTAAATAATTTATTTTTCAGCCATTCATTGTTGGAAAAGGACAGTCTGTTCAAAAGATTAAAAAATCACCTGATAAATGTGACGAATTTTATCATCTTTACAAAGATTTACGAAGACATCGGAAGACATCCTGACATTCAAATTGCTGAATACGTTTGAATGTAATTAAAAGTATTCGAGTATTTACCCAAATCTATTAACAGCTGCGTTTTAGCTTGAATTTCTTGCTAAAAAACTGAGCAGAAGAGTTTATTCGCTTTTAGCGCCAAGTTTCGCTTAGCATGTAGCTTAGCATCGAATCTACATACTATGGCCAGTGCGATTAAAATGTATGGGCGCAGTTTATTAGCTTTGACATGTCAAACCTTAGCTTTAGCTTTCGCTTAGCTTTACGCATGCACTCTGTCCGTAGCCTAAGCTTTGATGTGTGTCTGAGCTAAAAAGGAAACACGAACACTTTTTTGACAGTTTGGGGCTTTAGGCTCTGCACTGAACATTAAAAAAAGCGCATATCTAATGTCATTGAGGAATATATGCAGACAATTGACTGTCATAATTTAATACTGTTCAAACAAATCACTTAAAGGAATCATTGTAAGAGTGTATGGGTGGGTTTTGTGATAAGCGTCGGTCGTTGTCCTTTGACAACCTTTCTTATGAAAAGTTAGAAGTTTTCCTCGTTGACAGTTACATGAGCAAATATTGTTAGGATTTAACAGATAAAGTGCGGTGAACATTTCAAAAAGTAGCACTACTTGTGAGTGTTCTTACTTCTCGTTGCTAATTATACATGGCTGCGCTTATGAATGGACGTCACTGTGCAGTGTGCACCCATGAAAAATTCGTGTACCTGCACATCAAAATTGGTATTAGTAACGAAAATATGCCCCAAGTTCCCAAAGAAAATAATATGGTTTTTCATTCCTTTAAAGCCTAAAAAAAACATAAAATGTTTGGGTACCTACAAAAATCCATCTTTTCATTATCAGCATAGACTTAAGACTTATTCACCCCTATCGGCAATTCCGAGGCAAAAATGTTTTCCCGAATATTTTTTGTTTCCGGGAATTAAATCTACCCATCGTGAATTTCCATCGGAATTTTTTTCCCTGGGAATCAGAAAAGTACTTTCGAAAATATGGTCGAATGTCTTGACAAGAGAGAGAATAGAGTTTTTAAAAAATTAAAATAAAATGTTTGATATATTTAGAAGTGCGCATTTTTTATTAGCGATGGAACAGCATGAGGAAGTGAGGAAGGTTCACATAGAATCTTCGGACCTTAAACAGACCAGCACCAGATATCTATATAGGTGAAGAGCTGTTAGAGACCTTTGATATATATATAGATAGTCGTCAATTTAAAGCCCCATTTAGATGGTCATTTTAGTTTCAGTTTCAGTTGAGCAATCAATTAAACTTTCAGTTGAACAGTTCAGTTACAGTGCATTTAGACATCTAGTATTCAGTTGAGCTTCCAATTTACTCGTGATTAGCCGAAGGTTAGAAGATTATTTCTACTAAAACTGACAACTGAACTAAAAACTTATGGCAATTTCAGTCTCAGTTTCAGTTTCAGTTAGACGCTTAAATTTTTGCATTTGGCCATCAGTTTAACTGAAAGCATAACTGATAGCTCAACTGAAACTGAAATGATCGTCTAAATGGGGCTAAATGTAGATTTGTGATTAAGACTTAAGGTACTAGTACACGGCATGTAGCAAGCCACATACGTTTGTAGCTCTGACGTCAACAGAGAGTGCTCAAAGAGATCTTGTACACGGCATTAGGGATGCCAGACATCCCCCTTTAGGAGGGACAATCCCCCCTTTTTCATACAAAAACGCTGTTTGTCCCCCCTAATACAAACCACCGTCCCCCTTATTAAGTCAAAATTCAATAAAAGAAAATAACTTTATTAAAATGATTCTCATTCGTTTTTAGTAAATTGTTCTTTATTTTTGTTGTTTTTGTTTCATAAAATTTTTTTTAGTTGAATGCTTATTATGTAATTACTTTTTATTTTCTTTTGTTTCTCTTAAATAAAGTATGTACATAAATAATGTTGATGCTTTTTCTGGTATTCAAAAAAAAAAATGTACCCCTTTTGAACACTTGTTCTCCCTAGAAAACTCACGATGTTCCCCTTTTCGTAGCTTTTAATCTGGCAACCCTACACGGCATGTATAGCCATTGGTACCATTCACTGACGCCAGTGCTGCATACATAATATGGCTTGCTACATGTCGTGTACTAGCACCTTTACCCGTCTTTGCCGCAAACCAAATATATCCGGATATTTTTCCATATGATTTAGAATAATCTGTAGCTGTTTTGTACTTGTTGTGTTTGACCTTCATTAAAACTGACAATATGCATTATTTTTTCTAAATATTTTGCAGAAAAACACTTACTGTTCTTTAGCTAAAGTTCCCTGACGAAATGCCAGCGGAATATTTCGGGGAAAATTACGGTAATATTTCTATCGGAAATTTATTCCCGATAGCTATTTTTCCGACGGAATTTTTTTTTTTTTGATTTCGAAATCATTGACGATACCTATTTTTTCCAACGGAATTTTTATTTCCCCTTTCGAAAATTATTTACGATACCTATTTTGTGAAAAAGGGAAACATTTCGGGGGAAATATTATTCCCGATAGGGGTGATTGAAAATACACATACTCGGAGTACTCCTGTGGAATATTTGCTCTTATATCATTATATGAAAAATCGCTTAAATTAGTGAAGCTGACATACAATTAACTGGGGTGGAATCGGCTAAGGTGATTTGTGATAACTGATAGTCACAAGCAACGAAGTTGTCTTCGTGAGGTGATTGTCACTTGTGATAATCACATTTTTGTAATCATTTCTTGTGACAGCAGTTTAGTTGTCACTTGCATGCTGCATTGAATTGTTTTTTTCTTTTTATTTTTATGTGTTAGGACAAAATGATCATTTTTGTGCCTGTGCAAATTCTTTTTAGTACCTGAAAGTTAATTATGAAGAAAATAAAAAAAACAATTGGCATGTATTTTTGTCCGACTGTTGCCGTTTAATTTCTAAAATAAGCTAACTAGGTACATTGGAGTTAGAAAATTCATAGCAATGTAACCTAGCTAATTGGAATTCCCAAATTTAAATAATTTTTAAAAATACTGCTATTGGATTTGCCAGCTAGAGTTCCGACAACTCAAATTAAACTCACCAGTAACTACCTACAACGATAAACTCTATTGGGAATAATGGCTACCAATGTCAAGTTGGCAATGACTGGTCAGCACGAATGGGCCAAAGTATGTAGATGTACGTTGTGTTAGGTGACCTTGAGAACCCTAAAACGCGAAAACTCTGTCCCCTGGTTGTGTGGCCCATACATATTTAGCGATACTTTGTTTCTTCAAGAAAACCCTAAATGTGCATCACGCAAGTTAGCGCATTTGGTAGAAAAAGGATATGGTCGAATCCGGGTTCTTTTTGATATGTACATAGTTGGTCAACCTTCTCAAATGCTTTTAAAGAGGCTTTTGCTCAAGTCAAACAATAGACAAAACAAATAATGACACGTCATGTCAGTGTCAAGTGATGCCAAATTTTAAACAATTTTTGGTGATCACCTTACGCAGATGGAAAATTCTATTTGATCACAAGAAAAACTCACTTTAGCCGATCCCACCCCTCACAAGACACTCATTAAATGAATTTGTTTTACATAACAACAGTTCTGGTAAATAAGGAAAATTATCCTCACAGCCTTGATTTACGTATTCCCTAATCCAACTAAAAGAACACAATACACCCGCATCGCGAGCTCAATTTGCGATATGAGCGCTATATTTACTTTGCAAACAACAACAAAACCAGAAAATGTCTTTCAATTCACAAAGGCTTTTGGAAAATAATTATTATTTTTCTTTTATTTATTTTTTATATTTAATATTAAAAATCCCGCATTATTTTTGTATTGAGAAAAAAATATATAATATATTGGTCAATGTGAAACATGCCAAATGGTGCCAAGTAAAATGAAAACGAAATGAATTTAATTTAAGACGATAAACAATCACACATTGCCTGTTGATGGTAAAGTTTTAGTTGAACAATGCATATTGTATAATATTTATGTTGAATATTCAGTTAATTCGAAATAACATTTTCACTGCCAATCCGAACGATTTAAATGTGGACAGTGTCGAAAAAAATATTATTTAAAGCAAATATACTGCCACATACAAAAATAAACCATCGACAAGGCAAAACCGAAACAATATTCTTTTTATTTTAAATACTATGAGACAAGTAAGAACTAGTTACTTTGCTTCAATGTTATTTTCACTTATTGTTAGGTTGAATAATTATGTATTACTCTAAAAACTTGTATGTAAATAGTAATGTAGCCTTTTGTATTAATTTAAATGGGTATTTCACTTTAATTCAATTTATACATGAAATGTATTTATGAAAGAAAACAAAAATTAAAAAGAATACAAAAACAAAACTATATTTATTATTTTATGAAATGATGCACTGAATCAAATAGTAAAAAAAAATTAATAAATTATATAAAAATTATTAAAAGTTGTTCATTTTTTTTTCAGCTGAGTGTAGTAATTGTTTCTGGTTGACGATTACACTTTTCATTGCATAGTATTAGGCGAGCGTTATAGCAGATGTTGTTTTATGGGCAACAGTAAAACCAAAGCAAAGTGGACGTGTTATTTGCTTCATATATGCATTACAATTTTTCTATTTTATTGGGTTCAATTATACAGATATTATCCATCTTTTTAAAATGTAACAAGTATTTTCAGGAAATGAGTGTTAAATCTTCAGCAGCTGCAGCAGAACTTTTGGGTTTCAAGATTCAAGTTGAATGCTTAGAATTTAGAAACCTTCAATCCGCCCGAACTCTCAAGAACTAATGGTTGCTGAAGCAAACCCGGGCGGGTACAGCACTACAGCTTATGAATATTTGTCATAATAATGTCTGCAGTGATTTATTCACATTTAAGAGCATAAAACGGTCCCGCGAAATTTGGCCCCGGAAATAAGGCTCCAACAAAAAAATTAACAAAAATCCCATGTAATAGAAAAATTGCATAACTTTGGAATGCAATTTCACTTATTTCGTATGGCCTTTTTAATTATACCTACTGCCCTAGCGTAGTGAGCATTGACATACTATACATGGACTGCTAGTGAAATGTCAGTTTCATACAAACCTGCGAGGAAAAATGAAGCAAAGGGCTAGTGCTTATGTTTGCTTCACCGATAAATTGGCTGCTAGCAGTCCATGTATAGTATGTCAATGGTAGTGAGGTATCTGTCGTAACGGAAAGCTCAGAGTATTTTATTCTTCGAGGTATGCTTCCGAACAGATCTTCGCAACTGTTCCGACTTTTTTACATAACGCACACCCACTGGCGGGGTTTTGCGTCGCAGTGCGATTGCGATCAAGTGCGTTTTTGACTAATATTTTTGTATGACAAATTCGATTCCGATATGCTCTGACAGAAATTGGTTGCGGAATTTATTTACTTGCAGTGAAGTGTTTTTGTAAGCAACAAAAAAAAACACTATTTAGAAAAATTAATTAATTGCATTTATTGCTTAGATTTGTGCTTCCAGGGCAAGCGATGGCAAAAGCAAAAAAAAAAAACAAGCACTAAATAGGAAAGCCCCGATGTAGCACTAAAAAATATCATGTCAAATCAATGACACCAATAGGAGCGAACCAGGATTGCCATCGTTCGATTTGGAATTATAGTAAACCCTTATTTAACAAAGAATGCAAGCGAGCTACCACAGCGAAAAATCAGGCTTTGTGTGAATGGCAGTCAAACCCTTCGGAGCAAAAAAGATCTTAATTTATAATTCAACGAAATAGATGCAACCTGATGATTAAATCGGCAAAAACAACTTACTAACAAAGTAATTGGATGTCCTAAAGGCTCACGCGTCACGCGCATTCTGGTCCATGGAAAATGAAATCAGTAATAACTTTAGTTGCTCTTCCTTTCCACCGCTAACACATCAAAGCATCGAGAGATTCCGTTGACAATATTTTTCGCCGCTTGGTCTTAATTGAATTCGTTAATGAAAACGCTACTACAGCAATGCTTATTGGAAGTGTTGGCATTTGGGCTTCATTGGGCCTGTTTCTTACGTTTGATAACACGTAAGCCCAAAAATGTTCTGGATTTTGTGGTATCTCAACCGGAAGCATAACTTTCCGGTCAAATCAAATCAATTTATTCCACTGATCCTGCAAAAGATCATGGTAGGATGTATTTCTCTTCGTCTGGGGAAGCATTTTGATCGGAAGTTTTCTGAATACGGGACGCGTATAATTTAAGTTGATATTCGGACCGAAATTCCGAATTTGTCTTAAAATTTAGTAATTTTCAGGAGTTAGCTTTTTTAGTTTTGTGAAAGAATAAAACAAACAAAATTCAGACAAAATCTGTAAAACGATATGTAGCCCAAAATTGTGTTGGGCGCTCATGGAAGAAATTTCTATCGTTTTTAAGGAAAAAGATAGCCCAAAATACGACAAAGCGCCCAATCTGGCAACCGTGTACCATACTCTGTTTTTCCTCCTTGTTACAATTTACAGACATTTAAAACCAATGTGCGTCGGTATCTCCTATCATATTTATCCTCATTTCCTTAACGCCCGCGCTGTATAGTTCACCCTACACTAAAAGAGTAGTCATACCCTCTTTAGCGCGTGTCTATTATAAAAAAAAAAAACAAATAGATTCTGCACAACTAGAGCCACCAAATATCCCGAGGGTGAAAACATCGATGGCAGAAGTGAAATTTCGGCCTCGAATAATTCAACGCATCCTTAAATAACTAGATTGCAATAAGGATTCCGACGGAATCGCGGCTATGGTACCTACTCAAGAGCTGTGCAGTGTGCACCAGAACTTGCACCTATACTATGTAAGCTGTTTAGCATGTCGTACTCCCAAAAGACGTTTCGCTCTTTCTGGAAGATCGTTCAAATTCAACCTATTCCAAAGAAAGGGAGGAAATGTCTGCCACAAAACTATCGTCCAATAGCGTTACTTTCAATGACTTAAAAGTAATGGAAAAGGCAATAACTGTCGAAATAATCAAACACCTAGAAGGCCACCGATTAATAAGCGACAGGCAATACGGATTTCGGAGCCGTCGTTCCACTGGAAACCTGTTAAGCTACGTAACGCACTTATGGACGCAAGCAATTGAACAACACGGCGAATCTAGAGCCGTAGCCTTGGACGCTTTTGACCGAGTCTGGCATAGAGCCCTATTAGGCAATTTGGCGTCTTATGGATTACCACAACAACTCTGCGAGTGGATGCAAAATGTTCTTCTGGGAAGATCGATTCAAGTTATTATAGGTGTATCATCTAATTCGTTTGCTATATATGCAGGAGTGCCTCAAGGATCTATTCTTTCGCCAACTCTATTTCTTCTTCACATCAACGATTTACTTGGATCGACAAATAATAATATCTTCTACAGCTTTGCTGATGACATCGCTCTTATATCCTCCATCTCGAACAGTGGGCCGCTGAATGCGGCTACATCACACAGTCAGAGATGTGAACAAATTAGTTCTCTAAATGATGATCTGTACAAAATCTTGAAGTGGAGAAAAGACAACTTGGTTGTATTTAGTGCAAACAAGACACAGCTCACAACATTCTATAGGAAAAATGCTTCAACAGTTCCTCAGATCCAAATGGATGACCATCCAATCCATCCCAAGGACTCAATGTTCTAGGAGTCACAGTCAATTCAGGAATCACATGGCAGGACCACATATCCTATATCGCAAGATTGGCGTCCGCTAAGTTGAGCTACCTATTAAGAGCAAAGAGGTACTTTAGCCCCAAGCAAATTCTCCTTCTCTACAAAGCACATGTTAGACCAGGCCTGGAATATTGTCCCCATATATGGAGCTCGGACCCAAAAAATTCTATAAACCTACTTGAGAGCATGCAGAGACAAGCAGTTTGACTTATTGGAGACCCTACCCCTACACTCACATTGAATCTACAACCGTTGGTTCACAGAAGACAAGTCGCTGACATTTGCTTGTTCTATAGGTACTTCTATCGTAGATGTTCCGTGGAACTTAATGACATTATCCCTCGAAATGCAACTTTTGGGCGCCCCACAAGACAGGCAGCTAATACTCATGACCATGACCCATCAGAAACTCGCTTTCTAGGGATATATTTCAAGAAGACTACAATTTGTAGCAATTTAAGTGCAGAACTAACGTACCATCTGCAATCATCTCGGAGCGCTGATGAAGTATTTAAAAAAAAAAAAACAATCTCACTTTTTGTTAAAAAATTTTAAATATTATTAAAACATTATTTGCAAAGTTTAAACTTGCTATCTTTACTGTAACTATTTAAATTTAAATTTTTAACATGAAGAAGCTATATAAATCCGATATTTTTGTATGGGAGATAGTAGATAGTTGTTTTCATCAGATCTAGTTCTTCTTCGAAGTTAGCCTCAGTTTGGTGGATAAAAACTTACTTACCAAATTTTAAGTCGATAGCTCTTAAATTACGGCCGTGCGTAACAGACAGACGGACATCGCTAGATCGACTAAGGAAGTGATGCTGATCCATAATATATACCTACCCTCAGCCTCACCACAGTGTGGTACCTGGTACCGGGTACAAAAATGCGTCGGAATCGTCGTCGCTTTTTAACATTATACTTTCCGAAGACGGATACCTCGAATGTAATTTGACTTTCCAAATGAATGTGCTTTGTGGAAAATTCTGTTCCGATGGATACCTCCGACCTCGCTAGGGACGATAGAAACGTGGCCCAAACACTGTTCCTTGCGGCACTCACGGCCGTCGTTATTTCGTTAAAATCTGAATATTTTTTGTAGTGTTTGATACGAAAGGGTTTACCTATTCTAAAGCAACGATTTCAATTTGCAATTGGCCGTATACATATCTTGTCAAAATCTTGCAAAATTTAAAGAATATGACAAAGACAATGCTATTTTCTTTGAGGGCTTTCTTTTCAGATTTGGAAAAAAAATATGAATGACCCACACGACACGCCACATGTTTTCCTAACAAAGCAACGTGGCATTCCCACTCGAAGTAAGTACCTACACAATGCCAATGCATGAAAAGTAAAATATGAACGAGAACATTCTGTCTGCAATAGCGACTATAAAATCCAGCCGGTCGACCCAGACTAGATACAACATATGAGTAACTCTTTACGGGCGCCGCTTCAAAAAATTAAATAATTGTAAAGACAACTTTGGATAACAAATACCTATGAGAATAGATATCGTCGCACAAGCATCTTGGAGATACCTATACAGGCAGATTGTGACTTTAATGGCGATAAAAAAAAAATTGCTGACTTTCAATAAAAAATATATCTGCATTATACGAATTTGCATAGTAAAAAAGTCAAAAATTGACAATTAAAACAGCCGCGAAAAAAACAAGCTTGCAAACTTATAAAATGTGTTATACAATCAGATCAGAGCAATAGCGCGAAAAAAGACGACGTACCTATATGGGCGCCAATAAAAAGTAACATAAAAGGAGCGGTGGAAAGTAAATTAGCGTATTAAAAAGCAGATACCTACAAAGAAACCGTAGGCCAATGGAGATTTTCGGAAATGGATTGAATATCGACGATGTAGCTATATTCGATGAGTTAGTTTAGGAGACAATGATGAGATATCGCGGATGAGACTTTAAACTAAACCTGTCCCGGCTGCTTTCACGACACAATAATTATTGTGAGTTAAAAAAGAAAGGTACGAAAAGAAACGACAAAAAAATAAAAAATCACCAAAATAAAAAGACACCAAAATTACGGGTATACTCGCATAAAATGCATAACTGATGGTGACTTCGGACGAAATTTAAAATAATACACAACCAGCGTTACCATTAATAAATTTTGAAAAGTCGCAAGAAAAAGGGCCACGGAGAAAAAAAGGGCAATTTAAAGTAATAACTTCAAATCAAAAGTGAACATAATAAACACACGAGATATTGTACTGGTAATATTCTATTTTTAAACCTATAAATATTCAGTCGAATCAAACATACCATAAACAAGTAAAAGTGTTATCATTTGATACCCTCCACTGTATGTACTGTATAGGTACACGCATGTGTCTAATATTGGTTTTGTATGGGAGGTACCAGAACTACTTGACCGACATAGACAATTTTAATTACCAAATTGACAACTCTAAAAACAAGTCCTCTCACAAAATTTAATTCACCTAAGTTGATTCGTTTTGACGGTATCGAGCTTTCAACAGACAGACAGATAAATGCGTCAAATTGGCTTTGTATGGGAGGTAACAGAGCTACTTGACCGACATGGACCATTTTTAATACAAACCTGAAGGCCATAAATATAAGACCTCTCATAAAACTTCAGTTGCCTATGTCGATTCGTTAGGACGCTATCGTGTTTTCAACAGACAGACAGACAGACGGACATGGCTAAGTCGATTCAGAATGTGATCCTGATTCAGAATATATATACTTTATAGGGTCTCCGGTAAATCCTTCTTGGCATTACAAATGTAATGACAAAGTGAATATACCTTCCTGTGGAGAATATAAAAAAACATTAAACGTAATATCAATTCAATAACATAACAAATCAATTCATTCAGGTTCTAATTCAAAATCTTCTGAATCATACTGCGACCGCTCTGACCCCGATTCTGAAATTGGAGGCGCCGCATTGCTCGTTGAAGGAATGGACTTCGTCAATCAAAGGTCACGGTAGTGTCCCAGCCAATTCCTCTAGTAAAGGCACTTACTTTTCCTTCAGGAACAAACTCAGGCTGTTTTCGACCTTCCTCTAATCGGAACCAATTAACCCAAAAACTTCAAATTTGAAATATTTACCAAGCTCACTAAAACTGTCCACCTCACCAAAATTTAATATTTTTGTTGTTTCAAATTGTGAAAAAGGGCCAAAATCATTAAATTTTAGAAAAGTGGTCTCATTGTGCCAAGATGGTAAAAAATGTGCCAAATTACAACTTTAGTCTCACAGCGGTCACGCTGTCCCCAACCCAAAAATGGATTACCAACATTCTGATCAAGCATCAAAGCAGCCAAAAGGAGACTAGAAGAATAATTGCTGATTTGATAACAGAATGAGCAAAATGCAATATATAGCAGGATAATGTTGATGCCGGGCGAAGGGTGCAATATTTGGGTATAAAGTTAATCTGGTATATGACACCATCAGAGGAATGAAGCACTATACTCTATACAATTGTCTGTTATTCCCGTCTTTAACATTCTACCAGCTAGACCACTCTGCACTCCCAGGAAATAATTATTTTTGGAAGTAATCAATCTCAGCGAAATCAGCTGTGGATGCAAGTGTGAGCGGCATTGGGTGCGATGATAAATTTCGTCCGATAGTTTTGGAGTAGGTACTTAGCCAAATAACCAATGTATGTATGTACATTATATACTTTTAAATATTTTTTTTTTCTAGTCGGTCTAGCTACATTTTATTTGTATGTGTCAATGTGCAGATATTTTAAAAAAACTGACACAAATAGGATGATTTTATTAGAAAGAGTGACCCGTTTGTCAAATAAATTAAAACGTCATTCATTTTCAATGGTCCGCTTGTCCACTAAGTGGGTCGCGGGTGTAGGTTGCTTAAGTGGACCCTCATAGCTCTCGATTCTCCACCATCGACACGACTCTAAATCATCAAGGGCAATCCCCATACGCCATACGGGTATAGGAGAGATTATGGACTTGATCTAACCATCTCATCCTTGGTCTACCTAAAGGACGCCTGCCTGATGGTTAGGGACATGCGTTTAACATGACCAAACCACCGAACCATGGACCACTCCGTCCGGAGAAGTAGATGCTCGACATTGAGTTCCTCACGTATTCTGGTATTTCTAAGGCGATCTCTACGGGTCACACCAGCAAAACAGCGGAGGAATCTCATTTCGGCAGCTTGTATATTCGCGATCTTATCGTTTCGGTCATTACTCATTACCCAAACCTCACGACCGTATAGGTAAGAGAATTTAAAACGTACCTAACGTTACAAATATTATAACATTCGCATAGTATTTATTTACTGTTGAAGAACCTGCACATCTATAAATAAGGACAATGATCTTCGTATCTGAACATGAATTCATACACACTGAACAGGCCAGCCGAAAGGAACAACAATTAGCAATTAGCATACGAGCGTGTGTTTGGATGTGGGTTTATCATACACCGCAGAATTAGGCAAAAGTCTTGAGCTAGCGACACGTTTAGTGAACGAATTATGACAATTCACATCAAGACAGACAGCAACTTCATATGCCCTTCGCGCTCGTACCGCCACTGAAGAAAAGGACCACCCTACCAAAGAATAATTCTAAGAGCTTCTCGAAAAGACTACTCGTAGGTATTTTACCAGAAACAGGACGTTTAAATATTGCAAGGCATTTTTGACGCTAGAATAGGCAAGGAGAACATCTTTGTTGGCACCACATCGGTAGACCTCACACGACGCGGACGCGTGGCATGGCAACTGACTTAAGATAATTGCCTATGCTGCGGGGCGAAATATAAGTAAATAACTATAGCAAGAAGAAAGTTTCTGCATCCATATCTTAATATTCATAAGGCATTTTTATAATGCCAACAAAAGGAGAATGAAGCGACGCTGCGAATGAGGATTAGAGAACAATGGACCAAAAGGTAAAAAGCACGTCTCAGTCAGAAAATCCAGGACAGAAACCTGTAGAGAAACACAGGCACAGGGAAACCTTGTAACAGAATCACAGTCGGTGCTGATGAGAATGTGGAAAACCCATTTCTGCAGACTCTATAATGTCGACGAAGACCAGAAACCCCCTGTTAGGCAGAAGCGTACCATTCAATAGACGCGGATGTGTGTGGTTTTAGGCTATTGAAGTCTACCGTCGATCAAATATGCCATGTATAGTTTTGGCATCCCTGCAAAACTCGTTCGTTTGTATAGGATGATGATGGAGAAAGTTCGCTGCTGCATCAAGATGGATAGCGACCTTCCCGAAACCTTTCATGTCAAAAGAGGATTTAGACAAGGTGACGCGGTGTCATGCGACTTTCTCAACATCATAATGGACCTCCGCACACGAGACTCATTCTGCCGGCATAAAACCGATTTTGTAGGCGAGGGGACTGAAGTGAGGGGAAACAAACGGAATAAAATGTTTTGCCGAGTTTGAGCGGTTGAACAAGGCATAAAACTAATACATACACACACAACTTTTAAAATATTTCAATTGTGACAGTAATACTACACAATGAATAGGAGTTCATAATATATAATGTTTCTGCCGGCAGAAATCATCCCGTGTGCGCTCGAAGTATGGTATAAAAACGGTTTTCTGCCGGCAGAATTAATCTCGTGTGCGGAGGCCCAATAAGAATAGTCCGAGACTTACTACAGTCCAATACGCAAGGCACGATCTTTCAAAGTCGGTGATATTGACATAATTTAAAAAATGTCAAAAATTGCGGTTCAGTTGCCTATAAGATGGCTAATACATGAAGCAGAGAGAAAACGCAGTAGAGAAAGGCCTCGCCTTAGGTATGGCGCGGACAAGTTGAAGGGGACTTCGACCAATTTAAAGTTCGCAACTGGAGATAGTTAGCCAAAGACCGTCTTAATTGAAGAGGATTGTTATTTGAAGCTTAGGTTCGCTTCGAACTGTAAAGCCGCCTAATAAGGTAAGAAAATATTGAAAATAAAATCAGATTTGGATTTTGTTGAAAAGAATCGAAAAATCGGGGAAAACACAATTTAAAAAAAAACCGCCAGGGACTCCGTCTTTTTATTGAAAACATTATCTTTTTCATGTGGCAATATCCAGTGTGGCAGGACTGTCATAACTTCATGATACTCATGTGGAAATGAATAATGGAAGTTTCAGAGTGATAGGAAAAAAGCAAGAATACCGTTTAGCTACCCATAAGAAGAGGAACGGAACCTCCGCAACGCAAATAGGGTTTTGTCAAGATTATTGGGCAGATTGTCCTATACCTATCTAAACACACTAAGGAAGGAGTCGGATGGATATGCTGCCCTCTGCGGTTCGATATAAATGCACAAAATATAAAATGGAGCCAAATACAATTGCAAGTCACAAGCTCATTAACTCCCTTGCACGCAGCCCCAAGGTGCCCAAACATTTTTGATTGACCTTGTAAACATTTTGGAAACTCTTCAGAGTGGTGCGAACCGAGTGCTGGCACGGTAAGCCTAGCAATATCACAGTCTCCTATAGATGTTTCCATCTGAAACTTGCTCTACTTTCTGCGTCCACGTGAATTATTTGTTTAGCGTAGGAAAGTGGTGCAGACATACTATCTACGACAGGGGAGCCTAGCCTTGATAGTTCGTCTGCTGCACATTCCCCTGTCACAGTAACCAGGAACCCAGCAGAGGCTGAGGTTGTCTGTCCAGCTATCTCGTTAAGAGATACGCGGCAATCTGGCACCGCCCTAGGTCTTATTTCACTGAATATTAGGGATTTGATTGCTATCAATGTATATGTCGATATCCCTTTGTGATACCAAATTAATCGACAGCCATGCTGTAGCTTAACGATTAGTTCTAATTTCGGCTTGGAAGGCACTGCGGTGCTTCGGAAGATAGAAGTAGTGGTATAGTGGCCCAGATTCTGTTCTTCTGAAAAGACCCTGGGGCGCCAACTCCCTCCAGTGCCATGGAAACGTCTGAGAATATTGACAGTGATTTGTCGTGTAGGACATTTTTTTCGAACTTTATTTTCGTAGGCAGGTAGTCGGTAATAATGGGCAAGGGCATCGTCTGTGGAAGGATGCAGGCGTGTCCAGTCAGTGGCCTCTCCAATGTTTTCCTTCTCTTAATCTGATTGCCACGTTTGTGGCGTATTCTTTACTGACGATATCTAGTGGAAGTGAGTTAAGCATGGTTTGTAGAGCTGCGGTTGGAAATGTCCTCACTTTGCCCGTGATGCACAAGCATCACGAGCGCTGATTCTTCTCTAAGACCATTAGATTGGAACTTTTGTTCAAGGCCGGCCACCACACAACGGTGCCGTATAGAGTAATAGGTCTTATAGCCGCAGTAGAAAACCAATGCATTATATTAGGGTGAAAGTCCCATCTAGCACCGACTACCTAATAAAACAAAAATACTTTTATGCAATTAAGTTATTGATTAAGTAGGTACCTACCTAAGAGTTAACAAAATCAAAAATATGTGTGTATTGCTTTTGCCTCAAAATTTAATGTATTGCTCTCGCCCTTTCTAAAATGACAGCACTGATGGGTATACATTTTCCCACAGGTTTTTATATTTGGTTTTAGCCATAAAAATTCTTATTTCAAAAGAAAATAAAAAACACTTGACTTGAGAATCTTCGCAACCCTTGACATTTACGTTTTTTTTTATTTCGGAAATACCTAAATCAAATACGCTTATAATTATAATTATTTTACTAAAAAAATGTTTAATTAGTCTGTTCCAAATGGAAATGGATATGCTGGAAATATTTCGATGTGCAGTTGTGATTGTCGTGTTAATATTAATTTGTATAATATTTATACTAAGAATGTTTGTTTGATGCTGCAATCCATCCAATTTTGAGTATATTGAGGTAAGTGAAGATTTTTATTATTTTACTAAATTTAACGTAATGTAATTATTATTATACGTGGGGCTGTTTTCTATTCGAATATATTCTATTAAACATTTTCTCAGCCCCGGAGACTAATATGTACATAATGAACATTTTTGGCTATACAGTTGTAAAGAGCTTAGCTTAAGGATAACGCCCCTTCACAAGAAATGCCTGAGATCACACTCAGGCTGAAAGCGAAAGATGTTGGTAACCTGCATTCGGTTCGTCATCAACCACCAACCAACAACCACGCTTAACTTTCTCGTGTAATAGATACAGCAGTAGAGAAACTATATTTGTCAGGTTCAGAAGTTAGCATCAGATCAGAAGCCTTAAAGACTGCATAGATTTTCATTTAACTTGTCTTTTGATGGTGGTACAGTCCGGCCGTTATATACAACTACAGCCAACCAGTGGCGTAGTGTAGTAGGGGCGGGGGTGGAGGATTGGGTTTCGTTCCCTTATAATGCTCGAGTTGAAGGGTGGTTAATAGGAAGGATATAGAGAGAACGTTCTGGTGCACATTGGTTTTAAACAATTATGGCTATGGGTTGAAATGAGAAGGAAAACCGAGCGAGGCAATACATTCCACATGCGTGTTGTTCGACTTATAAAACAATCCCTATATTTAACAGTACGTCCGAAGTAATGTATAAGGGTGAACTGATGTGTATTGGATGAGTGACAAGTACTGCGTATAGAGACGCAATTGGTGGTGAAAATAGCGTTAGAAAAAGGAAAGGCAAGAAACATTTCTGCGGTGTTCGGAAGGGTTTGGTGCACCTGACCAATTATGAGTGTTATACTCAAGTTTAGGCCTAATAAAGGCCTTCCTTGCGTAAATTAAAGCTAAATCAGAGGATGTGAGCTAGATACTTCTTACCTCGATTTAAGAGACAGCGAAATGTTTCGCTGAGTTTTTGGCGACTTCATATATATGTGCTCATTCCAAATATGGAGAGTCTTTCGGTTTCGTCAATGGAATTGCCATTCATTGATAAGTCTGAGGGTTCAAGTTTCGCTTTAACGATAGGAGGCGTCATTCCGTTTTGAAAGCATTAAATTCCACTCTATTTGTTGTATACCCCATTTTAGAATGCTGCTAAGGTAGGAATTTAATGTGTTCAGCATAAGAAAAGGGACGCGAATCATTAAATTAATATGAAAACTGAGGATGCTTTCATCAGCGAAAGAATGTATTGGGTTAAAAGTGACAGACAAGAGGTCATTAATAAATATGAGAAAGAGTGTCGGAGACAAAGCAGAGCGTAGGGGAACACTAGCATTTATACGGTGAATTGCAGATTTGAAACCGTCCAATATAACTTGAATTGAACGGCCTGAAAGATAGTTTCTAATTGATTGAAGAAGAGACGCGTCGATCCCATATGCAGGTATTTTCGGCAAAAGAACTTGTTGCTAAACTCTGTCAAATGCTTTCGAAATATAAAGCCCAACAATCTTCGTCTCACCAGAGTGGTGTAGAGATTGGTTTCACTTTTCGGTGAGATAAGTCATGAAATCACCAGTGGACCTGCTGCCACGAAAACCATATTGCCGATTTATTAAGGAGTTTTTATGATTCAAGATATTTATAAGCTGATTTATCAGCGTTTCCATGACCTTGGAAAGAAGGGTCGTAAGTGCAATGGATCGGTAGTTGGTGGGTGAAGAAGAATCACCTTTTTAAAGGAACGGGCTGGACAAATTTAATTTTTTATCGACTCGGAAAGAGTCCAGAGGAGTACAGGTGTATAAATGTGACAGTTTGCTTATGTAGCGATTGGCTACCCGTCTGTATACTAACTTGCAGGAATTCATCGTATTTTATTTGTGCTTGGATTGTTTATGATTATACGATTTAAATATTCAGCGAGAATGACCTCTATCATATAAAGATAAATAAGTCTATATTGTATAATGACACCTGCAAATTAGGTTAGGAAGGTAGGTAATTGGGTGCTCTTGTGGCGGTTGCCACAGCTTCACATAGACCATCCGTTGGGTCCATTGTGTCCAGTCACGGGAACCTTCCATTGCATACCTGTTGGAGACAAAGAAATTACCGCTTTATTTGGATCGCCTAGATTTAGTAGTAATCACAGGTGCTCCTAGCTCATGTATCCAGATTCCCAAGTTTGTTCTAAGAGTAACTGAAGGGTGTGAAGTTTGTTTACCTATTGGAACCACCCCGATTTAAGTATGAATCTCAGAAGTTCCTTAAGATCAACATTCTCCAGATCTTCTAGTTTATCGAAGAAGAAACTCTTGAGAGTCCTCTGTCTACTGTTTTTAAGGGCTGGGCATTCGCAAAGCAGATGGCGAACGGATTCTATTTCTTCTACGTCTCTGCAGCTTCTGCAAAAGTCATTATGCAGTATGCCCAGCCTTCCTGCGTGTACGCCTATCGCACAGTGTCCAGTAATGACCCCCGTTAGTATGCAAATATCCTTGCGGTTCAGTCCGATCATGAATTTGGATCTCTTTTTGTTTACTTCTGGCCATAATTCCTTTGCATGCCTGCAGGTGCTGAGATTGTTCCAACGTAGGTTTGTTCTACTCAAGGCTTCAATATCAACCTTCCTAGAAAGCGTGCTTAGCGGAGTTCTTACAGATTCTAGGGCCATTGATGCGTGCATTTTTGACCCGTTTCTTGCAATCTCATCCGCCTGTTCATTTCCCGGAATATCCATATGCCCTGGTACCCAGCATAGGGTCACCGTGTTGGCTTGTGATATTTCGTCCAGGTATTTCTTGGATTGACTTACTGTCCTTGACTTCACCACGACTGACTCCATGGCTTTTATGGCCGCTTGGCTGTCAGAGTATATATTCATTTTGCCGCTAGGGTTATAGCAGCAATTTCCGCTTGAAACACACTACAGTCATCGTTGATTCGAAATGATTCTCGCAGGTTAAGTGTTTCACTGAAGATACCCGCTCCTGTGCCGACATCCATCTTTGAACCGTCGGTATATAGGGCTATATCCTCTACTTCTGTAACTGCTTTGTGCTCCGATTCGCTTCTGTCCGGAATTCTGGTTGTGAATCTCCTTTCAAAAACGAGAGTGGGCGGCATATAGTCTGTGGTTCTCTTCTCCTTCGCCGCGCTCCATTGGGTTTCGATGGAGGCGTGTCCATAGGGTTTGGATGACCATATTCCAGACTCTCTTAATCTGATTGCGCTTTTTACCGCTTTACTGCTGCAGTAAATATCCAGAGGGGTGAGGTTTAGCATCACCTCCATCGCTGCGGTGGGTGTTGTTCGTAGTGAACCTGTTATCCCAATGCATGCCGCCCTTTGGACTGTAGTGAGGCTTGCGAGATGGTACTTTTTCTCCGTGGCCTTCCACCACACGATTGCACCATATGTCAGAATGGGCCGCACTATTGCTGTGTACAGCCAGTGTACCACGTGCGGCCTGAAACCCCATGTGTTGCCGAATGCTCTTCTACAGGCGTATAGTGCCACATATGCTTTTTTGATGCGATCCTCTATGTTTTCCTTCCAGCTGAGCTTGGAATCCAGGATTATGCCCAGGTATCTCGCTGTTTTTGATATTTTTAGATCCACCCCACCCATCCTCGGTGGATTAAAGGCATGGATCACCCTTCTTCTCGTAAACAGCATGATTTCTGTCTTCGATGGATTCACGCCCAGTCCGCGCCCCTCGACCCAGTTGTTAACTAATAAGAGCGCGTAACTAAGTCGTTCGCTGAGGACTGGAGTGAACTTACCTGGGACTAGAATTACTACATCGTCTGCGTATGCGCTCACAATGAAGCCTTCCTTTTCCAGTATTTTCAGCAGTTCGTCTACTACGAGGAGCCAGATGAGCGGTGAGAGAACCCCACCTTGTGGTGTTCCCCTACTCACCTTTCGTTCAATACTCACGTCCCCTAGTTGCGCCTTGATCCGTCGTGTGCCTAGCATGAGTCCAATCCAGCTACATAGGCTGCTATTTAGGTGGGCTTTCCTCAAGCTGCGCAGAATTGCGTCCGCTTTTATGTTATTGAATGCCCCCTCAATGTCTAGGAACGCGCTCAGTGTATATTCCTTGTGTTGTAAGGATTCTTCCACTACCGATACTACCTTGTGTATCGCCGTGTCTACAGATCTGCTCTTTATGTACGCATGTTGTGATTTTGATAGATAGTTATCGCCAATCACTTGCCTTACATACAGATCGATCAGTCGTTCCAGTGTTTTCAGCATGAAAGATGACAGACTTATTGGTCTGTAGTCCTTGGATGTGGTGTGGCTAGCCTTCCCTGCTTTTGGGATGAATATCACTCTCACCTCACGCCATGCCTTAGGAACATAACAAAGCCTCAAACAGCACGTGTAGATGCGACTTAGCCATGGAATTATAGCTTCCTCTGACTTCTGAAGCATTATGGGTCGAATATTATCTATTCCGGGTGCTTTAAACGGGGCAAATGTGTTGATTGCCCAGGCTATTTTTTTGTCAGTTGCAAATTAGGTTAAATAACGGGTAAGTCCCTTGAGTGCAGCCGTAACCAGACTTGTGTGGTATGGTGTGTTGTGTCGCTATCACTCATATGTACTCATATGTGGTTTGTTTAAATAGAAATGTGCAAAATTTCTTAATTTTCGTGTCTTTATGTTTTCATACATTCCTTAAGCTAGCGACAATTCCATCGCTAGATTTCCCCTATAGTTCATAATTTAATTACCATTCTCTTTTGACTTATTCACTCTCGTTTAAAAATTTGCATACTAATAGAATCAAATTTGGCTCGCTTACACGCGGATTAGTGTGTAATTAAATTATTTACTAATGCTTAGGTAAGTTAGGTTAGATACTTTTAATAAAATTACCGATTCGGCGGAAATTTTCAGAAAAAAAAAAAAAAATTCCAATTTAAATGAAACTAAGTACCAACACAGCAAAAAACGAATAAAAACAATGAATAAACAAACAAAATTTAATGTTATAATTTGTAAACATCATCGCTCGTGCACATTCACAAATTTACACATGTAGCTCCCTGTTTTGTGTGACAACAGTCGCCACGCTTATAACTACTCGCGGTTGATTGTAGATACATATTTACCTACATGGAATTTTGCATAGCAAATTATCAGCACAATGTTGGGGTCGGGAGTGGAAAGGTGAAAAAGTACAAAAGTGCGGTGTCTCGTTTTGTTATCGCTTGACCGTTTCACATTTTGTTTTGATTTTGTTCTTCCGGTGTCCGCTCCGTCAGCGTTAATTGGAACGATGGAGTTCATAAAGCACTCGTTTGATTTACAGAACAGAGTGCATTAAGGGTGAACAAATTTTTATATATTTTTTTTAAAATGCCTCTAGCCATCAGAAATGTTGAGTACCAGTTGTAGCTGTAGTTAAATGAAAAATACCACAATTGAGGGAAGTTAAAATCAACTTTTTCCGTTTGGAAAGTGGCATTCAAAGTAAAGGAGAATGTAAATATACGTAGTGTATAAATTGCTGGGGGTTTAATGTGACAAATTAATTTCAGACTGTTTTCCGGCAGAATTTTTGAAAACGCTGTGTCTATACCTACCTATATGAAAAAAAATGTATTACCTTATACATTATTTTTTTTCTACTATGAACGTTTTTTTATCCCCAAAGGGGACGATATAGAACAGTGGATGAATTTACATTAGTTTTGATAGCATCAACTTTCTAGCGCCGCGTACTTTTTTACAGCCGGTACCACACTGTGGTGAGGGTATATTCACTTTAACATTCCATTTGTAACGCACATAAGGAGTCGTTGTATAGGTATGACAAGCTATATATATATTATTGATCAGCATCGCTTTCTTAGTCGATCTAGCGATGTCTGTCTGTCTGTCCGTCTGTCCGCACGATTACGGCCGTAATGTAAGAGCTATCGACTTGAAATTTGGTACGTAAGCTTCCACCAAACTGAGGCTAAGTTCGAAGATGAGCAAGATCGGATAAAAACTACTACTACCTCCCATAGCTATTTCAGTGGGACTCCACTAACATGCAGAGTGAATTCAACAGGCGTTCTGGAGACGACCATCACTTCAGATTTGTTCACGTTAACCTTCATCTCAGCTTCAACACAAACGGCTACAAACCGATCGAGCGCGCGCTGAACTTCAGTCTGAGAGGACCCAAGGATGACCAAGTCATCAGCGAAGAGCAAATGACTTATCCTCAGATCTCCCAATTCGAAACATTCTTTGCCAATACATGCGCTGTAACATCCAGTCCATATAAGTAATGAAAAAGAGAGGAGACAAGACGCACCCCACCCCTGGCGAAGTCGAACGATGACGTTATATCTCGATAACCGCTAGGCCGATTCTTGAGTCTTTTTTTGTTTTGTTCGTATTGCTGTAGATATTTTAGGTTTAGGCAGAAAGAAAGGTCCAGCAAATCGACTTATTCTCATTTCTCGCATTTTACGTAAGAATATTGTTATCTAAGACTAAGACCTAGTCAATACAATTCCTGTGCATGGGCTAAGCAAGGCGGGTACATCTATCTCTATACCTATATATAATAAAAAAAAAGTGGGAAATAAATAAAGATTTAAAAAAGCAAAATAAAGGCCTGGCGAAGCCGGTGGGGGTTCATATAGTACTATACAAATATAAATAGTGATATTACATTGATCCAATATTGTCCGCCATACCTTTGGACAAATTGGCAGAATGGACACCTACCGGCCTCAATAACACCATAAATGTCAACTTCTCTCACTCGATCCTTCTTAAGCCTTACGAAATTTATGGAATTCATGCTTCCAAATACAATCCTACGTGTTGGCGATTCTATATTATGTAACTACATGCTCATAAATATTTATTCTATTTAATATCTGATTATCAAATATATAATACGATAAAGTTCAAAAGTTGAAGCTGTCGGGGCAAACAATCAAATTAATAAGAATAGAACTTTGCTTCTTCATATCATATCCAAAGAATGAACTCTTGACTTTAGCTATATGTAACTTGAAGTGTTATTGAACTCAGTCTCATTGAAAACCAGTTTGTATGGCTACTTAGAGTTCCATACAGAAATATGATGAAAAACACGGTCCACAACACTGAAAACAAAAAAAAAAAAGCATTCAAAATCTTCCACTCTTATGCATAAATTTGCTTATTTGAGGAGAAGGTAGATTGTTTATAGCCCGCGGCTGGAGAATGGTCCATAATTGACGCATCAATCTCCAGCAGTCGTAACCCATGACATACAGCGGGCTATTAGTTAAGTGTAACCGCAACCTAGCAGTCCACGATCACCGAACGATAAATGGACTCTCTAAGCCAGTACGAGCCATTGTAATAGTATTTTTCTTCGTGCGCTCGCCATCACATGACAACAATACGCGTGCTGGCCATCGAAGAAGTCGGAACTATTCATGGCGTAATCTCTTCAATCAATGGATAAAAGTGAAACAAATCGATTATGAAATCATAAACTCTACGAACTACGGAATTCTCTTGATGATTTGAAGACAGTCTTGATTATACTGTTTTTTTTATTAATTGCCGCGGATGCATCAGGGGTGAAGTGTAGGTATCCAACGCCAATATAATGAGGGTGTTACGACCGTATTGTCTAGGAAAGTAAACATAACTGTGAATAAAGCTACCACTTTAAAAGCACACACATTAAGTACTCAACGATGAATGGAAACTCTCTTAATACTTTCATTAGCGCTTCGGCGAAATTAGTAAAAGTGATTGAAGAAAGGTGCGATATCTTGACTCATCCTCACAACAGATTGAAAGCGTTTGTGCCCTTCTAATAGCATGCAAATTTGTTTTGTCAATTTGCTAAATGATTTGGTCCAAGATCGAAAATTTATGCGCCTATGCGTAGCGTATGCATGCGGTATTATCGGCTATTAATACTGTAACGAGAACAGTTTAACGATGTAAACGATATAGGGCAACATTTAATTATTGTAAAGGGTGTCCCATAAATCATGCAAAATTTGAATTTTGCGCCATTTAATAGTACAGTGATGCCAACGGAAAAATAGATAACAATGTGGCTGTGACACTGACAGCTGACAATTCGGGGTCAGTAAAAATGGAGCGCTATACGAAAGAACAACGTATTTTCATTTTTGAACAATATGTTAAAAATAATGAAGGTTTGTGAGCTACAGTCTGCAATTTTCGAACAATATATGGCCGTCATACTGATTTAAAACCATCAACTGTGAAGAGAATAATTGAAAAATGTAGGGGGACTGGATCCAGTGATCTTAAACAC
This sequence comes from Cheilosia soror, assembly GCA_949372485.1. Taxonomy (NCBI): domain Eukaryota; kingdom Metazoa; phylum Arthropoda; class Insecta; order Diptera; family Syrphidae; genus Cheilosia; species Cheilosia soror. The sequence continues at coordinate 51,820,436 of OX443561.1, forward strand.
TCTGGGTGTTCTGTTCCTTTCACAAGTCGTTCCACAGAAAACATCGAAGCAGGAACTTCAATTCGGCACCGTAGTCAATTGGGCATTTCGAGAAGCTCTCTACAGCGAATTCTCACCAGAAACTTCATGCTTACAAAGTTCAATTGACTCACTTGGCAGCACGAAAAGAGTTCGTTAAATTAATTTTGGAACAACAACAAGTGGATGCTGATTTTTCGAACAAAATCATCTTCATAGTGATAAAGCTCATTTATCTTGATGGCTTTGTTCATCCATTCATTTTCAATGGTCCGCTTGTCCATTAAGTGGGTCGCGGGTGTAGGTTGCTCAAGTGGACCCTCCATAGCTCTCGACCCTTCACCATCGACTCCAAATCATCAAGGGCAATCCCCATACGGGTAGAGGAGAGATTATGAATTTGATCTAACCATCTCATCCTGGGTCTACCTAGGGGACGCCTGCCCGATGGTACGGATTCCATAGCACGTCGTGGGATCCTGGTCGGGGACATACGTTTAATATGACCAAATCACCGAAGCATGGACCGCTCCGTTCGGAGAAGTAGCTGCTCGACATTGAGTTCCTCACGTATTCTAGTATTTCTAATGCGATCTCTACGGGTCACACCAGCAATACAACGGAGAAATCTCATTTCGGCAGCCTGTATTCGCGATCTTATCCTTTCGGTCATTACCCAAACCTCATGACCATAGGTAAGAGTTGGAACAAACACCGAATTAAAGACTGACTACTTAGCTTTGACACCAAGTTCAGTCCTCCTGATAACAGAATGACCAAGCTGTCTCAAAATTGACCCAGCCTGACCAATCCTACAGGAAAACTCGGCATTGCTCCTTCCATCACTCGTGAATAAGACCCCGAGATACTTAAACTTCTCCACCTGTTTCAATGGGACTCCACTAACATGCAGAGTGCATTGAACAGGCGTTCTGGAGATGACCATCACTTCAGCACAAACGGCTACAAACCGATCGAGTGCGCGCTGAAGTTCAGTCTGAGAGGACCCAAGGATGACCAAGTCATCAGCGAAGAGCAAATGACTTATCCTCAGATCTCCCAATTCGAAACGTTCTTCGCCAAGACTGCGCTGTAACATCCAGTCCATATAAGTAATGAAAAGGAGAGGGGACAAGACGCACCCCTGGCGAAGTCCAACGCCCACTGTGAATAGTATTGATTTAACGCCGTTTACCCGAACACAGCTTTTACAGTTTGTGTAAAGAAATTGAATTGCTCTCAAGAGAGAACCGTCAACTCCATACTCCTGTAATACACTCCAGAGTTTCCCTCGAGGGACTCGGTCGTATGCTTTCTCCAAATCTACGAAGCAGGCGTAAACCGGTGTAGCACACTCCCAAGCCTTCTCAAGTACCATTCTGAGAGTAAATAACTGGTCGGTTGTGCTTCTGCCGGGACGAAAGCCGCACTGCTCATCTCCAAATCGTGCCTCGACCACAGCTCTGCAACGCGTTTCCAGCACCTTGGCAAAGACTTTTCCGGGGAGACTTAAAAGTGATATACCCCTGTAATTGGAGCAATTCCTTTTATCCCCTTTCTTGAACAGGGGCACAATCACCCCAATCTGCCAATAGCTGGGTGTTTCGACACATTCCCCGGCCACTTTAATGACACGAGAGAGCCATTTGACTCCCTCTTCACCTAAGGCCTTTAGCATTTCTGGCCGGATTTCATCCACTCCGGCAGATTTGCCAGCTTTTAGCGATTTGATCGCAAAAGTGACTTCCTCTACCGTGGGACTATTTTCCGCCCTGCTTAAGGCGATGGATGTGTCATCCTCAATGCCCTGGATTGGATTGAGCAATTCGGAAAAGTGCTCGCTCCATCTGCGCAAGATGTCCTCCTCATTAGAAAGAAGTGTACCATCTTTGGATTTGACTCCTTCGATAATGTTCCACTTCCTTCCTCTAAGACGGCGGATGGTCTGCCAGAACACCTTGCTTGCAGATCTGAGATCTGGCTTTGTTAATCGTCCAAATTGTCGCATTTGTTGAGAAACAAAAGCATCCACAACGCGTGACTGTTTGGTGGAGATTTTGGGCTGGAGGCATTACCGGACCATTCTTCTTCGAAAATGCGGTTGGTTATGCAGTAACAATTAATCGTGACATGCACATGATAACCCAGTTTTTAGTGCCTTAATTACAAGATGTGGACCAACATGTGGTTTCAGCAAAACGGTGCCATACAGCCAGAGAAACAATTCAATTTCTGCATGCATGAGTCATTTCCTAATCGTATAATCGTCATATTTTGCGATCAAAATTAGCCATCCAGATTTTGCGATTTGCCTCAGAAGTAAGCTGTATCGATTGTTTATTATCATTGGGGTATCTCGACTGACATAGTCTCAGAAGGAGGCTGTATCATTCGTTTGTTTATATTTGATACTAGCGAACCCCTGCACACTTCGTAGTGCAAAATAGAAAAATAAATAAATCAGTTTGAAATTCATTTAAATCAGTGATAAACAGTTTTTATTGTTGATACATATTTTTGGTTTTTCCAGGAATCGTATATTGCGTAGAAAGTATTCTTGTCTATCAGGATAATGCATAGCTATAGTATACGATAGTATACGATTTTCAATATATTTTTGTATGGGCAGTTCCACGCCACTTTGTCCAATTTTGACCAATCTTCAGAGGAGCACTCCAGGGCCAATAATTAAGATTATCTATAAGTTTAAGTTCAATCGATTGGGTAGTTTTGGAGATATACGATTTTAAATGTACTTTTTGTATGGAAAGTACCACGCCCCTTTGTCCAATTTTAACCAATCTTCACAGGAATACTCCTGGGCCGATACCTAAGATTATATGTATGTAAATTTGAACTCAATCTATTCGGTGGTTTTCGAGATATAAGATTTTGAATGTATTTTTTGTATGGGAGGTGCCACGCCCCTATAACTCATGAACCAATACACCTACAAAGACCATATGAACTTATAAACCATGGTATCAACGTCACCTTTCATGGGAAATTTCCAGAATCAAAATCGGTTCACGCATTACAGAGAACATTATCGACAAACACAATTGACCATGATTTTTATATATATATATATAGATTGCGGTATCTTAACTTGTACACTTTATTAATCAATAAAAAATTTAAGCTTTCTGATTAAAAATCTGTATTTTCTATCAAAATTACATTTTGTATGAATTATGGTACACCCTTTAGGTATAGTAAGGGTGAGGGTATCAGATTTTGTTTATTTTATTTGAAAGGGATATCAATGACATTATGTGTGGCGAAATGTGTATGTATATAATATGTATTTATTTATTAAAAACTATAATTTACAAAATCAATTTTAAAATCGGCATCAATTAATTTTAAATTTAAATTTTTAAACTTTTTTTCGACAAAATCTTGGAGATTGGTTGGTGTAAGTACTACACTAAGGCGTGTCCGTGTCCCGCTGCCTTAAATAGCTCAGCTGTCTTTTGTCCAGTAGCCTTGTTGGACTTGAGTTCAAATATCCATATCCTTACTTTCCTTTGGACAAGTGGACGAAAATCTTAGCTTTCATCGTCCAGATTAAATGATTCGTTCTGCCTGACATTTCTTCGACGTTTAACAGTCGGCACTCTGCAGAAGTGGTCTTTCCATATCTTCAATGTCGGGTTAAACCTAATGCATCAGTTTCTGGGTCTCTGATGGTCTCATAACATCGGTACCATTGTCCCTTACCATTAGTAACCTATGTATTTAGATAAGTATTCCTGTTATCTTATGTGTTTGCATGGCGTTGTAAATGTACCTACCAATAGCCATAATACATCATTTAAAAGCATTTAATTTGATGATGAACAAAAAAAAAATGCGCATCACACAAAATGTTGTAACAACTGCAGGACACAGCCACATAGAACTAGACCGCCGACTTCCGTGCACCTATCCGATTCTCCCCGGAATGAATTCCCCTGTCTGTGAATACGTATGAAATGTCAAAATCAATGGCGGTAATGACTTTCCATATGAAAAATCCTGGGCCCGCAGGCAGTTTGTAGGCAAAGTCCGTTATGTGAGAGGAGTCGACAGTCTAGTTCTATGTGGTTTGTGCTGCATGACATGTTACCAGAAACCGGGCGCCAACAAATTGATAACGTTATCTTGTAGAGGGGTTAAATACAAAATTTGTTTGCCATAGGAGGTGGGGGCTCTATTTAGCTTCGTTTAGACGGGAGGGGTAATTAAAAAAAAAATACTTAAAATGAAATAAATTTTTTTGAAAAACAAAAGAACTCTAGAATTTTGGAAGCCAGTAATCTGTTCTTTGATATTATTTTTAAATCAAGTAGGTAGTTTTTGGAAAAAATTATTTCAAACTTCAAATTTAAATATTGAAAGATCCTTTCAGCGTTGTAGCGATCTTTGCGGCACTGCTAAACAGATAGGTACTTTTTAATAATTCCCCGTATCATTCCTTCATCTCTAGAAGAAAGATTCCGAGAACTTCCAGATCTTGGTTGGTTTTTTAAGAGGTTCTCGGACTGGATTCTATTAATTACTTTTTAAATTGTTGCTTTGCTTCTTCCAAATGGCTGCCTAATTTTTGAATAATGATCCTCCAACATCATGACACTTTAAAATAATTTTTCTTGCCATTTTGAGTTTGGTTTGTAGTGATACACACTCTTACTCGATTGCCGAATTTAAGTTAATACGAAAAAAATAAAATACATATTTTTAAAAAGTTGATAATTTCTTGGTATTTTTATAAACATAAACCTTTTGCTTAGAGAAAAAAAAAATCGTGGGGTATAAACACTTTTACTGCTCACTGTATTGTATATCCCTCCTTAGTGGGTGTCTCTGTCTGTCTATGACACATTAGAATAGAATACGTTCCCTACTTGTTATGTTGACTCCACGATTACCGGTTTGTGTTGAGCGTTGATGAGTCAGTAAGGTAAAGACACAACGCTGTTTACATGTGGATGGGACTATCTGACATGAATTTAATTTTATTCTCCTCATATTAAGTCCTGTTTTTTTCTGGTGTCCATCTGTGGTCTTTATAAAAATAGAACAGAAATGTCAAAATAAAATACGGAAAATTCGGTGGAAACGTTTTTCGTAATTATAAATCACTTTGTCTAGTCACGAACTCACGATGGTAACATGGTAACAGTCGAAATTTTTAATCTATTTCTCTCTTGTGTTCATTAGGCCCAATCAGAGGGAATATATTCTTTCGACATCGGTATTCTGCTCAGTGATTGTATTACTTACATGTTTATGATATTTCAGTCTTTGAAAAAACTCATCAAATTCATCAAACTTACTTTTATTTGAGTTTTCTAAGTTTTGCAACTCGCAAAAACGTCAAAACTATCATCATTTATACATACATAATTTACTTTTTTATAATTAAGATAAACGATGGAATCTTCGATATCCTTCCAATTTAAATTATTATTAAGTTTTATCAAAGTAGAACTTAAAAACTCCTTTTTCGAAATATGTACAAACGGTTTTTGCTAACATTTGAAGCAGTCCGCTAACTGAAAAACTGATTACTTTTGTTGGCAGTTCAGTTTTCAAAAGCCTATTTACAATAGTTTTTGCTTTTATTTTTAAAAAAAACATGTTTATTCTGTTCTTTTAGGATCAGTAAATCTTTTGGAATATTAAACTAAAATTATGTAGGTACAATGTACCTAAATAAAAAAAGGGAACAAAAATAGATCCGTAACAAAAAGATAGTGTAAAAAAGATCGGACCAAAAAAAGAGAACATGTTCTCTTTTATAGAGATACGATGGACACCATCAGGGTTGTCAGATGTGGCGATTTATCGCCAAACGGGCGATTTGAAATTTCATTTGGCGACACGAAAATCGGTTTGGCGACGCACCTCAAAAAAGGCGATATTTTTAGATGTTGGCGATTTAATTTTTTTAACCAAAATCCTCATATTTTTTTCTTTTTTATAATTTTCACTCAAACCTTAGTACATCAGTAATGACTGTGACGAAATATTAAAATCAGTAACGAATAAAGACAACTTTAAAACTTGGAAAGATATTAATTTAGGGTCGGATTTTAAAAGAATCGCGAAAAAAACAGTGGTAGCACAGAGCATTTGAATAAAGTTAAGAAGCATGTTAACGATTTAATTCTTGCTTTACTAAGAGAACTGCGAAAAAGATTGCCTGACTGCAACTGCAACACACCTTTTGTTGCTTTGGGATATTTTTCGCCAGGCGTTTGTTTAAGCCAACTGCGACCCTGTTTTAAAAGTCTGCTTGTATGCTTGATTCCACCCAAAATCTAACAACTCACTGAGGCTCAGTGGGAAACATTTATTTCTGTCAATTGCTCATATGAATTTTAACTAGAAAGTGTACACGAAGAAGACGTTTTGAAGTTTTAGAACTAGGTGTATACAAAATGACAAATGCCTTAGATTAGCCAGAGTTCTAGGAACTTGGGAAATTTGCATTAGGTAAGTTTTTTTACGCAAAAATTCCGAGTTTCACGAGTTCATTTGATTTTTATGGTTTTTGAACGCTAAACTGCGTTGGAAAGCGCATGTAAAGAAAAAAAGAGACGAGTTGAACATGCGATACAGTAAAATGTATTGGCTTATTGGGAGATATTCATCTCTGTCAAATTATAATAAGTTATTGCTATACAAGCAAGTCCTAAAACCAGTATGGACCTACGGGATCCAGTTGTGGGCATGTACATGCCAAACAAATTTGCTAAAAATTCAGGTTTTCCAAAATAAAGTACTAAGGAACATAGTCAATGCACCTTGGTACATACGCAACGCTGATCTACACAGAGATCTTAACATAGAAATGGTTGAGGAAGAAGTTAAAAAAGTTGCCCGAAGGCATAGAAGTAGACTTCTTAACCATGTTAACATAGAAATAACAGAACTTTTAAATACTGACAATGTAATCAGGAGATTAAGGCGGGTAAAACCTCTTGATCTTAGCTAAGACCAAGAAAGTAGGTAATACTTTCAACTTAAAAAGTAAAGAAATTCGGCAAACGTCGGATTTATCCTCTAATTTTTTCAAAATGAATCAAAAATAAATTGCCGATTAGTCGAACGACTAGGTGCAATCAAATCGGGATGACGAAAGTCAGTCCCCTTGGGAGTTTTTTTAGATCGGGTTAAAGTCCCTCACTATTGCAGAAGCATCCCTCGCGTAATAGCTCTGCAATGTCTTTCGATGATTTTTCCTTCCAGCGAATTCCCATTACAAAAAAAAAAAAAAAAAAAAAAATGGTTTTTGAATGTGGAAAGTAAAAATTTTTTGAAATTTGGCGATTTTTTGGCGTTTTATATTTTACGTTTGGCGATTTCGGTTTTTAAAACCTGACAACCCTGGACACCATATCAATAATGCAACTTTTCACTCAGCAGTCCAATGCGCTAACCATTGATGCACTGTGCACAGAGGGGTATGCAAAGCTTTAACACACAGAGAACATTTCCTTACGGGCGCCTTATGTATAGTAAGAGCTGTAACATCAATATTGTATCTACAGCTTAAAGAATTTAGTTTTTTTTTATATTGAATTTAAAAATAGTCGTAAAAATGATGCAAATCAACAAAGACTATTAAATGCATTTCTTAAAAAAACAATCAAGCTGATATAACTTTCAGTATATAGGTAATCGAAATACTTCACTTGAAACCAATTCCGAACCGTTCAATAAAGAAATGCGTAATACTTATTATGAAGCATTGCCTCTTCGCTTCATGCACCAATAGAAAAACTAAAATAAATAATAATAATAGAAGAAACTCTATTGGATAATAATAGCTCATAATCCTATAGAAAGAAAATGGTTCCATGCGAAGTACAAGCTAGCCGATTGACTGTAATGTCAAAACTGTGCAGGTCAATCTTAAAAGCAGGAAAACTTTGAGAGTGCCGTCTTAAATTCAATAGTGATAATGACTTTAATAGATATGTTGTAAAAGTTGTAAGCAATAATTTGTCCTCAAATACGAAGCACCCACATTCAATCTTTTAAATGCACAACATGTGAGCTCTTCCTAAAATCTCGACTTGAAGAAATACGATCGTAGTAAACTGGGCAAGTCTACACAATGTCTCATCGTATTGAACCGGCCACCTACGAGCGATGTCTTCTTAAACCTTCCGCGTTTGATTCAAACCAGGTTTGAATGTAGGCTCGGCATAATTTCACATTTCACCGATGCAACGTTAAAAAAAAAATTCATACTTGCACTATTTTAAAACCGGCATCGCTCCTCAGGCACCACCGATGATTATGCTCTTGCTCGATGGTGCCGGTGGGCTGTTTTAACCACTTCTTGCATTTCTTCTTAGCCATCCACATCTACCAGTACCACCAGCACCAGGTGCGCCACGGTTAATGTGAAGTTCGTTCACTTCCATTTGCTTTGTTGCTGCCGAGTGCTGTGTAGTCGCCGTGTATCTTTCTGTATAAGCGGCGCGCTTCTCACTATACTCTATGCCTTGTCTTGTCATCCGTATTGTAAAGCAGTAGGTAAGCCAGCCAACCAGCCACAATCCAAAAGGCGGTCAAACTATACTCGTCGAAACAATCAGTTGGTACGCGATACTCAATCGCTTAAGACGTGCTTTTCATTGAAAATTCGGCTTTGAAGATTATCGCCATAATAATTTGTGTTAAGCGTTTCTCGGTTAAAACTGTGTGCATTCGCGCCTATTTCGTACTTGTCATTGTCGTCTGAAGTCTTACCAATTAAATTAAATTTGTGTCAGCAGTGCGTCTCAGGATCCTGTCTATTATTTCGTATGAGCCTACTCGCGGAAAAAAAATCTATGAAGATGAAAATTCGAGATATTGAAAACGCGTTCCGATACAGACGGATACCTTATCCAAAAAGGTAAGTCTCCAGCCCATCATAGACACACTATTTTCAATTCCCAGCTCGTAATATGTGCCACCGAAGAGAATGTGGTGTTCTGTGCACATGGTCACAAGCTATACATCCAATAGGAACTCTAGGCTGGGTAATGTGTTTGCAGCGCAGATACGAGATACTACTGCCCGCTGAATTAGATAGTTTATTGGATTCAATGACGTGTTTTATGCACCGGTTAATCGAAGAATTTATGCTTTGACTTGATCTAATTGCAAACCGGTATGAAATGATCTGCATTGGGGAATGGTATCCTCGGGATGGCTGAGCAACGCAGTTCCCATAGTAAAACATAGAGCCTACCTTGCGATTATTTGAAATAAAGAGAACCAAGAGAAAAAAAGAACAAAAACCCATAGATAATGATAATCCACGAATATGGATGTGCGCTGTGTACTAAAGTGACGGTGCGGCCGCAGTCAGGTCGTTTATGGATCGAGACAGATTCTCTCTGAATTTGTGCAGATTGTGCAAGTGGTCAGGCTTTGATCTAGTTTTCTTGTTTAATAGGTTTATGTATTAATTGGTTAGCGTGATGTGTTGTTTGTGCGTTCTTTTTTATGGAGCTATGCGAACGGACGTGTGTATTATGGAGGTGATGTGCGAGATTGCTATCCGCGGGCCGCAGCATGTTTAGATGTAATTTTGAGGCTGATGACTGCTTGAGGTTATATTACGTTCGTGTAATTTGGACTTACTATCTCTCCTGGACAAAGTCATGTAGCATGGGGCGGAATCTGTTGATATTTCACAATTTTCACTTGCATGCGTATGGAATTCGTGTGCGCAGCTTGACATGATATTGCATTTTAAAATTGGGTTTTAAATGCCTGTCCAAAAGTGATTACTACCACCCATTTTATGATTGATTGGTAGTTTTTGTCATTCACCGTAAAAACATGTTTTGTTTATTGGAATAAGTAGTCAGAGTTACTTTTACTTTTGAGAGCGCTTTATGTCGGGCTTACGTCTCACACAATGTGCATATATACTGCTAGCTCTATTTATAGCTAACATCATTCAGATGCGCGCACCATTAAAGGTCCCTTTCCGACAGTCAGTTCAGTAGTACATCAGGTAGGGTCTTCATTTACTACCGCATTATCCTTCTGGAGTAGAGATAAAGATCAAAGGATTGGCATAGTTTTTTTTAACATTATTTTGTTTATTTCCTGATGTTGAATATGGAAATGGAACTCACACTCACCCCAATCGCTTACTTTTTATATTTTAAAATATATTCTGTATTTTAAAAAGTGCGCACCATTTTTTTTTTTAAATACAGAATTCTTGTACATATAATAAATTTGTTTATATTTTACTGTCTCCGTGAATGTCAGCATAGATTTATGAAAACAAATTGAGACGAATACCTTTAGAATTTTGCTACTGCAATCAAAGCTTTACCTTTAGCGGTTGTCTTAAAAAAAAAGTCCGAATCAATATATTTTTTTATTTTATGTTCATATTATTTCTTTGAAGTACATATTAAGTTTACTCTTAGACAAGGCGCGCACCGAAGTGGTAAGGCAGTGGCGTAGGAGTGGTGTGGCGATGGAATGGGGCCAATGGGGGTAAACTGGTATGAAAATTATTTAAATGGCAAACAACGTATAGTGCCACCAGCGCTTAAAATGTCGTACTTGTTAATTTTTGGTCATTTAGCATGTTTTTAGTTTCCGGGTAAACAAAAATACACAGTTGTAATGCAAAAATCCACGTCGTCACCAGCCCTTACAATATGATACGACTAGTTTAAGCTAAACTAAACCACTCCTGTCCCACCTCTGCCACTTGGTCACCGCGCCACCGCACCGCTTCGCCACTGCCACTGTCTTCAGTCTAATGTTTTTGTTAAATTAAGTTTGCACCTAAGTGAATTTCAATTTATTTTACATATTTTTTTCTCCATAATTTTTAAAAATTAGGTATGCATAAAGCAAACTCTTTTTCAAAATATAAAATTGGAGCATAATCAGCATTTTGGATATACAGCATTTTGAAATACAGAATTCTGAAATACAGAATTTTGCTCATACAGTATTTCAAAAAATAAATATACAGAATTTTATGGATACAGAATTTTCAAAATGCAGAATTCTGATCTGTTAACTTCTAGCTTCAGTGGTTTGGTCGTGTTAAAAACATGCCACCAACCAGGATCCCAAGACGTGCTATGGAATCCGTACCAGGCAGGCGTCCTCTAGGTAGAGCCAGTATAAGATGGCTAGATCAAGTCCATAATCTCTCCTCTACTCGTATGGGGATACGGATACCCCTTGATGATTTAGAGTCAATGGCGGAGAATCGAGAGCTATGGAGGGTCCACTTGAACAAACTACACCCCGACCCACTTAATGGATAAGTGGGTCATAGAAAATTAATGAATACAAATGAACGCCAAGCAAAGCAATGGGGGGGGGGCGCTAGTAATAAAAAATAGAAAGGCGCAACAGGTCCGTACAGACACCTATGCCGCTAGCTTCTCACAAACATTCGGTTGCATATCCAAGACAGTTATATGTGCTCGCACGCTTATACGTTTCAAAAATTATCTTTCCTAAAACCAGGCTGCTTTTTTTTTCAAAACCACAAGCTACTATTTACATTTTTCTTATATCTATTTTTCAAAATATGTATGAATTTCGAAACCTTATAAACTAAGGTCTGACATTTTGCATCAAAAAACAAAACATACCTACATATTGTTTAAGATTTGGCAATTGCTGAATCCTGTGATTAAGTCATGGAAGCCCGTTGAGTGTAAGTATCTGCTGTGCTCAAATGAATTAGGCATGTTTACCATTGCTATATCTTCTTTAATCATATATCATATGCAAAACAATACCTAATACATGATGGTATAACGCTGTAAGAGTAAAAGGGAAGTCATAATATTTTTAAAACTGTTGGCAAATTCGACACGCGAAAACGTCGATAGCAAACTTTTTCTACAGCAATTCCACGATGCAATAAGATGCCTTGCTTTGCTTTCTGCCTAATTTGAACGGTATTTAGATCGTACAGCGAGTAAAATACCTGTGTCTGGATTGCACTTTTGTTTGAACATTATTCTTATCAATTGGAAAGAAATTAATGTTTTTAGCTTACGTTCTCAACAAGGAAACTTTCCTACGATTTGGTTTCTATGAATTTTTACAAATTGAATTGCATAGGTCGAGTATATGTAAATTCGTATTTCGTATCAACAAATATTTCACAATCTTTTTTAACAAGTAATATATCATAAATGAAACCTTTCAGCGGTCAGTTTAATCATCATTCATTCATTCATTTTCAATGGTCCGCTTGTCCATTAAGTGGGTCGTGTGTGTAGGTTGCTCTAGTCAACCCTCCATAGCTCTCGATTCTCCGCCATCGACTCCAAATCCTCAAGGGCAATGCCCATACTGGTATAGGAGAGATAATGGACTTGATCTAACCATCTCATCCTTGGTATACCTAGAGGACTCCTGCCTGATGGTACGGATTTCATAGCACGTCGTGGAATCCTGGTCGGGGACATTCGTTTAACGTGACCAAACCACCGAAGCATGGATCGCTCCGTCCGGAGAAGTAGCTGCTCGAAATTGAGTTCCTCATGTATTCTGGTATTTCTGATGCGATCTCTACGGGTCACACCAGCAATACTAGGGAGAAATCTTATTTCTGCAGCTTGTATCCGCTAATTTAATCATGTCGTTGGTTATTGTATTTCAAAGAACGAATGTAAATTCCTTTTCATGAGGTACCTACGTAATGTAAGTCATCAAATTCAAAATATTAATGCCGGTGGAACTGCAAGCTTAGTCCTAGAATACCCAAATTGGTCGTAAGACCAATTTACCAAAATTTGCCATGGACTAGCACATTTTGCTTTATTGTTATGTTAAGTGATTTGATTCTTATTTACATGTATACCTAAACCTAATTTCATTATGCCCACTAATTATCTTGTTAACTACTTAAACATAATAGATAGGTCCTTGACCGCGAAAGCGCAATAAAATAAAAATATAATAGGCAAAACCCCCTAGAGTGTTGTAGTTGCTATTAAAAATAGTCGCTGCCAGTTTGATGAGAAACAAAAAATTGTATACAGTTGGTTGCCAAAGCTAGTTTTATTGATACATATAAACCAATCAACATTCACTTGTATCAATAGAATTTGCTTCATAGTTGTATTGGATTTTGTTTACTTTGGCAAGTTCTGTTTTTTGATGTTTTTAACCCATCTCGGTCTTTGACCGAGTATAGCATTTAATTGGAAGCACGTGGCGAGCCTGCTACAAAACAATGCTTCGATTTAAATAGTTAATTGCTAAAGCGTGGCTTACAGCTGTACTCTATGCTATGCAACATTCACTTGTATAAACCATCTACCAGACTTATCGATGTAGTTTTTTTTAATAAGCCGTGCTGCAATCAATGACTCAGTTAAAAAAGTATCTGTTTGGCCTCCTTTTTCAGCAGGCGCATCTCGACAGTGGGATTGTATTAATTAGTTGGCACAATCACAAGTACCTGGTTATTGCTCACCTAAATTGATCGCTTTAATCTTATCTTTAGGTAGCTACTTTCACAAGTTAGTATCAGAACAAATTCAAATAGTTCAGAGTCTTTTGTCAGTGACAGTAGTGGCATGTCTCTTGCATTTTAAATATTTTGAAAACGAGGCCACTTAATCATGCTGTATGTCATTCTGTTTTACACACTCGTATGAACGAGTACCTATACTATATAGATACGGTGACCATTCGTTCCTTATTTCCCGGGACAGTCGCGTATTTCAATCGACTGTTCCGATTTTTTTAAAGATATACGGGACGTATTTAATTTTGAGTCCCGTATTTCCTATAAACTTTTTAAATTATTATTCAAACATTTTACTTATTTAAAAAACATGAATTTCCATATAACTAAGCTCACTCTTCAGCATCAAATGCACAATAACACATTTTCAATGACAGTTCGCACATGAGACAATAAATGTATGCTTATGCAGCATGTCTACGGCATGTTCCCGAATAGTCCAAATAACGTTTTTACGTGAGAAATATTGAAAAAATTTCCGCGACAATTCGAAAATTCGAGTTTTAATTTTGTTATTTTTTGTGTAAATTCACGACTTCACGATATATTTGCGTTCACAAAACGATCATAAACAAATTTATTGAAATTTATACAGGGCAACTATCGAATCAGCTAGTAAAGATTAATAATTATAAAGGATGTGCATGTGCATGTATCTTGTTTCCCTTGAGACGTAAAAATTGACCTAAGGAAAATGAAGATACATTTGGTTGTGGGCTTAATTTTAAGGCCTTGTACCGAAGTGACTGAAGAATAGTTTTCAACTCGGGTTTCACCGGGAGCGGAGCATTTGTATGCAAGTATACGCGATCTCCTGTTTTAGGGCAATACCGACTCAAAGATCAATAACTAAGCTTTGACATCACGGGGTTTGAAGTTCGACCCTAGGAATATGAAATGATTTTTCCAGCAAAAAATGTCTGTAAATATTGAACAATCATTAAGCCGTTAGCCTTAGGGTCAATAATACATGGTTTTTCAATAAGAGCGATACAAAAGTTTTTTTTTAAATAAAACAAAAACGGTTTTGGATATTAATGAAATTCTTTATTCCTGTGAAAGTACGTTCGATGCCATTATGTATGGAACTCGATTTCTTTTGCATGGCCACCACTGGCACGCTTGCAGAAGTCCAGACGCTGAACCCAATTTTCGACGGTTTTCAAGCATAAATCGGCCGATACTGCTGCAATTTCACGTTCGATATTCGTACAAAGTTCATCAATCGTCGCTGGCTTGTTGGCATAGACCATAGACTTGACGTAGCCCCACAGGAAATAGTCTAACGGCGTCAAATCGCACGACCGAGGCGGCCAAGCGACTGGACCATTTCGTGAGATTACACGTTCTCCAAACTTGGTTTCCAATAAATTGATTGTGACATTCGCTGTATGGCTTGTGGCGCCGTCCTGTTGGAACCACATGTCCTCCAAGTCCATATCATCCAATTGGGGCCAAAAATATTCGGTTATCATTGAACGGCAGCGATTGCCATTCACAGTAACGTGCCGGTCTTGATCATCACGGAAGAAGTACGGCCCAATGACGCCGCCGACTCATAAACCACACCAAACCGTAATTTTTTCGGGATGCAATGATGACTCATAGAGTACGTGTGGATTGCTGCCTGACCAATACCGCATATTTTGTTTATTGACGAAGCCATTCAGCCAGAAATGAGCCTCGCCGCTGAAGATGATTTTTCGATGAATATCCGAATCATTTTCAAGTTGTTGCTCAGCCCAATTCACGAACATACGACGCTTCTGGTGGTCAAGCGGATTCAGTTCTTGCGTCAATTTAATCTTGTAGGCCAAGATATTTTTTGGCAAAATTCGCCACAACGACGTCACAGAGATGCCCAAGGCTTGAGAACGACGTGTGAGAGACACATTTGGGCTTTCTTCAACTGGAGCCTCAGCGGCAGCAATATTCTCGGCACTACGGGCACTTCTTTGTCTCACTGGCACGGGAACATTTTGTACTGTGTCTGTGGATTCAAATTTTTCCACTAGACGCTCAATTGTTGATCTGTCGTCCTACGATTATGACGACCATAAATTGGACGTAGCGCTCTTAACGTTGAGGACACTGACTCCGAATTTCGGTAGTAAATTTTAATAATTTCGACTCGTTGTTGGCTCGTATATCTTTCCATCATAAAATGGCAAACCTTGCTGAAGAGAAATGTCAAAAGAGCGGCAAGAAATTCGGCGTCGTTTGCTGTCCCTGTCGCTCTACTTTTGTACCATCCCTGTTGAAAAACCCGTTACATAGATCTGTCGCATCCAATTTGATCTACAGATGTTGTTTTTGTTGTCTCTCGAGAATATGCCATATTGACAAGCTGAAATTTCTACATCTTCGATGTTATGTTAAGTAAGTAAAAATTCCCTTTTATTTTTATTGGGTTTTACATTTTAAATGACTTTTTATTATTATGTTCACATTACTATGTACCTCTCCTGCACTATTATATTATAATAATAGTATCGAAGAAGTGAATTGACGGCAATTATCGTCGTCGTACAATATACATTTACACAACCTTTAAATATATCCTCCTGCATAAAAGGCGAAATACCATTGTCGGTAATATTACGCAAGAGGTAAGCGGAAAACTAGAGTAGGTATCTCACATTTTACATAAGGTACTTGAAGAAGCATTATAATAATGTAGCTATTATTCATTAATCACTACACAAATTATCAAAATTGGTCTAAATTAGGTATAAGCAAAATCCGAATTCTATGCATCTATATAATTTTGCAAGGTGGTTGTAGTTAGTTACCAATACGCGTCTTTATTGTAGACATTTTTTCGAAATTGATCACTCTATTCCTATGTTTGGTTGGATTGAGAGAAATCAGAAGTATTATTGTACTCGTAGTATTAATATGCTTATGCCTTGTGTACACTAAAGCAAAAAAAAAAAAAAACATAAGTTGTATGGGCTGGTATTCTTGTGAAAAAGCTGTCAGCTAATGTGTTTTTGAGAAATGGATATTCGGGGTGCTAATTGTCTGAAACAGATGTTTTCACTTTTACGAAAGAGTTATCTCTTTGGCTTCTAGTTTCATGCTACCTAAGATGAGTAATTCACAAGAGGCCTAACTTAGTTATATTACACATCTAGTTATATAAATAAGCAGATGAAAAAATTACTACAAGTCTCTTATAATTGTATATAATGTATGTATACTAACATAACTTGGTAATGCTATGTTTACTTGAGGCATTTTAGACGCACGACTTTTTTTTAACTTTTTATAAAGTCTATTGGGCTTCCTACACGCAAACTAAGGCCCTTATTGTGATTGTCGATCAGCGATCGTCACGACAATTGTCGGTCGATTGATTTTAGCTTTTCGTACGCACAAAATTGTTTCACTTCCAATGGAAAGCATCGACCAGATTGTAATCGACTTCAAGCGACTGTCAAATCGACAAATATCAATCGTAATCAACAATCACAGTTGTCGATCGACCGACAGTTGTGGATCAACGATCAACTATCGACACTCACAATAGGGGCCTAATTGATGTTATTAAATGCAAATCAATGGACCCAGGAGCCAGGAATATAAATAATTTTTTAATTAAATTATGTATAATATAAGTCCAATTAGGTCTTTTCTGATGTAATTTAAAACCAATAAATGATAGTGGAATTTGATCATAGCATATTTTTTTTATATACATATATTTAACTGTTAATGTATGGCAAATGACAAATGGTTTAAGTTCTCTAAATAGACAAATAGGTTAGGTTAAATATTATCGCTGTATTACTTTGTGCCAGACTCTACAATGCCCTGTTAGTCCGTTCTCGCAATAAATGTCTTTATTATTTTTATTTAAAAGACTCATTCCTAAGATTAAAATATCCGTTCAGGGTAGGCTATTAGATTTCTAAATCCTAGTGGGCGTGACATTTTTGTTTCTGCTAATCCGGCTGCTCCAATTTACTTTAGAATTAGGTATACGAAATAGGAAGTACGACAAAATTTTACTTTTCTACCCATTCAAAAATAACCGTTTTTTCTGTTTTTTTTGCACAGTCCGATTGACTGCAGTGCCCTAAACACAAATATGAAAAAAAAAAAATTGGCGCTCTCTTACCGTTTGGACGTTGAACACCCCCTAAGTTTGAAAATTTCAAGAACGGAGTATCCAATTTTTGTAAAAAAATTTTTTTATATAAACAAAGTGTGCAGTTAAACAAAAAGTTTTATCAAAATCGGATCATAAAGACTGAAGATTAAGGTAATTAAAAAGAGCTAAATTTTAAACCACCGAATTTTTACCTTTTTTGTACTGACATTTCACTTACTTTCAAGGGCACGGGCTAAGAGTACACAAGCCGACTGTCAATCGAATGAAAAATAAGAATTTTCCCATACAAACTATGACCCCCCTTTTCCCCTTTTGGATTATGAATTTCTCCGAACCTCTTATAAGTAGTAGATAGTCTTACAAGGAAATTTGTTTCAAAATGTGTACATCCTAGCTCTTACCGTTTGGGCTGGTCATTGATCATCAATAAGTCAGGACACATATATGATACTAGCTTTTGCCCGCGGCTTCGCTCGCGCAGTCCTCCAGGATTTGGTACACAGATATTCCTTCACAGTCAGTTAGTTCCCTCTTTTATATTTATATATCGCGCAGAAAACCTACCTAAGAAAGTACCAAAGGAGAAGTTAGTATCTCTGAAAAATGTGTTTAATGCCCTATTGGAGAAAACAGTGCAAAGATTATATGATCAATATTTTGTTAGTAGAGCTCTGGCATCTCAACACAGATCATACTATAGCAGATTGAGTCACAATCTATGGGACAAAACATATTTCTTTGCTGGCAAATACAGCGATATGATAAGCACCATCTTTAGAATAGGGGGAGCTTCTACCCCTTCATTATATTCCACACCTCCCAGATCTTATTACACTTTTGCAACCAGAAAGATTCACCACTTTCTAGTAATATGACCCCAGTCATACAGAATTCCGCTTGAATATCTTTGGAGTACGTACGCTGGAGTTAGATAAAGCGATAAGCATATTCAACGGCGAAAGATTTTGGGACGCATTACAAAGTTTAAAATTGATACGACGAACGGTTCGTGACTTAAGAAAAGGACCACAAACTAAGTTTGAAGTAAATCGGATGAAAAATAAACTTTGACCCCCCTCTTACGCCTTTAAGGGTAGAATTTCCAAAATCGAAAAAAAAAAACATTTTCTTTATTTCTCATAGAGAATATTTAAACCGAGTTTGAAGTCAATCGGATGAAATATTCAAATTTCCCATACAAACTTTGACCCCCCTTTTACCCTTTTAAGGGTAGAATTTTGCAAAATCGGAGAAATTAGATTTCTTTTTTTTCATAGAGAGTAAGCAGACAGAGTTTGAAGTCATAGGTTGAAAAATAAAAATTTTCCCATACAAACTTTGACCCCCGGAATCTTCATTTTTATATATATAGATTTCATCGAAAAGTTATACGCCATTTAAAAATCAGCCGGTTTTTTTTTAGAAATAATTGGTAGACTTTTTTCAATACTTGGCCAATCTGGAGTTTCTGAATTAAGACCCTCTCAAGTTCTTCTACTTCCAAAAATGTAATTGTATGTATTGTAATGTATTCTATAGGGTAAAATCCGTCCTTTATTAAAACGAAAAAGAGACGGGACAGAAGTAAAAAAGAAAGGACTGTCCTTTAAAATAAAAGACGGATGGTCAGCAAAGGTATATTATATTATTTGCTTAATTTTACAGCCAAAAAATATGTTTTTTTTTTTTAATTATTTTATATCTTCGGTATATATGATCAGATGCTGATGAAACTTTTTTTATTAGTTAACTGCACATTTAATTAATTAAAAAAAAAATAATTATAAGAAACTCCTCTCTGCCATTCATTATTTTAAATTTGTGACACTCCACTATGGCAGATATCAATAGAAAAACTCCTTAGTTAGGTATACAAACTTGGGATATCTAGTAATTTATTTTTAGTTTTATTGTTAAAAAAATATGTACAAAATTTGGTTTATTTACGCTCATGTTTTTGCACTCAAGAGTTTGAGTTTTGGATTCATGATCTTTACGTGTGTCTAAACTTAATGGTGTTTTCGTTTGACCATTTTAGAAAATTAATAACACACTCAGCCCTCAGTATTGGCTTACTGTATAACCTAGTGCCGACACATAATTTGAACATACACATACCAAGTCCCATGATTGGTCTCCTTAAATTTTTCGATTTTCAAGTTTAAAATATAAACATTAGTAATATGGTAGAGGTATGTGTACACATACAGATCTCTTTTTTTTTTAAATAAGTTTATTATGACCTTTTGAAAATTAAATTATTCACAAAACAAAAATACCTTCGTTATGTTCCTGCCATCAATTTTACGAAATCATAAGAAATTTTAAGAATTCATACAAAATCCTCTTTTCCTTCACAAAATTCTGTAACAGCGAAACAGACAAAAAAATGCCCAGTATAAAGAGGAATAATATGCTCGTATAATTGTTTAATTAACACAATTGCCGTGTAGAAATCCTGTGACTATATAGTCGAATGTTAAGTCTTGCTTACTTCCAGGATTTGTTTTCGTTGAGTTTGAAATCAAATTGTTTGTTTGCATATTACCCTCGGCTTCTCTACATTAGTTTAGCCAGTTTATAAAATTAGAACCTTTTAAATGTTTATAGTTATTGGTAAACAAAAGAAAGGTTGAAAAGTTTGTTGTTAAAAACTGTTTAGAGTCTGTATCTCTACTTCTAAGTAGGTACACGTCATGATCACCATTTCACTTTTAAGCGGAAGTAGGCGTACTCTGAAATATTGGGTATTTACAAAAATAGCACAATCAATTCATCAAATTTATATTTCGATGAAAATAAATTCAAAGCGCTTATTGTTTCTGAGCATTATCTAAAGAATTTGACTATAGTAAAAAATGTTTCTACTAAATCTGTGCATTTATTCGTAATAGCTTATAATGTAATAGATTCAAATTGCTCTACGTTTTTTACCCTTCTTAAGCTGCAAGGCTTAGAGGCACCGCTAATGACTTTTTGTCGGAGTTGCAGAAATGAGGAAAAAGAAACCCTTTTCACTTACTATGAAGCTGCCCGGCGGCGGCTCGGCGCTATCCTCGATTAGAAAGCAAACTCTAGGAACGTACTTGTTCGGTAGTCTTGCGATATTGCCGAAACGGATATCAGCATAAATTCCAAAAAAAAATCCCCCAGAATTCAAAATGATTCCGAGAGTATCGGAAATAACCGACTTTACTGGTTGTATCAAAATGGATCTAATTTGCTCCAAGTGAATTGCTCCGTATGGAACAGATAATTGGTTATCTACCTAACCTAGCTACACACTGCTCGGCTCGTTCAACCGATAATTTGAATAACTTTGAAAATATTTTCTACATCTACATACACTGGGAATTCCTTTCTCATTTATTGTCTGCCATGTCATATTTCAAAGAGACGTCAGTAAAGACAAATTTAATTGTGATCTCCATTTCAGTTCTAGGAGACGAAGAATAGGCCTTTTTATTCAATCTTTTTATTTTCAAAGAGATACACGAATTAATGACGCGTAAAAAACATGCAATAATATTACCCTTTTAAAAGGCAAATAATAAACGTCATTCTTCGTTAAAGCGGTTCGAGGTATCCGATTTATAAGAAATGTTTCTGTGCGCATTTTGATTTCTCATACGCTTCATGTTTCAAAAAAGTGTCACCATTTAGAATGACAACAGTTGATTCAGCTTTAATTTCGATTTGTAAACTATGTACCTATATTGCCTGTTGTATTACCTATACGCTTGGTAAGAAAAGCTGACTATTGTTTTCACAGGTGATATTAGCAATTATTTTAGTTTAGATTGCTAGACAGAATAAAATTTTGGAAAAATTTCTCTTGAGGTCATATTATAATCAAAACTACAAACTGACAATAACTATTGTAAACAAATTGACCGCAATTTTGTAATGTATGTCATGATAGATACAATTTCTGAAAGCTATTGCAAGCGTATACAAACTTTTTAAGAAGGCATTAGGTATACAAAAGTGGACAAAACAATGAAATAAGATACATATATATGTACATACATACATACTGCATATTTAAGTTAGGTTTGGGCGTGCTACGCTTAAAAGCGTATGTATGTCTATGTAGTATGTATCTCAATCCATGGGATTCGTACATGCACTTTTATTTCTGAAGATAATATTTTTTTTATAAACATTGTCAAACGATGTCACTATGTTGTTCGATAGGTATGTTCATCCCGATGCTTACACTTCGTTTAATAAATATATATCTACTATACATGAACTCAGAAGATTTAGCAAAATATGTGTAACAATGTAACTTTCCATTATACATAAAGGGTGTCCCATAATTCACGCAAAATGTAATTGTTCGCCAATGCATCACCCTAAACCTTGTGTGTCCACCTTCAGTGGTCATTTGTGCGCTGAACTAACTTCTGTAAAATGATTGTAATATTATTGTCCCTTTCTATCAATCTCTCGCCCTATATTTTTTGCTTGAACAAGACGTGGACGAAGGAAAAATCGCAACTAAAAGTGGATACATTGACGGCCATTCTAACCGTCAAAGTCAATTTGAAAATGTCGTGCATGTAATTCTTCGAATTCATCAAATCAAAACCGGACATGCTCCGCTAAATCTCAGCAAAAGAAAAATACAATTTGCGCTCCGCTGATGCCAACGTAGAAACAGATGACGACTTCGACATTGACCTTGAAGATGATGATGATTATTGACTAAGCATTTTTTTTAAATATTCTTTAGTACATATTATTACGTATTTTTGTTACATTAAACATTAAATTAGTACTCACATTGAACTCCTGTTTTACACCTTTTTTTCAAAATAAAAAACCTGTGAAACGCTACGATTTTGTGCATTTCTCCTGTTTTTCAGCAAAAATGAGATGGGATCATTAAGTATACTGATTGGTGTTATGTATGGAATAGCACATCGGATAACGTACATACTTGCAAGCAAAACCGTGGCGGCCATTTATCCGATGTGCTATGCCATACTTAACCCCAATCTATATACTCTATACCTATGAATCAATAAAAAAAATGTATTCAAGTTTTCTATGACCGTTTCGCATAAATGTGGCTGAATTTCATTAATACACCTCCCAAAAGGGATTCGTCTTGGGTTTGTTTGCATAGACCTTTGACTTCAAAAAAACACAAAGAAAAAAGTCCAAAAGCGTTTAATCGCAAGATCTGGATGGCCAATTCTGATCACAAAAACGGCCGATTCCACGATTAGGAAATGAGTCATGCATAGGCTGACCAGACGTCCTCTTTTTATCTAAAAAAAAAAATGTCCGGTATCTTTTTGAAAAAATGTGCAATTTGTCCTCTTTTTTGGGATTTCCTAGTTTACCGAATTTTTCGACACCACAAAACTATAACAAAACTTTTTTCAACACTAAGGCTACGGACAGAGTACATGCGATAAGCTAAGCGAATGCTAAAGCTAAGGTTTGACAGGTCAAAGCTAATAAAGTGCGCCAATACATTTCAATTGCACTTGCTTTAGTAGATTCGATGCTAAGATACATGCTAAGCGAAACTTGGCGCTTAAAGCGAATAAACTCTTCTGCTCAGTTTTTTTTAGCAAAAAAATTCCAGCTAAAACGAAGCTATCAATAGATTTGGGTATACATATACCTAGTTGAATACCTACTTTTAATCACATTCAAAAGGATTCAGCAATTTTTGTCGGGATGTTTTCGAATTTCGTGAATCTTTGTAAAAATGGTAAAATTCGTCATATTTGTGTTTTTCCAACAATGAATGCCTGAACAATAAAGTATTTGATGGAAAGTCTTCTTCTTCTGACGAATCCATAATTCAAAGATGTTGTTTATTTTGATGAACTTCCGAAGCGTTAATGTAGCGTTCATTATGGACACCATTCGCTTTGCTTATAGCTTAGAATCTAGCTTTAGCTTTCGCCCCGCTTCTCGCGTTCACTATGTCCGTAGTCTAACTCAGAAATTTTTTGCATCTTTCAGGTATGAGCACGACTTAAAATTTGTATATATAATGGCGGCTCTCAGAATGAGGCAATAAGCAATTAGCAACTAAGCAACGAGCAACTAAGCACCTGTCAATCGAATCAAAAATTTGCCTAACATTTTTAGATATCAGGGATATTTTTCCACAAATTCTACGAATTTTGTGTTGAATCGTCCGACATATTTTCAAAAACTGTATAGAATGTAATATTTTCTTTGATAACAAGCCAATGGACTGAAAAAAGGACTAGACTTACCTAAAGTCGCAATTGTAAAAACAATTTATTTTTGTAAAAATAGTGTTACTAGCTGACCCGGCAAACGTTGTTCTGTCTAAAATAGTTATTTTAAATACCCCAAGGTTTATGTTGATATTTTTGTTCAATTAGTTTTTTTTTTAATAAGAATGCAGGCGGATAGCTTCAGTGGTTCAGCGGCTATTATCGGACTTAGATACGCACCAACATTGCCCGTGCACAGGAATTGTATTGTTTAGGTCTTAGATAATGATGTTCTTTCGTAAAATGCGAAAAATGAAAATACGCTGATTTTCTGAAATTTTCTTTCTGCGTAAACCTGAAATACAATATGTAAGGTGCAGCGCCCCTTTGACCAATCTTCACAGGAACACTTCTGTGGCAATACCTTAGATTGTCTGTATTTTTATTTTTTAACTCAATTGATTTGTCGGTTTTCGAGATATAGGATTTTGAATGTTTTTTTTGTATGGGCGGTGCCAAGCCTCTGTCCAATTTTGACCAATCTTCCTAGGTGCACTCCTGGGCCAATACTTAAGATTATCTGTAAATTTGAGCTCAATCGAATGTGTGGTTTTCAAGTTATAAGTAGCCGACAACAAATCAGGATCCATTTTTATATAAAAAGAAAATAATTTTTGTAAACAAATTTTAGAAATATATCCTGCTCAGAATTTTACGACTATATTCTAAAAAAAAACTGATGCTTCAATTTTTCATTAGAGATTTTTAAATGTGTCCTCTTTTTGGTGGACATGGATCTGGTCACCCTACTCTTGCAGTAATTTTTTAATTGTTTCTCTGGCTGTATGGTAAGTGGCACCGTCTTGTTGAAATCACATGTTGGTCACATCCATATCTTATAATTTAGGCACTAACAACTGGGTTATAATGTCAGGATTAATTGTTACTGCATGCATGAGCATGACCAACCGCGTTTTCGAAGAAGAAAGGTCCGATAATGCCTCCAGCCCAAAATCTCCACCAAACAGTCCAGTCACGCGTCGTGGATGCATTTGTTTCTCAACAATTACTCTTGGGTTTTCTAAACCCCAAATGCGAAAATTTTGACAATTAACCAAGCGATCGATGAAAATGAGCTTCATCATTGAAGATGATTTTGTTCGAACAAACCTTAATTATTTTTAAAATGTTGCTCAACAATGAAAATACGTTGTTCTTTCGTATAGCGCTCCATTTTTACTAACCCCGAACTGTCAGCTGTCACATTGTTATCTTTTTTTCCATTGGCATCACTATATACTATTAAATGGCTCAAAATTCAAATTCTGCGTGAATTATGGGACACCCTTTTCAAGTTGAGCCATGTGTTAAAATGGACCACTCTATTGCAGTCTATTGAGTATTATGTAATAGGTACAAGTTTTAATCCCCATATCATAACAACAATGTAATTTTAACAGCTAACAAATTTTGTATTGTATCCAGCGTTACCGTTGAGAAATTTAGAAAAGTCGCAAGAAAAAGGGAAACGGAAAAAAGAGCCATTTAAAGTAATAACTTCAAAGTAAACATAATAAACAAACAAGATACACTGGTAATATTTTATTTTTAAAACTATAAGAATTCAGTCGAATAAAACATGCCATACCAAAAAACATTAAACGTAAAATCAATTCAATAACATCACAAATCAATTCATTAAGCGGAGAATGTTCTAATCCAAAATCTTCTGAATCATTCTCCGACCGCTCTGACCTCGTTTCCAAAATTGGAGGCGCCGCACAGTGGGGCAGACTGTATCAAAACATGGCATTAATTATTTAAACGCGTAATAACCTTTATTTTTGATCTTATGTTGTTACATTACTTAAAATTTAACTTACAGACTCATTTTAGATCAAATATACTCTTTTAATTACTGTGAACACAAAAAAAGTCTTAGGGTATGAAAGAAAAAAACAGGTCTTAATATGATTGTATATTGTATGCTTTAAAAACTATTCTTCGAAAGATTCTTCTTCTTCTTCGTCTGATTCTACCACCACAGGCGATTCCATTATTTTTAAGGCTTCTGAATCAAACGTTTTCAACTTCTTTTTTGGCAATTCGCGAAAACTGGAAATCCATGGATCCGTTGAAATGAGAAGCATATTAAGTACATCCCGATTGGTTTTTGTTCTTGAAACTTTGCAAGAGTAACTTTCTCTATATCGCTTAATGTCCTTGTTCCTTGCCTCTTGGGCCTCTTCCGATAGTTGCCCAATCGGAAGTAAGAAATTTGAAATGATGTCCGGGCCATGAATCAGGACTTTATGCACAGATACAGGCATACAATACCAGGGATACTTCTAAACAAATAGTTTTGCTGTATCTATTGAATATGTTTGAAACAATTCATTATTTATCTTATATCCACTGGATATAGTCTGTAATATAATGTAAAATCTCTTTATTAAATCTTGGTCTACTCCTGTTATGCGTTCCGATATTTCATAGTTTTCAAAAATCGTCTGGCCGTGTTTCCGTCATTACTGTTTCCGAATTTTTGTTTTGGCTTATCCACTTTTAGGTGCAGTTCTGACTGAAATAATTCTTGAATATGCCTCTTTTTGTCTTCTACTTTCTTTTTATCTTCATCTCCACGGGCTTGCCACTTTTGGATGCACAATTTAAAGGACAGGTGTAAAATACACTCGAAAAATCGTATCCAACTATGTAAAACCGAAAGCCCAAAGTTTAATTTGGAAGGATCTCCAATTTTTTTTTGTGCTGCATATACTGAATGTTATTGAATTGATTGGATGTAGCTCCATATATATAACACCTCTGAGTAGATTTCGTCTCTGTTATAGAGTTACAAACTTTCCCATCAATCATTGTAAAATGCAATTTGTGCTTCACATGTATCGAAACATTATCAATATCTATATGTATGTTGGAATAAGGGCACTTATTTTTTTGTCAAAATGTGCTTTTTGTTATGGAATGCAAGCTCCGCAGTTTCATGAATAAACTCAAATGTTAAGGGTCTGCAGTATCGCGGTGACGAGGGACGTGGATTTTGCCAAAGAATTATTTGTTGCTTTCTTGAGTCCCGACTATCACAGACTATTTGTAATGGAACAAATGAAGTAAAAACTATGGAGCTATCGATAAAACTTTCGCTATTTTGTTCAGTCCCTACATCCTCAAATCCCCATTTTGATATTAAGTACACGTTTTTTAAACTCTCAGATGTCTGGGCCTGAACAACTTCCTTTTGTAGTTTAACTAATTATATGCCACAATTGTTGTCTTGAATATACGAGCTCATTTGCGTGTGAGTCCGAATGAAAAAATAAAAAACCAACAGCATATCAAACATGTCGTAATTCGAGCCTTTATAGTACGACCCCCTCTTTTAACATAATTCCAATTTACAGAAAAAGGCGCAAAATCGCGCACCTTTTTTTTATTGTATATTTGAGAATAATATATTACCAATAAATTGGTGTAAAAAATATAGCCCCGTTTTGCCCTACTTATTACTAAAATACTACGAATTTTTAAATTTTTTTTTCTTTTGTATGCTAACTGTAAGTCACCTTACTAAATTCGATTAAAAAAAAATTAAACATATAAATTGGATAAAAAACATTTTAAGTAAGACTAAATACCTTCAGGTAAAAGATCCATATCAAAACTATTTTATTTCTTTAATTGTATTTCAGAAAATCACACCTCAACTATGCACTATATTCTTCTCAAGTTATTCAATTGACTTCCGATCTATTTAACATACAACTTTGAACTGCAGTCACTGAATAACCAAAGTGCTGGCCGTTAGTTACTTATTTGTAACAAGTGCATGGGTTTACTGTTTATCAATTAGCAATAAAAAAAACGTTCATTTCAACAAATGGATTTTGCATTTTTTGCCACCGGTCCCCATACAGCTGCCCCACAGTGCGCCGCATTGTTCGTTGAAGGAATGGAGTTCGCAGATCAAAGATCACGGTTGTGCCCCAGCCAAGTTCTCTAGTAAAGGCACTTACCCTTCTTACAGGAACAAACTAAGGCTGTTTTCGACCTCAACAAGCTCATTAAAAAGGTCCACCTTACAAAATTGCATCTCTATAACATTAGTGGTTCTCAACATACAGGACGTCAAAAATCGCAAAAGCCGTAACTGACTGACTGACTCACTCACTTCCTCACTTAGATGATGATTATCAAAATTATGAAGCACTCCAGCCATCATAGAATCGTGAAACTTGGCAGAATGCTAGATCCTACACTGGGAAAAGTCCAAAAGTTGAAAAGTCCTTCATGAATTTTCTTAAAAATGTGAAAAAGGGCCAAATTCATTAAATTTTAGAAAAGTGGTCGCATTGTGCCAACGTGGTATAAAAAGTGCCAAATTGCAACTTTAGTCTCACAACGGTCACGCTGATTGTATCTACATCCAAATAAACACAGTAGCCCTGTTGCTTTTCAAATTCTAATTCTAATCGTTTTATAAACATGATTACCTCGTCGCAGCTGATTTCGATGAAGCTGAATATCAAATGTAATATGGGTGTTACACAACATGTGTATTATGTAGTAACAAATTTTGAAAGGACTTAAAAAAAAATATATATATATATCGCTATGAGTTTTGAGTGTGATGGATGACTCATAAAATATACATAGATATTGTGCGGTACCACCAATCAGTGTTTCGACTAAGACATAACGTCACAAGCAAACTTAGCATCTCTATTTACTAGGTACATTCCAAACTGCAAATATTTTTCAGAGAGATATTCGCAAATATTCGCCTAGAAATACGTACGCCCAACAAACACACAAGCCCACCTCCTCTGCCCTCTCTACTAAATTGTTGTAAGGAGGCAATATCCGTGATTTAAGTTTCTTCAAACAGAAGCTACCTACCTTACCTATTTATTTTCTGTTGCCTAATTACAAGTATGTAAAGAAGAAAACTTACAAACAAGCAGCATTTTACCTCTACAGCATGCGTAATATGAAACTAATAATTAAAGAATTGTGGAGCAACTTCGTTCGTCGAACCGGCAGCTCTTTCCCGCATATCATAGTTACGTATTGGAAACGCGTACTATGAAACTTAAATACAAGTTACGTGTAAACACTGTAGTGCACTCTCTTTTCATTTAGAATTTTGATAAAAGTGTGGGAACCCCGCACAGTGATATGCGATGTTGACGTCTTCGTTGCTCGTCGTGTTGTCGTTGTTAAGATGGAAGTGAATTCGTTTTGGGAACGTATACTTAGCTCGACTTGATCTTCGACAGTGAGTTTCATATTGCAGTGCAGTTGCATTCAGTGATACCGGTTGGTGTCAACATGGCGGATGGAAAATTACGGCGCACGGGCTGGTTGGTAGGTAACTAATCCCAAAGGAATATTTACAGAACCCGTTCTTTGTCTATGACCCACTTTCGTGAGATTGTAGGAGGGCTGGGCGAGAAGTGAGGTGTTTTGTTTTTACTGTGCCATCGGTGCATTTGCATCGGTACGGAACTGTAGGTGGTATTCTTAATGTATTCGTTGGTGGTAACTGGGAGGTTAAAGCTATAGTACGGAGAACGGCACTTGTGCGTTTGGCACTTTACACTTTACTACAGTCTTCTTAGAGTATAGGGAGACTATACTGAGGTAGCGGCAGCTATTCGGCAGTAGCCGCATCCAGACCTTGATGAAGGTTGCTCATCATCATCAGATTGATCTTGTTAGTTTATACAACTTGTTAGCTGATGATTGCACCAAGATAAAGACGATGATAAACGCTATCATCAGAATCATGTATACTAAAAGCAATTTTGCTAATGCTCTGACTTGAGGTAGATATTGAATAAGTAATCGTAGGGAGAGGTGCATTGTTATTGCTCTTGGGAGATGTTTCGAGATACCCGAGAGAAGTTTTAATAAGTTGTGCGGAATTTTCTTGGTACAAAATAAAATTACAGTTAGATAACACGCAGTGAAAGCAATAAGAAAGCGTTTATTTGCATTAGAAATAACATAATTTGGATTGAGTGGTAGCTTGGATTATCGGACAATTGAGTTAGTAAGACATAGGGAGCCAATAAACTGATACTTTAATTATTTGTAGTCTTCCTTTTTGGTTTCTATAATTATTTGTGTACCTATTTTCTTAACCTTACTAAGTGTGATGTTATTGTCAGTCCCCAAACACAAACAACTGTTTGTCTGGCATTCAACATACATTTGCAACTACAATTAGAAGGGTAAAGCTTTCTGATTCCGATTCTGGGCACGAGTACGATAACTTAGGCGCCAAAAATTGATAACGGTTTTTTGTAGAGGGGTTAAATTATGTCCCTATTATGGAACACAACTCAACTTTGTTGAGTTAAGTTGTCTTCAATTCAACTTAACTTTCACACAACCCAAACTAACTAACAACTTATAGACAACCATCGCCATACTTGTTGTGTTTTAACAGACAACTTTTCTATCAAGGTTGTGTATAACAATACGGACAATACCGAATTTTGAATGACATAAAACCAAAAGACAAATCAACTGTAGTTGTAGTTGTCTTACATAATAGGGGCATAAGGCTTTTTTTACTATGGGAGGGGGGTCTATCTCGCTTCGTTTAGGCGGGAGTGGTAAAATGAAAATAAAATATTGCAACACCTACGATAAAGGGCCAAGAGTCTGTTATTTCATATTATTTTTAAATCAAGTTATTTCTATTAATAGTTTTTGAAAAAAATGCTTTCAAACTTGAAGTTTAAGGAAAACAATTAAAAAAAAAAGTTGTATGCGTATTTTCTTAAATATTGAAAAAATAGATACTTAACTTGATTGTAGTAATTACTGCATAAATCAATTCTTAATCTAATACTGAAAACCAGATTTATTTATGTATTCTAATTTTTAAGAAAATTGGAAAATTACTTTTATAATGTCGCTCCGCTTAGAGTATAAATTGCTACCCTTGAACCATGAAATTTACAACCCCCCTTCTTGGGGTCATTGTAAGATTTTGGGTGCAAGGCTGAGTATATGCAAACTTTCTAAATTATATTACCTATAGTTTACCCAATGTCAACAACATTCTTCAGCAACAGTCTCTGGCCTTAGTTTTCACATTATAGACAAAATTGTGCTGATTTGCACTATAAAAAAATTCCTAATGCTATTATAGTACTTAGTTTTTAGTGTTGCCATTGATTTTTAATATTTTTATACCCGGTACCACACTGTGGCGAGGGTATATTCACTTTGACATTCCATTTGTAACGCACATAAGGAGGCGTTGTAGGTATGACAAACTATATATATTATTGATCAGCATCACTTTTTTAGTCGATCTAGCGATGTCCGTCTGTCTGTCCGTCCGCACGATTACGGCCGTAATTTAAGAGCTACCGACTTGAAATTTGGTACGTAAGCTTTTATCCACCAAACTGAGGCTAAGTTCGAAGATGAGCAAGATCGGATGAAAACTACTACTACCTCTCATACAAAAATATCGGATTTATATAGCTTTTTGATGTTAAAAATTAAATTTAACTAGCTACAATAAAGATAGCAAGTTTAAACTTTGCACATATTGTTTTAATAATATTTAAATAAATAAATAATATATTATAAAAATAATATTTTTTGACAAAAAATGAGCTTGGTCGAATTAAAACTACCCATACCTCCCATACAAATATATAATTTTTTAATACTAAAATATTTTTTTTATTTTTACAATAATATAGTACCGGGTATTTGAGCTTCGGCATAGTCGAAGATAATTGTCTTACTGGTTTTTTTTTAATTACCCCTCCTGCCTAAACGAAATATATCTAGTATTGGATTCTATAAAAAATCGTTATCATTTTTTTTTGCGCATAGATTATCGTACTTTCCCCCGATCCTGTATATAATACCTATACCTGCACTACATACATCTATAAATGAGTGCGATTGTTAAGTTAAGTTATCTATGATAACTGAAAAACTTGAACCTACTTTTTTTTCTGAACGTGGGTACCTCGGATCCCCGCAATAACTCCAGTATCTACTTAATGATAATCTTTTTTATTTTCTGTTATCGCTACAATCCCTCATATATATTTCGCATTTTACTTACACAGTTCCGCTTACGACTAAGACAATCCAATAACCAAGTCCGACTTTCGTCCAAGAGGTATAACTCATAATCTTCGTTCATTCGAATTTCTAAAAACCAAGAATATTGTCTTAGGATACATGTAGGTATACATCTTGACATCTTACATTCAATTCCATAGCTTTTACATAATTTATAGTTTATAATAAAAAGCTGGTGATGTTAGTTAACTGGTATTTCATAAAATATATGTAGTTTTAAATCTTAAACCGCATGTCGAATTAATGATGAACCTATCGGGATTAAATAATTATGTATATTGAAAGAAAACGAAAGTAAGTCGATTGCGAGAGGTGAATGTTGCATGCGACAAGATTATCGTAATAGAGGTGCATATTTATATAAAACATTTTGGGGAGGGTAATATAACTATAAGGCGGTGAAACTTAATAAGGGATTCTCATTGAAGGGTACGCTACAAGCATTTTTTTAACTATGTAAGAAGGTACACTGGTCAGCATAAGTATTTTGACAAAACTAAAGTTAATTCTGCTCATTTAAAAAAAAAATATATACATATATATACAGTATGTCTCGCTAATCCGAACCACCTTTAACCCAAATATCGCGCTAATCCGAACAACCATTATTTTTATTTTATCTCATTATGTAGGTACTCTACAATCCGAACCCTACACCGGTTTTTGTACGCTATAATCCGAATTGCAGCTTACCAATATCCAACATTGCATTGATTTCCACATTAATCTTAAATTTATCCGATTATGTTAATGGATGAAGCATAAAACACACATTGGTCTTAAGCATCTATATTCTATAAGTATGCATTATTTTCGTTTAATATAACCCTCTTGTCTTGTACTCATTAATTCGAATATTTTGATAATCCGAATACCCCTTGCAATAATTGATTCGGATTAGCGAGACATTGCTGTATAAATATAATGTTAAAAAAATCAGAAACTTTTGCTTGCTTGTATTAAGTCCTTCTTCAAAAAATTCGTTATTATTTTGCTGCGTCGAAGTTTTCGTTGGTAAATAATGTACTTGGGTCAAAACAAATAGGGATAGCTATGTAAATTTTTTCCGTAATTTTTCATTATTTATTTAGGAATCATTTAGGTAGGTAGGTACATAAACACATTCGATTAAGAATTGATAGAGGCAGTGAATATTTAATGCCAATTTAGTAACTTACTTCGAAATTAAATAAAAAAAAAATATTCAAGTATAAATTATTTGTAGGTACTTCATATTTTTTGAAAATGTCGAGTTTGAAAGTATTTTCTTCAAAAACTATTAATAGAAATAATCTGCTTTAAAAATAAATGAAATAATAGATTTATGTCCTTCAAAACTGTATTTATAGTATTTGACAAATTTATTATATGTACCTATAAAGATTGTATGAGTGTCCTTTGTTTTTCAATAATATTTTTTTAATAATTGTCCTTTCCGCTTAAACGGGGATAGATATGTAGACCCCCTTACAAAAGAAACAATGTTTGCAAACCCCTACAAAAATCCGTTATAATTTCTTCCCTATCCCTTCTAACTTCTAGTATCTATATACTTGTAATATTAATTTTAATTTTATGATATCTACCATTCATTTGGCATAACTCACAATATTATTTATTTTGTTATATTTAGGAATCTTATGTTATGTAATCTAGATTTGGACTTGTTTTCATAAATACATATGTTCAATTCTTCATTTATCGGATTCTTTGTACGGATATTACCTAACTATCTTCTGGTGACAAGTTTGAGCAATGAACGTGCTCGGCTCGTAGTCGGTCGTAGACAAAGAATTTTCTACTACCTACTGGACGTCCTACTTGAGATTTCGATTAATTGATGCTGCAATTCCACTGTTTGTCATAATCATCAGTATCACATTTCACTGTTCTGTTCAAATGAATGTGAACAGTTAAATGCGTGAGCTGCGTCTAAAGCGTTGACTTATACATACCTGTTTGACACAGAAAATTGTTGACATGGTTCCCTTTTAATCCGTGCTTTGTTTTGGTTGATTTTCATCGTGTTCTCTACACAAGTTTAGTCATTCATCGTTTTGAACCCACAGGTTGTTAAGTATTCTTTGATAGCAATGCGAAAAATAT
The DNA here is from genome assembly GCA_949372485.1 of Cheilosia soror. Taxonomy (NCBI): domain Eukaryota; kingdom Metazoa; phylum Arthropoda; class Insecta; order Diptera; family Syrphidae; genus Cheilosia; species Cheilosia soror. The sequence goes on from OX443561.1 coordinate 51,854,559, forward strand.
AGCCTCAATTTAAGAAATTGACTTTAATTGTCAGACCAATATTTACCAAGTAGATCAAATACCTACCACTATTTTATTTTAATTGACTGAGCATACCAAAATCTGTAGTAACTATATATAAAAATGTTAAATTATAAAGAGATTTTGTGTTAGGTAACTTTTTTGTTTTATATAATTTACAAAATTGGTAACGTACCTATCTAAATTTTAACTAACATACAAAATGCCTCAATTTTAAGAGGCAGTTCAGTAAAGCAGTATCCTGGTCGCACACTAAATTCTTAACTTCATAAACGACTAAATGGAAATGGATATTAAACGTCGTCAGTCGGTGTAACAACAATACGAGTATCTATATATGCGTTGTTATATACGTAGGTACTACCCAGTGGAGTAGTGTGGGTTGGGGCCGCCCGGGGCAGAATTCATACCGCCCCTAGTAATTTTCTCACATTATTAAAAAAAACCTTTGTCTAAGATTTGAATCAGTTCTACCTACACATATTATATGTATGTCAATAAACTTTTTACCTAAAATTTTTCTTCAAAATTTTGTCAACTATCTTTAGTAGGTACCTACTACTTTTTAGCAAGTGAAGCAAAAATAAAGCCGCAAATTTGAAATTTTCCCATATTGGTTACTTTCTGATTTCCCAATCTCTAAGCGAATAAAAATTACTTATCTTAGGATATCAAATAAACAACGATAATTCCCATTCGATTTTCATTAGGTATATAAACTAAAATTCTTTAAAAAAAAACAGGATTTCTTTATCTTTTGAAAATGTTTAATTTAATTAGGTACCTTAAGTTAAGTTTTTTTTAATTTTTAAATAAATAATTTCATAACCAAAATTAGTTTAAAAAAAAAAATTTTCAAATGAAAGGATTAAGGAAAGGGGAAAATGTTATATAGGTAGGTACATAATGGAGGTACATAATGCAATTCATTTTTTTTTATAAGAAACTCGGAAAAAAAATTAATACGTTGGACTGAAAAAATAATCCAAATTTCCGCCCCTAGCAAAGTGCCGCCCCTTGCCCCTCTCACTACGCCAGTGGTACTAAATAATTTTCCGGTGCATTAAATCGGCTATGAATTTTTAAATTTTGAAAAGAAACAAAATCGTGAATTGGCTATTTTGTGGAATATATATATACTTCAAAACCGATTAATGAGTGTAAACAATGCAGACATAACATAACAAAAAATATAACCTTTTGAAATTAACAAAGGTATGTATATGTATATACCTATGCCTGCATGTCCCTCCCATCTGTACCTGTTCATGTACCTATTACAAATTTAGTGAGCATTCATCTGTGATGCCTTGGAGAGAAGTCGGTCGCTAAGAAGCAACATACCTACAGTATTTTTCGTAGTTACACCAACAAAGCGGATATGGCCCCATTTTGAACGGTGTATGAGACGAATTGGGATAAAAATGTATCTCACCTCTCATAAAACTAGAGCTCCACCTAACGAATTGATCTTATTAACTGGAAACTGGAACTGAACCATCTAGTATTATTTTCCTTTTATTTGTATAAAACTCCACAGTCTTTACCGGTTATCCTCTGTTTAGTTATCAACTGTAATATTTACCAGTTATACAGTGTATAGGTATACTGTATACATAATATGTTGCAATGGCACCCTAAATAATTGGGGGAAATGTCCAACTTTGTTATTCGAGTAGCAACACTTATTGAAATATGTCTTCAAAGCATACAAAAAAATACATAATACATATCCTTTTCTGCGTTCTTCTTTATTATTGTGAATACCTACAAAATAGGTAGATACATAGGTAAGGTATATCCCTTTTCATAAGTTACTACGAAATCAACCCTTTTTGAATTCCCTAGAATAAAGCTTAATCATCAATGACATACTTTGTTACAATGACTATTTGTCGAAGTGGTTTAATTTTTTTGAAATACTTCTCCCGGGAAAGGTGAACCTATAACGCTTCATCAGCGCCGCGAGATGCTTGCAGCTATAATTAGTTCTGCACTTAAATAACTGCAAATTGTAGTCTTCTGGAAATATATCCCTAGGAAGCGAGTTCCAAAGTTTGCATGTCCTGCAACAGAAGGAGTTTTGGAAAATTGATGTCCTCGCGGTTGTCAAGTGTACTGTATGGTCATGAGCATTAGCTGCCTGTCTTGTGGGGCGCCCAAAAGTTGCATTTCCAGGAATAATCACCCTTATTCCCGTTGGCGTTTGTCGTATACGACTCATGTGTCGTGTCGTTTTAAACATGATATTCCGATTTTTTTCCGAACTATTGTTAAAGATTTTGCTTCTTTTTCAAGTGTTCACTGTAATTTAAAATCATTTGTTTAAAAAAAGTTACAAACACTGCCTGAAAACCGAAATGAAATATTAGGCGTTTACGACAAACGCCAACGGGAATAGGGGTGAATGTCTTTGAGTTCCTCGGAAATATTCAAATGAACATCTATTCAAAAAGTGCAATCAAAAATTATTGCTTTTAATTTGAGGTTAATATATACCAATAGATACTAAAAGCAAATGTTTGGTAAAAACTTGCAATTTCAACTGTAATCAAACTATGGCACTTCTTGGGCAGTAATAAGTCACTGCAAGAAATACCTGGACGAACTATCACAAGCCAACACGGTGACCCTATATGCTGGGTACCAGGTACCAGGGCATATGGATATTCCGGGAAATGAACAGGCGGATAAGATTGCAAGAAACGCGGGTCAAAAATGCATTCATCAATGGCCCTAGTATCTGTAAGAACTCCGCTAAGCACGCTTTCTATGAAGGTTGACATTGAATCCTTGAGTAGAACAAACCTCCGCTGGAACAATCTCAGCACCTGCAGGCATGCAAAAGAATTATGGCCAGAAGTGAGCAAAAAGAGATCCAAATTTATGATCGGACTGAACCGCAAGGATATTCGCTTACTCACGCAAGGGGGTCATTACTGGGCACTGTGCGATAGGCGTACACGCGGCTGGGCATACTATATAATGACTTTTGCAGAAGCTGCAGAGACGTTGAAGAAATAGAATCTGTTCGCCATCAGCTTTGCGAATGCCCAGCCCTAAAAAACAGTAGACAGAGGATTCTCAACAGATTCTTCTTCGATGAACTAGAAGATCTGGAGAATGTTGGTCTTAAGGAAGTCCTGAGATTCATACTTAAATCGGGGTGATTCCAGTAGGTAAACAAACTCCACACCCTTAGGTTACTCTTAGAACAGACTGGGAATCTGGATAAAAGGGCTAGGAATACAAATCTAGGTGACTCAATAAAGCGGTATATTCTTTGTCTCCATCAGGTATGAAATGGAAGGTTGTGACTGGACACAATGGACCCAACGGATGGTAATGGATGTGAAGCTAAGGCAACCGCCCGCCGCAAGAGCACCCAATTACCTAACCTAACCAAGCCTATGGAACTTCTTAAACTCTTTTAACAAAGTTTCGCCCGGCTTTCATTCTAAATAAGAAAACAATAAAATACGCCGATGGCGTGTATTCCAACATAGCGGATTATCATTTTTACAACAACGAGAAATAGTTGAATTAATTTTTAGATCATATGTATTTCGTGATCTCGATGAAAAGCAGGATCACATGTTGTTGTTGTAAGTGAATGAAAATCGATGGTCTATAACTATATGGATCATAGCTGATAATAAAAAACGGCTAATAAGTAATGTCTAATATTCACTTATTCTCTGGATGGTGATGTAATCGCCTTATGACACTTTCAAGTTATTTTCAACTTTTGGCTTCATACGAACGAATAGAAGAAATTTATGGCAAACCTCAATTTTGGAAAGAATTTGTATAACAAACCGTAAAATAAATATGGGGGCATGCTACCCCACTGCAGCCCTCCTACGTGTGGTCACTAATGGATTAGAATAGGACTAGGACTACTAGGAGTCTATTCAACGTTTCTTTATATCAATGTTTCGTGTAGATTTAAAGAAACTTTGCATGTAACCAACAATGCATCTACTTCAAATCCAACAGTGACCCTGCCAGCACGGGGTTGCAGGGAGAGCATGCTTCTCCATACATATTCCACTGTTTACGTAGTGCTGATTTACAATTTTTTTAAATTAAGTCTCAAACAATATTTGAATTTGAATTCAAACTGTATTTTATTCAGCCACGCTCCCTCAGAAGATGGCTTCAGAACTTTTTTTCGTTTAATAAATGTTAGATAATTCATAGCTTTGCTGCAACAAAATGTTCTTACCTGAGCATTGGTGTCTACATATACCAATCACGATTTACCGTATTGCTGAAATTAACTAAAAATAATGACTTTAATTATAAATGCTCATCTCTCACATAAGGACTGACAGCCTCTATAATGAAACAATAAATATTAAAATTTCCCTTCCCGTAATGGGTCGTGTTCATTGTTACACGAATAACCCCATGCAGGTTCACCCATTTTACCCCATTTAAAGTAAATAAAAATAAACACTTTCACACAAACCCACATGACCCAGCCACATCATATATTTATGGAGTTCCCTATCTTGAAACTTGAAGATATACATAATAATATGTACATAGTTGCTCACACATATCTGCCATATTTAATACATCAGACAGTATAGTATCCGGCAACTCTCACTGATGATGACCACATTCGACAATAAGTAAGTCAACGTTTTGGGGCATCAGCAGCACTGCAGAGTGGAGTGGCGTTTTCTTTTTTTTCTTATTTTGGTTATGGTTCAGATTTTAAAGCAATTGTGACCAAGAAACCGAATGCGAAATAAAATCACACTCACTTTCGCTCCACCAAAGGCACTTCTTCGTCTGGCATATCTGGATTTTCTGAAAGATTAATCAGTTACGAATTTCCGCATACATTCAGTGGACCGTCTATATATTACTTCAACCGTTCTTTCTTTTGTATTTAATTTGCGGAAATTCAAGCAACTTTTTTTTGCGTTTAAAGTTACAAGCCAAGAGCTCGTCACACTTTAAGTGTAGCAGAGATTAACAACAACAACTGCTGCAGGTTCGAGTGGCTCGAAATCAAAACTAAATGCTTGGCGAATTGCCGCTTTTGGTGAATAGTGAAAGTGAATCTTTGCCCAAAAGTTACTTTCCGGACATTCACGCAGATACACGCTGATAAATGCATATAATATACATATTCATATATACGACTATATGAATAATGGACCTTAATTAGTACTCATACTCAAAGGTAGCTTTAATGACTTAATGGCGCCGTAAGGTAGTAATCAGGAGCACAAGTGAGCAGAATACAACGTACCAGTACCAGTGTTGCATTTAGATGTTATGCAATAAATTAGGCACTTTCATTAGGAACAAATTATAAACCATACTTAGACACCCATACAAATTTGAGATTTTCATAAAATGTTAAACCTTCCGGTTGTTGAAAATATTAAAACTGAATAGTTTTCTGTAATCAACAAAGCCAACAAACATAGCTTGTTGACCCTACCGACTTCGATAGTGTTTTTCGTTGTAAAAGCCAAGTAAAATAGTTTACATTTACACTATGCAGCTTTTCGATACAATGCAATGGACTAATAGGCACAGAGGGTAATTACAAAAAAAAAGTTTTTATTTGAGAAAATACATAATTACATTTTTTGAAGACTACTTCCCTAAAAGCGGTATTTTTAAGGAAATATTTCATAGATATATTGATGAAAGGCCTAGGATTATTCAAATGTATATGTTTCTGCCAGTTCTTTTGAAAACCTAGCCCTTATAATAAATTTCTAGGCACTAAATAATGATAATAAGGAAATTGGATTTCAAATTGAATTCAAATGAAAAATTCATCGAGAATATTTCACAAACTTACAATCAATAACAGTTTATTCATAATTCAATCATTGTTCATTCAATGTCAAGCTTTTCCATTAAATTAAAAGGGTCGCTGGTGTTAAGTGATTAAGTGGACCATCCATAACTCTCGATATTCCTCCACCAACTCTTAATCATCTAAAATCTAAGGTAAGATTATGGTCTTGGTCCTAAGCCTGTCTGATGGCACAGATACCATAATCCAGGGGTTCCCAATCTTTTTCGTACTGCGACTCCCTAGAGAGGTTGAAATATTTTTGCGACGCCCTTATAAAAACAGAGATATGTGAAGTTGATCTTACTAAATATTCACTAAAGGGTTTTTCAATAAGGCCGTGTAAACGTTGAAATATCGTCGTCCTATATTTATGGCAATTTTGCTCGTTGATATACCCGCATTCATCCAAAAATGCGCCTCGTCGGTAAAGATGATTTTTTTGGCAAAAATTGAGGTTCTCTTCCAAACGCCCCGAAGCCAAGTCAGCGAAACGGCATTGTTTATGTTCATTAACTTTGAGCTCATGGATTAGCTGGATCTTGTACTGGCGTAAACCCGACTCCCAATGCGAAATTCGCCAAGTTGGAATCTGCGAAAGGCCGATATCTTATGCACGTCGAATTGACTGCCTCGAGTTCTCCTGTGTACACTCTCATGGACCACGGCAATATTCCCGACGAATCTGGCCGGCAACGACCAATACCAATTGAAAACCCCTTATTTAATTTTAAGTGCCAGGTAAATATGAGTGACAGCCACGAAGCAAGTCTGACAGAAAATACGCGAAACACAAACGCGCCTATTGGATTTCGCTTCGACCCTGCTCTTAGTATTCGTAAAGAGAAGCGTAATGCTTTTCCTTCGTTCGGAGACTTACAGCAGTGAAAAAATAAAACTTGCGACGCCCTTAGAATAGCGCCACGACGCCCCAGGGCGTCGCGACGCACAGTTAGGGAACTCCTGCCATAATTACGGTGACCATCATTTTTGTGCTAATTGGTACCCAGATATTTATTGAAAAAAAAAACGATAATAAGATAGCAAAAAGCATTAACATTAATAATAGTTTTATAAAAATAAAAATGTATTGGATAGACATTTACTTATAGACAGCCGTATATTTTAGGTTTCCTTAGGCGGTTCTCACATTGAGGCAACAAGCAATAACCAACTAAGCAACTAGCAACTATTCTCACATTGAATCAACAGTATTGCCAGAAATTTCTCCGAAGCAATAACTATTATTTGTTGCTTTTCAACATGCGCTGTGTATCGCCAGCGTTTGACCGATATTGAGTTGCTTTGATGTGAGACCACTAATTTAATCAAAAGTAAAATAATTGTGAGCTGTAATATTGCGTGTTTCCTATTGCCAGTTGCTTATTGATTTTTGCCAGTGTGAGAGCCGGATTACAACGCCTCTACGATAGTGGATAGCTTTCCGTAGCTTCCGTTTTTATGGTTAGTTTAGTAAACGAGCTTGGTGTCAAATAGGAACGCGCACGAATATTTGATAAAATATGACAATAAAGCGATAGACGTAGCTTGTTTTATTTACATGTTACTATGCAAACGAACTTTTTTCGACATGGAGCTGAGCCAAGAGTGGAGACAAATCAAAGAAACGCGAATCTAAATTCCGTGAAAAGATATAGGAGAATTTTGAGGGCCAATTTAGGTCCACTATAGATTTGCTTCAATAAGGGCTTTTTATTCAGTGTCACCGGTACTAAAGTTGGTCGCTTGGCGTTGGAAGTGACCTGAACCTACAAAGACTAGAGCTTAGAATAAGAATTAATAATCTCGCTGCTAGTAAACAGACTCACTTTTCTCCATCCAGTGACATCTCTACTGGTCCCATACTATTTAACTTTTCAACTAAATTTGTATAGAGACCATCAATATCTACCGCTCTATTTATTCTTTTAAAAAATTCCCTTGCTAGATCTGAATTTTTACCCATGAACTTGCTTTTGATTGCTTTTTGTGTGTTTCCCACAGTTAAGAAAAAAACACATAAATATTTATCTAAAATCGGCCGATTCCGGCCGTTTTCGAGCACACTCCTCATTTAGCTCAAAATCTTAAAAATGCGAAAATCAGCACACCGGAAATTCGAAAACGGTACGAATTGAAATTCGACCGAAAATGATCACTACGCGCTTGATAGGAGATAGGACGAACAAAAATGTTTCTTATGCAAACTGAATCCTCCATTTCACGTCGTTATTAACTCGGGCTCCAGGCAAATTTTTCAAAATGAGGAAAACTGTTTTATTTCTTTCTTTTATAGACCTCAAAAATCGAGTTTGAAGTCAATTGGATGAAAAATAGGAATTTTCGCTGACAAACTTTGACCCATACTTGCCCAAATATTAATACTAGGTATACAATTTTTTGTCTGTGTTTTAAAGGACAGTTTCAAATATAAAGGACAAAATCTGTCCTTTATTAAAAAGAAAAAAATACAGGACAGAGGTAAAAAAGAAAGGACTGTCCTTTTAAATAAAGGACGGATGGTCAGCGTAGCCATAATCCATAATAGAGTTGGGGACATGCGTTTAACGTGGCCAAACCACCGAAATATGGACTGCTTTGTCATTAAGGTCCTTCCTTACTTATTCAATTTAAATAAAATTATAATATTGAAATTCATAGGTAGGTACTTATCTAAATCTTAAAGAAAAAGATTTTAATGAAGCAAAAGAAAGATTAATAATAATGTTGTGTGTATGCTTTTTGTTTTTATTCGATATGTTCGATATTGAGAATTTCTTATCAATCACATTAAAAAGATACCTAGTTTTACTAATTTTTCAAAACTATTATGGAGAAGGTACACCAGACACCACACCATGAAAATGGGACCACATGGGAGTTGTTTTTTTACTCTCGACATATAAACTTTTTGGGAGTCATTTGCAAAAAAAAAGTGGGCACCGCACATTTTTTGATTAGTATCGGTGATTAGATCCCAGAATTATAACACAGTTCGAATTAAAATGTTCGCTTGTAAAAATAGCTACAGTGAGCGTCAAAAGTGAGTGAACACCAATGCGGTGTTTTGTCTTTGGAATTTAGATACAATATTTTTTTAGTATGTATCTATTTATAAAGTAGATATTTTTTGCTGTCGACATGAAATATGTTTAATTATTGTTATTTCGTAAGCAAAATTTATACAAATTGTTAGTTTCTTATACCTATTTCAAGACCCTAAATAAAACTCAAAAGGTCATCGATGTTCACTCATTTTTGACGCTCACTGTACATATACCTTGACCTTCAATACTTCATGAAACTGATAACTATAGTTGAAGAAATATATTAATTGGACACGGTTATGAGAGTGGGTATATACTCTCGGACAGTAAACTTTCAAGATTCTACCAGAGAACTTATGATATTAAAATGTCGAAACCATAAATTTTACTGTCAAAGCCACCAAGAGCCGAAAGGCGAAAGTAATTCTCAAAAGATTACTAGCGAAAGTACTATCAATCGGGCATGTACCTTTAACTTTATGTGTTTTATATCGTTGTACCTACGTTCTTGAAACTTGAGCTGATAGTGTTAATTGAAAACACCGCTGAGCTGGTATTCTTAAAAAGCCTATCTTTTTCTGTCACTCGGTGGCTGTGGTGTTAGATTGACGCAGTTCATATTCAGATCAGAGTTAATTACATTTTTGGGCCAAGAAAGCGAATTACATACTGTATGCTTACTTAAATATATTTTTTTGTATCTCACATGTATACCTACCACAAATATCAACAATCCAACGAACGTATTTGGCTTCTGATCTTTTGGTGGAAAAGTAGTTGCAACGTACACTCGGGCTACGAAGAGATCTTGAATTGACCAAGCTTTTAGACTTTCCTCTTACCTCTGCATGTAAGTAACCGGCATTCACTTTTTTCAACTTACACACATTTGTGCAAAGTGGTCCAACTTTTTACACGTTCTGCATATACAATCAATCCAACAACATTGCGGGCCGGCCGGGGGCATCAAAATTTGTGAAGGTGTTCAGATCTTCCGTATGTATGTTGTTCTGTTTTGTTGTTGCTACTTCTTCATGCGTGATATTTCCTCGCTTGATGTCGATTGTGAAATTACCATATGCTTGGTTAAAACGTTTGCATGCAACTGAATTTAATATGAAAGATAAGTACTTACCTATTGGTTTTGTGAAAATGTTCAAACATTTCTTGGATGCTTTTTATATAGTTTGAGCAAATCGTCTTTATCGGCCTGTAATTTCACAACCATTGGTTTCTGTTAGTTTGAACATTTTTTGAGACGAATGAAAGTCACATTTAAAGTTAAAATAAAAACTATATTGTTATTATAATCTTAGTGTGGCAAACACTTGGACATGGGCATCTGTCTAATTTTTCCAACTTCGTTTACCTCAAATACATTATTTTGAAACGAGTGGATAACCTTATCCCAAAACCAAAACAAGCAACCATTTCTTTGTGAGATATAAGTTTTAAAACGAATTGGCGCGTTCTAAATTACAAATCATTCGTGAGAGTTGTTCTAGCAATGACCCGTATCTACTTACTTACTTACTTATGCGTCTCTAAAGTTCGGGGTGAAACGAGGCCTCAGCTATCAAGCCTCTCCAGTTAGCCCGGTCCTTAGCTAACTGCCTCCAGTTGCTCACTCTTAGTCGGTTGAGGTCGCCCACTTGCGCACGCCACTTAAGGCGAGGTCTTCCTCTACTGCGTTGTCCCTCCGGGTTAGACTCGAAGACTCTACGGGCCGGATCATTTGTTTCCGTATAGTTCGTCGTTGAATCTTCTTCTCCAAAGCCCGTCAACGCAAGCGGGGCCGACAATTTTACGAAAAATCTTTCTCTCGAAGCGACGGAGGATATCTTCATCCGCTTTAGATAGAGTCCAAGCTTCAGCGCCATAAAGCAGGACTGGAATGATCAAGGTCTTAGTTGTTCGGGATAGGGCTCTACTGAACAGCGGTTAGCAATAGTTATTCTTCGTTTAATTTCTTCTGAGATGTTGTTCTTAGAATTTATAGCAGAACCGAGGTAGATAAAGTCCCTCACTACCTCAAAGTTATAGCTGTCGATAGTGATGTTTTGTCCGATTCTACGATGTTGGGTGTCCCGTCTTGTTGACAGCATAATACTTGGTTTTGCCCTCGTTGACCGTTAGACCAATTTTGGCCCCTTCCATTTCTATACTCGCAAACGTACCAGTGACAGCTCGCTGTATTCTACCAATTATGTCAATGGGTTGTATATGCATAAAAGACAGTAAAAATGCTTTTACTAGGGATTTTCTAAGTAAATACTAATTTTGCTATGCATAAAATGGAGTAAATAACTTAATATTAGGTGCATTATTGACTTTTTTCTCATGCATTTGTGTAGTGAATACTTTTTTAGAAAGCATAAAAACTAGTATGTGCTTGTTTTTCTGCAGTAAATACTGGAAATTTTTCAAGTTGCTATCGACCAACTTTAAAATTTCATAGTATCTACTAAAAAAAAGTATTTACTATGATATCCGTCGAATTTCTTTCTATTGACTTGAATGGACTCAGTATTTAATTAAAGTATTTGCAATCAAGTAAAAACTTTTTTTTAAGCAAACGAAACGAAGTAAATACTGAAAATCGGAACTTTTTCTACCTTTCAGTATTTAAACCTTTTACTTGAAGTAAATACTTTTTTTTATGCATACCACCATGCATTCTTAATTTGTCTATGATACCACCCACTATCATCGGCTTATATGCAAGTATCTCCACTCGGTTTTTTTTTTTTTTTTTTTTGTTCTCCACCAGATTGTGCAGACATATGTCTAGAAACAAGAATGAGTTATTTCCCTTTCCATGTATGTATTGCTTATAAAATAATTTTTATTTTTCTACTAAAACGTAAAGTTTTTTTTTAATTATGGAAAACACCCTAAAAGTGTTCTTGAAGTTATCTTAAAAAAGTGATCTTGAAACTTAAAAAAAAAACATCTTTTGGCTAATAATTTTTGAAATAATGGGATACCTACGCATTTCATCATTATCGAGTACTAAATATTATAAATCTTTAATTAAACCCAACAAAATAAAAATGTTACACCCCTAGAAGGTATCGGTATCGCCTCCTAAAATGTGCTGTTGGACGAAAATTAAAATATCCGCAATTCTATACAACATATGTACACATTTTTAATGATTTTTCATTGATAAAGAAAAATATGCAAAATTTCAAGTTAATAGATACGCATACGACTAATGGATCATGATTCATGAGTAAAATAAATTCTCCATTAAAAGGGCAGATCATATTCCAAAAATTAGTTCTTAGTGCGGGTTTATTGTAATACACTCTCAAAGTTTCATTTGTCTGCGTTTAGTGGTTTAACTTGTGCGTTGTCTGCCAGTCAAGGACCCGTTTTGTCGATATTTTCTTTTTATATTTGCCCTAAAATCAAACCTCTATCTATACGATCTACCTATTTCTATTGTTAAATGCAATAAACACAGACTTCACTTGAGTTTGAGACCGCCGAATATATTTTACGCAGTATACGTGTCGTTTCAGTTTACTATCAAACTAAGCTTTACTTAGTTGGTACTTAGTTCTATACCTACTTGCTCTAATGACCATGACTTGCATCAACAGCTATTTCTGTCCATTTTACGGTCATCATCTTTTGGTTGAATGGATACGTCAATAAACAAAACTGCCGTATTTGGAGTGATGATAATCCTCAAGTGTATAGTATGTTGAGACACCGTTACAGCCACAAAAACTGAATGTTTGGTGTACTTTTTGGGTTGGTGGAATAATTGGTCCGTATTTCTTTAAAAACAATAATGGCCAGAACCTTACAGTCAATGGTGACCGCTTATAGAGCCATGATTACTGACTTTTTCGTTCATCAATTGAACAACCATGATGTGCAGGAGCTGTGGTCTCAACACGATAGAGCAACATGTCACACAGCTCGTGCCACAAATGATTTATTGAAGGAAACTTTTGCTAACCGCATAGTTTCACGTTGCGGACCCGTAAATTGGCCTCCATGAGGGATCATGACGTTAACTAGAACGACTAAAATCTAGAATGGTGAAAATCTCGAGATTTATCAAATTCATTTTCGAGATTTTGACCATTCTAGATTTTAGTCGTTCTAGTTAACTTCATGATCCCCTTGGCGCTATGTCGCGTTGTGTTATAGATCCCTGTTGGTTTTTAGCTGACTCATTTGCTTGAGTGAATAGTGAATCAAATTGTTGTTCCATAGGTACACATGCAATTCATAGTTTTCCATAATGAGTAAATCTTGAATTAATATTAATTGTAGATTTCAATATTTTTTTTTTTTTAGATTTTTCTTATTCGAGATTTATTTTTTCGAAATTTTGGTTACAGATTTTTTCAATCTAAATTTTTGTTCCAATATTTTTTTTTTCTAAATTATTGTTTTCTGTATTATATTTTTCTACATATAATTGTAGATGCACTGCGTTTCACTAAGCAAGGAACTTGGAGACGTGAAATTGAAATTCCTCCTGACATTCGATAAGAAAAAAAGGGTTTTCCAATGAGAGTTGTTATTGTGAATGGCCCGCTATTTCGGTAGCTGTCACTTTTGAAGCTTTTATTCTTTGACATTTGACAAGTAGAAACTACGCCATTACTAAAAATGGAACGATACACGCTTCAACAACGCATTGAAATTATTAAAATTCACTACAAAAATGTTGAAAATCTTGCAGTCACAGTTCGCAAAACTAAAGCATTTTTTGGTCGTCGTGAAGCACTCTGTCGGACCGCAATACAGAAATTGGTGGAAAAATTCGAGCTGTTGGGACAAGTTAGTGATGTGAAGAATAAAACCCGTGCACGTCCTAAAGAACAACTGAGAATATTGCTGCTGTAGCCCAAAGGGTTGAAGAAAACCCAGGTTTGTCTATTCCTCGTCGTTCTTTAGAATTGGGCATTCCACAAATGGCATTCTATAACACCGTATTTTGCATAACGACTTGGGTCTTAAGGCTTTTAAAGTTCAGTTAACACAAGAACTCAAGCCGGCCGATCATCAACAACGTCGCCAACAGCCCAGCGTCGATTTAAGACCTCAAAGATAAAATTCGTGAGGCTATCGAGCACATAGGGCAGCCACTTTGCGATTTGGTTATGAAAAATTTCATGAAAAGGATATGGATATGCTCATGGTGGCCATTTGGCTGATGTTGTTTTTCATTATTAACGGCATACCTTCCTCTTTATTATGAAATAAACATCCAATCATTTATCTTAAAAATGGCATTTTTCTTTGAATACCAAAATAGCACCTCTTATTGGAAAACCCTTTATGTTGAAAATTGGAGTATTTAATACAAAAGAAATTTTAAAAAATAGTTGGAAGATGTTAACTTAATATAACTTTCTGAAGAAAAAGGCTATACGGTTATACAGTGGTTGCGTTAATACAATAAATAGACCTTACCGGAGTTTTCTGAGCTATGAGATGACCCCGATAAGCCCATTTTTCAGCAATATCAATAAGTAGATATGTTGTTACGGCACCCTGTGTCTGGCAAAAAAAAAAAACAAACAGGTCCCCCTGTCACTCTTGCTGTCATCCATATTTGAATGTTGTGTTGAAATTACTTAGACCAAATAGCTAGGGCAATTATCAAAGGTACAAACCACCGATGGTTTCACTCAATAGCGGAAAAGAAGCATCGGATGATTCCGTCGCGTTCCCCCTAAAAGGAGCTCTTTATAGGCAGGCACCGCTAAATAGTAGCTTAACTTTACGTGACCCAGAAAAAAAAGTAGGTAAGGAACGAAAACTAGGCCTAATATATTTATTGTTTAATCTAGATGTTAGTACAGTTTTTGTCAGAGGTAACACAGTTGGTAAATTAAGTTAGTATAAGAACAAAAATGAATAAATCATTAGTCACGTCGGATGATGAAGATTTTTTTTTTATTCAAACACCTAAGGGTTTGATGACGTGTTAAGCATCATATTGCAGGGGGTGCAAAGGGTTACCTGACACAAATTTGGCGGTGAAATGGTTTGACCTGTCGACGGCTTCCGCATTTTGGGGAAATCCAAAATTATGCCCACCGGATTTCCAGGTGGGGAGGGAAACGGCCAGCGCTAAATTCCATCGACAGCGCCCCTCGATGTAGTGAAGTTCCGTCCGCTTTGGGAAAGGTAAGGAGTTGTCTTGTCTTGGCATGATATATGTTTTTGTGGTAGGTTAGGTCGAGTTGTGGGGACAAGAACCACCCCATTCCGGCGAGCAGAGCCGTGCTAAACAAGCATGCCGCGCTCCTCACACTCGGCACTCTTTCCCTCTCTTTTTCCGATCCCATCCTAAGGTCCCGTCCTCATCCTTGCTTCCTGTCATTTTTCTACTCCTAGGTCCCTCTATTCATCCCCTATATGCCTATTACAATGTAGAGACATTATGTACTAATATACATAATGCACTTACCTAGAATCTACTCAGAAAAGTCAGACCATTAAGAGCAGCTTACCAAATTTCTCCTCTAATCAAAATTAGACTGGCACAACACAGCATAAAAATATTTATGTATAATTCATATCCATTCACTATTATATTTCACAGGTAGACTGTGAAACTGCGCAAAATCACAAATCGTGTTATCTATGTTCATTAGCAGACAAAACCTTACATTCAGGTTTATTGCTATTACCATCAAAATATTCATGTTCATTGACAAATTAGCTTAATATGGCTCTTACACGTACATGTACCTGTCCATGACTTTCAAGAAATGAAAAACAAAAAAAAACAAAAAACGAAAACAAACTCTCGCATTGAGTCATGGTGGCTGAATAAAAGTGTCAGTCTGCTAAGGTGAATGCATCTTTTACACCTACGACGTCACTTTATATAGATACACAACTAGCACGACACGCCAATGAGAAAGTAAACAAAACCAGCAACTAATTTACTATTCAAAACACTCAGTTCATGTTGATTATACTCACGCGTATATCTAGACCTAGATCGATGGTGACACATAAATTTCCTTGGTTAACTTAAAATGCCATGAAATCAGTTAACGCTAGAAGTCACTCTAATAACGACGCCGTACTTAACGTAACAATTCGCACTATCAACTCGAATAAATCAATCACTCTGTTAACTATATGGGGCTGAACAATTTCGACTATTTCAACAATCTCGTAATTAATTGGCTCTCCCTTGGAGCACTCATATTTTCTGTCATCCACGTCCACAACGTCCTCATCTCCAGAGCATTACTGCAAATAATTCAATTAACAATTTCAGATTCCCTTTCTTGATATTACAAGTTAAGTAATAATCATGGGGCAGGACGACAGTCAAACGACCCACAGGACAAGAACCGAGAAAAAAAAAATTAATTGATACCCGAACATTCTTTGCAACGTACCTATACGAGTTGAGTTGTAGTCCTTGCAAGTATGTACTACATCATTAATCTTCCATATGTGTTTCCAATTTTCGTCGCATTCCACCGAAATCCTTTTCGATGTTATTTCTACATATATACACGAGTATGTTGCCAACATACAAAGGGATTTCCGGGAAGGAAATACTCCCCCAATAAATTTCACCAATTGTGATGAATCACGTATACATTTTTTCGAACCTATGTCGGCAATACACTCATTCATTCACACTACGGATATATATTTCGCTTCATCAGCTGAACACTCTTTATTGCAAAATTATTATTATTTAATTTTTGTGTAAATGGCCGACTGCAGGAGTGCAGACTCCGTATAAGTTATTTTCAAATGAGCATAACATCGATTTGATGGGAATATATCATGATAATGACGTGATAAGCATTCGGTGCTGGCACGTTGTACTTTAGCATAAATCTTGCACTTAAATATTATGTTTCGGTTCGTTAAAGATAAATCACATTTATTTGATACGGATTTGGAAAAACAGGTATTACGGCACATGGCGCTAGTGGCTGGGATTAATTTCTAATTCAACTTCTGCTCTTTCCTTTCTTTGGTACCGTTTGACGTTATAAAACACACGTCCACAGCAATGAAAAGAATACGTAGTAGGTAGATCGGTCGTAGGTATAGCAGTATAGTAAGCTATGAGAGTCTCCTGATGAGCATACATAAAAATAGGCATGATTCTTGCCTCGGTCTCAAACTAGGCCAATAATAATAATTAAAGCGAATACGTGCTTGGTTAGGCGAATATAAGTTATAACTACGAGATACGAAATACTTGAGGATGGATCTACAATTAGGTTTTATGTAGTTTCTGAAGTACGTTCAAGCATGTCCTAAGCTGTAGACGATGCATTAATTTAATATATGAGCTAATAATTAGGATGTAAGCTTGCACACAATCATGTAATTTTGTGTGCTATTGCTTGAATGATTTGCGGTAAAAGAGTCTTCATACAATTTCACATGATTTCATACACGATTTCAACTCACACAGATGATATTAGCATGTAGAAAAGCTAGTTCTTAGCTTTAATGGTCATCACATCACAATTGGTATGCACTTTTCCATAATAGATACATACTTGTTAGAAGATAAAATGCAAATACATAATATTTTGCTGAGTGCTTAAACAAAATATTAAATGTCGTGGTAGTGATGCACCAAGCGGTCTAGTAACTTTCACATTGTTAAGGTTCCGATTCCATAGGGAGGAACCTTATTGTTTTCGCTACGATGTCTGTCCGAATCAACAAAGCCAATTTTGTACCTAGTTCTATCTCAAGAACTAATTGACGTAGAAGGCTGAAATTTGCGCACAATATCCGGTATAACCTTTAGTTAAACGATAAATACCAATGGTAACAATACATCGGCTGGTTTTGGAGTTATTCTTAATTTGGTGAAAAAAATATTTTCATTCGCACAAAAAACTGCTTATTTATTGATTTACAAACAAAAAACACCCATGCATATATTCCTATTTTGTAGATCGTATACCTAGCTATATATGTGCTGAAGACTGTTTTGCCGAAAAGTTAACATTTTACAAGATATTTACAAAAATAGATCAATATTACCATATAAATTACACCCCTTTCTCCATTCTCATTCATAAAGCGTGTTCTCTTAATCGTTTCCTTTCCAATTTATTAGAATTGGATCCAGTGATACCAGATCGGGGATTTATCCCTTTTTGAGGGATTTTCTCACTTAAAATAAGTTAAAAGGGTCAAAGGGATTTTTCACCTCATAGTAACAAAAAAAGGGATTTTACTCTTTGGTCAATGTTTGGTCTTAATTTGCTAGTTTTATTAAGAACAATAAAATTATAGAACTTATTTCTATTTCTTAAAACATGTACTTGCTTTATTTAATCAGTTCAACTCACTTTTTCAAAACAGAAAGGTTTTGCTTCACCGCATTGTGCGGGAGAGCAAGATATTGGTTTTGAAAATGTGTCGGTTGTTTGTTCAAGCAGACTTTTTTGAACTTCCATGGGATGCCAAACTTAAAATTTTTAGAGATTCCAACACACATTTTATGAATAATTTAGATAGTCTATTTTTGGGTCAAGAATGTCAAGACTCCTTGACAGAGTTAGATGCTGATGGTATCTAAATTGGAGGTTTAGAAAAACTGTCTCAGTTTTTATAAGACTGCCATCGTTGAAATGGTTTCTAGCCTACCATATGTTGAATATTATTTTCATTTTAATGCCGAATGATAGTTTTATGTTCCATTTTTAACGTTTTAACAATGTGTAAGATGTACCCACATTTCTATTTTTGTATTATATACAAACGTACCTATCTTAATATGCTTATTTTTGTTAACTTGCATAGTTAATGTTAATGTAACTTGTATTTGTTCATAGTAAAAAAGACTGAATTTAATAAAATACATGTTTTTTTTGTCTATTACTTCATGGGATAAATGTGGGATTTTTTAAATGTTGGCGAGGGATAAAAGGGATTTTTTTGGCATAACTGTGGGATAACCTGCTTCCAAAGTCTGGGATCACTGATTGGATCTCCAATAAATACTCATTTTCATACACACACATATATAACAGTGTTTCTGCTTTCGCTTTCGGCTCGCTCGGCACGGCATTCGTCGGTCGGCCGTCGGCACGGCATCGGCATTAGATGATGAAAAGATGAAATCTGTGCACGAGGGGCTTGTGTTGTGGTCTCCGTTTTTTGTTGGTAACCCTATTTGACAATCGGCTTCGGCATCGCACTTCGGCTATTCTGTTAAACTAAGGCCCGAAACAGATATGCGATTTCAATGAAATGTCTGTTTCGGGCCTAAATCGTTTCCAATTGGAAATGTTACTTCAATACTCATTCTCTTCTACACATACACACTTTTATTTCTTCTCTCGCATCTCGGCCATCTCCTCGGTGCTCGGTCCTCGACAGTCGACATACACCATTCATTTATGCGCGTTTTATTAATTTCGCTTCGTTGATGTCTGTCCGATCCGAACCCACTAAGGCGTCGTTCATAGCCATCAGAAAATTCCATCCGTAAAAACACGAAACCGAACAAAACTGACACATTTAACCATAGCATATCATAGGAATTCAGTGGAATACTTCGTGAAACTGGTTGAGAAGTTGAATAGAAAAAGTTGTTCGTACGGAAAAATTAAAAAATTCGTTTTCAAGAAAAGTTGTACATAGATCAATTGCTTATTTTTTTTAGATGAACTGACTTTATAATTCTAAAGCAATATTTTAAGACCAAGATTGAGTTCAACGATTAAGTTTTTTTCATTTTCAAATGGTCCGCTTGTCCATTAAGTGGGTCGCGGGTGTAGGTTGCTTAAGTGGACCGTCCATAGCTCTCGATCCTCCGCCATCGACTCCAAATCTTCAAGGGCAATCCCCATACGGGTAGAGGAGAGATTATGGACTTGATCTAACCATCTCATCCTAGGTCTACCTAGAGGACGCCTGCCCGATGGTACGGATTCCATAGCACGTGCGTCGTGGGTTCCCAGTTGGGGACATGCGTTTAACATGACCAAACCACCGAAGCATGGACCCCTCCGTCCGGAGAAGTAGCTGTTCGACATTGAGTTCCTCACGTATTCTGGTACATATTCCTAATGCGATTAAGTGCTTTAAAAGAGCAAAAAAATATTTTCGCGGTTGCATTTTACTGATAGCTATAAACGGGGCCTAAGTCAATTTTGTACCCAGGTCTGTCTCAAAAACTAATTGACGTGGAAGGCTGTAATTTGCATACAACATCAGGTATAAATATTACCTCTAGTTGAACGGCAAATAGCGATGATCGCGATAAATTGACTGGTTTTGGAGTACATAATTAGTAATTTGGTGAAAAAAATTATTTTCCTTTATACAAAAAAAAACCGTTTAATTTTAGAAATATCACCCATTTCGTTCCAATCGCTTCCAATGAATATAAAAAATCTACATTAAGAACGGCGGGCGCTGCCTAATTTTGGCTAACCTATGCACAATTTCAAGTCAAGCCCAATTTTCACAATGATTGCCTGTCAAAAATGCCTTTAAGCTACTAAACACATGACCAAAATAAAATGAAAAAATGTATGTTAATGTCAAATTTTGTCTACAAACTAAACACTACTTTAGGACAGAATCTGACGTCATATTGGCATCAGTATGTCAAGAACTTTAAAACTGCCGCTTTTCAATTTGCGAAGCTAGGTACATATATAATTATAGAAAACGTATAACCTATCTCTGGAACTACTCGGTAAATTTTAAAATTATCTTCAGCCTTGTAATGGTGACACCCTCCGGATGGGTAAATGTTACTTAAGAAGTGATAGGGGAAGGGGCAGTTGTAGAAAGGGAAGGGGCTATTTGTGGAACTACATGGATGTTTTTGAAAATTATTTCTACGTTCTAATGGCGACATCCTTCGGATCTGTATAGGTTACTAAGGGAGAGAAGAAGGAAGGGTAAATGCTGATATGCTGATGATGATATACACATAGGTATTTCTAATATTAGGCGCATTTTTTTGAGAATCTAAAGCTAGCTCACTTTTACTTTTACATGCAAAACTTTTATACTCACTTTTGGTTTTGTTATATCCACTTTTGGTTTTACATGCAAAATTGTTATACTCACTTTTGGTTTTGTTATACTCACTTCCCAAAAAAATACGCCAATTATATACTACTCATCCGATTTTAAAAATTCCCAATGATGATCGGATCAGTATAGACAACTTATGGGTAATATTACACGCGAGTGGAAGCGCTCTTATAATCCATACTTTTAAATGCAATCTCTCTGTCTTCCTTCCTCAATAATTCAATAACCTTTTATCCGACTTTTCCGATATTTGAAGTTATATGTACACTCCGCGCCACTTGAATAGGATACTCCCTAACTAAGCTAAGCACACTATCGCTAGTGCTAGAGACTTACTTTTTTTTAATTAAAGTTCGTTTAATTTTGTCATTTGACTAGAAGGAAGATTTAAAACTTAAGCTTTAAGTATTAACAAAAAAATTTAACCTAAAAATCGGCAAAATTTGTGGCCCTCATTTTTTGCCAGGTTATTAGCTTAAAAACTCCACATTTTGGCTATATATACGTATTAACAACCCGGGCTGTATGTATTGGCGCTTTACCATAATGTTGATAAATCCAAGGCAGAGGTTCAAAAAGTTTTTGAAAGTATGGAAATGCTTCTCTCAATATATACCATTGTTAGACAACACATACATGATGGCTGAAAAAAAAGAATTAATTTGCAGGTGTCGTAATACGAAACCGCCCCCCACACCACCACCCCTTCATCACTGCTATGCAGCCGGTCCAAATTATAAGTTTCTTGGCGAAGGCTATGGAAACAGTAGTTCTGGCCTTAGGGCTTTCCAAATTAATTTTTTACGTCTGAAAAGACCACACAATGCTACTGCACTAGATGTCACACGTGCGCGACAAAAACGGAGGCTTTGTGCTTTTCGAACCCGGTTAAGGGGTGAATTCTTCTTGATTGTTTTTTTTTTTTTTTTTAATTCCAAATCCTGGAGCACTCAGACGAATCTCGGTCCATTGCAGTGCTGTCAGTTTAGCGCTTTCGGCGCTAGATCTGGCGCTTTTTTTAATGTATTCAGCGCGCATTAAAAAGTTTTAGCTCTTGGTGAAATTTTTAGCGCTTTTTGTTTAAATAATTTTTATATGGAAGTTCACTCTGAAATATTAGTACGTACTAAACTTTAACATGGCATCGCCCTACAATTCATGTGAATTCCCGTTTTTTGGATATCTCTTTCTTATTTTTATTACTACCGCATCTCTTCAGTGACAGTAACTATATCTACGCATCAGTTTCGAATTAAATTGCTTTAACGATTTTTATTGGATATGGAAGTGACATCACAGAAAAAGGTTTCAGCAACACTACAAAGTTCCAGATTTTAAAAAATGTAGTTAGAATTGGCACATCCAATGCTTCTTCTATTGAGCAGGAGCTCATATAGTATTTTTAAGAGAAAAATACAATCTACTCAATCACATGCATCCGTACAAACTATATATGTACCCAGAATTTTAAATTGCTTAAAAGTTCAATGTGCCTTTCGGCCTCTATAATTACCTATGTGTGAAAATAGAGATATGTATGTAAAAAGTATCAATCTGATTTTTGAAATCCAAGTTTTGCTGTGTTTTTGTAATTAGAAAGTATATTAAGTTCCTACTCTGTTGATGAAAATAAAATCTAGCGCAATCTAGCGCTTTTTGTGAATTGTTTTATCTCCGAGTGGTTAAAGTGACCTGGCAGCACTGGTCCATTGTACTATCAAGCAGAAACCCCTTTTTTGGTGTAGTGGTGGAGAAACTCTGATATTATTCGTTTATCTTTATGGTCGGTGGCAGAGTATTGCTGTCCCCCGCCGGGGCTCGAACCAACGCAGCTCGAGTCACAAGCAATGACTGAATGACTCTAACCACTACACCATGGCCACCGCCTTCTTGATTGTTAGTTTTTTGTATGCTTAAGGTGGTAGTACACTATGCTATTGGAAGCAATAAATTATTACGAATGAAATGAAATCGTTAACCATGTTCTATATGACATTTCGTTGATTTAGTTTTGGCCAACACTGTAAATATAGATAAACACGCATCATTACCTAAGTTCATGCTTCCTAAATTGATATAAATCTTCTTACAGACGCATACATAATACAACCATAGCACATAACACAATGCACCAGGCACAACATGTTGCGCTTTGCTACACAATTTAAAGCATTTCCAGGTCATTATCGAGCATGGTAGCAGACTCTCAGTCAATGATTCGGTTACAAGCTAGACATAACTTGTGCTTGTGGCCCATTATTTCGGTTTATGTATTTCATTATTATGGAACGAGTACTGCATAAACTTTACGGCATTAACATAAAATCTTTGACATCACATCAATTAAAAGTTATGCAATTTATCTTATGAATCCATCATACACAAAGACGGTTTCGGATGTCTGACTAATTATGGAAGTAGTTTAAGTATCTAGATTTCCTTCTTTTTGTTCAGGAAATTCTTTCACCTAAGTTCAGATATGCAGACGCATTCGAATTTTGTTATCGGCATAAGCAAAATCACAAGTTATGCAATGCCAACGACTTACTCTCGATTTTAGTTTTCAGAATTCTCAAAATTAAATCTTCGATCGAAGACCGACCATACTGACAATGGACAAAACCGAAAGTGAGACAATATTGATAGTGGTGTTGAACGAGTATGAAAAGCCGATTCGTTTCATCTAACTTTCGATCAATTATAAAAATTAATGCCTTATTCAAAGTTGTTAGAGTGGTTATAATTAAAAATTAAGAGTTTGCTCCATCAATAGTTCGTTAACACGAAGAACCAATCACCGGTTATTGACCCCTGCCAATATAAATTGTAAATTTGGTTGAATGAGCAATGAACGCGAATTTTACATAATTTCGTGGTCCAGAGTAAAAAAAAAGAACCGGCTTTCTAGATATATTGATTGACCTCTTGAAGGGTCATCATCCGTGTTAAGTAATATAGCCATAGGCGAGGTGGGCCTTTGGTGATGGTTAAAGTATTTGCCATCGTGTTGCTTGCCCTAGGGTATTCTACAAAGGTGAAGAACATTGTAAACCAGACAAAAACCCTCGATGATATAAGAAACGATTTTTATTAGATATTGCCTCGGGGTATTTGAGTTGTTGGTTTCATGTTATTGCTGTCACTTTGTTGAAGATGAATGGTCTCCTAATGAGAAGATATTTTTTTTTTTTTTTTACTTTTAGGTGGGATTTGAAGCATCGCTTTGGAATCAATATTTCTCTTTGTTATAGAAGAAAACAATTTTTGTTTTCAGTATATTTATTTTATTTGCACGTGTTACGTTTGAAAATTTCTAAAAAGTCAGTGAATATGAGGGTAACAAATTGTTCCTTACAAAAAATACCTTGTACGTGTACTTTAATTATGAAAATATTGTCTAATGCAATGCTTTCGTTTTTTAAATAAAAAAACCATTGAGTTAACAAAGTCTTATCGATTTTATAAATAGCCTAGTATTGTTTATACTCTTATACAGAATATATTTAAAAAAAAGGCAAAAGTCAAACTGTAACTTTAATGAATCAAGTCGAACGCTTTTCGGAGGAAAAATAGTGCCTACGGAATCTAATCTGTATGACAAATTTACTTTCAAGACATAAGTGATTTTTTTAGTCACAATCAAAAAACAGAATCGAGGTTTTTCATTTAGAAAAAAATGAGAGCCAAACAACATCGGATGAATTCTTTGGCCCACCCTGTATAATGCCGATTTCTAAAGACAGACAGTTCCATTTTTGCCGATTTATTAAATGGGCCAGGAATATCTAGATAAACGATAACGATTCCTTTACAATGAGATTGTTTATCATTCTTTAAACTGGTTCAATATTTAAAACATTATTTGCAAGCTTCCCAAAACTTACGTCAAAATAATGACAAGCTTTTTATGATTTCAAATTTTTCTAAAACAAAAGGTGATGGCTATTCAATCCTCTAGCTTTTTCTAAACTTTAACCACACGATTTAATTAGTTCGTTCGATATTTATCTCTTAATATACCTACGTAAAGACTAGAGCAGACTTATTAGTGATTAATAGCCCGGTCAGTGAATTCGTGTTTCTTCGAACTTGATAAAATGCGTTTTTAAAAAATATTCAGTAAAGTTCGGTCTTAATTTAGAGAAATACCTTTCGATATCATTACCATATATGCCACGGAAACCATGGAATGTTTCGAAACCATGAAATATTTCGTCATTATTTTGGTCACGGAAATGACATGCTCAATCAAATTACACAAACTGTTCAAATATTTCCACTTTTTATTTTAAATTGAAATAAAAGGTCATCTGTACGCTGTACCTACTTCTCATGGCACATCGCCAAGCGTAAGTAAAAAAACCGAAAATGTTTCGTCATTACTGGTCATTACCAAAATAGGATTTAGGTACTATTTCCATGTTAGTTCTGTCATTCCCGAGGAAAAAATCAGTTTCAATCAATTATCTAAATTGGGGGCCCGGCCCATTGGCTTAAAATGTTTGATAACGTTTCTTAAGTACAGAGAAACCAAAAACTTATTAAAAAAAAAAATATGCAACAGGCGGGTGACACCCAAGGCCTAGCTTCTCGCAACCATTCGTTTTGTGTGAGTTTGTATTTTTGGAACGAATGGAAGGGTCACAAACCAGAGAGAATAGACCACCAGCTTCGGACAAAAATGAGAGTTTCATAGAGCCAGTTTCAAAAAGTTACTGCGTGGTTAAGTATGCGTGCAATGTTAAAGTAAACGGAGGGTGAATTTGGTCACGCATACACTGGCACATAGTAACATTTACAGTTATTCGGTGGTAACTTTGAAAAAATTCAAATAATTCAAATAAATTGGCCGTTATCGGGACGTGTTAAACAAATTGCGTGTTCGGCGTGGGGAAATTATTACCAACTTATATTTTTTTAAAAAGCGGACAAATATAAATGGGTTTAAACTGCAAAACTAAAATGGATGATAAAAAAAAACATCAAACATGATTTTTTAGTTTTGCTGATATAAATGTAGACCTTTTTCTATATGTTTTAACGAACATTTATTTATTTTCCTTGATTGTTTGTTTTATTAAAGTGTACCTACTGAGTTTTGGAATAAATAATTTACAAAAAAGGAGGAGGACATTTTGTTTTGTCAGACTACAAGAAAAATGTGATGAATTGATTTTAACCAACAAATAAATTGGTCATGGAATTTAAGAAAATTTGCATTCTAAAAATGAAATACGTTTTTTGCACACCAAATCGTAAGTGCGCATTGTCATATCGGCTTATAACACAAGGAATCTGCATGAGGTGTAAATAAGAACTTATTAACATATATGTACACGTACATCTATTACACTTTCACTAGGGCAAATATGCGAATTTCAGGGAATATTTTTAATACAATTAAATTTTTCCGCTATATTTGAATGTCAAAACTACATAGAATCAAAATAGTAAAAAACGCGAATGTTAGTCAAAATTTATGGATTATTAAATTATGTTACCTATAATTTCATTGTGAAAAACAAAAGAATACCTACACAAAAAACAAAACTATGATAACATAACAAAACAAATAAGATAATTACGTGTTTTAAATTAAAATATTACGTACCTAAACCTTTCAGTACAGTTCACTTTTCGCTTTAGTTTACGCGTTACTATGGAAACGAACTTTTTTTTTTTAAATCAAAAATGCCACTTTTTTATTTAAATTTGACGGCGTCCTGGCCTCTGTATAGGCTATGCTATGCATTACGTAGCGCCTATGTATGATGTTTTAAAACACGTTTTCTAGCAGGTTTTGTATTAAAATGTCCATGTTTTAAGTGACAAAATGTTGATTTTTAATTTTTGAACAACCAATTCTTTATAAAACCTAATTCAAAAACCACTCATCGTATTCTCCTCATAGACAAAATAAACAATAAACATGCCTATTTACGACCAAAATAGTTTTCGTTAACTTTATTTATTCCAAAATAGCTGTTCTTGAAAATATAAGAAGAAAGATCTCAAAATGTATATCAACAAAATTGCAAGAATCCCGTTTAGCTGATTTCATTATGCTTGCAATTTAGTTTTACAGCTTAAAATAATATTTTTTTTTGTAATAATGTCATACATAGGAAGTTATATCATTAAAAACAGTTATTACGCAAATATAATTATTATGCTTTTTAATAAAACATAAGTTGGCAATTAATTCACCACACCATACACACCATTTGCTTAACACGTCCCAATAGTGGTCAATTATTTCAATTATTTGAATTATTTCAAAGCCATCTCAGACTCAATTGTCTTATTTCATCTTTTTTTACTTATTCACACGTATTCACAGATAGAAAAAGAGGCGGAGCTACTTATTTCAAAACTGGCTCTATGAAACTCTCATTTTTGGCCGAAGCTGGGGGTCTATTCTCTCTGGTTTGTGGGAAGGGTACTACAATTTTATGCCGAGTCCGAACGGCTGAATTAAGAAGCTTTTGCACGACAGTCATACTCTCGGATGTTTGTCAGACGTTCGCGAGAGGTGGCGCAGTAGAAAAAACCTTAAGACGTAATTTGTGTTTTTCCGGGGATCGAACCTGGGATCCCTCGCACAGTAGTCCAGCACACTAACCACTGCGCTACTACGCCTACTAAAAATTATTAAATTTGAATATAAAGGGTGTTTCTTTTAGAGGTATAGAACCTTGAAATGGATTAAAACAAAGATGACTTTTTTAAATTCACACAAAATTTACTTTATTCGAAAATTAATTTTCTGGCATTATAATTTAAATATGATTTCTGGCATATGACCGCCGCGTCTCGCTCGGACGTAGTCTAATTTAGAGGTTCAATTTTCGATTACTTTTTCCAACATTTGTGGCCGTTTATCGGCAATAACGCGGCGAATGTTGTCCTCCAAGTGGTCAATCGTTTCGGCTTATCGGCGTAGACTAGCGACTTCACATATCCCCACAGAATATAGTCAAGCGGCGTTAAATCGCACGATCTTGGAGGCCAATTCACGGGTCCGCAACGTGAAACTATGCGATTACCAAATGTTTTCTTCAATAAATCAATTGTGGCACGAGCTGTGTGACATGTTGCTCCGTCTTTTTGAAACCACACCTTCTGCACATCATGGTTGTTCAATTGATGAACGAGAAAGTCAGAAATCTCGTTCTGGCCAGCATCGTTTTTAAAGAAGTACGGACCAATTATTCCACCAACCCATAAAACACACCAAACAGTCAGTTTTTGTGGATGTAACGGTGTCTCAACATACACTTGAGGATTATCATCACTCCAAATAAAGCAGTTTTGTTTATTGACGTATCCATTCAACCAAAAGTGAGACGATTATGTTGACCGTAAAATGGACGCAGAGCACGATACGTATTTCAAACAGAACCATGATTTTCAAAATAAATTTGAGCAATTTGGAAGCGTTGTTCAGACGTCAGTCTATTCATGTTGAAATGCCAAACCAAACCAAACAAAAATAAATCACTTGACAACTGACAAAATGGCCGCCAGTTAGAGTAGTGTTGCCAACTTAAAGTCCTATACCTCTAAAAAAAACATTTATAAGTAAATGTCCATTTCGATATGCAAAATATTTATGTTTTGAAACATTACATATTAAACATATATACTGCTAGTGTTATATGTGTTGCAGGCTTTTTGGTCGTTGTTTTCAAATGCGAATAATAAAAGAACTATTCCATTGTTTTCCCTACGTTTCGTCGGTATTTCCCAACTTCTTCAGGGGTAGTTTATTGGATCTTGTCTTTTTTAAATTTTACATTGAAATTGTAGAGCCCGTATTATAAAACAACAATAAAATAAATAAATAAATAAACAATTAAATAAATAAATAGAAACACTACATGCTATTTAGAAAACCTTGAGACTTAACAATACTGCTAGGTTCCACATTTCACTTTCACTCGAAATTAAATCGAAAATGAATTTTTGTGTTCTACATTTCACTGTATTCGATTTCGATTTCAAAATTTTCGAAATTGAGACAAAGTGAAATTGTGAAATCGAAAAAATTTCGGAGTTTCCGAATCGCTCGAAATGCAGAACACTGAAGACGAATTTACTCGATTTGGAATTTCGATTTCTGGAACCTAGCTGATAATATTTTTAAGGAGAAAATCAAGACCTAAACTTTTTGTCTAACTTTTAGGAAAAATTTAATTCAAAAACTGTGGGTACACAATATCTGATATTGTTTCAGCTGGACTTAACTTTCGCAGGAAAGTTTTACTAAATTCATTTATTTCAATTGAAATTCTGTCATGTACAAATGGAATTGGCGTAAGTTTTCCTCCCAAATGAGCAACCGGAGAATTATGAATTCCTTTACATTTTTCTGCGAAGACATATTATCTATATACGACTGCACTAATCCATACGGAAGTACCTACATACTCCGAGTAAGAAAATTCTTTGAATTTGTAAAAGTTGTATCCTCCTGCTGGACATTTTTTTCTCCCCAATTTTATATGAGTTGTGCCATCAAGATATAAATGCAATCTTATAAGAGCAATTGCTAAAACGCTTGCAAGGAAAAATAGAAAATGATCCAGCAAATGACTTTAATGTGCACCCAATGAATCTCTGAAATTTTTAAAGTATAAAGCTTACCTGTACCTGTACCTGTAGAAAAAAAAAAACAATCTTCTTCAAATCTCTCGATGTTTTCGAAATGGGTGAACCAATGCCTTCCATATTTCATTGAAGAAAAACACACTTGTTTTTCTGTTTTGTTGCTACTATTAACTATGCCATATACAGTACACTCGTCTTCTAACGAATTTGTATTCAATTTGTCACGGTTTCTGCACAGTGGTTTTGATGTGCAAACATAATTCAAGTCGTTCGGCACTTTCTTCTTTTGAATGCTCGTTTTAAAACGACTCGAAGAGGAGAGAGGAGAAATAATAATCAAATCAATTTTGTTATTTGGATAAACTTGTGGGTAGGTACTAGCCTACTAGGTGTAGATATACTCGTATTATTGTGCTGGCTGGATTTTACTTAGATTTTTAACCAATTGATTGATAGAAAGAGAAAACGACTCTTTAAAAGGCCAAATGATTATTATAAGGCCCATTTCACACATACCCGGCAGCCGGCTAACCGGTACCGGCTACACGGTCGTTGGCAATAAATTTTTATGGACAGTTTCTGTTTGCAGGCGTGAACGCACCCATAAGAATGTATTCCCTCCGACCGGGTAGCCGGTTAGCCGGCTGCCGGGTATGTGCGAAATGGGACTAAGAGATCTAGAACTGAAAAAATTCACAATTTAAGGTTGAGTAGACAATAAACGTTAATTTACCAAATTGCAAGGCAAAAGCTCTCGGAAATGTCAATATATAGTGTTTTGAATACCTTTGTTTTATGGGATGTGGCACGCACCATTTTCAAATACCACCAACATTTTGCGAAGTTCTTTGTTCTGACATTGAATGTCAACATTTCCAATCTTACAACTTTAGCTTTCATGAGTGTCGAGAGACAGCAATAAACGTTTATTGCCAAATTTCAAAGCTTTGGCCCCGCGAAATAGGGCCTCAAAAGTAAAAATGAAATAAAGCCCCAAAATGAATGCTAAATTTTTATATTGAAATTGTGCCCCATTTTTAAAATGCAAATTATGCCCCAATGAAATGAAATAAGACCCCAAAATTGGGGTACATTTTTATGAAATGAAACTCCAACTTTTTTTTGTCATTTATTCTATGATTTCAAAAATGATAATGCACACCGAACCATCATACAAATATTACTTGCATTGTGTCTTGTACAATGTGTCTACAACAAGGACACCTATAGTTTTCGTGTCCTTCAGCAATCAGGTCAGTTTTTTAAATATCTTTTAATTTTAGCTTTAGAAACTTTGAGAAAATAAAAGTTAAAAAATTACGCGAATTCACGCGAATTTTTAACTTTTTAGCTTTAGAAAATTTTATTTTCTCAAATTTTCTTAAAGCCAGCTCTTTCCTTACCTACTTATTTGTATGGCTATTTGTCCAAACTGACTTCAATTGGTGTTGATTTATGATGCTCAAGCATTTTTATGTAAATTAAGAAGAGCAACAAGCAACTAGCATAGTAAGTCCCAATAGGCTCCCTGAAATTACGCCAAAAAGTGTTTTGGAAAAAAGACCAGAATAATTGCGGCGTAATGTTTTTGGCAGAAACGCCAAAAAATAAAAAAATAAAATTCACCAGAATGCCAGGAAATAGCCAAAAAGTAAAACGAAAATTACGTAAAAAAAGTTTTTTTTGCATAATTTTCAAGTTTAGTTTGAAAAAAAAAAAATCAAAAATAAAATGTTTTTTCTGGCTCCAAAATTCGTTGTAGAATAAATTACCTGCGTTCTTTAGTTCTATAGAGATAAAACTAATGATGCGTGAAGGGGAGGGGGGACGGCCAAATCACGCCAAATCGGGCCACTCGCGTAGCCGCAAATTCTTTGGAGAACTTCAGAATTTAGCCATCTAACACATTTAAAACAAACCAATTATAATAACTGTTTTTTTAATTCGAGTCATGAAGATTATATATCTGTATACCAGGCACGAAGAGTGAATTTTTGGGAAGCGGAAGCACTCAACTTTAAACTTAAAATTAAAAGTCCTTTATTCAAGAAAATATCACTTTATTTAAATTATTTAATGCCAAAATGGTATCTATATAAAAAAAATACTTGTAAAATTCATTAAAAACAAAATACATAATGTTTCGACAGCTGGTGGACTGTATAATATACTTACTTCGAATGTCCTTAAATTGACGAATCTTCGAATGTCCTTTAATTGTGTAGCTATTATTTTATTTTTAAATCCGATTTTCTCCAAATATTTGACAACAATAAAAATAATAACGAAAAACAAAGTATTAATTAACAAAAGATTCCTCGATTGAGCTGATGATTTTATATATACATATACAGTATTTTAACTGTAATTTAGCTGGGCGTCTTGAACACATAATAAAAAACAATATAATGTATTAAGTCTTGTACATTAAAAACAGCTTTTTTTTAAGCAATATTATCTATGATCTGGTCATAATAATCCTTTGGCTCGAGATCGTTTCGTATTAATTGCACATATGTATAAATAAAATATCTATAGAATTCATTTAAATAAATATTAATATAAATAATTTAAAAGGTTATTAGGTCTTGTACTTTAAATTAAATCTTCTTTCTTTTGGGGCAAAATTATCTATTATTTGGTTATCAAATTTCCTTTGGCTTCAATTGAAATAAGGGCTAAAATTTGACAACATTTATTTTAAGACTGGAAAATTATCTCTCTATAGATACTTTTGTCACGGGGAAAGTCAACAATAGTTTACAAAGCTTAAAATATTCAGTGAAACTTTTATCCAAATCAGTACTGATAAAGATTCTTATTATTTTTTGAAGATCAATTTTTGACGTAAAATTCTCGTCATCGAAAATCAACTTTAGTTTTGTTTTCAACGCTGGAATGACAAAATATCCCGGGTAGGGTAAAGTACCCAGTGACCGACACCCTTAAGAGAAATTTTGACTTTGAAAATTCATAACTTTTTCTCCGTTGCATCAATTTTAATGATGTTTATTTGAAATATAACTGTAAATAATTTCCTTTAAGAAAGTTCTAACAACAGATATGTAAGGAATTCCATAAAATAAGTAAAACAGGAAATTGTAATACCTTACCAGGTTTTTAGCTACGGACACCATTTTTTCAGTAGTCGACACCACAAAATATTAGTAATGGACACCCCGTTTTCTTAACAGGCCAGTGGTAAATTTTGGGCAAATAAAATATAATAAAAGGCAACATTCTCGGCCCAAAAAATAGACTAAGTTTTATTTAAACTAGCGGACTTGGCAAACGTTGATTTTCCTGCTCGTATATTTTGATTGTCCTTCAATTGATCTGCAGCCGTTCTATTTAACCGATGTGTCCGGACTGATTTAAATTTTTGTTGTTGAGTGTTTAATATTTGAAATTTTGTGCCGCTTACCGGGTCCAATTGTGAATCTACACCATTCTTGGACCCACTCAAACACACACACAAAATTTCATCAAAACCGGTCCAACCGTTTAGGAAGAGTTCAGTTACAACACACGTACAGAAGAATTATATGTATACACAAGATTATTTCAAAATAAATGCAAAGCTATACCTAAAAAAACTATCAACCTCAAAAGGAATTCTTAAAAAAAAAATTCCATACCGGACGCAGAAAATGTGAACATAACACTTTTCTTGGCGCATTTTTTTCAGAAATGCATGAACACTGTTGTGAATGTCTGCCTTTCGTCTTAGAAAACTGCTTTCATGATTTTAGGTTATCCAGTGAAGGATTTGCTGTTCTTCATCAGTGGTCAGTACAGTTTCCGGTCCAAAAGTTGGCTTGTATTTTTGTACCTATTTCGGACAAGTTTTTTTGGCATTCTCAAATAAAAATTTTGAAATTTACAAATAAAGGCCTGAGAAATCGTTAGAGATTTTAAACTAACGGCTAAAAGGTATGCAAATACAAAGATAATATTGGTGGTGTCCATAACTAATATCCTTAAAAATGCCCATTTGCGCCAGTAATAGACACCTGTGTCGGTCACTAGATTTATTGAACATTTCATTTCAGTTACTGACACCCCACGTAAATTTAAATTGTTTTGTTATTTTAATAATAACTGACTAACAAATAGATCGGCTACTTAATTATTTTCATTAAAATTCACTGTTCACAGTGTTACTATACACGGTTATATTTTTAAAATAATGATCTGTACTTACGTGTTCCTTAAGGAAATCTCAAGTTTTCTGAAATTCCTAAAGGGTTCAAACCAAAGTCTATTATCACAGGGCACTGAACGACTACAAAATATAAAGAGAAGTCATTTCTTATGACATTTGAGCGCCTGAACACGTTAAAAATAGCTTCCGTAACATCCAACCACAGGAAACCTTACAAAAATGGAAAAACAGTGGCAGGTGTCCATAACTGAGAAGGTGTCGGTCACTAGGTAGTTTACCCTATGAGCTCTGTAAATTATTAAGCACGTTAATAGGAAAATTGGATTTAAAATGTTTATACAATGCTGTGTCTGAAAGAATCTTCAACATAGTTGCAAAAAGGCTTACTATTGTACTGAATTCAGTACAATTTGACTTTCCCGAGTACGCAAGTACCACTTCTCGATTTTCAGTACTATTTGTACTATTTTTAATTTTTGAAAGTTTATTTTTATATCTTTTAAATCAGACATATATAAGGATTAAACAAAAATAAGCTGAACGCACTCCTTTGTTTTAAAATTCTGTATGTATTCATTACTCATCGTACTTCGTTAAAAATTAACTTTGTTGCATTCCTCGAAGATGTGGAAAAACGATTTGATTTCGGAGACATTTTTTTAAACTCATTACAACTTTTTTCACAAACTGCCATTTGTCTTAAGGTTTTTTTCATGGTGAACAAAAAGTATTGAAATTATCAATCATGAATATAGAGCCGTATCTGACTACGATAGAATTAGGTATCTACATACTTCTATTTCTGAGTTTTGGGCTGAAATAGGCCCTGTGCAAAATGAATGCAACGAGTTCATATTTTCAAATCCTACACCACCACAATATCCAGGGTGCTTTTTGTATTTCTTCTTATTCTTCCGCAAACGTTTAAAGAATGTTTTCTTATCAAAATGGCTATTATTATTTAAGTTATTGTAGTTCTAGTATAGGGCCTAGATTAAGTGTTAGGTTAGTTTAGGATAGTAAGGATTAGTTTCGCGGTTCTTTCCCGTCCTCCCTCAGGGGTATTGGCACAGGTCCTCAGGCACTTTCCTTCTCTTCACTCTTATTTTCTGTCCTATCTTTTTACGTCCGTCCGAAGTCCGATTAGAGTAGCTTTCTTTCTTCTTTCTTTTTTCTTTCTCTTTTGAATTATTGGCATGGATAAAAGTTGTTGAGCAGGTGGTAAATGGTGAGGGGACAAGAACACCCGCGTCCGACGAGCTCTAGCCGAGCAACCACAAGCATGCCGCGCCCTCCTTACTTTTGCCGAAGCTGCCCTGGCTCACAACAATGGCACAACAATGCAGGCGTAATGTCTGCAGTATTAGAACCTAAACATCTTATAAAAAATTAAGGCTGCTACAGCTCTACAAATAAAACAGATCTTTCTAAAATAAGATTGAACATGAAGAACTTCTATAGTAGATTGTTATCTGAATGTGGTGAAGTCGTGTTCGAATAACTTGGCCAATGGTAGATTTTCTGTACAAAGTCTACAGTTTACTCAATCGACCGTTGGACAAGTGATTTTGAACACGACTATATAAAGATTACCTAGTCTTAATCTCTTAATATGTATGTACATGGACTAAAGTTCCTATCCGGCGTCTATAAGACTTAGATTACCTTGAGCTTAGTCCGCTGCTCGTGCTAAATTTTAGTTCACATACAAAATTGTCTCCAAAATTAAAAAAAAATAAATAAATAAATGGTTTTTTAGCTACATTTTCACAGATAATGTTTTTTTTTCTGTTCTTTTGTGTTGCGGAAAAGTAAATAAGGATAAGGTTTTTGCATGAATACCTATAAGATTTTAGTTAATGTTTGAGAGAAAAATTGGAGAGCAGCTAAAATTTAGATTCCCTCAAACTGCGTACTAAGCTTTAGATTCAATTAAATTCACTTACATTTCTAACGCCAAGAAAAATCACCCTATACCCCATAAGCCATAAATATTCTAAATCAGGATGCAATTCTGAAACGATTTAGCCATGTTCGTCTATCCGTCCGTGCGTCGGTCTATCTAATGAAACGCCCAAGGCGAATGAAATTTTGTGAAAGGACTTCTTTGTTCTGGTACCTCCCTGCATGTACAAAACCATTATAACAGCCACGTACTTTTGTATACTTACGAACTCACATAAATACTTAACATTTTGCAAGATTTAAATGCTGGGGAAGTTAAAAAAACTGGCCGATTATGACACTGATATGTACTCCCTTTTTTTATAAAATATTTATTTTTTATGTTTTCGTTCGGTTTTATACATTTAAGAAATTTGAGTACTATTCAGTACAATTTTGTTTCAGTTTTCAGTACAATTGAGAAAAGTCGATTTTCATCACTGATCTTCAAATTGTGCTTTTGTTGAAAGGTTGATTTCAGAACGCCTATTGCTATTGAATTTGGCCAAATTCTCGTTTTCATTCAATTTTGTCCAAAAAGAATCGAAGTTTGTTGATTCAAGTAGATACATAGAAATATGTACTGCTTTTTGAGCCCTCCCAATATGCAATCAGCAACATTTTTCGTTCTAGCGATATTAAGCTTTGATGTGAGACGTCTAATTTAATTATTCAAAGTAAAATATTTGTGAGCGATAATATAGCGAGTTTCCTATTGCCAGTTACTTATTGAATGTTGCCTCAATGTGAGAGCCGATTTAGAATCAAAAATAATGTTGGGTTATTATTTCATTGCGGCTTTATTTCATTATGAAATTAAACCCCTATTGAAAAAATTAAATAAAACCCCAAAAAGTGAAATTACACCCCAAATTTAGACAAATTCTGTTGTTGTTATTTTATTTTTACTTTTGGGGCCTTATTTCGCAAAGGCTAGACATCATTTTGAGATTTGGTGTTCTATAGGAAAACCTGAGAACTTTTGATTTAAGTATAGAATTGGTATAGGAAACAAATCATTATCTCACTTTACAGCTATATTTAGGCAATTTAAAATAAAACGATAGTTATACCATAAATACATTCAGCTTAAATCATACAAATAGAGTACCCATCTGATAAATTTTTTCTCCAGTTTAAGCTATTTATTACAAACAACAGTCCCATTCGTAGTGTAGGGCGCTTCAAAAAGTTCGAAATAATTGCTATTATTTGTTTTTCTATGCTTCGCGTTAGTCAAGTTGAATTACTTTCTAAGGTACATCAAAAGAGCTTTAGCCTGCGTGCATATCTATGTATCTACACATCCAGCTACTTGACTAGTATCTCTGCATCTCATTTGCATTTCTTCTTGTTGGCTTACCTCTCAAAGAGAAGCACTTACTCCTTATGAAATTTTTACCACTGGGTCATTCATTCTCAGTGGTTTTCCACCTGGAATACCCTGGGTAATGTGCCCAGAATAATACAAATGAGTCGGCTTTTCACTCCTAACTAAAATTAAAGTTAAGATTTCAATTTAACATGATGTACCCACTACCTAGGTATCGCATAACAGGAGGATCCCAAATGGGGGCACAATTGCTAATGTAATGATGTTGTAGGCAAATAAGATGCAAATTTCCTCTCTTGTCCATCTTATCTTGTCCTGATGAATGTGTACAAGTTCTTTCAACAATTTAATTATTTATTTAATTTTTTTTTTGCCTGTAAAAGTGTAACTTTTTTAACGTATGAGTGTGTGTTTTGTTTTGTTTCAGGTCCGTTGAACTCATTGCTTTAATTGCAATCTCGTGTACGTTCTTTCTGTTTATGCATACAAAAAATTTGAATACACGTCTTCGTGAAATGGAGGTGAAGCTGCAACCCTCAGAATTTTCAGCGCTTGGTCTAACAGGAGAACACCATCTCAGTGGAGGAGACTCCGGTAAGTAGAACTTTGTTTTATAAATTTATTTATTTATTTATTTTTTTTTTTTGTGTTTACTATTTTTCTGTGTGATTTCCCTGTCGTGTCGTTAATGACACCGAATATAACAAGAGAGTGAATTATGTTATTCACTAGATTAAGAATATTTAATTGGTGTTGAAAGCGTGACATCTAGTCAGTGTATTTGTCATGTCTTTTCATAGATGACAGATAGGTATTATGTGTATGTACCTACCGTAGGTACAAAAGAACACTAGCCATAGACACGTTTTGTTTTCATTATAAACGCGATGCAAACTGAAGGATGCAAAACGAGATGCAAAACCCGATTAAAGGTGGTCTATTTTAAATTATGTACAAACATTTGTTTTGTTATGCAATTAATGGTTGTTTTTTTTTTTATTAATCTTTTTTAAATTAAGCATTATTTAGCTAAATGCTAAATTCGAAAGAATTAGATATTAAACACCAGACTTCAAGATCTACCTACTCAAGAGGTCCATGCTCTGGTGGCATGAGCCGCATTAGACTCGCGTGCCTCATATCCGATTTTAAGACGTGCTCTGGAATCTATTCCATCAGGTAGGCCTCCTCTATGTATGCAGCTTTATGGCCAAATCACAACGATGCTTTGCCGCTTGCGTGCGTTGACAGGCGTTTTAGAAACTTTACCGTACTTTATGTCAACGCGCGCAAGTGACCGTTTTGCAAAACGAAATGCCGCTTCAGAGCGTTGGCGCGTTGAGAGATTAGAATATGAGAAATTGAAAGTTCTGTTTGGTTTATGTTAATACACCCGAATTCAGAGCAGAATGCAAGTTTACTCCTTTTTGCTTATAATTGTTATTTTAATGCACGAATTAAAAGGAAATGTGTTTAAAATAGTAAAAAATGCATAAATAAATAACAACAAATACATAGATACACAGGTACATGCCTTCCCATAATAGTCCTTTCAGCGAGACAGGTAGATTTTTAGTTTAGTTGAGAAAATATGGGCAAATTACATCGAAAATCCCTTCCCTTTAAATTGTGAATTGATTACTTTGTGGAAT
This sequence comes from Cheilosia soror, assembly GCA_949372485.1. Taxonomy (NCBI): domain Eukaryota; kingdom Metazoa; phylum Arthropoda; class Insecta; order Diptera; family Syrphidae; genus Cheilosia; species Cheilosia soror. The sequence continues at coordinate 51,893,200 of OX443561.1, forward strand.
ACTTGAAAAAGGATTAAAGTGTGCAAGATTAACAAATGGCCAGCATATTTTATCTACGCTGTGGAAAGAAGTTCAGTCACTAAAAAGGTGCAATTTTGTTAAAATTTTGCAATTTTGTTAAAAACTTGCCTTGGCTATTTAAAAAAAAAAACCTATTAACAAATTCTCAAATATGGATACCGACGATCTACTCGATTTTTCAATTCATATTTATACCTATTTTATTTCAGTTATATTTATACATCTGGTGGTATGCTGGACATTCGGACGAATGCGATCGCAGGTACTGCTTCTCGTCGCTCGCTGGGATTTTACCGAATCCGGTCACCCATCCCCAGTAATGACAATGCATATTGAAAGGATTTTTTAACCCTCTAATTAGGGTCATTGCCTGTGTATCAATTAAGTTCACGGAATTTTGTTTGCTATATTTCCGCGAAGATCTTTGCTGTCTTGTCCAGATATTTTTTTATATTCCTATGGCTGGACTTCAAAACCTTCCCGCCTATTGGGTTCAAATTTACAGGGAATCTTCAATATAGGACGGAGAATTCCCGTGAATTTGGGTCAAAGTCGGGCAAATGTACGCATTTTCATGTGCATTGTCCCGATAGACAATAAAAAATATGTACCTAGCTATATCTACATAAGCATTGCAATTCATTGGCACGAGCAAACGAGCGGGTACATAAATTAATACCTGTCATTTGCACATCGCAGAAAATTAGATTTTTCCTCGACTAGAAAAAGAAACTAAAAATATTCTAAACAAAAATGTTTATTCCGTTTATAAATTGTATAAAGCACAGAGTAGTTTCAGACAAAATTAAAATATCAAAAGCCTGCACATAACATTTGAGCACATATTTTTTTGTTCAACAACCTAAAGAAATCACTAGGAGCATTACAACAGAAATAATATTCGTCATTTCCACACAGTAAAATAATTAATTTGTATTGCAAAAACCTCATAATCTACTAAAAACGAGTAGGTACGTAGGTATATACCCTAAGTGAATCCATGCAACTCCAACAATGAACGGCATTGCTCTATCACATTAAATATTATCAAATCGAACAAACCAAACCGAAAATGAAATGTCAAAGCCGCTCAACGCACCTGAAAGTAGAGAGTTGCTCTACTTGGGCGACGCGTTGGACTTTACGATATTTACGATCTAAACGCGACCCGAACCCTGAAGCCGCATTTTGGCTTGCACCATATGAAAGCATTGGTTCTACTCTATCTGTCAACGCACGCACGCCGCAAAGCGTCGTTGTGAATTGGCCATTAGGCCCAAGGCCCAAATAAAACATATACAAACAACCGAGTTCGTTAGTGTGCTGGACCAGCGTTGCCACTTTGCTGCAATTGCAGTAGATCTACTGCATTTTTTTCAAAATTTAAATCTACTGCCACCAAATTAAATCTACTGCATTTTTGTAATGGCTTTAATGAGGAAGCCAAATCCAAAATAGTAGATAAAATACAAACAGAAATACAAGCCAATTTGGGAAACTGCGTTTTCCTGGCTTAAATTGTCGAAGGAAACACTGTTTTAGGTTCAGCAAAATATGTCTTTGAACAACATCAGGTCAAATGTAGACGTCGATTCTGAACAAATATTTTCTAGCTTGATAGGGTTTTTCGTGCTGCGATTTTATATCGAGGCTTGTCAGCAGATAAAAAAATCGTTTTTATTTTAATGATGAAAGACTGAAACCCCTGAGGTAGGTAGATACAAAGTTAGTACCTAGTGGAAGGCAGTATATCCTCGATGACAAAGAAAAACTTAATAGCCAATGAAGATGAACAATATTCCATGTTCATTAATAATGCATTTTTCTGTTTTCTTTAAATACTCGTCTTTATTAATTTTGTTATGTTATGATTTGTAATTTACCTTGGTTTTGTTTGAAAAAAAAAAATCTACTGCAAAAAAAATCAATCTACTGCATTTTTTAAAGAATCTATTGCGAAAAAATAGTCCAACAGTGGCAACGCTGTGCTGAACTACTGTGCGAGGTTACAGGTTCGATCCCCGGAAACCACAATTTACATCGTAAGGCTTTTCCACTCGCGAACGTCTGACAAACATAACTGCCCTGAAAAGGCATCTCAATTTAGCAGTCCGGCGACTCAACATAAAATTGTAGGTGCCTTCCATTCGTCCCAAAAATAAAAACTCATACAAGCGAATGGTTGTGAGAAGCTATTGGGTGCCTATACGGACATGTTGGGCCAACTATTTATTTATTATTATTTTCTAAATACTTATAAAACTATGTATGTATAATGTTCGCCCTTAAATAATCAACAAATTGGGATTCAGACAAATATTAATAATATAATTAATAAATATGTATAGGGGGAATGCGGGAGACTTGAGCCACTTTTTGTTAAATCGTTAATAAAATTTTTTTTATTGACCGCAGCCACCTATTAAATGCATTTTTTTCTAGCTACATAAATCTATTTTAAGAAAAGTCCAATCAACTTAAAATAAACACCAGAGATTTTCGACAAATGGCAAATGTTTGAAAACAGATTTTCGGCTCAAGTCTCCCCTACCGCAGGGAGACTTGAACACCCCTTTGGGGAGACTTGAACATACTCAAATTCTATAAGCAAAACAATAAAACAAATAACATAACAACTATCAATCTGAATAAAATTAATTTTTATTAATTTTGTGGCATTATCTACAAACAAAAAGTTATGTTTAATGTTTTAAAATAAAAATATAAAAGACTTATAATAAAATGTTACAAACGTTTATACATATTATATAAAATAAGTAATTCAGTTTTCAAACATAAAATAGAGTTAAAAAAAACTAAATGAACTTCCGAAATAAAACAAAAATTAATAAATAATTTAATTTTTTATAAATTGCCATATCACTTAGACAATAAGCCACTGATCAACTCTCCTCTCAGCAAATGTCTCAAGTCTCCCGTTCCCATTTTTTAACAAAATAACATTTATAATTTTTGTTACGTACATGCCAGCATAGTTTTATGCTAGTATTCACAAAGTCAAATATCAATATTATTAGGTAACATCAATATTATTTACTAACAATGTTGCACATAAATTTTATGGAGAAAATAAAAAATTTTTTTTTTAAGTTTTCATATTGAAAAACACATTTTCTCCTCCACCAAACAAATTGAACGAACGATTTAGAACTCCTTTTGTATGCAAGTAGCGCGTCAGTTTCTGCATCACATACATTTAAATTCATTGGATTTGAATGGAATTTAAGCGAGTTATTGAGAGTGTCTCAAGTCTCCCATATGTTCAAGTCTCCCGCTTTCCCCCTAGTTGTATGAAAGACTATAAGCCGCTTCAAATTTATTTGCACTTAGGTACATACTACATATATGGATGCTGACAGCGAATTGAGTCACACTTATGCCTTTTTTTCATTGAACTGTCAACGATGTAGTTAAAATTAATAAAATAAAAAGATTTGCTATGCAGCCCATTTGAACAAAAATTCTTGTATTTCCTTATAGAAATACACTCCCATTTCTGATCAATAATCTAAAGGGTGTTCCATAATTATGCAAAATTTTATTTTTTCGCCATTTAATATAGTTAGTACAGTGATGCCAAAGGAAAAAAGATAACAATATGACAACTGACAGTTAGTAGGGTTAGTAAAAATAAAGCGCTATACGAAAGAACAACGCATTTTCATTGTTAAGCAATATTTTAAAATTGATGAAGGTTTGTCAGCTAAATTCCGAAATTTTCGAACAAAATCATCTTCAGTGATAAAGCTCACTTTCATCTTAATGGCTTCGTTAATCGACAAAATTGTTGCATTTAGGGTTCAGAAAACCCACGAGTAATTGCTGTGCGGATTTTGGGCTGGAGGCATTATAGGACCATTCTTCTTCGAAAATGCAGCTTGGTCAGGCAGAAAAAATTTCAATAAAAGAGTACGTACTTGCCAGCAAAGCTGTGGCGGCCATTTATCCGATGTGCTATTCCATAACCCCAATCTGTATACTCTACGAATCAATAAAAAATGTAAGCTTTCTAATTAAAAAATCTGTATTTTCTGTCAAAATTAAATTTTGCGTGAATTATGGGACACTCTTTATATGATTAGCTGTCAAGACAATGCTTTGCTCAGTCAATTTATTCTGATCTCATAGATCACACTAAACTGACAAAAAGAAAGAAAATTTCAGAGCTCTGATGTATTTGAGCTAAAAGAAATTTGTTTGACAGTTCCGGCTCTGCTCTGAACTAAAAATGGGAAACCCCTTATATTAGGGCTTCTTCTAGGCAATCTAAACTTTTTCTTTTGTTTCTATAGGTAGGTACACGTTGAATTTAATTCAACCTGAACTTAATTGATAATAATTCAAACAAATCACGTAAACAAGTGTGATGATGACGATAAATGAGTTGTGTAGTTCAAAATAGCTATAATTCCAACTGCAGTGTTTGTTAACAAGTTGTTATTCACCCCTATCGTGGAATCCGCCGGGGGGAATTATTCACGGAAAAGAATAATCACCCATATCGTGGAATCCGTCGGAATTGAGTTTCACTTCACCTATTCGATTCCCTTTCACCTTCTACTGCTATCGTGGAATCCGCCGGAAAAGTTTACTTATCGACACGCTTTTGGGAAAGGTAGTTTCACTGTCAAACGGCTGTCTTTCATTTGTGAACACAAATCCGTGTAGCTGCATTCGTCGGAGGTTATGAAAAGTTTGTTTCAAAAGTGATTTAAATAAAAACCAGTGTTTATTATGTAATAATGTATACGATAACTCTATTCGTGTAAAAATAAGAGGAAGAACGAATTGAGCGATGTTCTCAGAGAAGAATGCGACACAGGCTGAAATGAGCAATGAGTGGTTTCACGGAACTTCCAGACGAAATGTGTTTTTAGAATGTTTATTTTTTGATTTTAATAAAGTTCAATCTGTGCAAAAGATTTGTTACAAATGTTGGGCTTAATGAAGCAGCCGTTTTGTAAGTAAATTTTTTATATTAAAATTCTCACGACATGCAGCAAGCAAGAAAACCTATGAAATCCGCAATGAATTTGATGCGGGCAAGAAATGTCATTTTGTTCGGGAAAAATTCGATTTGAACGTTTTCAACGATACAGTGAAACTCATTCACATTACCCACACGGGGAACTGTTCACTTTGCGGATTTGACGATACCAAAATATTTTTTTCCGTGAATGATTCCCCCCGGCGGATTCCACGATAGGGGTGATTTTGGTATCGCCGCATCCGCAAAGTGAACAGTTCCCCGTTCGGGGAAAATTCGATTTGAACGTTTTTAACGATACAGTATAACTTATTCACAGTAGGTACCCACTCGGGGAACTGTTCACTTTGCGGATGCGGCGATACCAAAATATTCTTTTCCGTGAATAATTCCCCCCGGCGGATTCCACGATAGGGGTGATTGTATTTCTTCAAACCTCAATGATATGTTCAGTCGAAAGGCGCAGTTTATAAGCATTCAATTTACTTAGAGCGCCCTCGTAGGGCCATTAAGTTAATAAAATATAATTTAGTTAAGTTAGTTAAGCTAGTTTTAAGCACTTTTTGTGTAGCTTTAAGAAAATCATGAATTACCCAATAAAAATGCACTACAAACAACAACACTTCAATGATAAACTCGACAACATTTCACAACAGAAATCGATCAGGAGCTGCTCCCCAAATTTAAGCGTGTTTCTGAAATACTGTCTTCGTTAAAGTCAGAGAAGACACTTTTCTTTGGTACAACTGTAAACTGTAGGTATTTCTGGTTTATTTGTAATACCTATACCTATAAATAAAAATTACTCAATCTGGATCACCATAAGTCCATAATATAGCATGATTATGAATAATGATCTTATAATGACAATGATATAAAAACAAACCGCTAAGTAATAACTGTATAGTCTCCAGAGGCCTTGTGGTATTGCAAAATCAGATTCGTATTTTTCAAGTCCAAGTTCAATGTTAGGTAATACCATAACCTCATGAGTGGAACTTCTTCAAGTCGCAAAGAGCCATCTGCTTCACCGACGAGACGATCCATTCAGGTCACGAGCAGATGGATACTAAAGCCAATTTATCCAAAGTAAGCAACGCTAGTCGACCTGCAAAATTGTACAGCAATACAACTACATGCCATTAACCCAGCACTTGCACAAGACTCAAGACCCATTGGCTTCGGTTTGGATGAATGAATCTGCAGAGTAAAGTATAGCCGCTGCAAGCTACACAATCCTCCTAATGTCATGAATGGAGATTCAAAATGAAAACACGGCGCGATGTGTGAGATGTTTGCAGTGTGACTATGCGCATCTTCAGTGTACATGAATCTCAGAAGTACGTGCATTGTCAAGATCACTTACTAGCGACATGATCTTGGCAATGCGAAAATGGGGATATAATGGAATTCATTATGTTCAGTGTTCGTATTTTCATCACATGCGCGTTAATGAGTATCTTAATCAATGAGTAGGTATATCTAGATATATTTTCGCGAAGGTGTTTAAGAGAAAATAAACGCTGAGCCACTTTGAGTCTACAATGCTGTCTTTATAGACCACAAATAGCTTTAAACAATTAGAGTGAACCAGAGGAATAGATAACTTTGTACTTGGCCATAGCCTTGGGAATACCAACGGCTTTTCGCTTGACTGAGCCTTTCAATTGAATTTCATGCTTGGTCAGGTCCATCTTAGAATCGATTATAGCTTTCAGGTGATTTCTTTTTAGCTGAGATAGTCTAACTAATGACCGATCTACAGCAACTTCACAAAGCTCAAAATATAAAGGTTATTGTACTTTGGATAGCTGTATTTTGATGCAACCAAACGGAGCAGTCTGAATCTAGAACTATGTAGGTATCACCACCTAATGACAGAGGAAGTACAGTGTGAAAGCAAGTTGTTGTTTCTCTCTGAACATTTTCCACTTTCTTAGCACGATGCAAAGTACGAGTATACGAGTACCTATGGCATGAAAACAAGACCGTGTCGAAAACGTGTCAGTTGTGAACTAAACCAGATAATTGCCCCAATACAATGAATCGCATCGAAGATACATATAATCTGCAGTGTCAATTGTAGTTTGATGGCATCTGTGTTGTAATGGTCATTGTAATAGTTTTTGATCTGCTTAGCTCAATTAAGTGCAACAATCATTGGCGGTTTGCTGATTCGTTCCGCAATAATAATTGGCGTGGTAAATCGAGTAGGTAATTCACATTCGTTGCTAGAGTTTCTATTGTAGGATGCTCAAAATGCATTTCCGTCGACATGCTTTGGATTAGATATGAAAACTAGAGTTTTGTTTGACAATTTCCTGGAAATAGACACAGAAATAAATGGTGGGCAGCACATGTATAAATATTATGACTCTAGGCCTTCTCACAACCATTCTTTTGTAAGTTTTATTTTTGAGACATGTATAATGGACCTGCACTGCATTTTGAAGCCGTATCCGAACGGCTGAATTGAAAAAATTCATCACTTTTTTAGAGGGTGATCCTTGGATCCCTATGGAAATAGGGCAGTAGCAACAAAGCATTTTGTAGAGACTTTTTTTTAAATACTTCTCCCGGGAAAGGCGAACCTATAACGTTCGTCAGCGCCCCGAGATGCTTGCAGATGTATGTTAGTTCTGTACTTGAATAGCTGCAAATTGTAGTCTTCTGGAAATATATCCCCAGGAAGCGAGTTCCAAAGTTTGCTTGTCCTGTAACAGAAGGAGTTTTGGAAAATTGATGTCCTCGCGGTTGACAAGTGTACTGTATGGTCATGAGCATTAGCTGTCTTGTGGTGCGCCCAAAAGTTGCATTTCGACGGATAATGTCTTTGAGTTCCTCGGAACATTTACCATGGAAGTACCCATAGAATAAGCAACGGTTAGCGACTTGTCTTCTGTGCTCCAACAGTTGTAGATTCGATGTGAGTGTAGGGTCTCCAATAAATCGAACTGCTCGTCTCTGTAGGTATGCTGTCAAGTAGGTTAAGTGAATGTTTTGGGGACGAGCTCCATATAATATGGGAACAATATTCCAGGCCTGCTCTAACCTGTGCTTTGTAGAGAAGGAGAAGTTGCTTGGGGCTAAAGTACCTCTTTGATCTAAATAGGTAGCTCAAATTAGCGAACGCCGATCTTGAGATGTAGGATATGTGGTCCTTCCATGTGATTCCTGAATTGATTGCGACTCCTTATGCAACTGGTTTTCTTTTTATACCCTCCACAGGAATGTATAATATTCATTTTGCCATTATATTTGTAACGCCAAGAAGGAGTCACCGGAGACACCACAATAAAGTAGTATCTATATATATTCTGAATCAGGATCAAATTCTGAATTAATTTAGCAATGTCCGACTGTCTGTCTGTTCGCCTTCTGTTGAAAGCAAACGTTCATGTTCATGGTAATAAGAAGTCCTCCCACAAAATTTCATTCACCTAGGTCGATTCGTTAGTCTGTCTGCTGAAAACATAAGTACGTGTTAGTAGTTCTGGTACATCCCATACAAAAATGTTTCCAATGTTCTTTAATACACCATCATCATCATCATCATCATCATTTTCAATGGTCCGCTTGTCCATTAAGTGGGTCGCGGGTGTAGGTTGCTGAAGTGGACCCTTGGCAATATCCTAGGCTCGCTTTCGTCGCTTTGTCATCAATGGGTGTGTGCTTCGTTAGCCATGTCTAGGTGACATACCCGCCCCCCACCACGGCGAGGTCAGCTACATAAGGGGACATAGACCAATATCTAGGCCTCCCAGACGTCCCGATTTTGGCGGGACAATCCCGATATTTGAACCCTGTCCCGATTTCTGTCCCGATTTTATTACTTTTATTCTACATCGTTTGAATACGATCGAAAATAACAAATAAATAAATATTAACATGTGTTACAAACCTTAACGACTATAGGAAATTGCAATTGTTGCTGTGAATGCATTCATCCATATAGAAATATGAAACAATAAGCTGTCAAGTGCAAGTCGACAGAACCCATATATAAATATGTATGTACTTTTAAATTCAAACAAACTGTGGCGGCAGTATTATTGTAGATATGTGGCGGCTGGTATTTTCGATTATAATAAGGAGTATTGCTTTAAAGTATGTTGACCAAATGAACATTACCTGTAGCATTTTTATCCGAAGCTTCGCTGTCGTCGCAGAAGTACCTAATGCGCTTTGCTAAGTGCTCGATAGGATAAAAGAAAATGTTCTCCATACAAACTAAACCCCCATTGGGCCCAAACAAAATTTCCAAAATTGGTGAAATTGGTTTTCGATATTTCTTCTTATACTAACCGAGTTTGATCGAATGAAATATACGCGCATCAAAGCGGAGGAGCGGCGACCGACGCGACGTGGCATTTTTCAGGTGGCGTTATGCCAGTTTGGTGCCTTCGAACGAGTTTAATTTTCGAGTGGCAAGCGGGTGGTGACGACGTGGTTTTTGGCATTACAACTGAGTAGAATTTTAGAAGAAACTAAAAAAATGCGAAATGACCAAGCATAGCATTCAATATAAGATGGCATTTTAAGAACTGGTGAATCGGTGGCGCCATACGTTGTTTGTTTTATATATGAGAAGATGTCCTTAATAATTGTTATTGTTATATTGTATTTATCAGATATGACTTCTTCTAATTAACCAGTCACCCTCAAAAGATTGGTTTGCTACAAAAACATATAAAAATGTACCCGTGGCTAAGAAGGTTACTTTTATTAAAATGAATTGCAAATATAGTTGTAAAGATGTTTGCATAGGTTTTTTTAAGGAAAATCTCTTTGGTCAAATAATTATTTATAAAATATGTTATGTTATGGTTATGTACCCGTACCTATCGGTTAGACTGAATATTGAAAGTCCCTGAATTATTATTATTAATTTGTTATTTTTAACGTATGTTTATGTATAGGTAGCGTTAAAAAACCTTTAGCTTTCCATAAGACGTGTATAAAAATCTATGCTTTTTTTAATGTCCCGATTGGTCCCGATTTTTGAACCTTGGTGTCCCGATTTTAATACAATTTCCTCTGGCAGCCCTACCAATATCCCCTAAATTGTTGAAGAGGTAACGTGCTTCTTTCTGTTTTAAGCTGTGATTTGACATTCACAGAGAAGAGCAGTAATGTCCTCTGCGGCATGAAGGTCCTCACTATACCTATCTTCACGTATCTCGTATTAGTTAAATCTAATCTCGTAATGTGCTTTCTCAGAAGGCAATACCCAGAGTCGGAGAGTATCCCTATCACTCTACGTAACTTTGATCTGCTGAATTATTTTATAACAATTCCCCAAATTTGTTCAGCCGTACCCAATATAGATACATAACTACAGAAACTGTGATATAGCCGTGATGTCAGATAGTGAAGCCGCCATCAAGGCACTTGGAGCCTACATCATAAAATCCAAGCTTGTGTGGGAATGCCTGCACAGGCTTAATAAATTAGGTAAGAACAACAGAGTAACTATCTGCTGCGGACTCTCAGGCAAGACAGGGAGCAGCGGAGCCCTTCATAACCGTTCTGCGGCATAGGGGGGAGTTCAGGAGGATTGGAAAGGAAAGAAGAACCGCATCTTTTAAAAACCTTCAGGGCCTAAGGCAAGCTAAGATACTTTTAGCTAGCTATAACCTAAAAAGATTCAAGGCATGTATTGGTCTAAGCAAAAACAACCTAAGAATCCTCACAGGTATCCTAACGGAACACTGTAGACTGAGGGAACATCTGAGGAAAATAAGTTAATCAGAAGAAGGAGTCTGCAGATTCTGCGATGAGAATGCAGAAACCCCAGATCACATCCTAGAATCCTGTTGAGCACTGACCCACAGAAGGATCAAACATCTGGGCAAGTACCAGATAACAGATAAGGATATACAAACCATGGACCCACTACTCATTCTCAGATTCATAAAAGAAACTGGACTGGATGAAGTGCTCTAAGGTTGATATTCTTCCCAAGTCTAAAGACAGAGCGAAAACCCTCAAACACGATTCCTAACGGAACTATAATGCGATGGGGCTCTGGAAAAGGACATGAACCTTTGCAAGGTATAAGACCACAGTGCACTAAACCCTCCTCATTATTATTATTATTATTAGTAGATATAGATATAGCCCATTTAGCTCTGCGTTAGGTTAGGTTAGGTTAACGGGTTGGTGAAGCTGAGTAGCCTCCTCTTCACCCCACTTATGTCCTCGTTAACCCATTGTGATACCCTTCGATGGGGTTAGCCGTGTTGCACTGGCTTTATTCCATCCTTCCCGTGGTTACTCGACTTTGTCCAACCATCTCGTTGCCCTCAGAAACCTGTAAATATTAGATATTGAGATGTTAGAGAGTTCTTGGATTTCCTGGAAGTAGTAACTTCCAAGTGTTCTATTCCTCAAGTGACAGAGACTTCGGTAGTGACAGAGAAAGTGAGGGGTGTCCTCGGGGGCTTCTTCATCACTGCAGCCTCTACAAATGTCGTCATTCTTGAGATTTAGTTTCATTGTATGGCTTCTTAGAAGGTTGTGACCATTGAGGGCGCCAACCATCTTACACAACGATATTCTATCTTCGTGATATGTCGCAGGTGGTTAGTGTTTTCCACCTGATATTGGCTTTCATTCGGATCTTGTATTCCACTCGCTCTCTGAGACTACAGATTGGTGGTTTAATCGACTAAAGTGCCCGGTCTAGGTCTATTGCAGAACCTTTTCTTGCCTCTCGTTGCCGGTTATGTCCCTGTGTCCAGGAACAGCAGAGATTCGTATTATGCTGCGAGCCAAGAGCGTTGAGCTCTTTGCGACAGCGGCAAAATAGTTTGGATTTTAACTCATTATTAGAGATTGCCATGATAGCCGCCTGGCTGTCAATAAATATGGTAATATCATTCCGTGGTACTGCCATTATTGACAGCATGCTTGCCACTTCCGCGACCGCCAGCACCTCAGTTTGGAAAACACTACAGTAGTCAGGGAGCCTCATTGAACTATGTATGTTGAGTAATGAGTTCCTCTAAGAATAGTCCGGCACCAGTTCCACATTCTATTTTTGATCCGTCAGTGTAGAATGTAGATGGCTATCGATGTCGTTTCCGTGGGTTTGTTCCTGTCCCATTCTTCCCTGCTCGGAAACTGGCAAGAGAATGGTTCATTAAAGTCTAGGTAAGGCGACATGTAGTCAGAGTTAATGTCACTCCCTATACGTGTTCGTTGAGGATTCACGCAAGCCCACATAGACTGGGGATCCAGCATTTTGTCTGGCTTATCCTCAAGGCACTTTTGGCAGCCGACTCTTGCATGTATAGATCCATAGGTAGCAGGTTGAGAAGCGTTTCCAGCAGTTGGTGTTGTTCTCAACGCACTAGTTGCTCTTATATGTGCCAGTCTTTGTATTTTTGTCATTGCCTTAAGATTGGTTACCTTGTTTGTGGCTTGCCAACAAACTATGTTGCCAATGTGAGTATTGGGGGACGATTGCCGTATACATCCACAGAATTATAGAGCTCTGCGTTAATCAGGTGAAGCACACATTTGACTGGGTTAATATTTAAACACTAAATTACTTAATATGTCAAAAGCACAACATACTATAAAACGGAAACAATGCACTAACTGCACTAAATTCTTAAAGTGTACCTGTTCAATTTGTTTCACAAAATCAACAAATCTATTATTAAACAATTTAGTTACGTTCATTTATACTTTACAGTAAATACGCTCATCATATAACTTTAGTTACAATTTAAGATATTAAGTACACTTCACAATCAAATATCCTTAACGTGTAGGTAGTGTTTGTGTAAGTCCTTGATGCCCACTCCAAGAGCTGATTTAACATAGCATACACATTTTGCTGCATTTCAACCGCATAGAATATATGCACATCATTTAAATTTCCAATTTCACAACTGTTTACGCAATTTCAATTGCAGTCATTGAAATGCAGCAGGAAGCTTATATGCCATTGTATGACTCAAGGGATGTTAAAACCGAAATATGCTTCCCAATGTTGATAGTAAAACATTTTTCAATTGCAGTTACATTCCGGGCCCTTTCGCATTTATTGCGTGGAAGAGTTTATTTTATCGATTCCCATTCATGACATGTCGTCCCCTTTCCCAATTACTGTAAATGATTCCGTTTCGTCTCTTTAGTTTGTTTGAAAAGTTGTTAAAAAGCAAAATCGTACAAAAGACTTCTATCGGCTTTTAACTACACCAGGTTGAGGTTATTCTTTTTACTATAGAAAATGTTGGCTTACTGAAATCTGCCTGAAAACTCAGTCTATAAAGGTTAGGTTAGGTTGGATTATGTTAGAGGGGCAGTTTGCAATATAAGCAATTTTCATCCAGAAGCCATTAAGGCCCATACCCTTTTGTAGTACGTGATAGGACATGCATCAAACAAAACCATTCGGATCTGTTGATGAATCTTCAGATTCGCTTTAAGTGATGTTTGGCTGTACACGCAGAAGGTAGTTTTCATTGCTGGTAGTTCCCTCGCTAAAAAAGACTGAGCTGCTTTGTTAACCGCGTATAGATCTCTGTCTGAAGAACGCTGCACTGGTCTGCCAGTTGGTATGAATGGATGATGTTTAATTCTTCTGAGAAGACTCCTGCTTCGTTCCATTCTCCGTCTTTGAGCCATCTGTGAAGATGGGTATGCCTTTTATGACAGTACTCCGGGAGAACCAGTCCTTTATGTCCAATATACAGACTGTAAATTTCCGAACCGACTTGTCCTCAAGAAAAACCTCCCCCTCCCAGAGAGCCCTGGGGGGGATGGACCATGGTAGACTTGAAGTTTTTGTCAAACTTTGACTTGAGAGTAGTGTAGTCTGTGTCTCCAGAAACGTTTTCGAAGTTGTTCAGTATAGAAGCGTGTCCAAAATCTTTACTAAAGACCACTGCAATACTGCTTTCAAACGAACGGCTGTATTAGCAGCAATTTGTCTGCTGACAATGTTAAGAGGTGTGAGATGGAATAAGATGTCCATTGCTGCGGAGGGTGTTGTGCGAAGTGCTCCACTAATGCACAGGCTGATCGTTGGACTTTGCTTGGTGAGAAGCAAATGAGGCGAAAATTGGTGGAGCAACATCAAGTCAAAATCGTCATAAAGTTCTTCAAAAGGATTTGACCGTGTTTTATATATTTTAGTAAGTAAGTAAGTAATAGCTCAAAGACTTCAAATATATTATCAACTTCATCCTCGGAAAACATTTTGTTCAATTTCGCGTTAGAATTCTCTAAAACAAAAAAAAAATAATTTTGCCCTCAAATTGACGAATGACAGATTATTTAGTGCGTACTAAAAGATAATAGGTACTTGTCGTAGTTTTAAGTTTATTACCAGGTAACAACGATAAAGTGGGCTTTATGTTGACTATAAATAACAAAATACTAGTACTGACTTTGTTACGTACCTACTAAAATAATTTAAATTATACCCGCTTTATATGACTATAATTTTATTTTAAGTGTTGCCATTATTATACCCTCCACAGGAAGGTATATTCACTTTGCCATTACGTTTGCAACGCCAAGAAGGATTCACCGGAGACCCTATAAAGTATATATATTCTGAATCAGGATCACATTCTGAATCGATTTAGCCATGTCCGTCTGTCTGTCTGTCTGTCTGTCTGTCTGTCTGTCTGTCCGTCTGTCTGTCTGTCTGTCTGTTGAAAGCACGATAGCGTCCAAAGGAATTGACCTAGGCGAATGAAATTTTGTGAGACGACTTCTTTTTACCTTCGTCAGGTTGGTATTGAAAATGAGCCATGTCGGTCAAGTAGTTCTGGTACCTCCCATACAAAACCACTATTAGACCCACGTCTCTCTCTGTCTATTGAAATCACGATAGCGTCCGAACGAATCGACTTAGGCAACTGAAATTTTGTGAGAGATCTTATATTTATGGCCTTCAAGTTTGTATTAAAAATGGTTCATGTCGGTCAAGTAGTTCTGTTACCTCCCATACAAAACCGCTATTGGACATACGCCTCTCTCTGTCTGTTAAAGCACGATAGCGTCCAAACGACTCGAATTAGGTGAATGAAATTTTGTGAGAGGACTTTTTTTAACCGTCGTCAGGTTGGTATTGAAAATTGTCTATGTCGGTAAAGTAGTTTTGCTACCTACCATACAAAACTAATATTAGACACATACATACTAACACGCATGGCAAACATTTTGCATGACTTTTATGCAGTGGAGGGTATCAAAGCATCGGCCAGGCCGATGATAACACTTTTACTTGTTTTTTGATATATTTTTTTTTATTATGTAAAGCCGAGTTTCCCAAAGTGTGCTCCGCCATAAAAATTCAAGTGCTCCGCGGAAAGAAGAGCGCAAAATATGAAAATTCCATCAGACAGCTAATTTTGTGCTTCTGTTTCTGCTTGTTTTCGAGGAAATAGGTACATGTTTCTAAAAAGACCGGAATTTTTGAGAACAGCAAAAGAAATGAGATTGGACGCAGAACTACTCCAAAGAAAGATTTACCGGACAAGTAATGTCCATTAAAATTAAGGAGATTGTTGCACCTAAACTCCATCAAGAACTCAGGGCGCTGGTTCGTAGAACAAAATCTTCGTGGATGCATATTCCACAAAAACACACATTATGTCAACAAAAACCTAAGCAAGAGCCGGAATTTCGAAAGACTCCACTTAAAAAAAACATTTGCAATTTTGGAAAAAAGTACTTTGGAGTGCCAAATCCAAGTTTAATTTATTTGGATCCGACTACTGTGCGAGAGGTCACAGGTCACAGGTTCAATCCTCGGAAAAACACAAATTACGTCTTAATGTTTTTTCCATAGCGACACCTACCGCGAACGTCCGACAAACATCCGATACTCTATGTCCTGAAAAGCTTTTTAAATCAGCCATTCGGACTCGGTCTAAAAATTGAAAGTCCCTTCTATTCTTCCCTAAAAAAAACTTTTAAAAAAAATGGTTGTGCTCTGCCTAGGGTGCCTATATGACCTGTTGCGCCAAATATGTCGGATTTTAGTGGAATATCTTCAGAAAAGACTGCCCTTTTAAAAAAATAAATGCTATTCCAGTAATTTTGGTAATTTTTATAATTTTTTTTTTTTTTTTGTGGAAACTGGAATTTATAAGTCTTTGTTTTTCTGTGGCCAACTCGAAAATGAGTTAAAAATGTTTCTGAATTTTTTTTTATACCCTCCACAGGAAGACATATTCACTTTGCCATTACGTTTGTAACGCCAAGAAGGATTCACCGGAGACCCTATAAAGTATATATATATTCTGAATCAGGATCACATTCTGAATCGATTTAGCCATGTCCGTCTGTCTGTCTTTCTGTCTGTCTGTCTGTCTGTCTGTTGAAAGCACGATAGCGTCCAAAGGAATTGACCTAAGCGAATACAATTTTGTGAGACGACTTCTTTTAACCGTCGCCAGGTTGGTATTGAAAATGGGCTATGTCGGTCAAGTAGTTCTCGTACCTCCCATACAAAACCAATATTAGACACATGCGTGTACCTATACAGTATACATACAGTGGAGGGTATCAAAGCATCGGCCAGGCCGACGATAACACTTTTACTTGTTTTTGTTTTTAAATATCTACTAGTTTAAGTATTTTATAAAATGCTAAAAGTCACAACACGTTACTTATTTCTTCAATTTAATAAAATTAATAAGAAAATACCTAAAACTAGTTATGGTGTTTTCTGTAACTACGAAAATTGTGATACTGACAGCGAAGTGCTCCGCGAGGAATTTTTCTCCAGAAAAGTGCTCCGCGACCAAAAAAGATTGGGAACCGCTGATGTAAAGTATCATTTTCTTTAAATTACCCCTCCTGCCTAAACGAAGCCAGATAGACCCGCACTCCCATAGTAAAAAGTGCTTGTATTTAACCTCTCTACAAAAAACCGTTATCAATTTTTTGAGGCCAAAGTTATCGTACTCTTCTTCTCTGTAAACATTCCAATCTTAATATAGTTCGCGCTAACGAAATCGCATCTACGTAAACAGGGTGCAAATGAAACAAAGAAATACCCCGAAAGTTTCGAATAAATTAGGGGTCTTTCTCAATGTCTCTCAGCAAAAGATACGACTCAAAGGAACCATCGTGAGTCCAATAGGTTTTCCGAAAATATCTCACTACAGTCTGTTCCGGTTCTGTTTGCCTTTAATGTCCTTCTCTTGATCTTATTTAAAATTTCTTCTCCTCTTTATTTTATTTGATACAATTTTAGAAATCAAGTTCCATTTAGTTAGCACCTTGTAACAGTCCTCCGATTTCTTGCATTTCAAATCATATATTCCAGCTCGTAACTCAGTCCCACCATAAAAACCGTCATTAACATTCTCACATGTCAAGTCGACACTTAACAAGTATACTTACACAAACAACTAATTGCCAGGATAATTACATTATTCCCATTCATTTGAATGTTATTCCCCTACCCCCGGATGGTTTATTCAAAGAATGAACTCAGGTTTTGCCAAACGAAGTCGAATTTTTTAACCAACCTAAATCCGATCCATCGCTTTTAGTCGTTTACGATATCCTCCAAAGGACATCAAAAGGGCTTAAATCTGCTCCTTTGTAGTCTCAAATGTCATTTGCATAACGTTCCTTTGCTCGCTCAATAATGTATCCGTTAAGCACAGACAATAAACCAGGTCAACAATTCATTATAATGGAGCAAGAACCTATTACACTATACACAAAACCTATCAAACAAAGGAAATTGTGATTTATTCCCGTACTTGACACCCTTAACACACACAAAACAAGCATCGTTAAATTCTGCGCAGAATATATACATCCATTTAATATCAACTCAAATTTAATGAAAACAGATAAAAAAAAATTGGGCTACAGCAGCGCCAGCATTCAGATCTAATCGCTCAGCGCTACGCTTCAAGTATCCATCAATGGAAGCCACCATCCATCCGCCACCGAGCCGACGATGGCTGCGTCCTCCTTCCAATTGAATTGGAAGACAAAAACCCGGCTACGTATACGATACACTTGTATAGTGATGCGGTGCAACTCAGAATCAATCGAAACAAAAGGAAATATGATAGACAGGTGTGTAGGCTGATGAATTAACAACAATGGGTGGCATCTTGCAGGGGAAGGCGATAACGAATCGAATGGATTTCCGCACGATTGAACGATTTCTTTTTGTTGGCTCCCCAAGAAGTAGGTACGTACTCGTGTAATGAGAACGCTCGTCTTCTGTGCACGGGAGCTTGGTTGAAGCTGGAGGAACGCGAACGTATCCACAATAGTCGCCTAGTGGTGCGGTGCTAGTGATTAAGTTGATTGAAGTGTTTTCGTGCCAGGGGCTTTTGTCTTTAGATTGCATGCTTTTTCGTCGGATTCAATCGACGTTATTTTCATGAATCAACCTTCAGACAATAGTCTACTGCTAGCCTGACCACTGCCATTAGAGTAATTTACCAGGTGGCAACATTAAGGTCGGGGTCTAGTCTGCTACAATCGTGCCAATGATATCTAAAAACAAATTGCAGTTTCTGTTGAAAGTGGAGCGGTGGTTCTACTATGCAGTTTAAGCCAACAAAGCCCTGCGTGAAAACCCACAATCAAAAGGAAGCCTTTTATAGTGCAGTCCAATGATAAGGCGCCTTTCAAAATTTATTGGCCGTGATAGGCTGGAGGGCTTAAATGAAAGTTCAAGACAGGTGTTTATTCGATTCATTGTCATTTTGTTTTCACCTTCACTTTGACGAATTATGAGGACAATGATAGCGTGCACATCTTTTGAGACATGAAAGTTGCTCATATAGGTCGGGGTAATGCATTCATTACTTGTATTATTGCTCACGTGAGTATACTATTACGTGGAGCTCATGTTTATTTAATCCACGCCATAACTTTTTATGAATAAAATGTGTTTATTTATAAATTTGTAAGTATGAAAGTAAATAGATACGATGTAAACATATTATGCATAATGATTCATCAAATGTATAGAAAATTGATTTTTGATTCTAAAGGGTTGTTTTTTAAGACATCACTAGGTACTAACTTCAAGTATTTATATATGTCAAACCAATTGTCAGATTTCAAACTTTTAGCGTCTATTTTATTCAGTGGGCTTTGTAATTTTTTCAAGATGACATACGCACTTCAACAACGTTATCAAATTCTAGAAATTTGCTTACAAAGTAATGATTTTGTGCGACAAACTTATAGAGCATATTATGCTTATAGTGACCAGACGTCCCCCATCATAAACTGCCCGCAAAATGTCCCTCATTTACAGATTTGTCCCGCAAAATTATAAATATAAAAACGTCCGAAATGATAAGTGAATCCATTTTGCAAATTTTAAGAACTTTGGCGGCTTATCACAAAGGGGAAGCAACAGTATTTTTAGTCGACTAAATAGAGAACTTAAGCAATCTATAATTGGTGTAGGTTGCTCGTCACATATTGATATTATTCACAGTGGCGTAACTATAGGGTGGCAGGGCTGGCAAAATGCCACGGGCCCTCGACCCGAGAGGGCCCCGGACCTAGAGGCCACGAGTTCAGAAATAACCTAACATTTTTACAAAAATTTTGTACGTAAGAATTTAAAAAAAAATTATAAGCTCTAAAGCACTTCAGTCTAAAGCCAATCTTTCAAATGCCTTAAAAAATTTAAAAATTTGTCTAGAAGAATTAAAAAGGTATAGACATGAATTTGTAAATTTGAAAATGGAAGTATATAGTGTAGCAGAAAAATAGTCCATGAATTTTTGATGGTGCACTAGAGACACCAAAGGGCAACCGCTGGTATTGGTATAGCCCCTTTAAGGTATTTATGGTCAATAATTCTTTGCAAGTTGGTTCAATGGATAATTGTTGATATGCACCGGTTAGATCAATGACGCAAAAGACAGAACAGTTCGCTAAACTGGCAAAAATATCGTGTATATTGGGCAATGGATAGTGTTCTGATTGAATAAATTTGTTGATTGTGACTTTACAATCCATACAAATTCTAATGTTTCCATTTTGTTTGGGAACGACAACTATAGGACTAGCCCATCGACTGTACTTAACAGGCACTAAAATGTTTTCTTCACATAACTTCAACAATTCAGTTTCTACTTTTTCACGCAATTTGTATGGAACATTATATGCCGAATGAAAAATAGGATTTGATCCTTCTTTTAAAATGACGTTAGCTGTAAACCCGACAATTGGACTTGCTAAATCTTTCGCGAGAACTACCGGAAATTTTTCACTAATTTCATTTACAATATTTGTATCACTTACGGTTTGAATATTTGCAAGAGAGAAATTCTGTCTCCAATCTGGAAATAACTGATCCAACCACGTTCGACCAAGTAATGGTTTCTTAGGCCAAGTCCCCGCGATTACTATTAATTTTGAAGTAATTTTACGATTCCCAAGACTAACTTCAACTTCCATTTTTCCAAGTTCCGTTATCGAACTACCTGTAACAGTACAAAGATTATTATTTGAATACTCTAAAGCAACTTCATGAAATCTGAACTTAAACTCTTTTTCGCTTATAATAGAAGCCGTTGCACCGGTATCAATCTCCATTGTCACAGGCTGACCGTTCAAAATTACTTCACATTGTAGTGGTAACTGGCTGCATGTTGATGATGTTGACGTTGTATCGATAGTATTGATGCTCGTTGATGAGTTTTCTTCGTATACTAGCGTGTTGACGGCGTTCACTCGGTTGTTTTTCCCTTCCTTTTAGTGAAATTGCCCTGATTTTGAGAAACAGCCAAAACCCAGCGATTTCATAATGCCTCCAAAGTTCGATCCCACGGAAGTCAAATTAGTCTACCTGCGTTGTGTCGGTGGTGAAGTGGGAGCTACATCTTCCCTTGCTCCAAAAATTGGTCCATTGGGTTTGTCCCCAAAAAAAGTTGGTGATGACATCGCAAAGGCTACATCAGACTGGAAAGGTCTGAAAATTACCGTATGTCTGACGATCCAAAACCGTCAAGCTGCCATTTCTGTTGTACCATCAGCTGCGTCCCTTATCATTAAGGCTCTGAAAGAACCACCAAGGGACAGGAAGAAGCAAAAGAATATCAAGCACAGTGGAAACATCACCTTCGATGATATCACAGCTATTGCTACTTCGATGCGCCCCCGTTCCATGGCAAGGAATATGTCTGGAGTTGTCAAAGAAATCCTTGGCACAGCTCAAAGTGTTGGTTGCACAGTCGACGGCAGGCCACCACATGACATTATTGACGATATCAATGCAGGCGCCATTGAAGTTCCAGAGAATTAGATTCGAGTGTTAACAACAAATCTGGCACCAAGTGCACCATTTCTAAAACTCGTCAGAGGAAGGTAAACTGCCGTTTTGAAGAACTTTACGAAGATGAGCGTCTTCAAGATCCGGAAAGTTTATTCATAGTGAACGTAATTTATCGAGTATTGGACATCATTATTAATCAACTGAAATCGCGTTTCCTTCCAATGAATGAAATTGTTTCCATTTTCAGTATTTTCCAAAATTCCACTTTGCAAATGTTAATTAACACAAACAAAAAACTCTAGAATTTGTGGATATATATAAAAAAAACTTATCTGAATTATTTGCCAGCGAAATTCTCAGTTTTCGGTCCACTTTCAGACTCTAAGACGAAATAGAAAAGTCTTCGTGTAGAGAACTCATTCATTCATTCATTTTCAATAGCCCGCTTATCCATTAAGTGGGTCGCAGGTGTAGGTTGGTCATGTGGACCCTCCATAGCTCTCGATCTTCCTCAAAATTCTGTATATCAAAATTCTGTATTTGCAGAATTCTTGTATAATATATTTTTTTATGATAAACTGTCTCCGTGAATGTCAGCATAGATATATGAAAACAAATTGAGATGACCATTAGAGTTTTGCTACTGCAATCAAAGCTTTACCTATTTTAATTTTACTACTGCGCTCGAAGTCAATATTTTTTTATTTGCAACATTTTAGAATTTGCTGTTATCTTTATGTTTTCAGTTCAAATTATTTCTTTAAAGTATGTATTAAGTTTACTCTTACAAGCCGCGCACCGAAGTGGAGAGGCAGTGGCGTAGCGGTGGCTTGTGTGGTGTGGCGATGGAATGGGGGGCGAAGTGGTATGAAACTGATTTAAATGGCAAACAACGTATAGTGTCACGAAATCATCAGCTCTTAAAATGTCGTACTTGTTAGTTCTTGGTCGTTTCGCATGTTTTTAGTTTCGGTGTAAACAAAAATACGCAGTTGTAATGCAAAAATCCACGTCGTCACCAGCCCATACAATATGATATGACTAGTTTAACTGTTTTAAACTAAACCACTTCCAATTCGTTGCTATCGCCACACCACTCCTATGCCACCGGCAACTTGGTCACCGCGCCATCGCACCGCCACGCCACTGCTACTGTCTTCTGTCTTATGTTTTTGATTATGAACCTAAGTGAATTTCAATTTATTTTACATATTTTGTTCTCAATAATTTTTAAAAATTATAACAAAGCTTGCTTTTTGATATGCAAACACTTTTTCAAAATATAAAATTGGAGCATAAACAGCATTTCCGAAAACAGAATTTTGCATTTACAGCATTTTGGATATACAGAACTTTGAAATACAGAATTCTGACCCGCTCCAAACTAAAGACTGACAACTTAGCTTTCTGGAGACGAACATCACTTCAGATTTGTTAACGTAATAGTGTTGGGAAACTATACTTAAGTGGTTTATTAAAATTAAATTACAACGTGACAATTTTTACTGGGAGGGCCCCATCCCAAGAATTTGCCACGGGCCTCAGATGGTATAGTTACGCCACTGATTATTCACAATGCGGTTCAATTCAAAGTCAAACTACTACTAATTTGCTTCGAGTTGACATAGAAAATATCATTGTGAAAATTACTCTCATTTTGATATATAGCCTACAAGCTACAACACTGTTAAGGAGCATTCACATGAGAGCGAATGAACGAATAGATGAAATACGAACAAACCACTTCTGATGCATCTATCAAGCGAATTGTACATTTTACTATTCCAAGATTATGAGAATTAATTATCCTTTCAAAATGTATTAAGAAAATAAGTTTAAAAACAGTTTATAGAGCAAAATTTGGAATTCCAAACTTCTTGTCGCGAAGAAAACACCCTCAATGTGAATTGCCAAAGTTTATTCACAATCCACATTATTAAACCGCGTCCCACAAACTAGCGAATAAAACATTCGTTCGAACTTAACCTGAAATTAGAAATTGGTGGTAGAAACTGATGGCTGAAATTCGCAAACTGCTGCGACCATGAAAAGTACTCAGGTGAACGGACTGTCAAAACTCGCGAATATTTCTTCGTTCGTGTGTAATTGGTCGCTCTCATGTGAATCGTCCTTTAGAGAAGAAAAATTGAAAGAATTTTTCCGCGATGAGCAGGGTAATACAGTGGAAGCTCGGAAAAGTTGATCGAAATGTCCCAGAGCTTGTCAACTTTTCTGAAAAGTCAACTTTTCTGGACACTTCAAGATCTGTAGAAAATTAGTAGTTTGTTCATAAAAAGTCTTATTTTATCGGGATTAATCAGTTTTATTTTATTTAAAAGCAAAAACTTAACAAATTTTAGCGATGTTCAACTGGTTTGAAGTAGCTGGTAAAGAGTGGTTTGCTTCGTATTTTTTGTAAAATGAGTTTTTACAATGTTTCTACGTAGAACCACCAGATTTGGCATATGGTGAGTTTCGTTATTTTCGGCGCACCATTTGATCAATGCATTCACGCTTCCAATGGCTTCTGGATAAGAAATTTTTGTCGTTTCCACAGTCTCGATATCTGATTCGTCGTTAAGAGTATCAACATCCTCTATCTCGTCCTCTTCTTCAATTGAGTCCGCATTCCACTCTTCAATCTCCTCCAAAGTCAAATTGGAACTCAATCCTATTTCCGACAACAATGTATTGACTTCCTGAATTTGGTCATCATAGGAATGATCCGAAGCAAACAACTCGGAGGAATGTTATCATCAGCATCAAATTCATTGTCATCCCAATATTTAATCTTTTTCCATGCGTTTTGCAGAACATGTTGCGGAAGTTCATCCCAAGCAGATTTTAGCAACAAAATGCTATCGCGAATGTTATGCGTTTTTAACAAAGCTTCTATTGGCATATTCTCTTGGGCCACAACATTGCACAATAGCTTGTAACGATAGCTTAATTTGACCAACTTAATGGGATTCTGGTCCATCGGCTGCAGAACTGCTGTAACATTTGGGGGTAGAAGAAGCGCTGAAATGTTACCATCATTAGTTTTAAGCAATTCGATAGGTTTGTGCGCTGTGCAATTGTCAATCAATAAAATTGCTTTCGACGGTAAATTGTTTTCAGTTGAAAATCGACGAACCTAAATAAGAAACTACATATGTATTGATATCGAATTTGTAAAACTGACACAAGTCCTGTTTACCTCTTTTACGAACGAACCATGAAACCAGTCATAAAACAGTTTTGATGTCATCCAAGCTGATGGCGAATTAGAGTAAATTAACGGATTTTTGAAGCCTTTAAAACAGCGCGGATTTGCAGAGTTGCCAATGACCATTGGGCTTAGTTTGTGTGAACCATCAGCGTTTGCGCACAAAACATAAATGTGATTCGCTCTTTTGGGGTTTTTCGGCCAGGAGCTGTTTTTTCAGTTGCAGCAACGTAGGTTTTCTGAGGCAACAAGCGATAATATAAACCTGATTCATCCGCATTGTACACTTGAGCATCGCTAAGTCCAAGTTCACTAATCATTCCTCTCAATTTTCCTATAAACGGTGCGATTTGCGATGTGTCACTCAAAAGAATTTCACCACGCACTGTAAGATAACGAATTCCATGCCTCTTTTTAAATTTCGTCAACCATCCATCGCTCGCATTAAATGAATTGACACATTTTTCCGGATACATTTTTTCGAATACAAACTTAGCTCTGGCTTTAAATACTGGACCGGTAACAGTACAATTTCGAGCACGCTGATTTAAGAACCATTCGTATAATTTGCTTTCTACCTCAGGATATTCAGCCTTATGAAGCGTTTTTGTTTGTGCATTATCAAAATTGTTGACTGCTGCTGCGAGAATTGTTTGACGATTTTTTTTAATCTTGGAAATTGCCTGCTTTGTGACACCATATTCGATTGCCAAACGACTGCCGCGAACACCATTGTCAAGTTTCTTCAACATTTCTATTTTTTGTTTTAAATTTAACCGAACTTGTTTACCATTTTTGTTTACCATTTTTTTGCCAAAATTTGGACAGCGAATCAAATTAAATGTGCCAATGGACAATACACGTAAGAAAATGTCAGTAATAATCTAAAAAAACTGTAACTGGCACGCAGCTGCCATGGAAACATAAATTTCTTCGGAATGCGTAGCTACTGTGTTAAGTATTTTACATCGTGAACGATTGGGAAGACGAAGATTATTAATTAATAAAGGACTATTAAATTTTATACCTTCTATAACATTATGATGATTTTTATTATGTTCAGCTAATATAGCTGCTCCACCAACTTTAAATTTATTAGGAGAAATTGTTTTATTATTTAAATTTGATATATAACAAAAAACGAATGCAAGTAAAAAAAAAGTCACGCTCTAAAAAGTTGACCAAAAGTCAACTTTTTAAGGTAACGTATGGTAGCTAAAATTTGGTCAACTTTTCTGTATAGTTAACTTTTCTGACTTTTAAATATACCAAAAGACTAAGAAAAAAAAATATTTTTCTTTCTGTAAAACCGGCATAATTATAGTGCTTAAGAATACTGTCAGATGGATAATGTGTCAATTTTTACTTTACCTCATTTCTGTGTATGTTTATGTGGAAAAGCGACGTAATTTGTGTTGAGCGCAAAAATGTAAACAAAAGTTTATTGAAAAACCGGCTATTTGTTGTTTTGCCAACTTTTATAATATAGTAAGTACTGTTTCACACCTTTTCCTACGAATTAAAACGAATTGTGCCCCTTTTCTTAAAAACCACTTTTTTGAAGTGACACTTTTATGATTTATGCCATTTTTCCTAAAAATACTTTCTCACAAATCTTAAAAAAAATCGGCTTAGCTATAGGTAATTTTATTATTATAAGTAAAATATTTTTCATAAAATATTAAACTTGCAATACCTTTTTTTAAAGAACAAATTTTGTAATCATTTTCATTTTCTAACAGCAATAATATTTTATTATTTTTTCAACCTCCATGATGAACTAACTTCAAAATGATAAAAAGGTTATCTAAATATCATGCATTTTTTCGAGAAAGTGACTTGACTTGGAAGTCGCTAGAAAATACCTAAAAATTTTAAACCTAACATTATTTATTTTTTTTATCCTTCTTATTTTTATTAGATAAAATATGGAACTATGCAAATCAAATACACATTTCCGAAAAAAAATTTTTTTAACGTTTAAAAAAAATTAGATTTGTGTAAAATTGTATGACTCAAAAACTTTAAACAGCTCTCCTGAAAAAGTCGTATTTTTTGATGCGATGACGGCTTTCACAGCGAAGATGTGTTATACAAACATTTTTGAAGACCCAAAATCTGAGTTGCGTCCCGCATTGTCCTTAAACAGTTATGGTCACTATGACATGCTCTATATTACCTTACCGCCGACATAATCATCGACAATGTCAAATTATACAGGGAAGGGACTGGTAGCTAGCAGCCAATTTGGTTGACGACGGAGAGAAACGAAAACTCTCAAATGTCATCGAGCAATTCGTGCGATTTTGTTTGAGTGCTGAGTCAGTGTGTCATTTGTTATAGACCGTTCGAGATAATTTGAATAAGGCGTTATTTTGCGCAGTTGCAATGTTTCTACAATGGATGGCACTTTGCTCTATGTACAATATAGCAATGGCGCGCAGAAGCTTCATACTATCGCCGCACTGAACCAAAGGGGCTAGTGCTTTTGTTTGTTGCTTTTTCCTCGCAGGTTTGTATGAAACTGACATTTCACTAACACTCCATCTATAGTATGTCAATGTAATCGACCATCTGAGACTGCTATTCGCCGTATTGTGGACCGTTTTCGCACAACATTCACCCCTATCGTGGAATCCGCCGGGGGGAATCATTCACGGAAAAAAATATTTTGGTATCGTCAAATCCGCAAGGTGAACAGTTCCCCATGTGGGTAATGTGAATGAGTTTCACTGTATCGTTGAAAACGTTCAAATCGAATTTTTCCCGAGCAAAATGACATTTCTTATCCGCATAAAAATCATTGCGGATTTCATAGGTTTTCTTGCTTGCTGCACGTTCTGAGAATTTGTGTTAAAAAAAATGTACATACAAAACAGCTGCTTCATTTAGCCGAAGATTTGTAATAAATCTTTTGCACAGATTGAACTTTATTAAAATCAAAAAATAAACATTATAAAAACTCATTTCATCTGGAAGTGATGCCGTGAAATCATTCACTCCTCCTCTTAACCTGTCTCGTATTCTTATCTGAGAACTCCGCTTATTTCGTTCTTCCTGTTATGATAATGATATCGTATAATTATCACATAATAAACACTATTTTTTATTTAAATCACTTTTGAAACAAACTTTTCATAACCTCGGACGAACGCAGCTACACAGATTTGTATTGGTAAAAATGAAAGACAGCCGTTTGACAGTGAAACTACCTTTCCCAAAAACGATAGCAGTAGAAAATCGAGTAAGTGAAGTGAAACTCAATTCCGACGGATTCCACGATAGGGGTGATTTCCTTTGCCAGACTCTGTGGCCTGTGGCACTGACAAACTTGATAAAAATGCGTACTGAGGAGAATATTGCGACCGTTCAGGCGAGTGTTGAAGATGATCCAAATTTATCGATTCAACGTCGTTTAAAACAGCTTGGTTTATGTCCGACCACTTTATGGAAAATTTTACGCAAAGATCTTGGCTTAAAGGCTTACAAAATCCAGCTCGGTCACTAGTCTACACGAATAAACCAACAACAATCGACGCCTTGGAAGCCAACATTATTCGTGTTATTCAGGACATACGTACGGCCACAAATAATGCTTTAGAAAGTGGTTGATAACTTTTTCTCTCGGATGACATTCATTACATCCAGCCGTGGTGTTTAAAAACGAATTGCAGAATGTATTCTCGCGATAACACAAATAAATTGCTGTTTAATGAAATTTATAATCAAAGGTACTAGTAGATACCTTACCTACTGGCTTAGAAAAAAAAACCTTTATATTATGCAGAACTTCTTCAAACTGAATATTTTCATTTGATTACTTCGACCGTTTGATAACTTATTACTTAAGAAATCAACCCTACCCTGACCTGACATTGAAAGAACCTGCAAGCTACTTGCACAGCGAGCGGCACAATTGTGTTTAAGCAGTTAAATTTATAAACTGGTTGAATGTATAATGGATATCTTAACGGACATCTTCAATTGCTGGGTTTTTGTAGGGATTTTTTCTGAAACGTGCTGATGTTATACCTACCTTTGTTCAAAACTGGTTCTGCTGCAAAACTGTGTAACTATACAGGTCTATTTCTCTCCTCCCTATGCTAAGCTAAGCAAGCAAGAATTACATTATTCCTAAACAGTTTGGCTTTCGGAAAGGCTAAACAATTTCTAATCTCGATGGTGTACAGCTCCTGTGATACACTCCAGAGTTTACGTCGAGGGACTCGGTCGTATGCTTTCTCCAAATCTACGAAGCATGCGTAGACAGGTGTAGCATACTGCTAAACCTTCTCAAGCATCATTCTGAGAGTGAATAACTGGTCGGTTGTGCTTCTGCCGGGACGAAAACAGCACTGCTCATCTCCTAATCGTGACTCGTTCACAGCTCTGCAACACGTTTCCAGCACTTTTGCACTTAAAAGTGATATACCCCTATAATTGGAGCAATCTCTGGAGCAATTCAGAAGAGTGCTCACTCCATCTGCGCAAGATGTCCTCCTCATTAGAAAGAAGTGTACCTACCATCTTTGGATTTGACTCCTTCAATAATGTTCCACTTCCGTCCTCTAAGACGGCGGATGGTCTGCCAGAACACCTGAAAATAATGGTACATATTTTATGTCTATCTATTTCCGCTATCCTATATTGAAAAGTTTGAATAACCGAAAGAAATTAAGCTTGCTTGTATTAAGGACAAGTTAGTAAACCGATCTTGAGAGGGTTCCGATCACGTGTGTTGTGGGTGCAAGAACGAATTCCCAGTCACAATTTTCTGAATGACATCTCTGTTTCCGGAAGATTCCCCATCACTTTTGCGAATTTTGCCGCTAAAGAAAGTAGTAAATAAAAATAATGAAAGTAACTGTAATCACGTAACAGACGTATTATATGACAATCTCTTATGTATTGTCTTTTATGTCCTTGTCAACTTTTTCGGTTGAATTGGCCATACAATAGCACGCAGTTATTTTATTTACCTTCCCAACATTTTACCAGGTTGATGTCATTACCATTAGTGAAATGGGGATCCCTCTTTTATGAGAACATAAATTAACACGAATACTGATTAAGTAAACTTAGAAGCAGAATGTATTCAAAGAAACGCGAGATGTCGAGATGTTTCGGTACGGTTTGGTGGTTCTGTTTGATGTTTGTGTTCGTTCTGTTGTGGGTGGGTAATTAATATATAAAAGGTTTCCAGAGTGTACTTTACTTGGATATATGCTTCTCGGTTTGTTTGTAAGTCCTTCACATAATCAAATCGACAATTTCACTGGATTTGACACTTTCTTGTTTTTTCTTAATCCCTCTCTTAAACCTTGGGTATTTGAAGTCATTTTCGTAATGACCTTCGCCTTCATCACTTCGTTTTAAGTTCAATCAAATTTGGATCCTTTTCAAATGCTTATTTATCTTGTGCACTGAGTACTGAGTGATAAATCTTCTTCTCACACAGTTAATTAATCGAGTTTGGTTATGCAACGAGTTCAAATTAAATAGGATTTTTCGAAACCCACTTCCAGTTGCATCTAAAAGTAGACACCGCGGGCGATAATTAATAATTGCTATTATTATTCCCAATCCATTCACTTGTTACGCACTTTCAAAAAGATAAAACTTATGTACCTTGTAACCACAGCAGATGTGCTTCATATCTTGGCTTGGATTGCATGCTGCAGCAGAGAAGAGGCAATAGATACGAAGATCAACAACTATTGGCTGGCTATTTGTTTGGATGAACAATCAGCTCCTTTCACTTTCTGAAATTGAAAAAGATACATCATTTCCCAGAATCTCCTGCAAACAATTAATCAAGCTGCATTAATCCGGGCAAACAATTTTTCTCATTAAATAGACAAAAATAAGCGAATTTTTAATTAAACTCAGCTGTGAATAGACCGATAATAATAATTTGTTCGTATACGCTATGCATGCAACCCGGAAACGCCTTTTGTAATGAAAGTTTTTACATGACGCGAAAGAGATTGCGTTACAAACGAAATAATATTCCACCCTACAACCGGTGCAGTAACTTTCTTTCGCGACAAAACCAGATCTGAATTGGTATCAAATATAGTGGCAACTGGCACTGGGTGTGTGTATTGACCGAAAGTATCCATATCCATTCCATTTATAGTCAGTATGTTGCAGCATCGTCTGGTTCGGCATCACTGTGTGTCCGCTTTCGTTCCACAATTAAGGAGTAAATGGATCAAATAAATTGGATTTAGTGCGATACGGAGAAAAATAATAAATTTTACTTATACTTGAGATTTAATTATTTCAATTGGGTGCCATTATTTTCAGTGACTCCAGTGTTTAGGTCAAATGAGTTCACATTGACCTATTATGGAAATACATATGTTAGTATAAGGATTTTCTGATTTTATGTAGATACAGATAGCCTATGAAGACCGAAATATATTTTTTTAAATCATATTTATGATATCGACAATTATACAAGATTTATTGTAAAAGTTGAAGTGTAGGTATTTAATATTTTTGGAATTATTTATAAAGTGTTTAATAATTATGTGCAACATATTTAGGTTAGGTTAGGTTTGTGGGCTGGCGAGGATTTTCTCCGTGCCACACTCAGGTCAATACTGACCCATTGTGATTCCCATAGGGGGAAAGAGGTTATCCCTTACCCATTATAACCCTGTATTCAAATTACTTACTGTGTGACAAGTTCATTATCTTGTCAATTGATGTGCTGGAAAGCTCGTCTAGGTCGTTGAAGAAGTGACTCCCTAGGAATTTATACCTGGGTATGTTGGAGACTTGGGCAGTGACATAAGACAAGTGGGTTGTATCCTCAAGAGCTTACTCATCACCGCAGCCTCTGCAAAGTTCTTCTTCCGTTAAGCCCCTTTTCTTCATATGGTACCGCATGGTGTTGTGCCCTGTTATGATACCTACGAGGGTGGACAGGGATTTCCTATCCTTCCGCATTATCTTCTCGGTTTTGGATTCATTGAAGGACGGCCATAGCATTCTTGTGGTATTACAAGTGTTTAGGGTGGCCCATCTTGCGTTCGCCTCACTTGTGGCTTTTTTCCCTGCTTCAAGCTTAAGTGTGCAAGGCGG
This sequence comes from Cheilosia soror, assembly GCA_949372485.1. NCBI lineage: Eukaryota > Metazoa > Arthropoda > Insecta > Diptera > Syrphidae > Cheilosia > Cheilosia soror. The sequence continues at coordinate 51,924,775 of OX443561.1, forward strand.
GATGTCCACAGAGGGATCAGCTTGTTCTGAAACAGCTGTCGAACCTTGTCTTGCTAATTTGTCTGCTTTCTCATTGCCTGAAATGCCTTCATGTCCCGGAACCCAGCAGAGTGATACCTTGTGCTGTGTACCAAGAGCCTTGAGTTCTTCGCGACAACACTTCACAAGCTTCGATTTTATTTCTGGTGCAGTTATGGCTTTTATTGCTGCCTGGCTGTCGATAAAGAAGGTAATACCTTCAGGTGGTATTGCCCTTACCACAGACTCACGGGCTGCTGTTGTCACTGCCAGGACCTCTGCTTGGAAAACGCTGCTATGGTCGGGGAGGCGAATCGATTTTGATATACCCAGCGATTCAGAGAAGACACCTGCCCCTGCTGCTGGGATAGGCGCTAGAGAAGGGTCTTGTAAACTCTAGATAAGGCGTAATGTAGTCCGTGACAGGTACATGGCCGAAATATTTCTGTAGGATCGTAGACCCGTTGCGTTCAAATTCCATTTTACCGATTGGCTGATTCTCATTGCACTAATTGCGGCCGATAGTTGTATACATGAATGTCTAGCGGATACAGGTTGAGGATAGCCTCAAGTCCTGCGGTTGGAGTTGTCCTCATCGCACTGGTGGTGCCGATGCACGCTAGTCTTTGAACCTTCGTTAACGCTTTTAGGTAGGTGGCTTTATTGGTTGCCGGCCACCATACGAGACTGCCGTAGGTCAATATGGGTCTTACTATAGCCGTGTACATCCAGAGCTTAATTTTGGGAGATGGTCCCCAGGTTTTCCCAAAGATTCTGCTGCAGGAATAAAAGGCTATTGTGGCTTTTTTGATTCTTTCATTCAATTTCAGTTTCAATTTCCAGTTTAGTTTTTTGTCTAGTATAAGTCCCAGGTACTTTGCGCTATCAGAGATTCTGAGGGGTGTGCCGCCAACAGAGGGTGTAGCAAACTGTGGTATTTTCCTTTTATTTGTGAAAAGTACCAGATCAGTTTTCTGGGGATTGACTGTTAGACCGCAGTTTCTGGTCCAGGTGTCGAGGGTTCTTAGGGCGCTTTCAATTTGTTCCGACAGTATTGGAAGGAATTTTCCCGTTGCCAACAGTACGACGTCATCCGCATAAGCCGTTATTCTGATGCCATTGTTCTTAAGTTTTGTGAGCGCTTCATTAAGAACAATGACCCACAAAAGTGGGGAGATCACCCCACCCTGAGGGGTTCCTCTGGAGGCATAAGCTTCTAGCTTAGAGCCCCCAAGTTCGGCTATAATGTGCCTTTCTTCAAGCATGCTGGTTATCCAGTTGACAATAATACTGCCAATGTTGAGCTTGCTTAGCGTTCTGCGTACGGCAGCAGTATTAACATTGTTAAACGCTCCTTCGATGTCTAAGAATGCCGCTAAAGTGTATTCTTTATCTTTCAGTGTTTTCTTTATTGTGCCGACAACACAATGTAGCGCGGTCTCCATACTTTTACCTTTGGTGTAGGCGTGTTGGGCCGGTGATGCAACATATTTACTTATATAGACTTTTAACATGGAAGAATTACTGTGAGAAAGTACGACGTGGAAAAAGTGCAAACGCAAGAGACTGCCAGTGCCAGAATCTGATCGCGTATAATGACGTCTTATGATCAGTGCTATCCGCTGCCGCATCATTAGCGAACGCAAAAGACTACAATTGGCAATACATCCAGAAAGTCATAGTTAATGCCGCGGGTGGAGACATAGAGCTCACTTTCACAAGACCATCAGCATACTATGAAACCAGTGTTTTAACGAATTATGTTGACTAGCAAACCTAAACAAGTGCGGCTGCGGCATAGCAAAATAGGACGGGAAGCACATCTGCGGGTGAACGAGAAAGAAAGTCCGGTGCAAGTGAACCCTTGTATATTGTAAGAGCGAAGAAGACAAGCATCTAGGCAGAACTAACTATATTCAATTTAGACGATGAAAGACAAAATGTTGGGCCCACCTGAGTAAAACAAAGTTAGCAATCCAAACTAAAAACCATGAAGATTGACGGATTACCCCACCGGCCTTTATAGAACAGCTGCTGATGACTTTGTATTAGAGATCATATGCATTTTTCAGATCTTATATATAAAATTTCGAGAGATATTCGAATCAGACCACCATTGTCGCCTGTCGGGTCTCTCTTCGTCTCCCTACCACAAGAAACCTTACCCAGAGAAACTCTGGACTTCTCCAGAGTTCGATTCCTAGTGTTAACGCTGTTTATGTGAGATCTGTTTCATCCAATGCGTCTCGACCCAATGTTTTCCCAAGATCCTTATTCTTCTGCCAGCCAAAGTCGGACATTGAGACAATATTATGTGCCGCTGTCTCAGATTCCCCCAGGCATAGCTTACAAGTATCATCCTCTGTAAGGCCACCTATTTCAATGTTCCTCGACTCACGCTTAGAACCTTTCTGTGAATAAGTGAGCAGGTCGGCCATTATATTGCCATTTTGGCTTGTCTACATTCTTCCACGGTTGGCCACTTTTTCAGGTGTTCTGCCGTGATCCATTTGTGAATCAGCTGTTCTACCATTTCTCTACCAATTGAAGAGAATGGTTCTGGTCCCAGCAACTTTTCAGTTGACCCCTGTTTTTGCAAGGGAATCCGCCTTTTCGTTGCCGTGTCCTCATACCCAAGTCACTGTTACCTGATTTATAGATGAGCACTTATTGAGCTTGAATACACATTCCATCCAATGCCAGTGATGTTGTATTGGTTGTCTGCTCCATGCATCTAATCACCGCATGGTTGTCCAGCGCTATTAAGATATTTCAACCTTCCACCTGACTCTCAAGCAAGTAATCCAACGCATGCAGCAAAGAAATCATCTCAGCCTGGTATAGTGAAGTGTATTTGCTGAGGCAAATGTAATGGGCCAGTTTCAGATCTTCTGAAAAGATTCCGGCCCCCGCTCCGCCATCCATCATGGATCCATTTGTGAAAATCACGATTTCACCATTCATCTTTTCTGGAAGTAATATATTCTCAACCTCAATATAAGTTTTGTGATTCCTTTCCATAATTCGCACCTTTGTTGTACCATTCATAGGCATGTTCAGTTCCCTAATCGCGCAGATCTAATCTTTAGTTGTTTTTATAAACAATACAATTGCTGCAATCGGTTTTTTGGATCATCGACGAACTACTCAACGACATTGACCTTGTCAAAAACTGCGTATCAAACTGGGCGTTTGATATGGATAAATGAGCGAACACACATCAACACTTCGTCCTGCTGTACTTTCTAATAGTCTGTACCCAAATAGTCAAAGCATTGGTGGACAACCTCTCCTATAAGGTGAGGCGCAAAATCAGAAAAAAATGAAAGCAACCATCTGGGAGTGTGCAACAAAGAATCAGGCTTATTGGAGAGGCTTGCTGGTTCCTGGTCCAATTGTTTTCTCTCAATTGAATGCTTGTCCGACTCGGCTTTTCCTTCTCTTTTCAATTTGCTGATATTATGCTCTATACCTATGTCTATTTTCTAAAAACCATTTTATTTTTTGTCTATTTGCAGGACATTCGAATGATATTAATACACTCCATGGAACTTACCAGTACCTCAAGAGTACGGGACAGGTATGTGCAATTATTTTACATTTACATTTTTATAAATTACACTTTATTGTGGGAATTCATCGAAATCATTAACATTGGTCTTAAGCATCTGTGGAAATGTTGCACTGGTAGCCGATTCTTCGCTGGTGATTGATATACTTCATTTTATTCTACTGCTTACATTCTTCTCCCTAAGCGTCACCTGACAAAACTATCTTAAAAAGTAATTTTAATTAAAATAAAAAAAAGTTGCATAAATGACTTTTATGGGATGCCACTCAATTCTCGCCCTTTTACATACCTCTCTATCACGAGCTTCGTTTACATTATCATCGATCGATATCTACAATTATACCATCAAGAAACGCTTATCTACGCTGCATCTATCCTAGAAGCCGCTGTCGGCTTTATTTCCTGTTTTATACTTCAACGAAAAGGTGTACTTTTATCTCAACTAATTATTTAACAAAATTGCTCTACGAATTGAGAACTATTTGAAGATTTCCATTAGGCAAGAGAAAAGTATATCTTCGGGAAACCCACGCCACGTATCTATTACATAGTAAGGCTAAGTCCAATTTTATAGAAAATGTTATGTATGTCAACAAAAATTCACTCATACGCCAGCACTTTTCTGTTGCATTTGTTTATAAATAGGAGTACCGTCCACTCATTCAATATGTGTGACATTTTATTGCATCTGTGTTTTTTGTAATTTTTGTGTGCCTGTGCAGTGCTTTTTGCAAAACGGAATTAACATGCAAATGGTTCTCCAAAAATTTGTTGGGTAAGTATCGCAATACACATTACTTAATTAGATGTAACTCTGTGTATCTTTCTGTTTGTAAAATACTTTCTAAAGAAAGGTTACTGGTTCAACATATCCGTCTGAGCACCAAGTCGACGACCAATTCAAAACAATTCACACCAAACACTGACATATGAACTGAACTCTTTCTAAAAACAGATTAATTCCCTTATCGCTGATAAGTTGAACAACACACGTCACGCGCAAGTGGATATACTTTTCTTTAATCGAGTACCAAAAGTCGGAAGTCAGAGTCTAATGGAGCTAATGAAACGTCTTGCCGAGGTCAATGGATTTACAGCAAATCGTGACAAACCAAAGGAACTGGAAACGATTTTGGTTGTGGGAAACAAGGAGTTTGAAGTTGCGGACGAAATCATGGAACTTAAGGAACCGGCCACATACTCCAAACATATTGCCTACCTAAACTTTACTCATTTGGACTATCCAAAACCAATTTATATAAATTTGATTCGCGATCCAATTGAGAGACTCGTCAGCTGGTTTTATTACATTCGAGCTCCGTGGTACATTGCTGATCGAAAGAAACACTTTCCCGAGTACAACCTACCCTCTATTCAATGGCTGAAGAAAGATTTTGCCAGCTGTTTACGTGCAAACGATCCGGAATGTATATACGAACAGAATACACGCAAATTTTTAGGAGATCATCGACGTCAAATGTTGTTTTTCTGCGGCCAGGAGGGCAGTGTTTGTCTGTGAGTATCTCTTCATGATTATATGATGCGATTTCCCTTAGTCGTTATTCTAAAATGTAGACCCTTCAATTCGTATCATGCCATGCAACGTGCAAAAAGAACCGTGGAAAAGGATTATGCTGTCGTCGGCTCATGGGAGGATACTAATGTTACTCTGGCTGTATTGGAAAAATTCATACCAAGATTTTTTAAGAACGCTACCCAGGTCTATTATAGTAAGTGCTTGGCATATAGATTAATTCATACAGATGAAAACTGAACTTGTATCTTTCCGCAGAAAGTCAAAATACTTTAAGCAAAGTGAATCAAAATTCGTCAAGACCTCCTGTCACCAAGGATGTACGAGATTTACTAAGCCGAAATATGACAAACGAAATCGAATTCTATCAGTTTTGCAAGCAGAGATTGTATAAGCAATATATTGCTACCCATATGCCCTTGTGATTCTATGCTTATATACTTACGAAACCAGTGAGAACTATCCTTATATACCTACATTTATGTGTTATTTTGGTACTTAATAAATGTCTTATATAGCACATGTGCCGTAAACTGCGCTGACATAAGCGAAATAATTATCGAATTTACCCGTGTCATTAGTCAAATTAACTCAGCACTATTATTATTAAAACTTTTGTTCTTTGCTAAAGGTTCGATATTATCAGGCTTCCCTCTATATCCATGTATCGTCTAGGAATTGATATACATTTTTTTTTTCTTATATATTTTGTACACAACAAAAAAATATTATTATTAGCGGATTTCAATATAACATTAGGGCTATTCTCCAACTCGTCACTTTCTTACCTATGTACTGAACAATAATTATTGATCTTAAATCAAAACAGACCTGATTCTTAACTTGTTAAGTGATTTCAATTCTCTAGACAGAAACTAAGAGAAAGTGTCCCTCACTGCTTCATTAAGGGAGAGTAAATCGTTAAATTAATCAAACTCATATCAATCAATTCCGTTAAACTCAGTTAGCTACGATAGTTAATGTTTTTTTGCCCAAAAGCTTCTATTTATGCACTCTGTTTCAGTTTTTTTATATTATTCTTCGATGAATAAAAAAATAACCAATTTTTAGGGAAATATATTTTCATTATTCTTAATTCCACAATGGTTTTGATTTGGCATTTGCATCATCCTACCGCAACCGCGGTCTACCACACGGTTCATTGACTAAAAAAATAAATATGTACAAGCAATGCAAAAGTAAAGACATTGAAGTAGCAAAAGCTTAATTAACATTTTTCAAATCCCTTTCCACTTGTCATAGATACATAGGGTAATGTTTTCATATATTTAGTTGACTCTACATTCTACAAGTTAAAATCGAAGACTCTTCGAAATTAGTTGGTACTATTTACTAACTAAAATGTAATCCTGTTAGCTCAGACCCTCGAATTGTGTTCCCATATATTGAGCTCGGCCTTAAAATATGCACTTTACTTCTTTAACAGCATAATCTGACGAGCAATTCAGAACCAAAGGAAAGACCGCAGTCTTTTTTTTTATGGAAAAAAATGAAGTCACCTAAGGATTGATTAATTAAAACACGTATATTTATTGGCATTTTTATTAAATTGCTATACATTTATAGATTACTTAAGCAAGTTTCTATTTAGGTTTAGTTTAGTTTAATTTGCGAGTTTAGGGGTTTCAATTTGGAATTAAATGGATTATAAAAAATGCCTCTACAAACCTACAGTAGTTGGGACCCAACGAATATTGAATATTGCTACATAAGGAAACTCTAATAACTTTTTTCAATTTATGTATATAATTTCTTTATTTTTATTTAATTTGAATTATTTTCATTTTTATTGTGTTTTTCTATTACGTATCTTACGACATCTTATCAAAAAGTTGTTTATTACTGCCTGTAGGGTTGCAGTGCATGTAGGGATGCAACATCGGCCTTTAAAACATCGATGTTTGAAAATATCGATGGTTGCACGACAAACATCGACGTTAAAAAACATCGTTATTAACAACGATACATCGATGTTTTTCCGATGTTTTATTTATCTTCTCCATCACACGAATTGTTGGGTATATTTATGAAGTACAGTACCTAAACAACAATATTATATTAGTCTTACCATTTTTTAAATATTGTAATTGAAACACTTAACTTAATTGTATTTATTATAGCTAATAAGTCTCTTCAAATGATTGGCACTCCGAATAATGTATTTTTCAGACAGACTTGCATTAGCACCGCATTCTTCCTTGATTCTAGCAGCAGAACGTTGGGAATTTGAAGCAGTTCAGATGATAAGTCTTCTGGCTGTTGATGTTGTCGCATATTGAGCCCCTCCTTTCATGTTGATATTATAGCTTAATTCATTCTGAATAAAATTACCAATTACATTTTGACTTCCGCAAATCTTCTAAGCCATTTGGCCCGGCTTTAAACCACATTTGAAGTATCCCTTTATTTGGCCTTTTTCAAAGTCATTTAATAGCTTTTCGCGACCAATATTAGAAAAAAACGGCTGTAATTACTTTCAATTTAAAAAAGCAAAATAATTGACGTCGTTACATAATCGTTGTAGATTGCAAACTAGAGTCATTGCCCTTGAACCTATTCTGATGAGCCAAAATAAATGGGATTTTTTTGACATGTTTTTCCAAAAATAAAAATAAAAGTATATAAACGTATGTTAGAGACCGAAAACTTTCGTGTTTCATTAACAATTGATTATTCTATACAAAAAAAATTTATTTCATTAAAATCGGCAAGTTTGTTACAGAGATATCGTTATTTTACTTTTTAAATAATGTTGAACCTATTCAGTTGAGCGGGAGTGTAGTTATGTGTGGGGTTGCACAATCTTGTTGAAACCACACAGAGTTAAAAGGGATTCCCTTTCGGCGTAGTTCTGGAAAGAAAAACTCATTCAACATCTTTAAATAACGGTCACCAATGACCGTTACAGTGCGACATTTTTCAATATAGCATGGCCCAACAATGCATTTTGATGAAACTGCACACCTCACTGTGACTCGATCTGGATGCAGTTCCCTCTCATGGAGTATCTCTCTATATATCCATATTCGACAATTCTGCATGTTTACATCGCCGTATAGTAAATGAAACCACAAATTTTCATAAAGCCATAACTTTTCTGTAGCTACTCAGATGTACCCTAATTATCCAAAATATCCAAATTAGAGGTAACCTACTTTAATGGGCTATAACGGGAAATAGGGTGAGAATAGACCCACCTTAAAGGATTATACCGCTTTGCTGAAACACCCTGTATTGACTGATAATCGATTTCTTATTTATAAAAAATGTCTTAATTTGTTCGGCTTCGTTTCAAATTTGTTTTTTTTTTTATAATTTTGATGATTTTCAACAAATTTGTACATATGTATATGTAAATATTTGGATTGATATTAGCATTCGAAAAATGGCTCTGGTTGAATCGCAAATATCGAAATTAGGTAAAATGTTATTTTCGAAAATTCAGTTTCTAAATAAATTAGGAAGAAAATAAATGATAAATTTAAGATGCTAATATAAACAAACTTTCAATGAACAAAATAATTTCGCGCGATCCCGTCGTGCACTTTTATATTTTTATTTATATATTTCATAAGTAACTATGAATCTTTCTGTCAAATAAGTCGCACTTCAAGCTTGTTTAAGTGGTCATGTGACCTATAATCTGGTCCTTTTACTATGGTCGTATTTTTGTCTCAATGGTAAAGAGTCGAGTTAGTTTAACTCATTTCTCGTGTCTTGGATTCGAGCACAGCTCATCTATATTTAGCTAAAAAAAAGTGTACGATCAGCGACTTTCTGACCGTTTGGTGAAGAAATTTACTTTGTCGACTTCGTAGGAAAATCTACACCAATCAAGGGACTTGTGGGTTCAAGGCCTTTTCCGGATTCTTGTGGTGAAATAGCGACTTTGTCACGACCGAAGAGACTGCGTGAGATCGACGGAGCGAATAGAACGGCAGCAGTGAAAGACAAAAACGAGACTATAATTTCGAGTGTACAATCAAGAAGAAAGTTAGCTTTTATTTTCTCTATATATAGTGATTTTTTGGTATAAAAACGTAACGAAAACTTATTCCATAAATATGGCTACAATGATACATTAAAGCGCTAAATTTAAAATTTTTAGTACAATTCAATAATTCAGTTTTTGCTTTATACAATTCAAAAATATTTGGATGATGATGATGTTTTTTGTAGATACTATTTGGATGAAGATGAAGTGCTCCAACAAAAAGTAAGAGGAATATTGTGTTATGTCGATGGTAGAACACTCCAGTGGTCTTTACGACGACGATTTTGTACCTACCTTTGGTGCCGAATAAACGATAATCAAATTTAGACATACACAAATAAAGTCATATTTTATAAGAAAATTCTTACTGTTGCTAACTTTACTATGCAAAATTATAATTATGAAGGTGATTGGTACCTATATAAGCAATAAGCATAAAATTCACTGCGGACTTCATACATTATTTAAATACCTTACAGCGTTTAAAATACCAGCCATCCAAATTTTTTAAGGCTTCTCGTCGCTTATTTGCTTAAAATCTTTTTTTTTTTTTTTTTGAAATCCACGGCTTTCGTTCTCGGGAACAAATACATACCTACATAGATACCTATAAAATTAAAAATTTAAAATTAAGTGCTCCTACAAATTTGGAACTGCCAACATTGCTTTCGACCATCAAAGGGCATCTAATCAATAAATACCGAACGCATGATTTATTTATTTTTTCGAAAAGAACAATTGGCACATTATTGGAAAAATGGCTTTCAAATAGCTTTTCGCGTGCTTTTTATCAACTTGTAGTCTAAACAAATCATCTCCCATTAATCCTACAGCATTTGTTTAAGAAACTTCAAAATAAGCCGGACAACTTGAATAACACTAAAAAAGCTGATATAGAAATACTTGTATTCAACCGCGTAGCAAAAGTTGGTAGTCAATCTCTAATGGAACTACTGAAACGCCTTGGAAAAGTCAATAATTTCAGTGCAACTCGAGATCAAGGAAAGCCTCATGAGACTGTTTTATTAGGTCCATTGCAACAGGAAAAACTTGCCACAGACATAATCTATGCTCAAGCTCCACCATATGCCTACAGTCAGCATGTAGCGTATTTGAATTTTACACACTTGAAACTACCAAGACCGATTTACATTAACCTAGTACGAGATCCAATTGAGAGGATCATAAGTTGGCACTACTACCTTCGAGCACCTTGGTATTATGAAGATCTTAAGCGAAAATTGGGTGATAGGGCACCACCAATGCCAAGCAAAGAATTTATGGATATGGACCTTGAAACATGTATTAAGACTAACAACATTTACTGCCAGTTTAAGCAAGGTGATAAACTGAACCCTGTTGGAGATCATCGGCGGCAGACGCTGTTTTTCTGTGGCCAAGATAGGGATACATGCATGTAAGTTCGTATGTAGCTTTATGTTATACTTATGAATGGTATAAGCCAATCCTAACGTTTTTATGAAGGCCATTCAATACGGAGGGTGCTCTACAGAAAGCCAAGCGGACTGTGGAACAAGAATATGCCGTAGTTGGTACTTGGGAGGATCCAAACATAACACTTAGCGTTTTCGAGGGATATATACCGAGATTTTTCAAACATGCTAAAATTGCCTATTACCGTAAGTCATACACCATACTAGGGGAGTTAAAGCTGTCTATTTTTCAATTTTCAGTAGGACAAGATAGACTTTCGGTTATCAATAAGAACATTGTGAAAAAGACCGTTAGCACCGAAGTTCGCGAAATATTAAGAAGAAACTTTACAATGGAAATTGAGTTTTACGAGTTTTGTAAACAACGGCTATATCAACAGTATGCTGCAATAAGTAGTAAACTTGGTGACGATGACGACTATATGCTGCTGCCCGAAGTTGATTAACTTTGTTGGTTGCACACCTGCTTGTAAATAAATAAATCAAAAACAAACTACATATTGTGGATTACATTTCGATTTGATTTTAAAAAGGACGGGCATTTCTATTTTGAGGTTAAATTTGAACGAATGTTTTATTCGCTAGTTTGTGGAACGCGGCTTAGTGATGTGGATTGCGGATAAACTTTCGTTTCGTTCGTGGACAAACGTTTGGAAAACGAAATTTCGTTATTAAAACTGTTTATAAACTTGTTTTCTTAAAACATATTGAATTTTGATGGAATAATTAATTAAAAGGACTTTAAAGGACCATTCAAATGCACCGATCGAAAGAATTGATGAAAAGCGAACAAAACACAGAAAATTTCACATTTTATTATTCAATGAGTAGGATAATTAATTATCCCATCAAAATGCATTTAGAAAACAAGTTTATAAACAGTTTAAATAAACGAACGAAAATTTCAATTCCAAACTTTTTGTCGCAAATGAATACACTCTTGGCGCGGATTGTTGAAGTTTATTCGCAATCCACATGATCAAATCGCGTTCCAGATAGTTGATCGTAGGTAGTTTGTTCGTAAATAGTTGGTCGCTCTCATGTGAATATTCCTTAAGATACACTAGTAACCTTTCTTGTTCTCACTCAGTGACTTCACACTGCAAACCCGAAAAAATGTAAACAATCTCATCTCAACTTTTGATTCAATTCAACCTTTCATTACTTGTAAAATTAAAAATTTAAATTCAAAATCTTATATCTTGAGGACCACCGACTCGATAGAGCTCAAATTTGCAGGTGGTCTTAGGTTTTGGCTCAGGAGTGTTCCTGTCAAGATTGTTCAAAATTGGATAGATTCTATGGGATGAATTTCGATGACGTTATAACTCGATAACCGCTGGGCCGATTTTAATGGTTTCTGTATACAGTCGGCAAGTTCATAAAATAAGTCGGCATTTTAATAAAAGTCACCCCCACGGCTCGAACCTTCGCTACGCCCCTGAATGTAACAGCTCTTTTAACCACTACACAACAAAAATGTGGTCTCTGCTAGAGTGCTAGGTAATGTCATGACCACTATTCGAGCCTCAGTGCTATAGAATTGGTTATACAAGTTCCGCCATAGATGTTAACTTTATACCTACACTACTCGTGGCTCATATAAGTAGTAGCTTTTGTATACATATAAGTTTTGAGCTGGAGATATTATATAATTCTGGAAACTACGACGAAAAGGTATAGAGATTGGTTTCACAATTCAGTCTTCTTTTCCATCTCGTGACAATCCCTGTGTTTAGAGTTCAGAGAAACTTTCTAATTTTCCTTGAATCATTGCTCTAACAAAAAGTGCAAATTAATTTCGTTAAAACAAAATCAGTGTTAGGTAAGTGTTTAGGACTATTGAGCTAGAGATTCCAAGTTCAACATCCGGAAAAAACGCCTAAGGTTTACTTTAGCTTTTCCACTCTCATCGAATGTCCAAGATGTGATGATTTTCGAGACATTGCTGTCAGAATAAAATTGTAGGCCCTTAAATTTTTCCGAAAAATTAGCTTTAAATATATGAATGACTAGCTTTTGCCCGCGGCTTCGCTCGCGCAGTCCTCACGATTTGGTACACAGAAACCTAAGAAGAAGTTAGTATCTCTGAAAAATGTGTTTAATGCCCTATTGGAGAAAACAGTGCAAAGATTATATGATCAATATTTTTGTTAGTGAAGCGCTGGCATCTCAACACAGATCATACTATATAGCAGATTGAGTCACAATCTATGGGACAAAACATATTTCTTTGCTGGCAAATACAGCTATATGATAAGCACCATTTTTAGAATACGGGAGCTTTTACCCCTTCATTATATTCCGCATCTCCCAGATCTTATTACACTCTTGCAACCAGAAAGATGCACCACTTTCTAGCAGTATGACCCACTCATACAGAATTCCGCTTGAATATCTTTGGAGTACGTACGCTGGAGTTAGATGAAGCGATAAGCATATTCAACGGCGAAAGATTTTGGGACGCATTACAAAGTTTAAAATTGATGCGACGAACGTTTCGTGACTTAAGAAAAGGGCCACAAACTAAGTTTGAAGTCGATCGGATGAAAAATAAACTTTGACCCCCCTCTTACCCCTTTAAGGGTAGAATTTCCAAAATCGAAGAAAGCATTTTCTTTATTTCTCATAGAGAATATACAAATTGAGTTTGAAGTCAATCGGATAAAAAATTAAAATTTCCCATACAAACTTTGACCCCCTCTTTTACCCCTTTAGGGGTTGAATTTCCAAAATCAGAGAAAGCACTTTTCTTTGTTTTTCATAGGGTTTAAAGTCAATCGGATGAACAATAAAAATGTTCCCATACAAACTTTGACCCCCCTTCTTACCCCTTTAAGAGTCGAATTTCCAAAATCGGAGAAATGTATTTTCTTTATTTCTCATAGAAAGTACACAAACCCATTCCTTTGGTCTACTCTTGTTCCCAATTAGATATATATTTTTATTGCTTTTACTATATTTAAAGAGGTTTTCAAATCCTGGAGCATTCAGACGTCTAACGTCTAACCACTACGCCATGGCCACCGCTGTTTTTAGCACTTAAACACCCGCGGCTTATTATTTGTAGATTTGCGATTGATAGCTAAGGGTCTGTATATTCGTGCGGTTTGTATTAAATTGCATTTCGTTAACCCCTTTATGAATGGCACATAATCTTCCAAGGTGGTTCTCAGTAGAAGCATTTCTCTTTTAATAAGGAACTATTCTGAAGCTTAGCTTTGCTTTGTTAAACATGATCCGAATCTTGTATATATTATATATTACACCTATAGCTTGATGGATTGGATACCTTTAAGCTGAACAACACAAGAAAAGCTGAACGTGATCTACTTTTTTTCAACCGAGTACCAAAAGTAGGCAGTGAACAACTAATCGAGCTACTACGCCGACTGAGTATAGCCAACAATTTTAGCGCTAGTCGTGCATCATTCGCTACGCCGATATACTCACGTTTAACTGGACCGCAGCAATTGAACATGGCCATGGCAATAGATGGTCTACCTCAGGCAAGCGCATATTCTAGACACGAGAATTACATAAATTTTACGAAATACGATTTTCCCAAACCGATATACATTAATCTGGTAAGAGATCCCGTTGAGAGGGTCATTAGTTGGTTTTACTATAGGCGGGCGCCATGGACCGCTGTCTTAATGTACAAGGCAAACAATGGATTCCGCAAGCCATCCTGGTATAAAAAAAACTATGCTCAATGTGTCATATCTGGCGAAGTGGAATGTTTATATACACAAGGTGCTGGTTTCAAAAATGAGATCGTTGATCATAGGAGACAAAGCCTGTTCTTTTGCGGACATGATCCCGTTTGCGAGTAAGTCTATATTCGGACTCATTTAATACGGAAATATTATATGTAGTAGGTAATTGGCGAATATTTGTAGGCCTTTCAATGGCGAAGGAGCACTGCAATTGGCAAAGAGAAATGTTGAAAGTGAATATGCTGTGGTCGGATCTTGGGAAGATGTGAATATAACGCTGACAGTACTGGAGAAGTATGTTCCGCGTTTTTTTAACGGAGCCCTGTCCGTGTACTACGGTAATAGATACATTTTAAAAGAAAGCTCAACAAATTCAATAAACTACGATTTATTTAACAGATGGATTGGAGCAAAATATTCACAATAAAAATCCATGGAAGGCACATATCGGAGATGATATAAAGGAAATGGTTCGGAAAAACTTTACAAATGAAATTGAATTTTACAATTTTTGCAAGCAACGTTTGTACAAACAATACTATGCTCTTCGAAATTATTAGAAATGTCGATTTCTTTGTCTATAAATTAAAAATTATATAATGTATCTATCCGACTGACATAAATCCTGCAGGTACATTAAATAATAGATCACACTTTAACGGCAAATTTGTTTTAATTTAGGAACAATATGGGCAGGTGCGACTCATGGACAGGAAACAAAACACTAAAACACGTTTGTAAGATCAAATAACACAAGTCGATGACGATACGGGTGTCATTTTGAATAATTGTCAAACATTTGTCTAAAGAAAATTTTATTTTTCATTTTTAACGAGGCTTTTCTTAAGCATAGGCCCTTAAACTGTAGGTTAGGGTTATCTTTCACCCCTTAGGGGTAAAGTTTTCGAAAATGCTGACAAATCTACTTGTTAAATCTTCAATGTTTATTTGTTTACCTACCACTATGGTTTTATATCTCATTTTATATTCCATTAAGGAATAAGATCAACCTTTGAGTTGCTAGATATCCAACAGGGTCATTAGGTATGTGTATTAAGCTTGCTGAGTTTAAAGTAATAATTTATTAGGAAAGTACATACCTACTTACTTTAAAAGGTAAAAGGAGGTAAGAGCGTCGCATTAAAAAATTACGAAATATCTGGTTTAATATATTTTACCTCGCTATCACTCTATAATTAGCGGCACGGGCTATGCGTCGATAATTTGTCAGTCAGGACAAACACTTTTATATGTACAGAAGATTCTATGCATCCTCGTAAGTATTTACCAACACTTACCTTTTCAAAAATCGTCAATATTGCCTTGTTTTGGTTCCAATTTGATAGCAGGGCAAGTGCTGTTTCAATAAAACAATAACTTGATCACAATTTCACACCTGCGAGTTCACATACATTAGAGTATGCGAGTAAAGTCTTTCGAAAGATTGTACCTCTGGTATAGGCTTATCCCCTTGACATGGTCATGTAAAGGTTAAAGGTTTTCATATTCTCCGCTTACTCAAGGGGTATGACTATGAACACTCCCTTAATACGGTATACAAAGATCAACGATACACAAGATCGACAAAAGCACTTGGCTTTTCAGTAGGAAAAAAAACTAGGACGGCGAGAAGCGCAAGAAATGCGAGAAAATACAGATTGACCCCTATCAACCGCTCTTTGTAGGTCCGGTCTGTCTATAACCAGTCAAATTGATGCCACTATCCTGGAGGAAACTCAAGAAATCCTCATCGTACCCTATACTCTGCACATCTGTTTATCGATTTAAGGGCCCCATACGACAGCATAAAAACAAGTCATATACGATTAATAGAGCTTTGTCGAGTGCTCACAATTGTACGCTAGTGAATTTAAGTATAAAAAACACATAGGCTGGTAGATTATCCTGTGGTGTTCTCCCTGAGTAAGATGAATTTATTTTGTCCCCAGCTTCAGACTGAGCTTATTGCCGATTTTAGAATACTGCAAAAGGGACTCAAGTTTTTTGAAGGGGGTTTTTGAAGCACTTCTGGTCAGTTCGTCAATGTTTTCGTTTCAGCCGCAGTAGGGCTCCTATGTTTGCTGCGAACGATAGTGTGTGCTCCTGTAGCAGGTGCACTCGTCGTCGTTTTAGTGGGGCCTGTCCTGTTGAGCGGAGGTCTTTGTCTTGTTTTGGGCCCTGTGAACGAGCTTTTCGACGATTGGTTACAGCCACTGGATGAGGGGAGTCCTCCCGCATCAGGTTAACTGTCCTCCGCATTCAGTATCGCACCCGCCCATCTAATGGTCTCCTTGTCCTTTTGATCCCAGGAACTATCTGGTTTCGATAGGACTAAGGCCAGCTTGTGCCTAGCTGCGCGTAGCTGCTTAGATTTTATAGCACTGGGGGTAAACTTTTTTCCCCGTCTAGCCGCTTTGGCTTTAGTTCCAAATTCCGCGTCCGAAGCAGACGCGTCAATGGATTTGGAATCCGAATCCGATGGGAGCATTGATTCGGTGTCGTCGCTGTTTGTTGTCCTGTAGTTCGTCGTGTCAGTCGGTGCGTTGTCCTTTTCGTCGTCTATTTGTCCAGCTTTTTGAAGGGTTTTGTTTGTTTTGAAGGTCCATGTAATTCCCACGAGTAAGCCGGTGAAGAAAGTTCCGCCCCAATATTGCCGGTTCTGCTGGGGTAAGGCGCTAAATACGACAGGCCCTGCCAAGGCACTTGAAGGAGCACGGTTTGCATAAAACGTTCACACCACCACTGGAGTTGGGTTGACTATATCCTTTAGCTTCGGACTACCCTCCTCCGGATACCTTACGGTATGGGAGTACCTGTTGCAATCGCTCTCCGGTATCACTGGGCACCTACTAAGCATCCACACTACGGCAAGGTAACTAGTCGAAGAGGATGAGAATTTCACTAAAATAACAAAAAAAAAACAAGTAAAAGTGTTATCATCGGCCTGGCCGATGCTTTGATACCCTCCACTGCATAAAAGTCATACAAAATGTTTGCCATGCGAGTTAGTATGTGTCTAATATTAGTTTTGTATGGTAGGTAGCAGAACTACTTTACCGACATAGACAATTTTCAATACAAACCTGACGACGGTTAAAAAAAGTCCTTTCACAAAATTTCATTCACCCAAGTCGATTCGTTTGGACGCTATCGTGTTTTCAACAGATAGAGATATATGGGTCAAATATTGGCTTTGTATGGGAGGTAAAAGAACTACTTGACCGACATGGACCATTTTTAATAAAAACTTGAAGGTCATAAATATAAGACCTCTCATAAAATTTCAGTTGCCTAAGTCGATTCGTTCGGACGCTATCGTGATTTCAACAGACAGAGAGAGACGTGGGTCTAATAGTGGTTTTGAATGGGAGGTACCAGAACTACTTGACCGACATAGCCCATTTTCAATACCAACCTGGCGACGGTAAAAAGAAGTCGTCTCACAAAATTTTATTCACCTAGGTCAATTCCTTTGGACGCTATCGTGCTTTCAACAGACAGACAGACAGACAGACAGACGGACAGACAGACAGACAGACAGACAGACAGACAGACAGACAGACAGACGGACATGGCTAAATCGATTCAGAATGTGATCCTGATTCAGAATATATATACTTTATAGGGTCTCCGGTGAATACTTCTTGGCGTTACAAACGTAATGGCAAAGTGAATATACCTTCCTGTGGAGGGTATAACAAAAAAAAATATATTAATCTTTAAAAAAGCACAGAGATGAAGACATTTTTTTTGAGGAACACAGAGATAAATATATATATATTTTTTTTTTTTTCAATAATTAAATTTTTAAAAAATACATAATTTGTCTCCTTCATTTGTGGCTTCTTCGCCGTCATCGAAGACTAACCGCCATCTGTAGGAGCTGAATACATCATATCGCCAGAGGCAATGGACGGGGGTTAAACAAACTGTTTCGGTCACCTATAGTCTTTGCTCACCCTGAATTAGAAACTTCAACCTGTTTTTCGGTACCAAGCAGTACGATTGTTTGATCCAATCAAGCTCTTCTGGTCAGCACCAGTCTTTGTCTCGTGGACGGGTTGTCAAAGGAAATAAACACGGGTAGAGTGCTACGGTACCCTCCATCCTTTTCTTCCAGTAGTCCACAGACTTTTGGTCAAGCAGAAGAATGGATTCAACCACCCATTTCCAGTGATGCCATTCTGACCGGATTCCGGTCATATCTGACCGAAATCGATTTACTTTGACCGGAGAAAATTTTGAAATCCGGTCTAACCGTTTTTTGACCGGAACGAAAAATGTTTTTAACCGGAAAACGCTTTTTTGACTGGAAAAATAAAATTGCTCTATTAACTATAAATAAAGATATATTTATATACATAATTTGAATAAAACTTAGCCTTACATTACGAACACACTCCCATGTTCAAACAGAAACCAATTTACTGCGAATAATGGGATATTTACAACATGACGCATGGAGTTCTGCTCCGGGAGCATTATCTTATATGCTAATTTTTGGACGTTTTCTTTTGCTAGAATGTTGAAATTAAACAATGAATTTTAATTAATTAAAGTGTGAAATTCGATAAATCTCAGATTGGAGTTTGGTGAACTACTCTTTTCAAGTGTCAGAAATTATCCCAGAATACTTATTTAACCCAATTAATACACGGCCTTAGTTTATGCATATGGCCTGGCCATACGCGTCTTCCTATGACTTTCATTTCCATTAATGACTTGGCTACAAACAAGAACGAGGCGTCATTGCAATGAAATAAAATTTGACAGCTAAAAGAATATTTAAATCGGAAACACAAATAAATTTTATAGTAAAGCCGAAGCCGACGCCCGTTTTTGACGCCCTCACTCTATGAATGCAAATAACAAATGCAGATTTATATCGAAATCGAAAGCACAATGGTGCGAAAAAGAACCTTTATACCCTTGCCCTGCCCAGGCCATGCCAGAATTATTTCTGAAAATGTATTTTCTGCGCATTTTCTGTGCTATCTAGTTTTCTCCTTTCTACTCACTCAAAATCTACCTGCCTCGCTAGACATTGGAAGAAGTTGTATGGTCATGCACTAAAAGTGTATTTTAAGACTTAAAACACGTCATATAAAATGAAACGAAATAAAAAAACAAGTTTACAAACTCAAGATTCTCATTATAAAAACGTTTTCTCAGCATGGATAATGTTTATAATGTAAAGAAATGTTTTATATTTTTAATAATACATATTATGTTACCATAATCTATTTTTGACCGGGTTTCAGGTCAAAAACTCTGATTTTGACTTTTGACCGGATTTTTTAACCGGATTTAGAAAATAAAAATCCGGTCATACGGTCAGATTTGACCGGATTCACTTTTTTTTAGTGGCAACACTGCCCATTTCTACCATGTATCAGTTTATCTCTCCTCAGTAGTTGACTCTCAGAGGTAACAGACAGGGGATAGACTGCTACGGTTCCCCTCCGTTCATATCCGAAGACAAACCGCCACCAGGAGTGATACTAAATGCAAACATGTTTAACCAACTGAGTTGACTGCTTCAGCCATTATTATGACCTCCTGGCACAGTTAGATGCACGGAGATATCTGTCTTTAAAAAAAAATTCGTATGTACCAATAGAATTCCCACCTGTAATGTTCTGGCGACTTCCTGTGTCCTGTTTTTGGGACAGCCAGCTAACCTAACCTTCATAACTAAAATATCAAAAAATTACACAAATGAACTGTAAATTGTTCTGAAAAATAGTTGACTTCTGGGCAAAACTGGAACATTTTTCGTCGAATTATGCGAAAAAAAGCTGAGTTCACTATATCGAGATTTTCATAGTTCACTATTTAGAGTAGTATGTTTAAAATTTTGTGGTTCACTTTATTGGATAGTTCACTATACAGAGGTTCACTGTACCGAGCGTCTACTGTACTTTATTACGCATGATGCAGCGATGTATTCGAAGCCGTGATATACTCTATTAAATTTTTAGTTTTCAATATTCAAATTCAATAAATTTGAATTAGAGCAATTGATTATATCTGTATATTTCTATTTATTAAATTCCTATTCTTTAAGCTTTCGTTCAATCTTTTTGGCTTTAAAACTGCGCGCTACCCGAGTATTCAAATTTTCATAACTTTTCCGAAAACCATCATGTATTGTACACTCCTCGATTATTTTTAAAATTTTTCAAAACAGATATTCGATTTAAACCCCAACGACTTAAATAATACAAAGCGTGCTGAAATGGATATACTCGTATTCAATCGCGTTCCAAAAACCGGTAGCGTTCAACTGACTGAACTGATGAAAAAGCTTGCAAAAGTCCATAACTATGAAGTCAGTGTTGACCAGCAAAAAGGTGGAATTCAGGTAATCCTCGATGAGGCTACCGAAGAGGAATGGGCGGACAACATTGCTAATCTGCAAGAACCGATTTCTTTTGTCAGTCACGTGAATTTTATAAACTTTACTAAATACGAACAACCTCGTCCTATATACATTAACATGGTTCGCGATCCAATTGAACGGGTGATCAGCTGGTTTTACTACGTTCGTTCGCCATGGGTATTTGTACCACAACGGAAAAATAGAAACAAGGAAATGCCTAACCCAACGTGGGTAAATCTTGACTACGATCAATGTGTTAAGGAGCAAAGAAAAGTCTGTTCGTACATTGAGGGATCAGACCTGGAAAAGGTTGGTGACCACAGAAGGCAGACATTGTTCTTTTGCGGTCACAATTCAAAGAAATGCATGTGAGTGGGACTGAGAGTACACCTTGTACAATGTACATAGTGAATTTCTGTATCTGAGACGATATTTTCAATATTTTAAAGGCCATTTAATGCAAAGATGCCATTGCAAATTGCGAAAAGGAATGTGGAAAGAGAATATGCCGTGGTCGGGACGTGGGAGGACACAAACATAACATTGGCAGTTCTGGAGAAGTATATACCAAAGTATTTTAAAGGAGCAACGCAATTGTATTACAGTAAGCTTGTTAAACATTGTCAGCCTTATTTATAAACTTTATAGGTACACTCTCTATAATTAGGTCTAAACGCAAAAATATATATTAGGTTTTTGTTTTGTTTATATAGTTATTATAGAGAGTGTAAAAAGTTTATAAATAAGGCTGTGTATTTATTAGTTCAGTTAGCTTAGAATTTGTTTGCACATATATTATAAACGATTTGACTTGATCAAAAAAAATGGTAAAAATGTTTCCAACATAATAAGTAATCGCTATATAAAATAATTAAATACAGCCATTTTGTTGGCAGGTGATTATTGGGTTCGAAAGTTTCAAGTCAGTATATTATAGGCCAGGGGTTCCCAAACTTTTCCATACTGCGACTCCCTATACAGGTTATAATATTTTTGCGACGCCCTTCTAAAAGCACACAACTGAACAAAGAACAGATATGTGAATATAAGCTGAGCTTACTGAAGATTCACTAAAGGGGTTTCCAATGAAGATTGGTCGACATTGAAATGGAATAAAATAACCTGTGTGCAAGGTTTTAACGCATCCCATGTATGCCATTATTGTATGGAATATAACACCAGGCCCAAATGTCCGCCGCAGCTTCTCACGTTGTCACGGATCCGAGTGGTCCAATCTGCCGCATAGATCCGGCTTAATTTGAGCGATGGCATTGGTTATGTTGGGTTAAAGGACATCGGTCGATTGCGGTTTATTCGCATTGAGCTGCGACTTCAGGCAACGCCACAAGAAAAATTTAGCGAGGTTAAATCACACGATCTTGGTGGCCAATTCACGTCACCTCTGATAAAGATCAGATAACCATACCCTGCAGCTGAGTGACACATAGCTCTTGCTGGAACCACATGTTAGCAGCATCCTTCTGTAGTACTCGCCGTTGATGGTATCGCCCTTACCAACGTCATGAAAAAGTACGGAGCAATGACGCCACCGCCAGTCTAAAATGCGCACCAAACAGCTTTTTATGGACGCATTGCCACCTCGTGTTGGTTGGCGTCATCTCATATATGGCAATTTGGCCATTCACCCAAAAATGCGGCCGGTTGCTAAAGATGATTTTTCTATGGTCATTACATTATCATTAACTTTGAGCTCATGGGTCATTTGGATCTTGAAGTCTGGACGCAAAATTCGCCAAGTCGAAGTTTGCAAAATCTTATACTTCTTGTGCACGGCAAAACACAATGGCCAACATCGAATGAACCCGACCCGACATTTTTTTTCAAATCGAGCTCAAGCTCGTCTTGCGACGCCCCAGGGCGTCGCGACGCACAGTTAGGGAACTCCTGTTATAGGCCTTAATCGATTAGAATGGAATGGATTGTATGTAAATGTAACCTAACTTACATGCGTCCTTAACTGTTAAGCCATTCCCAGGTATCTATAAAACGCACATTGCATTGGCTGGAATAATGTACCAAGAAAAAAAAAAGCTTGAACAGGGCCTTGGAAGCCCTAGGGCAACAAAGGAATGGAGGCCCCCTGGCCCCTACTTATTTTCCAAATAAAATTCACAATTTTTTTCAGTCGAGTTTTTCAATAATTAATTTATTGCGAAACCAATATATTTATTCATATTAAATTAGATTTTATCGTTAACAAACGGAACCTTCCAAGCCTTTTTTGGCATTCTGACCCCCTGCTTGGGCGGGGTCACTGTAGGATTTGGAGTGGGTGCAAGGTTTTTTGTATGTAAAGTTTGGAACAGAAATATTGTTTCTGGCATTTTTTCCAAATATGTTGTCTCTGGCGTTTTTTCCATTGGTAGAAATGGAAAAAAACGGCAGAAAACTTTTTGGAAAAAAGAACTGACATTTCGGAAAGATAGCCAGAAAATTCTTTTCTTAGGAAAAAAGGCCAGACCTTTGTGTAGAAAATTTCCTGTGCTTAATTATCTGTTCACGCACGGTTGTAATATTTTTCCAAAGTCTTGCAATATCGTTGTCAGATTGTCTCATAATGGCTTGACAATTTCTTTTCTGATAACTTCGTTGAAAATTGTCCGTTTAGACGGTTTTCAGAAATTTGCGACATATTTTTTTCAGACAGATTTAACAATATTGTCGGCCAACCGTGTGAAGTGAAGCTTCAGTTCAGTTGTTATACAGAATAGACAAGCTAATGCAGTTGTCAATCAGTTTTTATGTATAATAATTAAGTTTTTATGAATAATCATTATGAAAAATATTAAGCCCCGGTTTGTTCATCTTTGGTTAACTCTGATCAACGTTTATTGCAGCTGATAACCATAGAATCTGTTTGTTCAGTCAAATTTTAACCAGAGAATCCATGATTTGGTTAGTTAAGGCTGCAGTTATATAGCTATCAGCAAAATGCATCCGTAAAAAAAATGTTTCTCTTTTTTGCAGCACTTAAACTTAATCGTTGAACTCAATCTTGGTCTTAAATAGTTGCTTTTGAATTATAAGACTAATTCGTCAAAAAAAATTAAGCAATTGATCTTAAAATTTTCTAAAAAAGAAGAATTTCTTTATTTTTCCGTACGAAAACGAAAAATAAAAATGGATGATTAGGTACTAGCTAAATAACAATATTATGAGTAGGGCAAACGGAATCATGCAAAAGCATGTTTTTTTTCGAAGGTCGTATTGGAAATTTGAATTATACAGAAATGTGTTTTATACAAAATTAAGTATATTGAGCCCTATCGTTAGGGCATATTTTGGTATAAATGCATGTTTTTGCATATTTCACTTTTTAGAGCATATTTTTGGCATTTTCAGCATTTTAGGGCATATTTTTGCATTTTTGCCATACAAATTTTAATTGGTTAAGACCTATTATTTTTTTTTATATTTATGTATTATTTAATTATGTTGTTCCTTTTTTCAACGTGTATAAAAGGCAAAATATCAAAATATATATTATATGCTGTTTTTATGTTCATAGTTTTATTTTAAATTGTTCTACTTTTTATATATCTACCTAATAAAAAAATATTTAAAAAAATTATTTTTTTTTTCACGATTTTACCACTTTTTAATAATTTTTAAGAAATACAGGGCAGTGAAGAAAGAACGCTTGGGGCGCCCAACTTTCTCAGAGCTGCGCTGTGCCACGTGGCTAGTCAGAAAGTTATCCATAAAGGATAAGATATATTTTAAAATTTCATCGATTTCTTAAATCGTATTCGAATAGGTTTAGAAATCGTCATTGGACATCAAAAAAAGCTGTAAAAAGGCGTAACAACCCAATTAAATGGGGTATCTTTAGGTAGTATAATGGATTTATTAATAGAATATAACCACATTAGTGTATGTAGATAATAAGTTCTGCGCAAGACAGTGTGTAGTTTATGAATATGATGGATATGCCGGCATTTTTAGTAGAGATTCGTGAAGGCCGGTCGGGTTTTTAAGTAAAAAAAGCTGATTGCTAACATGAAGCAAATCTATTTTTGTATTAGTAAGAATACGTGCCTTTATTTTACTTTACTGTCCATTCGAAAAAAAAAATGTTGTTAATACGATTGATTTTAACTAAGCTCAAATCTGCAAATCAGATTTGGCACCCCCAATTTTTGAAATAACTTTTGGCACCCCATCCAACAGTGATTTTCTCAATAACATTTTGTTCGAAAAAGTCAATTAATTTTTTATTTTGAATTTGAACATTTTTCTCATATATCTGTGTTTTTAGTTCGGAGACATTCCTTCCCATTTCTGTTTTATAAGTCAAAGTAAAAATACGTGCGACAAAAAAATAAAACAAAACTTCAATATTTTCAATGTTCGGACTTATATTTTGAAAGTTTTTTTTTTTCACTAATTCCTTTTACATTCTTGAATAAAAACTTTTTTATTTACCTACTTTAATAATGCAGTTACACAATAATGCATTAAATAAGTCGTTTGTAAATATATCTTGTTAAGAAAATTATTGATTTATTAATAAAACGGGTGCCAAACGGGTTCAATTATTGCCAATAGTTATTCTTTTGTGAGTGCCAATAGCTGTAGCATGCAACCGTTATTCATGTGTTTTTCTGCACCAATTTCATGTCAAAATAGAAAAGTATAAATAATATAAAAAACTAATTTTTGTTTGTTTCACTTAAAAAATACTACGCATTTGTTTTCATTCATTCATTCATTCATTTTCAATGGTCCGCTTGTCCATTAAGTGGGTCGCGGGTGTAGGTTGCTCAAGTGGACCCTCCATAGCTCTCGATCCTCCGCCATCGACTCTAAATCATCAAGGGCAATCCCCATACGGGTAGAGGAGAGATTATGAATTTGATCTAACCATCTCATCCTGGGTCTACCTAGGGGACGCCTGCCCGATGGTACGGATTCCATAGCACGTCGTGGAATCCTGGTCGGGGACATGCGTTTAACATGACCAAACCACCGAAGCATGGATCGCTCCGTCCGGAGAAGTAGCTGCTCGACATTGAGTTCCTCACGTATTCTGGTATTTCTGATGCGATCTCGACGGGTCACACCAGCAATACTACGGAGAAATCTCATTTCGGCAGCTTGTATCCGCGATCTTATTCTTTCGGTCATTACCCAAACCTCATGACCATAGGTGAGAGTTGGAACAAACACCGAATTAAAGACTGACAACTTAGCTTTGACACCAAGTTCAGTCCTCCTAATAACAGAATGACCAAGCTGTCTCAAAATTGACCCAGCCTGACCAATCCTACAGGAAAACTGGGCATTGCTCCTTCCATCACTCGTGAATAAGACCCCGAGATACTTAAACTTCTCCACCTGTTTCAATGGGACTCCACTAACATGCAGAGTGCATTGAACAGGCGTTCTAGAGACGACCATCACTTCAGATTTGTTCACATTTACCTTCATCTCAGCTTCAACACAAACGGCTACAAACCGATCGAGTGCGCGCTGAAGTTCAGTCTGAGAGGACCCAAGGATGACCAAGTCATCAGCGAAAAGCAAATGACTTATCCTCAGATCTCCCAATTCGAAACGTTCTTCGCCAAGACTGCACTGTAACATCCAGTCCATATAAGTAATGAAAAGGAGAGGAGACAAGACGCACCCCTGGCGAAGTCCAACGCCCACGGTGAAAGGTATTGATTTAACGCATTTGTTTAATTATTTAAATTAAATAAATTTCCAACGAAGAAGCTAATAGTTTTTGTTTATTTGCCTTTGAAAAAAATGTATGTAGGTATGTTTTAATTTATTTTTTTCTTTTATTTTATAATTTTAAATAAAGCATTTTCAAAAACATTATGTAAATAAAATAATATTTAAAACATGATATTTTTCTGTTTTAAAGAGTGTGAATAATTATAGTTTTTAAGGTGCCAATAATTATGTCAGGGTGCCAATAATTGTGTTTTTTTTTTGTAAGCTTTAATTAATGGCATTTTAAATATAGTATTTTCAATAACTAAACCCTTATTTCTAAAACTTAATCCACGAGGAATTTAATAATTTCTACTTTGGAATACAACAGATTCAAATCACGCTATAAATGAAAATGTTATAATTGATCAAGGTTGAAATTTCCTTAGGGGTACCAATAATTTTGGTCGTTACTCTCTATACTACCAGTACGACTACCAAAAATAATGGTGTAATTCTTTTATCTAATAGTCGGTGGCAGAGTAGGTATTGCTCCACTGGGAGACTCTACCAATGCACCATGACCATACCATCGCTTAATTTGAATGAATATGGCTGGTAAAAAATAAAAGCGATCCTACTTCTTAGCATTAAAAAAGGATATAAAATTAATAGAGTAGGTACCCACCATTATATTTATGAACAGTTCTAAAAATATGTGCAAACAAACGACTGCTAAACTGAACTTTATGTTTTGGGAATAAATAAATAACTTGGTATATTTTATTATTTATAGTGGGTCTTAGCAATGAAATTCAAAATAGTAATCCAATGAAACCCCATATCAGTGAAGAGATCAAGGATATGGTCCGGAAGAACTTCACGCGAGAAATTGAGTTCTATCAATTTTGCAGACAGCGCCTACACAAACAATACTTGGCAATAAAACTTGATGAAATAATGAGTTTTGATAAAAGTCTAATAAAAGACACCAAAATAAATAAATAGATATAAGCAAATCGTTTTCTTTTTTTTTCAAACATTTTCCTTTCTCAATTATTTCTGTTCGCATGCAAGTAGTAGTAGTAGTCTTCATGTAAATCCTATATGTAG
Organism: Cheilosia soror; assembly: GCA_949372485.1. NCBI lineage: Eukaryota > Metazoa > Arthropoda > Insecta > Diptera > Syrphidae > Cheilosia > Cheilosia soror. The sequence goes on from OX443561.1 coordinate 51,952,263, forward strand.
CATGTATACCAGTAGCTATCATGGTTAACTCTTTTTTCTCAGCTTGATACGTTGCGAGCATCTCAACTTAACAACACACGGAATGCCGAATTTGACGCGATATTCTTTAACCGAGCCGCCAAAGTAGGCAGCGAATCACTTATGGAACTCTTTATTCATCTGGCCAAATTTAACGATCTTAATGTTAGGCAAAACATCGCTCGGAATATCACGCAGCGTGTCCGAACACCAAAACAACAAGAAGATATTGCCAATACAGTTATAGAGCTTGGTCCAGGCTCCGTGTACATTGAACATGTTAATTTTATAAATTTTACCAAATTCAACATCCCGAAACCGATCTTTATTAATCTAGTAAGAGATCCTGTAGAACGAGTGATTAGTTGGTTCTTCTACATTCGAGGAGCGCATAAGAACGCAATGCAATTTAAAAATTTCCCTAATCAAAAAATTAAATCAGAAAGTTGGTATAAAAAAGACTACAACACATGTGTGCGAAGTGGTGATCCTGAATGTCAATATGCACCCTATGCTGTTATAGACACTGCCGGTGATTACCGAAGGCAGTCTCTGTTTTTCTGTGGACATCAGGCAGATTGCTTGTAAATTGTGAATAGTTCCAAAGTGTGCTGTTTTTATGTAACAAAGACTTGCTTTTCAGACCGTTCAATTCGCCGAGAGCAGTTCAGATGGCTAAAAGAAACGTCGAAAAGGAATATGCCGTTGTCGGCTCATGGGAGGATACAAATATCACATTGACTGTATTGGAGCACTACATTCCCAGATATTTTCAGGGTGCTAAGTTTCTTTATGAGCGTATGACATTTAGTACTCAACATAATCTCATATGTACCTATAACTACTAACTATTACAGTGCACAAGGACGACATCACTAATCGCAACAAAAACAAAAGGAAACCAAAGATCTCGGATGATGTCAAGGAATTGGTGAAGAGGAACTTCACTCATGAATATGATTTTTATAGATTCTGTAAACAAAGGTTATACAAGCAATATATAGCTATCAAGTTTTTGAATAATAACAATTAGTATAAGGCTTACAAAGGGTTTTTGTTAAACATTTTATTTTGCATTTTATGTTGTTCGTATCTAACTCTGATAGGCGGATAAATAAGCTATTGAAACTCTTTTTGTACTAGCCCCAGATAAAAAATGATTAGACTAATTATGATATCGATCGAATCGAGAATTCCTCCAATTTTAGACATTACTCATTTGGGTTTGGAGAAATGGAAGTTCATACTCGAATAAATAAACACCGAATAGCGGCGAATTAGCTTTATCACATCTGATAATTATAATTCTTATTCATAAACATATCTTAGCTTTTACTGACATGTTTAACGAGCGGATAACTTAACTCACAAATTCGGCGTATAGAGAGTGGTTAACTTACTCACACACAGAGCTAACCTTGTCCAACTGCTATCCACATAATTTCAAATACACATTGACATACTATACATGGACTGCTAGTGAAATGTCAGTTTCATACAAACCTGCGAGGAAAAATTAAGCAACACTAGCCCTTTTGGTTCAGCGCCTTTGCTATTTGTTTACATAGAACACAGTGCCATCCATTGTAGAAACATTGCAACTGCGCAAAAATAACGACTTATTCAAATTATTTCAAACGATCTAAAACAGATGGCAGTATGGCACACTCAGCACACAAACCTCGACACAAACCAAATCGCACGAATTGCTCGATGACATTTGAGTGTTTTCGTTTCTCTCCGCCGTGAACCAAAAGAGCTAGTGCTTATTTTTGCTTCAACGAAAAATTGGCTTCTAGCAGTCCATGTATAGTATGTCAATGCAACAAATACACGTATACCAACAAAAAGTTAGATTGGACGCGAGAAATTTAAAAGCTGAAAGAGTATTTCAGAGAGAATCTAAAAATCGCAAGCGGAAGCGCATAATATGCAGTGTTGCCAGTTTGACTGTTTTCCAATCAAAATTGACTGGATTTTTTCGGTTTTGACTGTGTAACGACATGTATTTTTAGTGGCGAAATAAAGAAACCAAATGTGTAAAGAAAAGACACGACGTTCACAACGTTATAATAGATTTTTATTGAATTCTCGATGAGACGTGATTGTACACTCAATTCGTACACTAATGACATTTATGTATATTTGTTTTATGTTATAATGTAAGGAATTTGTATATAATGTGTATTGTTTATAATGTGTAAATGTAATTTTGACTTAATATGTGTTGTCATTTTGTGTATTCGTTTCGTCTTCTGTCATCGATGATGAGCAGCTTTATGGATAGGTGTGGGCTGGGCATTGTTAGTTTTGGAGATGTGCAATAATTGACTTCGCAACAGACTAAAAAAAAATCAAATCCAGCCGACTGTTTTTTTGACTGGAGTTTTTTTCCTAAAAAAAAAATATAAAAAAAAATTGCACCTCCAATGTAAACCTAGTGTATATAAGATTAGCGTAGTGCAATGAAATGAACACACCCATTTTCCGCAAGCCGCTGAAAGTCAAATTAAATCTAGTATTTCTTGCAGTTTGCTCAGCGTTTCTTGAGAATTTTGAATGATTGCCTTTGCATTTAATTCGGTTTGTTGTACCTATGTTGTTTATGTTTTGAGTTATGACTGCTGTTTGTTCCAGATTTTAAAAACAAAAAATAAACACAACTCTATTTTGACCATTAGAAATACCTAATTTGCGAGATAAAAAAAATGTTGTACAAATTTTGAAATACTTGAAGAAGTTATACAAAAAGTTGGAAAGACTACTATATATCAAAATATAAAGGGTGTTCCAAATACAAGTTTCTTTTTAAAAATGCAATAAAATGCATAAAATCACGGATTGCTTGGATGACATTGGCCTTAAGTGCTTGAAATGTTTCCGGATTGTCCGAAGTCCAAAGGAGTTAAATCGCAGCTCCGAGGAGGCCAATTGACATCGCCAAGACGGCTGATAACACGTTTTGGGAAGTTGGTGCAAAAGATCGATTGTGGCGTGGGCTGTGTGGCATGGCGTGCAATCCTGCATAAACCAGAGGACGTCCAAATCCATGTCTTCAATTCCAGTAAAAAAAAGTCGGTTAACATGGCTCTGTAACGCCCACCGTTGACCGAAACGTTGTTCCCAGCCTCTTTGTCGGAGAAAAATGGTACGATGAAGGGGACCAAAAGTTTTGTTCACTCCCATACAAGTCACACGAACTTTTTGCACAAACTTGCGTACAGCAGGCGCGGTGGGTGCTTCATTTCGGCCAAAACTTCTAAAAAAAACGCACTGTTTGGGCTACACAGCACTCACTTTGGAAATAAGTTTTCAATATTTCCCAACGTTGTTCAAGTGCAAAGCGACTCATTTCGTTTCGCGGATGTATGATACTGACTTTCTGTCAAGATTTCGAGCTGGAAGCAGCTGTCAGTGTTGAAATAACATATGATTTAAAAAGAAACCACGATGACCCACCTATTTTTGTTTTCGAAAAAACATCTGGTTACATTTTCGACTGTTTTTTTGACTGGAATTTTTTGTTTTTAATGTTTGACTGTTTCTTTTGACTGGATTCGGAGAGAAAAAATCCAGTCAAACAGTCAAATTTGACTGGATTTTAACATTTTCGCCTGACAACACTAATAATATGCTCTCCCTCATCTGCTGTCAGCTGATGAAATATGACAGATTTACATATTTACAACCATTTTTAGTACAGTTTGGACGCAGTGCTGGCGTGCGATGTATTTATAAATAATAAAAGTTATCAAACGAACAAGTCCACTATCCGTCTGCTAGCTATCAGACGGATTAAAGAGCGAACAGGGCTTTTTTATTAATACCGCTGCTACAGTTCAAATGAAATGTCACAAAATAGCTATGTAGGTAAATCATTTTTCTATTAAACGAATTTCCGCTCAAACGAAATTTGACGCTAAGCACAATAATTATTGTCCATTTGCCTTTTTGACTGTTTTGCCTTTTTAACTACATCCACATCATAAAACAGCTCATAGAATTCGCGGTTGTATCGTGTCCTCCATTCGCCCTCCGCGCACATAGGACCAAAAATCCGCCGAAGTATTTTTTCTTTCGAAGGAGCCCAGTATCAGCTCACCATTCTTGCTTATCGTCTAGCACTCGGCGCCAGAACTGGCAGGATAATGGTGTTGTAGAGCACACAATTCGTCCTTCGAGGTAGGAGTTTTGAACCCAGTTGCCAAACCGAAGTAGCAACAGTTTCCTAGGGTAGTTCTTCGCCGGATCTCTACTAAGGTGTCATTCGAGGAGTTCATGTTTACTCCGAGGTAGGTGAACTGCTTATAACTAATTCGAAATTTTTGCTATTAATAAACCCGTTTTGTCCTAGTCCTAGGCGGTGGACAAATGCATGTTTGTTTGTTGATAGCATATGTACCTACTTAGTATTGTCCTCGTTTACTTCAAGGCCAACGGATTTCACCTGTCATCGCTTGATAGCGAAATAGTTCGGAGGAGCTACTTCCAAACTACACGTTGCAGCGCGTGTTTTCCAGCGTCACGCGACACATCTAAATCAGTTTTGCCGGCATTCCGAATTCGGCCATCGCCATATAGAGCTCCTGACGAAATGTATAATGCTTATGCTATCATATGCGGCTTAGAAGTCGATGAATAGGTGGTGTGTTTCGACATGAAAATTTGAAAATTTGGACTATAGTCGATCTGCCGGGCTGGAAGCCACACTGGCATGTGCCGATTACTGTGTTGCAGAACGGTGTAAGACGTTCACACAGTACGGATCTTACACGCGACATTAAGCAGGAATATGCCTCTTGCAAGACATAGGATCACATGCTTTGTAGATGGGGCATAAAATATCAGTTAAAACGCACTTGATCGCACTGAAACGCAAAACGCTAGTGTGCGTTACAAATTTGTTGGAACGAAGGCAAAGTTCCGAAAAGTTGTTCGAAAAAATACCTCGAAGTCAAAAATCCTCCGATTCGTATGAAATCTGCGAATTTTCCGTTCCGCAGATTACTCTAGAATGCTTTTCATCGCATATGCTTACTCAACGTGTGCTTATTAATTTTCAATGGTTCTTAAATTAGGAGTGGTTTTAAGGCTCTGCTACAAATTCACACAGGAATAGATGTCATATCCGTTTCGCATTAAGCTTCGCGTTTTAGACTTTAGCAACGCTCCCAAATTGCGGGAATATATTTAAAAATCATTATATGCACCTAACATATTATGAAGTGCAATATATATTTTTTCTGTCAAAATTGCAATATTTATCTGCTAATGTAATATCTACCACCGTAAGAGTACCACATCAAAGTTGTACAGAATCTATATAAATGAATTGGCGTACACAACAGCAAGCCACTCAAACCACTGAAATCTGATCTGGATCAATGTTCAAGTGCAGTATAAAAGTTCTAAGTCTAGTCTATCTAGCCAGAAAAGCAAAAGATACAAAAAGGTGATACGAACAAAAACCAAAGTTCCTGCCCTGTTAAGCCCAGTATCCTGCTCGCGCTAAATTTCATCTCCCATACAAAAATGTATACAGAGATAAAATTTAGCGAGGCAGTTTAGCAAAGCAGTATCCTGTTCCGCACGCTAAATTCTTACTTTCATATAGATGGGACACACTCAATGTCAGTCCGATATAACAATATTGTGTGTTATACGTACTACGTACAATTTTGTTATACTCGGCCAAGAAAATGTCTCCACTGATTTAGCTCGCGAAAGAATTGCCTGGTACATTAAATCGGCGATAAATTTTGACATTTTCGAAACAAAACAAATTTTCAATTGACTATTTCGTGGAATACTTGATAATCGATGTAAGTGAGTAGGAAAAAAGTGAAAAAATAACAAAAATCAAAATACATGTGGCAATAAAATATGGGTGTGTGTCCTCTCTATATCCTGTACAACGAATTTAGCGAGCATTTATCTGTGCTGTGGAGAGAAAAGCGCTCGCTAAAATTAAGCGCAAGCAGGATACTAGGCTTTACTGTGAAAATGGCCAATGCAATATTTAAACTACACTTTTTACACTTTTGCACGATTTCTTTCGTTTCTTTTGAAATGCGATGTTTTCGTTTCATTTTTTTCAACAATTCCACCCGTTTTAACTTTTGAATGAAACTATGTGGAAAGGTAGTCAGAGTCACTCCTTTCGTGGAATCCGTCGGAATTGAGTTTCACTTCACCTATTCGATTCGACGGAAAAGTTTCCTTATCGACACGTTTTTGGGAAAGGTAGTTTCACTGTCAAACGGCTGTCTTTCATTTGCGAACACAAATCCGTGTAGCTGCATTCGTCGGAGGCTATAAAAAGCTTGTTTCAAAACTGATTTAAATAAAAAACAGTGTTTGTTATGTAATAATTGTATACGTTAGCTCTATTCTTTTAAAAATAAGAGGAAGAACGAAATGAGCGCTGTTCTCAGAGAAGAATAAGAGACAGGCTGAAATGCGCAATGAGTGGTTTCACCTTTCACGGAACTTCCAGACGAAATGTGTTCTTAGAATGTTTATTTTTTTGATTTTAATAAAGTTCAATCTGTGCAATAGATTTATTACAAATGTTGGGCTTAATGAAGCAGCTGTTTTGTACGTACATTTTTTAACACAAATTCTCAGAACGTGCAGCAAGCAAGAAAACCTATGAAATCCGCAATGAATTTGATGCGGGCAAGAAATGTCATTTTGCTCGGGAAAAATTCGATTTAAACGTTTTCAACGATACAGTGAAACTCTTTCACATGGTACCCACACGGGGAACTGTTCACTTTGCGGATTTGACGATACCAAAATATTTTTTTCCCTGAATGATTCCCCCCGGCGGATTCCACGATGTGGGGAAATGAAGTTATCACACCTCAGAGGATTGAAATGCTGCAAAACCGGTATATGGCCTCAGCTTCATCGCAAGCGAAGGTTGGGTACAAAAATTAAGGAGAAGATGGAGTGCGATATTAAAAATATCCAGAGAAAGGCTATCTTCTTAACCAGAATCGGTAAACGGATACTGCAAGAGAGAATTAAGTTCTTGGATCTCAAGCGATAACAAATATACACCACTGATGAGTCGAGTTTATATTGGAATCTTTTGCCTGAAAAAAATACGTTTCATCGACTGAAAAGACTGCTTCAGAGAGAAAAACCAGAAAACAGATGCTACAGATCGCCACAAAATAAACCGATGGTCTTTGGAAAATCGGTTTTTCCGGCCCGCTGTCCTAGGGTCAAAACAAGGGCCTGGCCCTCCAGGTTGGGGGTTGTGCCGTCGGGGTAACTTCCCGACCATGGAAAAAACTAAATAGTTATGAGAGAGACGCAACCAGCCTCGGATAACGGAACTCCTCAAATGGCAACCAGACCCGGAACGTCAATGGACTACGATCTGAGAGTATGTACCTGGAATGTACGAACGCTCTACACCCCAGGTGCTACTCAAAAACTTGAGTCTGTCCTCACGCGGTACAAGGCAGATATAACCGCGATCCAGGAGATACGATGGATAGGATCAGGTATGATGAAAAGAAAAGATTGCGACATTTATTACAGCTGCAACAAAAGATTGCATGTATTAGGATGCGGATTCGTCGTGGGAAATCGGCTTAGGACAAAAGTCATTGACTTCAAGCCGATAAGTGATCGCCTTTCTGTGATCCGCATCAAAGCTACCTTCCAAAACATAAGCCTAATATGTGCACACGCCCCTACCGACGAGGCAGAAGATCCTATCAAGGAGGAGTTTTATGACCTCCTGGATGGAGCCTACGGAGCCTGTCCGGAGTATGATGTAAAAGTTGTACTCGGGGACTTCAATGCTAAAGTCGGAAAGGAAAACATCTTTGGCGGATTAGTTGGTAAGCACAGAATCCACGAAACGACAACAGACAACGGCTACCGACTAATCGATTTTGCAGCAGCTCGTAATACGGTGATAAGTAGCACTAGGTTTCCAAGGCTAAGGATCCACACAGCAACCTGGCGCTCTCCAGACGGTCGAACCGCCAACCAAATCGACCATGTGCTAATCGATGCGAGGCACGCATCCAACATCCTCGACGTGCACACATTCCGAGGGGCAAACGTCGACTCTGACCATTTTCTTGTTGCGGCTAAATTCAGAGCTCGACTGTCCAACGAAAAGAAGCTGCGAACTGCCCAGAAGAAGAAATTCGACGTTGGACGCCTTAGCACACCTGGAGTAGCCAGAGCCTACAGCGAGCGCCTGAGTATGAAACTCTCCTCTGTGCACTCACCTACCACAAACGCCAACAATCAGTGGTGCCAGTATCGCGACATCATCAAGGAGGTAGCCGAAACCACCGTAGGGTACCAGCCACCCCAGAGAAAGAGCCCGTGGTATGATGATGAATGCGTGTACAGGAAAAAGGTGACAGAAGATGCACACAAGAAAGCGCTGCAGCGCAAAACAAGGGCAGCGAGAGAAGAGTATCGAGCCAGGAGAAGGGAGGAAAAGAAGATCCTGCGTAGAAAGAAGAGGGCTTACGCAGCTTCCCAGCTCAAGGAGATCGAAGAGTCGCGCGATCGTAATAACATCCGGAGGTTTTATAAAAAAGCTAAGCAACTGGCTGCTGGCTATAAAACCGGAACGCAGGCTCTTCGAGATAGCGAAGGGAACCTAGTCACCGAAGCGCAGGGAATAGTAGATGTGTTTAAGCAGCATTTCCAGCAGCTGCTTAATGGGCATCATGTAGAGAGAGTGATAGGGCAAGAAGAGAACCCACGTCCAGTCAATGAAGAACTAGTTCCAGCACCTAGTATAGAAGAAGTTGGCTTAGCTATAAAAAAGCTTAAGAACAACAAGGCCGCAGGGTCTGATGGTCTACCAGCGGAGCTCTTTAAATACGGTGGTGATGTTTTGGTAGGGAGCATGCACCGAATCATCAACCAAGTATGGGTGGAAGAAAACATGCCCGATGACTGGACTATCAGCTCCATATGCCCCATCTTCAAAAAAGGCGATCCTATGTCTTGCAAGAACTATCGAGGCATATCCCTGCTAAATGTCGCATACAAGATCCTATCCAACGTACTGTGTGAACGTCTAAAACCGTTCTGCAACACACTAATCGGCACGTACCAGTGTGGCTTCCGGCCCGGCAGATCGACTATAGACCAAATTTTCACACTGAGGCAAATCTTGGAAAAGACCAACGAATTTCAAGTCGAAACCCACCACCTATTCATCGACTTCAAAGCCGCGTATGATAGCATACATCGTCAGGAGCTCTATATGGCGATGGCCGAATTCGGAATCCCGGCAAAACTGATTCAGCTGTGTCGCACGACGCTGGAAAACACACGCTGCAACGTGCAGTTTGGAAGCAGCTCTTCCGAACTATTTCAAACATGCACCGGATTTCGGCAAGGAGACGCTCTATCATGCGACTTCTTCAATCTCGTACTGGAGCAGATAGTGCGCAGGGCAGGTGTCAACACGGAAGGCACTATCTTCAACAGGTCCGTCCAGCTGCTTGGCTATGCGGACGATATTGACATCATCGGTCGCTCCCAGCGTGCCGTGATAGAAGCGTTCACGGCGATTGAAGAACAGGCGAAATCCGTTGGACTTGTAGTAAATGAGGACAAGACTAAGTACATGCTATCAACAAACAAACAAGCATCTGTCCACCGCCTAGGACAAAACGTCACTATTGATAGCAATAATTTCGAGGTAGTTAAGGAGTTCACCTACCTCGGAGTAAACGTAAACTCCACGAATGACACCCTAGTGGAGATCCGACGAAGAATTACCCTAGGAAACCGCTGCTACTTCGGTTTGGCAAAACAACTGGGTTCAAAACTCCTAACTCGAAGGACGAAATGTGTGCTCTACAAAACCCTCATCCTGCCAGTTCTGCTTTATGGCGCCGAGTGCTGGACGATAAGCAAGAAGGGAGAGATGCTACTGGGCTCCTTCGAAAGAAAAATACTTCGGCGGATTTTTGGTCCTGTGTGCGAGGAGGGCGAATGGAGGAGAAGATACAACCGCGAACTCTATGAGCTGTACCAAGATGTGGATGTAGTCCAAAAAGCCAAAACACGTCGACTACATTGGCTCGGCCACATCGAGCGAATGGACAATAATGCTCCAGCCAAGAGGGTCTTCGAATCCCAGCCCCCAGGTTCGAGAAGACAAGGAAGACCGAACCTCCGTTTCAAAGACCAAGCCATCGCGGATGCCAGAGCGCTTGGTCTGGACAATTGGAAGCAGCGTGCCCGGGATCGTAGAGGATGGAAGGCTGCAGTGTCTCAGGCAGAGACTCTTCACGGGTCGGGAGCCCGATAAGTAAGTAAGTTTGGAAAATCCTAAGATCCTTGTCCATTTAGAAACATATCGTTGCCTGTACGTAACTGGTTCCATAGCATATTTGTTCCAGAAGTGCGAATCTTTCTAAAAAAAGAAAATAATGGCTTTTCACTTAAAGTCCTACTTATTTTGGATAATGCTCCTAGTCACCCTCCACGAAAAGAACTAAAAACATCAGATGACAGCAGCATAACCGTCATGCCACCAAATGTTACCCCACTTTTCTTCAACCGATCGACCAAATCTGGCTGACAAAACGTTGTTATAGAAAGCTTGGTATTATCACTTTATTGCGGCAGAAAGAGTTACGAACCACACGTGCTTGGAACTCGTGCCTCTTTGTTCCTAAGAAACATGTGTTATTGCGTGAACATTTCCGAAAAGATAATGTATTTTGTTCGATAAATATATTTTATACTAACAGTGAAAACTGTTCGTTTGGCGAAAAGTGCTAGGTGCAGGTTTTTATAATCAATTTTACATAATTATGCAGAACCATATTTTACGAGTTCATTAATACACGGCTTAGGATACTTGCTTTCCTACTTGCTTTTTTATACTGAGCGATTAAAAATGGATATTTGTAAAAATTTGAGATTTATTTGCAATTTTATAGCTTTCATCTTTAAGTTCAGACAAGCTTAACAACACGAAACACGCAAACCCCAAAATTTTATTTTTTAATCGCGCAGCTAAGGTTGGCAGTGAATCTATGATACAACTAATACGAGCTCTGAAGCGATTTAATGAATTTGATATGTGGAGTCAACCTGGTCCAACTCCTCGTGTATTACCAGACCCTATAGAATATGCTAAAGCAGCAGAAATTGCTGAAATAGATTATGACTACGTACACATCGAACATGTAAGCTATATAGATTTCACAAAATTCGACTTACCACAACCAATATACATGAACTTGGTACGAGACCCTGTAGAACGCGTAATCAGTTGGTTTTTTTACATCCGTGGAGCACATAAAAATGCCATATTCTTCAACAAGCATCCAAAAGCAAAGGTGAGAGATGCCAAATGGTTCAAGAAGGATTTTAATAAATGTGTCCGAAGTGGAGATCCGGAATGTGTCTTCGAGCAATTGTCTGTAACAGATACAGATTTCAGAAGGCAATCATTATTTTTCTGTGGAAATGATCAAGATTGCTTGTAAGTTAATTAGTTTTGTAAGTATAACTTTTTACATGAATCTGCGATTCTTTCAGACCCTTTAATTCACAATCGGCAGTGCAGGTTGCTAAGCACAATGTTGAAAAGTATTATGCTGTGGTGGGGAGCTGGGAAGATACTAATGTCACCCTGACTGTGCTAGAAAAATTCATTCCGCGTTACTTTAACGGTGCGAAACTATTGTTTGAAAGTAAGACTAAAAATGCCAAAAATGTTAGTGAAAATTTAACACGTTAATTTTTTTTACATATAGTAAATCACCAAAAAATAACAAATCAAAACAAGAATACTCGGAAACCAAAGATCGACGAAGATGTGAGGAATATGTTGAGAAAAAATTTCACTAACGAATACGACTTTTATCACTTTTGCAAGCAAAGGTTGTACAAACAATATCTTTCTTTAAAAATTAACGAACTCGATTTATTGAGAAAATAAAAAAAAATATTTGATAGGTTCGTGTACCTAAATAGGGGTGTTTCATATAAAGAGGGCTAATTTGTTAATTCAAAACAAATTGGGACAGACACGGAATTTGTCGCTCTCTTTTCAGTTAAAGTCCCTTCAATTTTAACAATTGGGATAGTGCAATCAGTGCTGTCGTTTTAGAAACGACGAGAGCAATACATTAAATTTGTTTGCATAATTTTGGGGCAAAAGCGATACATATACATTTTTTATTTTGTTAACTCTTAGGTATAATATAATCAATAACTTAATTGTATAAAAGTATTTTTATTTGTTTTGCCGACCTCGAACAATAGTTACCATCTAATCTAATGGTTTTACAGAAGAATTAGCGCTTGTCATGCCTGTGCATCACGGGCACAGTGAGACCATTTCCAACCGCCGCCGCTCTACAAACCATGCTTAACTTACTTCCACTAGACATCGTCAGTAAAGAATACGCCACAAATGGAAGGAAAACATTGGAGAGGCCAACTGACTGGACACGCCAGCAACCTTCCACAAACGATGCCCTTGCCCATTATTACCGATTACCTGCCTACGAAAATGAACTTCGAAAAAGGCTTCACCCGCATGAAATACCGGACAGGAACCAATGAGATTCACAAAATGTCCTACACGACAAATCACTGTCAATATTCACAGATTTTTCCATGGCACTGGACTACTGGAGGGAGTTGGCGCCGGGGTCTTTTCAGAAGAACTGAATCTGGGCCACTACTTCTATCTTCCGAAGCACTGCAGTGTCTTCTAAGCCGAAATTAAAACTAATCGTTAAGCTACAGCATGGCTGTCGATTAATTTGGTACCACACAGGGATATCGTCATGTACATTCATAGCCAAGCTGCAATCAAAATTTCTAATATCCAGTGAAATAAGATCTAAGGCGGTGGAAGATTGCCGCGTATCTCTTGACGAGATAGCTGGACAGTACCACCTCAGCCTCTGCTGGGTTCCTGGTTACTGTGACAGGGGAATGTGCAGCAGGCGAACTATCAAGGCTAGGCTCCCCTGGCATAGATAGTATAAGTTTACACAACGTGTATGCACCACTTTCGTACGCTAAACAAATAATTCACGTGGACGCAGAAAATAGAGCAAGTTTCAGATGGAAACATCTATAGGAGACTGTGGTATTGCTAGGCTTACCTGGCCAGCTCTGGATACAAAAAGATCCAAAAGATCTTTAATTCTTTTGTCATAAAAATTGAATTGACTGTGGATGTCAGCAAAGAGTTTTTTTGTATCTTTAATCAACGCTACCTGAGAAAATATGCGCTCTGCACTGGCACTGCTTTAATTGAATGTGGTGCTCCAAAAATCTTCAAATTTTAGATCGGTTCTGTAAAAGTCTTTATGCAAAAGAGTTCGCCATTTATCATTCAGGATTAAAACCATCTATAAGTTATTTTTGAATAAAATAAAATAAAATAAATTTTGGAACAATTAAAAGAGTTACATTTACAAGTATTGCTTTTGCAGTACGTTCGACAGCAATGCCGCAATTGGTACCATTCGCACGGATTTCATTACAAATATTGGTTTTCAGTAGGAATATCGTGGCTTTTCATCTGCGTTTTTGTACCGAAGGGGTCTCCAGCTCCAGCAACAGGGAGGTTTCTTCCTGACCCTTGTTGCCGAAAACGTGCAACTTTGACCATATGCTGTAGCTGTAGGTACTGTTGGCTTGGTGGGTCCGACGCATGTCCGATTCGCATATAAAATATCACCGAAGATCTTGCTGCGTCAAAACAAGTGACAATTTAATTTAAATAGGAGTCTTTTTCTTGTGCCACCCTGTATAATTCGATAGTGAACATTCGACAATTCATTTCGTTTGCTAAAAATTCACATTACTACAATGGTGTGTGATTAAGGAACAATCGAGATGAACTCGCATTGTGTTTGGTGCATCAACTTGTCGGCTTATCTTCATGCGATCTTTGTTCAAAATATTTATGTAGGTTTTAATTTGTTTTCGCATTGCATATCAGCTTGTTTAGCATTTTTGTATAGCTTTGCTTGCTTTGAAAGACGCAAAAGGTTCATATTAACCTAAGAAATAAGAACTCTCTTACAATTTTATAGCTATCATCTTTAAGCTCAGACAAGCTTAACAACACAAGACAAGCAACACTGAACGTTGTAGTTTTTAATCGAGTAGCAAAGGTCGGTAGCCAATCTATGATGCAACTAATAAAACTTCTAGGACGATTAAATGGATATCAGGTAACTGTTCAGAATGGCAAAAAACATCATAGTATCGTACCCCTGCCTGCCGAACATAACAAAGCAGAACATATTGCAAGTCTGGCTGATGAAACTGTTTACACTGAACATTTTAACTACATGAATTTCACAAAGTTCGGCTTACGTCAACCGATTTACATAAATTTGGTGCGTGATCCCGTGGAACGTGTGATCAGTTGGTTTTTCTACGTCCGTGGATCATTAAAAAACGCATTTTACTTCCAAAAACATTCGCGAGCAGAATTTAAAGGTGAACAATGGTTTAAGAAGGATTTTGCTACATGTGTACGAACCGGTGATCCTGAGTGTAGCTTTAAACAACATTCAGTGCAGCAGTTTGACTTTCGAAGACAAGCCTTATTCTTCTGCGGCAATGAACCAAATTGCTTGTGAGCATTATGTCTTTTTCAACAACAATATGTAATAGAAATTACAAGAATCTATGATTATTTCAGACCCTTTAATTCGGCATCGGCAGTGCAAGTTGCCAAACGTAATGTTGAAAAATACTATGCAGTGGTTGGAAGCTGGGAGGACACTAATGTTACGCTGAGTGTGCTAGAAAAGTTTATCCCGCGCTATTTTAGTGGTGCGAAACTATTGTTCGAAAGTAAGATCGACAACAATAAAATTGTTTTATTAAAACAGATTTAACAACTCATCTTTTTAGTACATCATGAAAAAATTGCAAACCAAAATAAAAACCATCGGAAGCCAAGAATCGACGATGATGTACGAGATATGCTTAGAAGAAACTTTACTGAAGAATATGATTTTTATTACTTTTGCAAGCAAAGATTGTACAAACAATATATTTCCGTAAAATTTAATGAAGTTGATACTTTTTCAACAAATTAAAATACAAACATGAATCAAAACAAGTCATATAAGAACAAAATACAAATATTTTACAAAGCTATCCAAAAAAAGCTGACCTAAATCTAAGACAGTAGAAGAGTGAATTTACCAAATATTTAGGTAGGTATTTTACTACTGGTTTAGGTACAATGTTCCCCTGTCAATGGTAGCATAAAAATTATTGAATACCTGTCTCAGTCTTGTAGGTACCATCTAAAGATACAAATTATAAAGAAGAATATTAAAAATATTTCTTTATTTGTCTGATTATTATATTAAAACAAATGTAAAAAATTAGCTCTAATACAGTTGGATTTTCAAAATCAAGTTGACAAAAAGTGTACTTCTTCAATGTTGTCTTTTAAAAAATGTATCTAAATAAGGTAAGCCCGAGACGATTTATCAAACAACAAGACTATAGGCGTACTTTTTTGGGAAGTGAGTACATATAACAAAAACAAAAGTTAGTATAACAATTTTGCATGTAAAACTAAAAGTTATATAACAAAACGAAAAGTGAGTGTAAAAGTTTTACATGTAAAAGTAAAAGTGAGCTAGCTATAAAAAAATAAATAGGTGGCGCAACAAGCGGGTGACACCCAAGGCCTAGCTTCTCGGAACCATTCGTTTTGTGTGAGTTTCTATGTTTGGGACGAATGGAAGGGACCTACAATTTTATGCCGAGTCCGAACGGCTGAATTGAGAAGCTTTTTCATGACAGTCATACTCTCGGACGTTTGTCAGACATATTTGTGTTTTTCCGGGGATCGAACCTGGGGTAGTCCAGCACACTAACCACTGCGCTACTGCGCTCACAAATGCTAGCTAGCTAGTTGTATTTTGTTAAAAAAAAGTTATGTTCCGATTTTTTTAACTGTGAATGTTAGTTTTCAGTATATATATATATATTTCCAGGGACGGCAAAAAAGTGGGGCCCATGGCAGCATTAGACCTTAATCCGCCCCTGCCTTAAGAACCATATTATGTGGACCACTGACATACTATACATGGACTGCTAGCAACCAATTTTTCGTTGAAGCAAAAATAAGCACTAGCTCTTTTGGTTCACGGCGGAGAGAAACGAAAACACTCAAATGTCATCGAGCAATTCGTGCGATTTGGTTTGTGTCGAGGTGTGTGTGCTGAGTGTGTCATACTGCCATCTGTTATAGAACGTTTGAAATAATTTGAATAAGTCATTATTTTTGCGCAGTTGCAATGTTTCTACAATGGATGGCACTGTGTTCTATATGTAAAAAAAAAATAGCAAAGGCGCGCAGAGGTTGAAATCTCCTTCCTACTTTCGCCGCACTGAACCAAAAGGGCTAGTGCTTATGTTTGCTTCATTTTTCTTCGCAGGTTTGTATGGAAACTGACATTTCACTAGCAGTCCATGTATAGTATGTCAGTGATGCGGACAATTCTCAAACGATACATGCCCCTGTTTCACCTAGTCAACAGATCTATAACCATAACATACCCGAAAAAATGGATTTTTGTTTCAGAACAATGTTTCCCAGTTGAGAATAATTAATTCTTTATTCAGTAAATGTCGGTATTATACAAACTAACTAACTAAAAAAAATACATACTTTAATAGAGAAAGTTTCGTACAGCCCAATTGTGCATTTTGTTCTAACACCTAGTTCAAACCTATCCTGAGCTGATTTTATTAGTGTGTATAATAATTACCTTATAGTTTAAATAAATTTGAATTTGAAAATGAAATCGCAATCGTGAAGTTAAATTTTCGACAATTATCGATTTAATTGTCTTCCAAATCGTCCAACGTCTCTGATTTATCAGCATAGACTAGTGAGTTTACATACGCCAAAAGAAAGTAATCTAAAGTTGTGAGATCACAGGATCGTGGAGGGCCAGTTCACAGATCCATTAGGCGATGATTCCAATGGATGTAGGGGCGTCTCGACAAAGGCTTCTGGGTTTTCTGCACTCTAAATTCGGCAATTTTGCTTGTTTAAATATCTATTTAACCAAAAATGGGAATCATCGGAGAACAAAATTTTGCGTTGAAAATGAGGATAAAGCTGAAACATGTTTTCGGCCCTTCACCGAACCTACGATGCGTATAATGTTCACCCGGTTTCAACTCTCTCTTGCACAAGACAGGATCTTTCCGTAAAATTTTTCACAAACTGGATTGGCATAACGCTACGCATGGCTCCAATTGTTGTGCACGATGGCAAATCGACTCATTCGGATTCTCCTCAACACTACGCCCCAAAACGGCAATAACTTCTTCTGTTCGCACTGTTTGTCGTTTGTGGATTTGGCGATGCTTATTATCCACTAGAGTGTATGTAGTGCGAAAACGATTCATCGTGTTCCGAATAACTTGTTCAGATGGACGATTATGTCGACCATAAAATGGACATGGCGAACCGAAACATGGTTTCCAAAATAAGTTTGCACAATTTGGACACGTTGTTATGGCGCCAATCTATTCTTCCCAAAATGGCAAAATGTACTATCAACAATTAAAATTTTAACTGTCAAATTGACAATCTGTAGAAACAGTTTTGCCAGTTTAAAAACCAGACCTCTAAAAAAACACCCTTTGCCTATTTTGTATAAAAGTTATTTTTATCAATTTGTAACCCAAAATCATTATCACAGTGGGTGGGAGTGGGGTGAAAAAGAGGCTACTCAGCTTTACCAACCCGTACACCTAACTCAAAATTATTATACATACGTAGCTCTTTTTTTTTTTTTTAAGTTATAACTTCTTTTGGCGCATTGGGGGTAAAATTCTTAACGTTGCGGAAGTAGAATCCTTATTGCTGCAGAAGTCAGATTCTTATTGGGTCTTACCAATAATCATTTTTAATCTTCAACAACTTAAATATTTTGACGGTCACAATCACAATGGTGAATTTTATATGGACATTTTCGCCATTGTGACTTCGTAAAAATTAGCCTGGACACTAAAAATGATTATTAGTAGCGCGGATTGTTACTAAAGTAACATTTTTATTGATATAGTCCATTACACTACTAACGGAGGTAGTGTGGACTGGTAGTGTAGAGAAAAATGTAGACTTGGTATGCATTTGCGCGACTGGAACCTGAGACCCCTCGCAGTAACAATTTACAAGTTGCATAGGAGTATTTGATGAATTTTTCAAGGTAAATCATTTGCATATATGCAACATAAATTTTTCACAAAAATAAAATTTTCAAATTCCCAAATTGTTAAAACTTAGCACTTTAAAATATCAATCACCAGCATCGAACAATACCAGGTAATATTTCAATTAAATTAAAAAAAAAAAAAAAAAACTTTCCGGAGTATAATTACGTCCTAACACCATTATTATTATTTTCATACAGATGCAGTCGCTTAATGTCAAAGATCTGAACAACACTCGAAAAGCCAAATTGGATCTTGTATTTTTTAACCGTGTACCGAAAGTTGGAAGCCAAACTTTCATGGAACTGATGCGTCGATTGTCCGAGCGCAATAACTTTCAATTTCATCGTGATGCAGTACAGAAAGTCGAAACAATTCGTCTAGCTGATGATCAACAGCAGGAACTGGCCGAAGTAATCAGTGATCTGCCAGAGCCTTCAGTTTTTATAAAACACGTTTGTTATACAAATTTCACGAAATTCAATTTGCCCACTCCGATTTATATAAACGTGGTACGTGATCCTGTGGAACGGGTCATAAGTTGGTTCTACTATGTCCGAGCACCATGGTATTTTGTCGAGAGAAAAGCAGCATTTCCGGATCTTCCGTTGCCACACCCTTCATGGTTGAAGAAGGATTTCGAAACATGTGTATTGTCTGGCGATCAGGAATGCACATATACACAAGGGGTAACGGTTGAAGGCATTGGCGATCACAGGCGACAAAGTTTATTCTTCTGTGGACATGATTATGAATGCACGTATGTTTTGCCAACAATTTTTAATAACTTCGTGACTCTAGTAGGATTATTTGTTTTATCTCCTTTTAGCCCATTCAATACTGTGGGAGCACTCGAAAGGGCTAAATATGCAGTTGAAAGTCAATACTCTGTAGTTGGGGTTCTAGAAGATATGAATACTACACTTTCGGTTTTCGAAAAATTCATACCTAGATTCTTTCAAGGAGTTCGAGATATTTACGAAAGTATGTTAAACGATTACAAAAAAAAAAACTAGAATTTTGTCTAATTTCTTATTCCTACAGCTAGCGCAGAGTACTTAACGAAAATTAACAAAAATAACTTTAAGCCCCCTGTAAGCGAAAGAGTCAAGGATATTGTAAGGAAAAATTTCACCAATGAAATTGAGTTCTATCAATTTTGTCGACAAAGACTACATAAACAATACTTGGCTGCACATCTCCCGCAGAAAATCATTGCAACTCCATAAATTTTTAAATTCCTTAAAGGCTGTTTGTTGACCATGTACATTTTTATTTTATGTTAGTAGTATTTTGTTTGGATATTGTATTTATATACTAAAAGATAGTTTTAAGAATTCCGTCTTATGATTTATTTATATGAATTTATAAGGTGAACAAGCCCTCAATCAAGTGAGCTTTTTGTAGGACCTCAAAGTCAGGAACGCCACATTCTCGAGAATTATTATTATTATTCATCGAATGTAATTCACTTTATTAATGCCCCATGAACAAATCGTTGTATAGAAATAATGTTATGCATATAGAATTACCCGTATCTATAGGATATGTATAATGAAATTATATACTTTTATGAAATTGTGATCACTAAATTATTCTTCATTTATTATATTAATTTTATTTCATTAAGGTATTTGTTATAGCGTTTGATATTATCACAAAATGATAAGTATTACCATTTATATCTGTATTTAATTTGTTAAAACTTTAAAAAAAATTAAATTTTATGTTGAACTGAGTGAATAATTTGAATGATTTTTCATTTTGAATATAGAAGCTGGAAAAAAAGTTAGCAACACGAAATAGTTGTACGTAGGTAAGCTATTAGCTCCATGAAGGATTACAACCAGCACAAAAATAAGAAATTAATATATAAGCAGACATGTAAGTACACTAATGTAAATATGTACAATGTACATACATACAGAAGTATATATGAATAATATTTAAAGAAAATTATTAGACTACTCTAAGGGTACTATTTATAATACCGGGCAATTTTAGTCCCGATATTATTCACAACATCTCAAACTTCCAAGTATAGCTACACACAAAATAAAAGTTCGGATTAAGCGTTTATTAAACCTGCCGCAGATATTATCGAATGTTTTTGATTAATGGATGAAAGGTGTTATCTTCGTATATATGTCATACTTAAAAAAATGGTTTGGATTCGAAAAGATAAAACACTATACAGTTCACTTGCCTGACTTAACAAATGAATATAACTTAAACCAATTTTTAGTAGATTTAAATCAATCAAAATTGCTTTCTAATCGAGGATAGCGCCGGGCAAATACATAGTAGGTGGTACGGTGTTGCCTCCTCCTTCTCATCCATGCAACTGCAACAAAAGTCATTAGCGGTAACTCCAAGCCTTGCGGCATGTCTTTCTAGCACACAGTGGCCTGTTAGTACTCCGACAAGAGTTCCGATATGTATTCTACTGACGTTTAACAGGACCTTTGTCCTACGCCAATTTATTCGTGGCCAGGTCCTTTTTTGCGTGGTTGCAGCTGTCAAGATCCCGCCATCTCTCATTAGCCTGTTGCAGCGTTAGTGTGGAGATGTTGTATCTTACAGTTTCAATTGGTATGTACATGGGGCTCTCCTTTACCAGTAGAGAGTTCCATTTTCATGCCGTTCCTTGCTAGTTCGTCTGCTTTAAAGTTACCTGATATATCTCTATGACCAGGGACCCAGCATAGAGTTAACGTGCACATACCCGAGATCTCGTTTAAAAACTTGCGGTAGGGCATGACCAATTTTTGGTGCGTTAGGCAATAACGCAGAAGGAAATAGCGCCCAAATCGATTTGGAAATAACGCCCAAACATAAACAAAAAAAAAAAATAATAAATAGGTGGGGCAACAGGCGGTAGACACCCTAGGCCTAGCTTCTCGCAACCATTCGTTTGTGTAAGTTTATGGAAGGGAGCTACAATTTTAGACCGATTCCTAACGGCTGAATTGAGAAACTTTTTCAGGACAGTCAGTAGTCATACTCTCAGATGTTTGTCAGACGTTCGCGAGAGGTGACGCAATAGAAAAAACCTTAAGATGTAATTTGTGTTTTTCCGGGGATCGAACCTGGGATCCCTCGCACGGTAGTCCGGTACACTAACCACTGCGCCCAAACATAAACAACAAGATGGAAATAAAGCCCAAAAAAATTTTTCAGTATACTTATGGGGCGGCATGCCCCCCTGCAACCCCCCTGCTTGGGGTTACTGTCAGATTAGATATATTAGATATTAAATATATTAAAGGTTTTTTGCAGTACAAACTCCCTCCTACTCCACAATCCAACAGAAAACGCAAGCAGGGGGTTGCAGGGGGGCAGCATGCTCCCCCATACTTATTCCACCGTTTATGTATTTCCACTTACTATTTTGGGTACAAGTCAGAAGTTTACTACCTATTTTGGGCTTTAATAATAATAATAATGAAGAAGAGGGTTTAGTGCACTGCGACCTTATGGTCTATTGTGCCCCCTGCTTATACCTTGGAAAGGTTCAGAGCCCCATCGCATTATAGTTCCGTTAGGAATCGTGTTTGAGGGTTTTCGCTCTGTCTTTAGACTTGGGAAGAATATCAACCTTAGAGCACTTCATCCAGTCCAGTTTCTTTTATGAATCTGAGAATGAGTAGTGGGTTCATGGTTTGTATATCCTTATCTGTTATCTGGTACTTTGAGTCTCTGAAGTTTTCTTTTCCTTGTGAATGGTACTATAGTTTTCGCCGGATTGTTTAGTCCTGCACTATGGCACCATTCTTGTGTTGCTCTCAATCTTCTCTGTATGATGTCACAGAGGGTTTCCTCAAACTTACCCCTAGCAATCAGTACTGTCGGTATATGCCTGACGGCTGATGCCAAGGCTGGTTAATTTTTCCAGTAGCTCGTCCACTACTAGGCTCCACATTAAGGGTGATAGTACCCCTCCTTGTGGACATCCTCTAGTTGTGTTTACTGTGATAGTCCCGGTTGACGTTTGAGTGTCCGCTGATCTAGTGCTCAGCAGTTCACACATCCACCTGGATATTGTACTGTTTACTCCTTTTCTTTCCAGGGATCGTCTGATGGCCTCGTGGGAGGTATTGTCAAACCCTCCTTCGATGTCAAGGAAAGCGCACAGTACCGTCTCATCTGTGTTCAGAGCGCCTTGGATCACCTCCGTTAGCTGATATAAGGCGGTCTCTGTTGATCTGCCCGCTCTATATGCATGTTGACGATGGTGTAGGGGAGATGTGGTTAGCACTTCCTCCCGCAAATAGTTGTCACTGCTTTCTCTGAAGACGTTAGGCTAATGGGTCTGTATGACTTTCGGTCTGATGGGTCATTTTTCCCACTTTCGGTATAAACACAACCCTTGCCGTCTCCATTGCGTAGGTATATAGCCCAACGCAATACTACTTTTTGTTATTCAAATCAGGTGCGGTAAGAGCACATCCCACCCTTTCTGTAGTTGGGCAGGTATGATGCCGTCCACGCCTGGTGCATTGAATGGTTGAAAGGAACCTATGGCCAATTCCAGTCTTAGCCTGGAGCAGATGGCTGAAGCTGTTTCCCAGTCCTCTTTCCGGGGTCTGACTGAAATGGTCGCCTTTCCATCATCATTGCTGAGCGAGCTATCTCCCGCTGGTCCTCATTTTCTGTATAGCTGCCATCTGGTTTCTTTGGGGATGTTGCTATTCCTCCCGTTTTTGCTAGGGCCTTGTGTAGCCTTGCCACCGTGGGAGTACTAGAGATTGTCTTACAGAATCTCGTGAAGCTATTTCTTTTAGCTTTTCTTATTTCCTTATTGTAGGTTGTGATTGTGAGAGTCATTTGGTAGCTTTGCCAATCTCCGTTTCACTTTGCAGTGTTAAACAGCCTGCGTTTGTTATGTCACTAACTGCGCTTTCAGGTTGCTTTCTAGGAGCGATTGGTATTTTTCCCAATTGGTTTTTCGTGGATTTCTTACCAGATTTCTCGTGAGGCTTGTGTTGTCCAACTCGAATTCTGTGGTCGGACAGTGATGGCTCACTAGATACTCTCCAGTTCCTAATTAGTCTCGTGACACTCGGGTTACCGAGTGTAAGGTCAAGTACCTCTTGCCTAACTTTAGTTACAAACGTGGGGGTATTTCCTATATTGTAAATATCAAGGGACGAACTTAAAATAAATTCTAATAAGTACTCACCTCTGGTATTGGTATCGGTGCTACCCCAGATTACATTATGAGCATTGGCGTCCCATCCTAGTAGCAGTGGCATGCGGAGCTTGTTGGAATGCTCCACTAGCTGTTGCAGCTCTGATGATATCATTGGCTCATCTCCTGCGCAGTACACCGAAGCGATGATGATGGTGCGGCAGACTCCTTCTATAATTAGGGATACCTGTATTGGCACCATGGCTCGCGTCGCATATTCTGAAAGTAGAATAAATCTATCTTTATATTTATTATTTATAAGAATGCATGCCCTCGGTTTTTCTAGCCGAGTGTCCCAAATTACCTTTGCGTCCTTATTTGCTAATCCTCGGAAACAACAGCGTGGACTGGTGTTATGACCTTTGGTGGAGCAGATTCCTCCTCATGAGGTTGCGTTTTCTGCGATTTCTGAATCGATACAATCTGAGCTTGCTCAGTGATCTCATCAGACTAATCACCTGCCTAACAGATACAAAACAAAAAAGATACTTCATAAATATTCAGTAAGTAACAAAAAACAAGTAAAAGTGTTATCATCGGCCTGGCCGATGCTTTGATACCCTCCACTGAATAAAAGTCCTGCAAAATGTTTGCCACGCGAGTTAGTATGTGTCTAACATTAGTTTTATATGGGAGGTAGCAGAACTACTTTACCGACATAGACAATTTTCAATACCAACCTGATGACGGTTAAAAAAAGTCCTTTCATAAAATTTCATTCACCTAAGTCGATTCTTTTGGACGCTAAGGTGTTTTCAACAGACAGAGAGATACATGAGTCGAATATTGGCTTTGAATGGGAGGTAGCAGAACTACTTGACCGACATGGATCATTTTTAATACCAACCTGACAACCGTAAAAATAAGACCTGTCACTCAATTTCAGTCGCCTAGGTCGATTCGTTTGGACGCTATCGTGATTTCAACAGGCGGAGAGACACATGGGTCTACTAATGGTTTTGTATGGGAGGTATCAGAACTACTTGACCGACATAGCCCATTTTCAATACCAACCTGACGACGGTAAAAAGAAGTCCTCTCACCAAATTTCAATCGCCCAGGTCAATTCGTTTGGACGCTATCGTGCTTTCAACAGACAGACAGACAGACAGACGGACAGACAGACAGACAGACAGACAGACAGACGGACATGGCTAAATCGATTCAGAATGTGATCCTGATTCAGAATATATATACTTTATAGGGTCTCCGGTGAATCCTTCTTGGCGTTACAAACGTAATGGCAAAGTGAATATACCTTCCTGTGGAGGGTATAATAATACGTGATAATAATAAATAGCGAACATCAAGTTCTTCAAAGTCCACATTAAAATAAATTTTTTGCCTTGATTTGGAGCTACCAGGGAGATCAGAGGGCAACGACAGTTTTGCTGCAATGTCAGCTACAATTGGTTCGAAGAAGCAGTTTTGGAACCTTTGGCGTCGATAATATTTAATTGTGTAAGGCAAGAAACTTGTCTCATCCACACTCTGAATGATACCTACGTAGTAAAATATCTTCTTGCTCTAGGTCCCGAATTTCACAAGCACGATGTCATTAATTGTCGGCTTCAACTTTAATTGGAGTTTCAGGAGGATACATTTGAAAGATGGAGGCTCTTCATCGTTAGACACATGAAAGGTATCAGAATCGTCCTGAAGACTAATTTCACCATCGTCAGAAGATGATTCACTGTCAAGAACTTGTCTTACAAAAACAGGTTTTGTCAATTTGCTGTTGCTTTTAGTTTGCTTGACTATTTTTTGTGCAGCTAATGCTTCCAATTTATTTTTTTTTAGGTGTTTCTGTATAGACTTTGGAAGTTCCAGCATTAACGCGACTCTTATTTTAGATAGTTTTGGATACGGGCAAAGAGCTTCCGGTGTTATATGTATCGGGTCAACTGCTCTACCGGATGGGGAATTTTCAGGGCTTCTGTATATATCTTCAGAATTTATTGTTTTACCACACACTTTTTATTTTGACTCATAATGGAGGATTTGACACTTTGTCAATTTTTCCTTCAGCCAAAATGTCAGATCCTGCTTTTTGATTTATTTTGGGAATAATAATACAAAAAAAAAACTTTTGTAAGGTGGTCAGGCTCAGGATGAACTATTGTTTATTAATCATGTTAAAACCAATGAAGGTGCACTACGTTGCACTTTCAATGTCAAAAGCTACATAATTAAAATATTACAGTTGGATTGCTTACCATAAAAGTTAGATGAAAGGGGCACAAAAATAAAAAAGACGTCCACTTCGCTTATCGTCTAGACCACAGTGATTGCTTATTTATCACTCAAACCAATCGTTACTAATTTCGATTCCTAATCATTTAAAGTGCTGCCAGGGTTTTAGTTTTTCAGAAAAGTGCTGGTGTCAATTCCTCCCGCATGTCAAATCCTCCTGACCTTACCCTACGAGTTTTTTAGGGCGTTATTTCCAAATCGATTTGGGCGTTATTGCCTAACTAGTGCTTTAATACCTACTTGACTGTCGGTGTAGATGGCGATGTCTGAATTCGATATCGATTTTACCTTCAGCAGTTCAGCGGCTTCGCGAATAGTAATAACTTCTGCCTGAAAGGCACTACAGTTATTTGGTAGTCTAATAGACTGGTTTAAGGAGAATGGAACTGAGAAAATCCCGGCTCCTATTCCGTCCCCCGTCTTAGACCGATCGTAATCGAAAATCCGCTACGAATCCCGAAAAATACATCATGGAATCCATTCGTAGTAGATTCGTAGTGGAAAATCTGTATCTCTGAATCCGAATGAAACGGAAAATTGACCTCTTTTTCTACGCATATGTGTAATATGTGTCGGAGACGTTGGGAAAAACGATGTTTGCAGAGCAATAGGTTGTGTTTTGTATAAAAAAAATAAGAATTTTATTTTTTTTGGCTCTTAATAATATTTGTTGCTTTAATAGGACAAACACAACTAATAAAGCCACATATCAAAGTTATTGAACACGAAAGCACACCCGAGACAAACTCTTGTTCCAGCTCCTCTAATATATATTTAAATGCCGGTTTATTGAGTCGAACATTTCTTTGAAACCTATAAGTTTAATATTCTTTTTAAAACATAAAAGCAATAATTGAATTCTCTATACTCGTACGTTGCCTAATCTTAAATCAAAGGGATCACAAGAGAGAAGAGTCGCGAAGTATTTTTCCCAGAATTTTCAGATTTCGCTTTGAGAAGGCGATTGAATCCATTTTTTAACAATTTATATTATCAATTTGTTGTTAAAAAAGAAGAACTATTCAATTATTTGAAAGTTTACTCACAATTCATTTCAATAATTTTCACACATAAACGATATTTGACACAAAACAGCTGATTTCGAAAATGAGAATGACCGCGTTCCATTGACCGCTAGATGACTAGCGGCATGCCAAACTCCATATAAAAAAAAACTGACATTTCAGCATTTGCGCTAGAGCTCTAGCACATTTTGTGAAATATCCTTTTCTGGGAAATTTTTCAATCTAACACAAAATGAACTGCTAGATTGATAGATAGACCACAAACCTCCATAAAAAAGTTATGGCGGCCTAAATTCAACTGTTAGGCTTGTGCTCTCACTCTTACACATCATTAGTCCGGACTGTGGAAAAACGGATCTCTCTCTCTAAAGTCATGCAAAAATGCGTGGCGTGGTAATGTAAATCCACCATTAGTCTCCAATATTGTTTCCATTAGATGGCGTATTTTTTTGGGAAGTGAGTATAACAAAACTAAAAGTGAGTATAACAATTTTGCATGTAAAACCAAAGGTGAGCATAACAAAACCAAAAGTGAGTATACAAGTTTTGCATGTAAAAGTAAAAGTGAGCTAGCTATAGATTCTCAAAAAAATACGCCTAGATTGTGGAAATGTGGTACCTGACAAGTTTCTTATTTCGGGCCAAGACAAACAGTAATACCCTATTCACACCAAGCCGAAAACCGAGTTTTCGTCAAAAAAGTTTAGAAAACTCGTAGATGCATTCACACCGAACACCAACTCGTTTTCGTTTGACGTTTCAATTAGCTATGAAACTAGCTATGAAATGTTTGTGGCGACAAGACTTTAATTTTAGTTACTAAACTTCGCTCGTATTGACACAATATACAAACAAAATTATTTAAGCTACTTGATAATCGTTAAGTTGTGGTTAAATGCATAAAATAATAAACATAACCAACATTCAAAATTAAAACATCTGAAAATACCATTTAGTTGTGGCAGGCAGTTTGCTCTTTATGGTGCAAGCAAAGATAACAAAAAAACTCGCACTCTCACTCAGTCTCTCACATCGTGTCAGCAGTTTTGCTGAGCTCGCTGAATGTTGCAAAAGGTGTGTCTGCTTCAACAACCCAACGATTGTACTCGTTTTCGTGGCGTTTTCATGGAAAACGACCTCAAACAACTCGTTTTGAAAACTGCAATATGTATGGGAAAACTTCTGTTTTCGAGGAAGTTTTCGGCTTGGTGTGAATAGGGTATAAGCTTCATTTTAAATGGCAGTGTCTCAAACATATTTATTTTTGTTACCTACACAAAATTTAAGTACAAAAAGTGAAATACATAATTTAAAATGCCTTTAATAAGAAAAGCGTTTAAAAGTGTTGAAAACTTCATTTATAAGAAATACATAACGAAAACATATAATATATTGTTAAAGCAAAACAATGATGAAAATTAATTGTCAACAAAACATTAAAAAACTCAAAAAAACATAACTAAAATAATTAAAGACCAAAGGACCTCCAACATTATATATGACATCTTTTTAAATTAATAATTGGTATTACTGTGATGGTAGTAGAGGTATTTTTTGTTCAAAGCCATGGATTGCTGGTAAGCAGGTACTAGTTTTTAATATCAAAGTACGATACTGATTCAAAGAAACCTTTCTTTTGTTCGAATACTGGTTTTTCTCTGAAAATATGAAATTTATTGTTATTGCGTATATCAAACATTTGTGTAACACAAGGTCTTGCTTTCTTACTTCTCGTCACCATAAAAGAATATATTTTCCTCTTTCATTTCTTCTCCGGCATTCTCTATTTTGATTTCAACTCTTAAGTAATCAGGGACTGTCAGCTGCAAAAAAAAAATACAAACTGTAATGGCCAAATCACAACGGCGCTTTGCCGCTTGCGTGCGTTGAAAGGCGTTTTAGAAACTTTACCGTACTTTATGTCAACGCGCGCAAGCCGCAGTTTTCCAAAAATAAATGCCACAAACCAGTAAGAATAGACCGCCGACTTCCCGTACACCTACCCGATTCCCCCCGGAACAAATTTCCCTGTCTGTGAATACGTGTAAATGTCAAAATTAATGGCGGCAATGATTTTCCATGCTATACCATGGGCCTAGGACTTTTCAAGTATGCGTGCGTTAATGGCGCTCCTTTGATTTTGTACAGCACCAATATATGAAAAATCCTGGGCCCGCCGGCCGGCAGCTTGTAGGCAAAGTCCGTTATGTGGGAGGAGTCGACGGTCTATTCTTACCGGTTTGTGCTAAATGCTGCTTCAGAGCGTTGGCGCGTTGAGAGATTAGACTATGAGAGATTGAAAGTTCTGTTTGGTTTATGTTAATATACCCGAATTCAGAGCAGAATGCAAGTCTACTCCTTTTTGCTTATAATTGTTATTTTAATGCACGAATTAAAAGGAAATGTGTTTAAAATAGTAAAAAATGCATAAATAAATAACAATAAATACATAGATACACAGGTACATGCCTTCCTATAATAGTCGTTTCAGCGAGACAGGTAGATTTTTAGTTTAGTTGAGAAAATATGGGCAAATTACATCGAAAATCCCTTCCCTTTGAATTGTGAATTAATTACTTTGTTGAATACTTGAAAAACGATTTAAGTGAGCAAGATTGCCAAATGGCCAGTATATGTTATCTGCGCTGGAAAGAAGTTCAGTCACTAAAATACAGAGGTGCAATTTTGTTAAAAACTTGCCTTGGCTATTTAAAAAAATCTATTAATAAATTCTCAAATATGTATACCGACGATCTACTCGATTTTTCAATTCATATTTATATTTTATTTCAGTTATACTTATACAGTTATCTGGCCCCCAATTCTCAAATTCCGCATAACACAACTCGAATACGAGCAAATCCGCCTGAAATTTTCGCATACGAAAAAAATTTTTATTCTCAAAGTTTTTTCCACCTCTGCGAAAAATGTATTCACCTCTCGCATGTGGTAAAATTTTACGTCAAAATGTAGCTACTTTTTGTGCAAAGAATACCATGAACAAAAAATTCTATTCAAATTGGCTAAGAAATATTGTGGATTTGGGTTTTGTTTTGCGATTAACAAAAACCAAAAAAAAAACATTTTGTGATTGTGTCTGAATGGTTCTAATTTCAGTTAATAATTAATTGCGTTTTTACAATGGCTACATTGGGATACATTACACCAAATGTTAGAGGCCGTCCGCTTAAGTAGATCTCTCGACGAACCTGTTTATTAATTTTCAGAGGAATTTACAGGAGTTAAATGCTGCACGACAAAAGTAATATTCACTTCAATAAGTGCCTCTTTTTAGTCGTTGGTCACATTTTTCCTTTGTTTTACTTCGATTTTAATTCTACATGTCTTTGCTTCGTCACAATAAATTATTTCACACAGAAATTAAAAAACAAATCGTTATTTCAAGTGCCAAACTTACAATTCCGTATGCGAGGAGCAAATCCGCCTAGAAAAAGCAGACGAGTAACATTCGAAGAGAAATTCTCGTATGCGGATTTTGAGAATTGCAAATTTCCGTCTTTCGCATGAAATTGGAGATTTTGACAGATAAACGTATGCGAGAATTTTTGAGAATTGACCCCCGGTGGTATGCTGGACATTCGGACGAGCGGGTACACCAAGTAATAAATTAATACTTATCATTTGCACATCGCAGAAAATTAGGTTTTCCCTTGACTAGAGAAAGAAACCAAAAATATTCTAAGCAAAAATGTTTATTTCGTTTATAAATTGTATAAAGCACAGAGTAATTTCAGACAAAATTAAAATATCAAAAGCGTGCACATAACATTTGAGCACATCTTTTTTTGTTCAGCAATCTAAAGAAATCACTAGTACATAGTAGTGCTCTTGATACCCGGATACCCTCATTTACGGGTATTACCCGGGTACCAAATTATCGTAAGGTTTCGGGTACCCGTGTTATTTCAATGAATTGAATTGCTATTTTTTGTCAATGCATGTTTAATAGATGTTATATTAATTTCTACTATAGAATACGGTACATACTTAGACTATAGACTAAATTTTCACACTGAGGCAAATCTTGGAAAAGACCAACGAATTTCAAGTCGAAACTCACCACCTATTCATCGACTTCAAAGCCGCGTATGATAGCATACATCGTCAGGAGCTCTATATGGCGATGGCCGAATTCGGAATCCCAGCAAAACTGATTCAGCCGTGTCGCGCGACGCTGGAAAACACGCGCTGCAACGTGCAGTTTGGAAGCAGCTCTTCCGAACTTTTTCAAACATGCACCGGATTTCGGCAAGGAGACGCTCTATCATGCGACTTCTTCAATCTCGTACTGGAGCAGATAGTGCGCAGGGCAGGTGTCAACACGGAAGGCACTATCTTCAACAGGTCCGTCCAGCTGCTTGGCTATGCGGACGATATTGACATCATCGGTCGCTCCCAGCGTGCCGTGACAGAAGCGTTCACGGCGATTGAAGAACAGGCGGAATCCGTTGGGCTTGAAGTAAATGAGGACAAGACTAAGTACATGCTATCAACAAACAAACAAGCATCTGTCCACCGCCTAGGACAAAACGTCACTATTGATAGCAACAATTTCGAGGTAGTTAAGGAGTTCACCTACCTCGGAGTAAACGCAAACTCCACGAATGACACCCTAGTGACACCGTTGCTACTTCGGTTTGGCAAAACAACTGGGTTCAAAACTCCTAACTCGAAGGACGAAATGTGTGCTCTACAAAACCCTTATCCTGCCAGTTCTGCTTTATGGCGCCGAGTGCTGGACGATAAGCAAGAAGGGAGAGCTGATACTGGGCTCCTTCGAAAGAAAAATACTTCGGCGGATTTTTGGTCCTGTGTGCGAGGAGGGCGAATGGAGGGCAAGATACAACCGCGAACTCTATGAGCTGTACAAAGATGTGGATGTAGTCCAAAAAGCCAAAACACGTCGACTACATTGGCTCGGCCACATCGAGCGAATGGACAATAATGCTCCAGCTAAGAGGGTCTTCGAATCCCAGCCCCCAGGTTCGAGAAGAAAAGGAAGACCGAACCTCCGTTTCAAAGACCAAGCCATCGCGGATGCCAGAGCGCTTGGTCTGGACAATTCGAAGCAGCGTGCCCGGCATCGTAGAGGATGGAAGGCTGCAGTGTCTCAGGCAGAGACTCTTCACGGGTCGGGAGCCCGATAAGTAAGTAAGTAAGAGTATATTTGGCCCTTGGGTCCCCGTTAGCGGTCCCCGATAGCGGAAATCCCCGGGTACCCGCTAACTTGGGTACTACCCGCATTACCCGGGTACCCGGACACCCGGGTATTTGTTGAGATTGGTATTACCCGGGTAAAATCAAGAGCACTAGACTACATAGCATTACAACAGAAATAATATTCGTCATTTCTACACAGTAAAATAATTAATTTGTATTGCAAAAACCTCATAATCTACTAAAAACGAGTACGTATATACCCTAAGTGAACCCACGCTACTCCAACATAAACGGCATATGCTCTACCACTTTAAATATTATCAAATCGAACAAACCGAACCAAAAATGAAATGTCAAAGTCGCTCAACGCACCTGAAAGTAGAGAGTTGCTCTACTTGGGCGACGCGTTGGACTTTACGATATTTACGATCTAAACGCGACCCAAAGCCTGAAGCCGCATTTTGGCTTACACCATATGAAAGCATTGCTTCTACTCTATCTGCCGAAGCACGCACGCCGCAAAGCGTCGTTGTGAATTGGCTTTAATGGTGTCTATCAAAAACGCAATTTCGTTTAAACTCGATTTTAATTGCTTTTGTTTGTGGCCACAGAAATGTGGCTGAATTTTATTAATACACCTCCCAATTTCTCTTGGTGGTCGTGCGCTTGTTTGCATAAACCTTTGACCCCAAAGAGAAAAGTCCAATTGCGTTAAATCGCAAGATCTGGATGACCAACTCTGATCGCAAAAACGGCCGATTACACGATAAGGAAATGACTTCTGCAGTAATGGAATTGTTTCTCTGGCTGTATGACATGTGGCACCGTCTTGTTGAAACCACATGTTGGTCACATCCATATCTTGCAAACATCATTAATAGTTACTGCCTGACCAGCCGCATTTTCCGAAGAAAAATGCCTCCAGCCCAAAATCGGCACCAAACAGTCACGCGTTGTGGATACATTTGTTTCTTAACAATTAATCGTGGGTTTTCTGAACCCCAAATGCGAAAATTTTGGAGATTAACGAAGCCATCAAGATGAAAATGAGCTTCATCAGTTTATTCGAAAATTGCGGACTGTAGCTGACAAACCTTCATTATTTTTAAAATATTGAAACAATGAAAATGCGTTGTTCTTTCGCATAGCGCTCCATTTTTACTAACCCCGAACTGTCATCTTTCAAATTGTTATGTTTTTTTTGCGTTGGCATCACTGTACTATTAAATGGCGCAAAATTCAAGTTTTGCGTGAATTATAGGACACTCTTTAGTTTCAATTTGACACACTTATTTCTTTTGGGAATCTTAAAATTTGTACATTTTATTTGACTGCATAGCTTACCTTCTCTTCATTTGTAATGGGATATATCTGAGTAATGTCGCCGTTTTCCAAGCATGTAATTAGCCGCATGATTTCTTCCGATGGCAACGACTGCAGTTTCTTTACAATTCTCCAAACTTCATTGTCATGCAGTTTAAGGAATGCATCCTTGTGTTTACTTCGGATGTCTTTTATTTCAATTCTAAAACAAAATAAAATTACCAGCAGTTTTATTAATTTAAATCGCACAGTTTACCCGTCAATATCTTCCAATTCATTGTAGTACTTAGATAGTATATATTTAAATATATTTTCTAAGCAAACTGCCTTTGCACTTCTATACGAATGTATATGAAAGGTAGCTCTCATGTGGAAAACATTATAAATCTTATGAAAATCACAATAGCGATATTCGATATGAGACCGATCATCGCTGGCACGTGCCTCTAAAATATACTGACGTTAGGCGAACTGTTATATATTTTATTTCTTATTTAAAAAGTACCCAGAAAAATATCATCAAACTGCACATTTACATCAGAAGGGAGAGCGTCTTTTATGTAAAAGTAATCTCGTTGCAGGTAGTCCCATTTGTCTACGTCCACATTACATTGTTTATTATTGACGATCTGTTCAATTAAATATTTTAAGAAAGAAGAAAATATTTATGAATATTATTAGATATATATTTACCTCATATAAAAAACGAAGTTCTTGGTCTCTAATGCAACTAGGATCGCCAACTATGAAGGACTTAATTAGTTCTATTGCATAAGGTTTATCGTCCATCCACTCCGAAAGGCACGTTTTGAATATTTCATCTACACATTCTTTAGCGTTCTCTTCGTGCTATAGGGAAAAGTGCGTCATTATTTAAAAGAACGAATAAAGTAGAAACGCACATGGTAATTTTTGCAGCAAATAACCTCCCATGTGTGAGAAAATGGACCATGACCAACATCGTGGAGTAAAGCGGCTATCTGAAAATAAAAGATAACTTCATTTTGTATTCGATACGTTTGGTAGTTTGGTTATTATAATGTGCGTAGGGATGATAATATGTAATATTGCTAGACCAGCGGTTTCCAATCATTTTTGGTCGGACAGTTAAGAGTCTTGAATGTTTGTCAGACGTTCGCGAGAGGTGGCGCAGTGGAAAAAAACCTTAAGATGTAATTTGTGTTTTCCCTGGATCGAACCAGGGAACCCTCGCACAGTAGTCCAACACACCGACCACTAAGGCACTGCGCCCATCCGACATCCTAATATGGTGGTATATAGTTCCATACCGCCTTAATGTTTTCGAAAAGCTCTTCAGCATTTCTTGATTTTTTGGCTTTTAATGCTCTGTCGATGTCGGCTCACAAGTTTTCAATTGGGTTCAGGTCGGAACTTTGCGCAGGTCAATCCAGAACATTAATTTTCTTATCTGTAAGCTATTGCTTGAATCTTCGCAGAGTATGCTAAGGATCATATGTTACTGGCATGTATGAACAAAACGTTTTCTCTAATATGCTTTTATAAGCGTGTTGATCAAGGGTCGACCCTTATAGAACTAATGGACCAACACATCATCAAGAGAATGTACCTCAAACCATTGCTTTTTCTCCTCCCTGCTGAAATTTTTTGCTTGGAGGACGCCTTACATACACTTTTCCATCGGATCCAAATAAATTAAACTTGGATTTGGCACTCCAAGGAAATTTTTTTACAAAATTGCAATGGTTTTTGTAAGTGGAGTCTTTTGAAATTCCGGCTCTTTCTTGGGTTTTTGTTGACCTAATGTGTTTTTTTGTGAAATATGCATGCACGAGGATTTTGTTCTACAACACCAAGTAATCCGCGGAGCACACTTTGGGAAACTCGGTGCTAGACAATGATTGCAAATAATGCATGTTATCGCTCTATGAGCTGTACCAAGATGTACCTATAGATGTAGTCCTAAAAATCAAAACATGTCGACTACATTGGCTCGGCCACATCGAGCGAATGGACAATAATGCTCCAGTTAAGAGGATCTTCGAATCCCAGCCCCCAGGTTCGAGAAGGCAAGGAAGAGCGAACCTCCATTTCAAAGACCAAGCCATCGTGGATGCCAGACCGCTTGGTCTCGACAACTGGAAGCGTCGTGCCAGGGATCGTAGAGGATGGAAGGCTGCAGTGTCTCAGGCAGAGACTCTTCACGAGTCGGGAGCCCGATAAGTAAGTATATTCGCAGGAAAAGACAGCTTCGCACTTTCCCAGACACAATGCTGTTAAGCTAAACATAAATTACATAAACAAGAATGTTTATGATTAGTCTTTAGATGTAATCGCCGGTTTAAGGGTAGGTTAGGTACTCAGGCGACAGCGGATGAATTCCCTAAATGGAATCAACAGTGGCGTCTACAGTTCCAGTCAGGTCGAACTATGTAATATGCATTTATATGAGCTGCTTCGAAATATTTGTATACCAAGTCAATAGGGATTTCCAATGCTGAGCCAGGGTGTTGGAAAAGAGATGGTGACTGACGTTAGCCCTTAATGGGTCAACGGTAGCGCTCATATTATATTGAATTACTGACTTCGCTTCGTTTTCACTGTCGATATTTAAGCTTGGTTTAGTTAAGTCACTATTTGAGTGTTAGTGTGAACCATTTAGCATAAGTATTAAAGTCTGGTGACTGTTTGCGAAAGTGTGTGTGCCATCTTAAACTACGAGTGCGCGTGAAAGTGAAGCATGACGATGTTGTTGCATGTTCAATGTTAAATGTATTTCTTCCAATAACGAAGATATGATTTGTAGTTGTACCGTCGGGGTAACTTCGCGACCATGGAAAAAACGACTAGTTATGAACCCCACCTTCTCAGGAGGAAAAGGAAAGAGGATGAGAAGGGCGCGATCGAGGCTACAGAGCCCGAGCCGAAGTCTGAGAGGATGAACTAGGGACCATCGGAGTAGAATCGCAGTCGATGCTGAGGATATGGAAGAATTACTTCTGCAGACCGTTTAACACCGTCCGTCCGTCAGACCGTCTTCTTAACACCGCCTACAAGATTTTATTTACGTTGTGTGAACGCTGAAGCCTTTGGTCAACAACCTGATTCGTCCCTATCAGTGTGACTTAAGGCCAGGAAGCCTACTATTGACCAAATATACAGGGCGGCAGATCTTGGAAAAATCCCATAGCCACCACCCTTACATCGATTTTAAGGCCGCCTATGACAGCATTTATAGTTTCTTTGAGCTAAGAGAGCAACTGAGTACCAAAGCCCTCTTTCGGACAAGTAAAGTGACCCTTTATAAGACACTAATCTTCCTAGTCCATCTCTACAGCGCAGAGGCATAATACACTATTAACAGCGCATGAGGTTACCCTTGGTTCGAGAGGAAAATTCTTCGAGTAATTTTCGGTCCCGTCTGCATAGACGCCGAATACAACGACGAACTGTGTGATATGTACAGCGACACGACCTGGTCAGAAGAGTACAGGGCCAGCGACTGAGGTGTCTAGGTCATGAGTGCATGGAATCGCGTCCCTGAAGATCTTCGAATCCACACCCGAGGAACGGCACGGTAGAGGAAGACCGCAACTCAGGTGACGCACGCAAGTGGAGGGGACCTTAACCCAATTAGCGTGCGAAACTGGAGACAGCTGGCAAAGATCGTGCTGGCTGGAGACTCTTGTTGGTTGAGGCCCAGGTCCACCCCGGACTGTAGCGCCACCTTAAGTAAGTAAATAAGTAAGGCAAGCACACGAAACCATGAGAACTTAGAAAAAATGTGGTCTGATAAATGGTACACTAGGTTTGTTTTATTTGATATTTGTCTGTATCAAACTAAAGTAAACTAAACTTATATTTTTGCTCAATAAAACAACTAGAGCAACTGTTTCGAATTAGCCTTAAATCTGTTATGCAGCATTGGGATATGTCTCGACATTTGGTTTGTGCTTCATATTTTTGTCAATATGAATCACACATTTCCCCCAGTGACCTGTGATTGACTTAGTGCGAGTCTCAAAAGCGCCAAACAAAGTGCAGATGTTGTAACTGTGTGCTGAAGATTACACAATACTTTGCTTTAATTAGAAAATTTTTCTATTATAAAAACATTTAAGTGGCCTCAACTCCAAATGCGTTTCGCCCCGATGTGGTGGGTGGGCTCATCCGTGGATGGGCTTCATTTTAGAAGACCCACCATTAGATTTCTATGCAATGATAATTATTGGTATACTCACTGTTACAGCGTTCCTGTAAAATGTCGGTATTTTCAGATCTTTCGTATTCTTTTCCAGAGAATCAACCATTTTGTTTGCTAGAAAGTATGTGCTGAAATTTGGCAATGATAATGTTATAGAGCATGCAGATTTGGTTTTCCAGATATAATTACCCAATACAATGTTCATATCGAGTATGAGTTGCAATCGGAAGGGATTTGTAACTTATTCCGAGTTGTTTGATTTTTTTCAGTCGTTGAAACTGTGGCGTCTGGATAATGCTTTCAATATGTTTCGGGATCTGTATAGATCCATGTATGATGTCATTGTATTCCATCTGGAAGATCAATTTAGAAAATATGGAGATAACCTTGTTCTTAAAGTGACACACTTTAAAGAATTTATAAATACGTGACTGTTTATAAAAAAAACAAAAACGTTATATAAACGTAAATGCCTACGATATAGCTGGCTTTTGCTAAGACGTGTTTATTGAAGTTTTTACAGTGATAAATAAACGTCGTAGTAGGTATATTTTTGCATACAGTGATAAGCGTAAGGAGAATAAAGGGAATGATATGTAATAATTATCGTCTATCTATGCTTCCTGAACATGATTGAAATGCAACAAAAGGTTATATTAGGCTTAAGTTTAATTTCTGTGATTTTTTATTGTCAAAATTAGTGTTGAATTCCGACCGAAGTCAAAGTCGAAGTCTCAGTTATCCTTTTATTCAATTATCATTTGAATTGATTTCACCGATTTATAAAACGGAAGTCAATGCGTTTGCAGACTGCAGTAGCTATTCAATGGCTACTTTCACTTTGATTAAAATCTTTGTATAGGGTAAAATAAGGTGCTCAACATATTATGAATTTTGTTATGCATGTGTATTGTGTACATCCTCTAGTCTAAGGCCAATTAGACGAAAAATGTGAATAAATAATTGCAAAACTAACCCGTACAGGGTTTTAATTACTGGACAAATCCATCCAAAAATGTTGTATAGTCTGCATCTGCATTCACAACAGAGGTTAGGAGAAAATCATCATTAAAACCTTTTGGTATTGATGTTTACAGTATTAAACTGAAGCACTCACAATGGAAATAATGTGGGCTGATTTCTGTACCTTTTGGCATTCTTTTATGAGTATGCGTTACGAATGTGCAGATTAGTACTGGAGTGGCGTCGGTTTTACTAGGTTGAATAATGCAGATTTATATAATAAGTTAATGTTAACTGCCGATAAGAAATCTAGTTTTGACACTATCTACTGGTAATCACAACGACAAAACAATAATTTAGCAACAATAAATTACAATTAAAACAAAATGACGTAAAACCAAAATCCAACTTACATTACACCATCAATTCTTGAAGGTTCCGCCAGCCGAAGTTGAAACAATCTAAGCCAAATACGAAATAAAGTAATTAACATTTAACAATCTGATACATGAATTCTGTTAGCTCCGAAGGGAAGCAATTGTTAAGGCATATTTAAAAGTTTTTTTGCCCAGACGAATTTAATTCATTTTTAATTCTCTTAGTACGGCACGAAACTTTCTATGATTTTCCTTGCGAAATAGGATAGGAATAAGAGCAATCAAATCAAAAACGGCATAAATGGCAATATTTATTATGATGACAACAAATTGTTGACGGTTGTGACCACAGATAAGCAAAATTATTGGCCGCGTTCAATACGCTTTTGCCTAGCTAGTCAACAGCCTCTGATTGGTCGATTTGACTGCAAATCTAGGCAAATTTCGTGAGGTCGGTCAGCTGTGGTGACTGGAAAGTTAGGCAAGAATTTCTGTCTGAGTTCTTAGTGGGTTTGAGAAATGTCATAAACAGCTGATTGAAATCGAAGAATTTTTCACTCCATTGTTGAACTTTGCTGAGATTTGTATGTGGTTTTATTATTATAGTTGGAAAAATAAAAATAAAAATGAAATTTCAAGTTACAATTGACGGTGTTTTGTATGACATCGATGATACCCAGGAAACTTACGGCAAATTGACTACGAATTATAAAATAAACACGTACACAAGTGTGATATTAATTAAATAAAATGTGTCTTTTAGATGGGGTTTTTACCCGACAATTTGTAAAGCTGCTTTTAGAAAAGAATCAATAGAATCATTCATTTTGCACTTCAATAATGTTATATTTTTCTTTAGTAGGTAGTCAATGTGTTGATCAGTTGATGTCAAAACAGCAAGTGAATGCTCAATTCTTAACACATGTAAGGCATTTGACATTTAGCTTAGGTACTAGGCAATTTTCCGTTCAATGATAAACTGTCACCTAAATATTTAGGTACCTAAGCACATTGAACGCGGCCATTTTCAGATAAATATCTTAGGATAAATACCTTTCCAGTGGAAAGGCTACTTTCCCAAAAATTTCATGAAATCACGCACACACAGTCATTTCGTTGTTAGCATTATTTGACATCGTCAATTCACCGAGAAGATGGTGAATATTATTATTACCTATGTAGGCAGAACAATGAGGCACAACAAAACAAGATAGCGCATGACGTTTTCGAGTGATGATGATGAAAGTTTTGACGTTTGGCTTTTACATATATAGAACGATTTGTGTCTTTCCTTTAAATATTTAATTAAATTGTAGTCTCTTAATTGTGTTAAATTAATATGTTTGGAAAAACATTAGGCGTATTTTTTTGGGAAGTGAGTATAACAAAACCAAAAGTGAGTATAACAATTTTGCATGTAAAACCAAAAGTGAGTATAACAAACCAAAAGTGAGTATACAAGTTTTGCATGTAAAAGTAAAAGTGAGCTTGTAATGAGGTTAGTAGTTAGGAATTGAAGGATATTGGAAGCGATAAATGACGAGGAACCGGATATGGATAGGAAGAATGGATAGGATCGGAAAGAGACAGGGAAAGGAATGTCGAGTGCGAAGAGCTTGGCATGCTTGCTCAGCACGGCTCAGCTCGCCGGAATGGTGTGGTTTTTGCTCCCCACCGCTCGACCTAACCCACTACAACACATAAAACATGCCTAAAATCAAACAAACCTCTAGGTACTTACTTTACCTTCACCATCTTCGGACGGACTTTCACCAACCTGAGGGGCGCTGTTGATGTTGTTCAGCGCTGGCCGTTCCCACCCCTCCTGGAAACTCGTGGCCGATTATTGAGTTTCCCCTAAATTGGGGATGCTGACGCCCGATCACGCCATCTCGCCGAAAGGGTTTTAACTTACCCCGTCACACCCCTGAAAAATCACCTCAACATACCATCTCACTTTTCAGTGAGCTAAACAATACAGGGAAAAACCAAAACCATCAACTGGCGTTGCTCAATGAGCATTCAAGTTATTTTATTGTTGTTCCTAGCAATTTTCATCCCTTACTTATTTTATAAACTACTTTTAAACTACTAACTAATTTAATCATTTAAATTTAATTTTAAACTTCGTTGTACACAAAAAAACCAAAAATTAATATATGAGTAACAAAAAAGAAAAAACGGAATTTAAGATTTGTTTGTCCCCACCAAAAGGGGGCAGATTTTTATCCCCGTAATTAAGACCACGATTCCCGAGTGCCTACCTAAAAAGAGCTCTATGTAGGTGGTGAAATACGTGCCTCACTGAGGACACGCCAACGAAAACACGATTTGGGGTCAAACGGCACTTATCACA
Source organism: Cheilosia soror (assembly GCA_949372485.1). Classification (NCBI taxonomy): domain Eukaryota; kingdom Metazoa; phylum Arthropoda; class Insecta; order Diptera; family Syrphidae; genus Cheilosia; species Cheilosia soror. The sequence goes on from OX443561.1 coordinate 51,993,379, forward strand.
CTTAAATATTTTTGCCAAAAAAAAAGGGAAATGAAACAATTCGAAACGCCAGACAAAAAAAAACAAGCTATGTATAACAAAAAAAAAACTTAAAACTAACTCAGCAACTAAATTAGCACTGCGAACAGTAGCCTCTAAAACTCTTATATTTAAGGAAATATAAAGTGTAGCGTATGTACTACACGCAATCCTAATTTTTTGCAGATGACGTTAAAATTTTTTTTTTTTTTTTTTTTTTTATTTAATAAATATAATGTGTCGGTATCTCAAGACGTAATCTGTGTATGCGACGAATATCTATATGCGCCCGGGAGCGATCTTTGTTCTCGACTCAAATGGTTTGAATTTGTTTTCTTCCTTGGTCTTGTCTTTGACCCAGGTGACCTTCACACCTTAACTACCGAAAGTACTGCCCCGGGAATCTCTGTAAGTATTCCGGCTGCAGGTACCTTTTTGGGATTTACGTTGCGGTGGGTTGAAGTTCAACGTGGACGACGATTAATGTTGAGGAGATTCAACGTGGGGCTCCCTCGTAAAAAGAATGGGCGGCCACGACTATTGACCTTGTCAATGACCGCCACACTACAAAATACCCCTTTCACAGGTGGTAGGACACTTATATGTGTTATATTATGTCTTGTACTAGTTGGTTCCTTTGTCTCCTTCCGCGTTACAGGCACCCACTTTTAATTGTCTATTTTTTTGTAAATCTTAGGTAGCACACACGGGTATTTAATAGTCTGGTTCGTTCGTTCGTGCTTTAATATTCGGACAGAAGTTTATAACAGAAAAACTTTAAATATAATAAATACTTTCGCACGTTTACTGCCTCGCCGTGAGGACAAAAAAACTACGCACTATGTTTAAAACGGACACTGTGTGTCATCAATGACCTCGGCGGTGGTCGATAGTTGGTACACGAATGGTTCGACCGAAAATCGAACCATCCGTCTGAGGCTGTTATTTTCGTTCCTCCCCCATTCTCATATTCTATCATCCGATCTATCGGTACGCATTATCATTTTTCCCATTGTCCCACTCCCTTCATAGACTACCTTAGAAAAGCATTTGTTTTTCCAAATGCAGCATCTACCCTGACCTATCCAGTTTTACCACCACGATTTCCACCCTGGGCACCTACTTCTGCTCCATCTCATATGGTTGACATTTGTCAAATGTCACAAACAAATCCATTTTTCTATTTCGCAGCTGCACGCGTTTTAGGTAAGTAGTTTTACTTTTTATTTTATTTTCCTTAATATCCCTAATAATGCTTTTAATATAGCCCACCAAGGGACACTAAATGTTGGACCACCATCTACAACCAGGTTATCGGCTGCATCTAGTATGCAGTATGCCTACCCCTACCTCAACAACAAACAAAAAAACAAACACCTACACCAAGCGTCCTCTAGCCATTCTTTGTTGTTTGCTTTCGAGACACCGTCCTCACCCAACCAACGAAACAACCACAAGTCGCAGTGCCCCGCCACAAGTATTGGTTTTCGGAAGTGGAATAACAAAATGATGATTCGTACCTGGAAGCAGTCAGAGAACGTCAGCAAGGGATAAGTAGGAATTTCTTTCCCATGCGATGTTCATCATCCAGATTTTTATTTTCTTTCATACAGGTAGCTGCAACAAGCTAGCTATAGATTCTCAAAAAAATACGCCTTAACATAAATACTAGGCGTATGTTTTTGGGAAGTGAGTACCTATAACAAAACCAAAAGTGAGTATAACAATTTTACATGTAAAACCAAAAGTGAGTATAACAAAACCAGAAGTGAGTATACAAGTTTTGCATAGGGTTGCCGTTTTGAAATCCGCCTTCCAGTCAGATTTGACTGGAAAAAAATCAGCCAAAAACCTAAAATCCAGTCAAAAAAACAGTCAAAGAAATTCAAACAAAAATCCAGCTGAAAATCAAGTCATGAAAGTATAAAAAAAATAAAATATACAAGTAAAAGTGTTATCAATGGTCTGGCCGTTGCTTTTGATACCTTCCACTGCATACATATACAAGTCTTGCAAAAAGTTAGCCATGTGAGGCCTGGGCATTGGTCTAATGTTGGTTTGGTGTGAGGTGAGGGGTACCAGAACCAGAACTACTTGACCGATATAGCCTATATTTTCAATACCAACCTGAACGGTAGAAAGAAGTCCTCTGACAGAATTTCATTCGCCTAGGTCGATTCCTTTCCTTTTGACGCTATATTGTGTTTTCATCAGAAAGACAGACAGGCAGACGGACATGGCTGAATCGATTCAGATTCAGAACTTGTTCCTGGTCAAATCCGGTGACTCTTTCTTGAAGTTACAAACGTAATGATAAAGGAAATTATTATTCTTTCATGTGGAGGGTATACAAAATGTATTAACTTATAAATGAACTTTATATAGCAATCTCTCTGAGCGCTTCAATTGTTTCCTTATCATTTGCGTCAACATACATAATGTCGAATATTTTATTGCTGCTTCTGTAAGTAATATTAATACCAACCAATTATTTCGTTACTCCGGCCGGTATAGGAAAGTTGAACATCACACAACTGCTTAATTTTCAGTTTCAAATATTTGTTTGCAAGTTGGCAAAGGCAAGTACTTGTGCAAATGCAAACGCATAAATTGGTTCATTATATGAGTGGGATATGCTTCCAAGCTCAGAGCAACAAAAATAGTGAAATTTAACCAATATTTATTCGTTTTTTCTTTTTTTTTCTATTTCCACTTTGAATTTAAAAATTTATATTGATAGAAAAGTGATATTACACGAAACATTTGAAAACAGTCAAACAAAATTTGTATCCAGCTAAAAAACCAGCCGGCTGGATTTTAAAAAATCTTCCAGCTAAATGCATATCAATCCAGTCAGATCTGACTGGAAAGCAGTCAAAATGGCAACGCTGGACTTTTGCATGTAAAAGAGAAGTGAGCTAGCTATAGATTCTCAAAAAAATACGCCTACTGTATAATGTACCATGCATTATTTGTTTAATTATTTAATAACAATAGGTGTGTTTTTTTGGCTATTCTACGAGTATATAGCCTTAGCAAAATAATTTCATACAAATTCAATTCTATACTTTTAAGATTTCGTTAGGCCAAATAATTATCATGGCTTATTTCTTATAGCTCCGATAAAAACTGCGCAATCAAGCTATTAGCTGCGTTTCTTTCGTCCCCGGTAGCATCTCTATCAAGCATTGCCGAAAAAACTGGACGTCGAAGAATGAAAACATGGGTTGGCTACACTTTTCTCTATCCCCACGAAGCTGTTAACCTCGATGATTATCCAGCGATTTATTTGTTTTAATTCGCGTATACTATGGACTGTAAAAAAGAAAGAAAAAAGAGGAAAAAATCCGGAAACATTTACGCGGTCTGACAATACTAAAATATGACGTCGCAGTACCTACCGTTAAATTTTGATCACATGCTCTTATACCCATTATAAATAAATAAATAAATTATAAATTATTTGTGTTAAACTGGGATAAATAATATTATCTTCGAACAATTTTCTATCATGGTCGAAAATGAATTTTCATCTGTCAACCATTTATTCTGTTCCTGGAGCAAGATAATAAATTATCTTCTAGGCTAATTTTTGACATTTTCTTTTGCTTGAGTTTTGATAGAATATTCAAGAGGAAATAAAACACTGAATTTCAATAAATTAATACCGTACCATTGGATACATCTCTGTTTTAAGGTTTGAGTTTGGTGAACTTTTCTTTTCAGCACTTCATAAGTGTTAGAAAAATAGCCGAAGATAATTCTTTAGCGCGGCCTAATCAAGTGTAGTAAAATGTTAAGCATAAACCGTTTCTTTCAGCATTAAAAATTGTCAGGCCTAGTTTCTCCTTCTGGATTTTTTTTCGAACAGTCCTTAGTATTTGTGGTTATCATGATATGAAGAATTGCTGAAAATAAAGCAATTTATGTAAGATAGAAAAAATGAAAAAACAAGTGGTATTCATATTATTACATAATGTTCCATTGGCAGAAAAAAATATATTTTTTTATCTAGATCACTTTTCGTAAGTAATATTTTGCCTAAATTATCATATGTACTTTGTAGGTACATATTGCTTTTCTTTTCGCAAACATTGGGAGCATCGCGATGCACAGGTCATCGTAAACATTGACATATTATATATGGACTGCTAGCAGGCGTCTTCGCGTTGGTTCCAACATAACCACTAGCCCTCTTGGTTCGGAGCGGAATAATTTGGAAATTTACACCCTTTTTGAAGTGGCATCTATTGTTAACAATGACGCAACAATTTGAATTTCAACCTCTTTACTTGCCAATAGGTGTCTCTAGCATTCTATGGAGAAATCAAAGATGGTTGTCGCATTGGCTCCCGTTTTCCAATGCCATCTACCCTAAACAGTAACGCAACAATTTGAATTTTAAATGTCTTACCTAATAAATTCTGTCACGCCCAATAGGTGCCTCTAGCATTCTATGGAGAAATCCAAGATGGTTCGTCATTTTGTTTCACTTATTTTTCGCTCCGAACCAAGAGCGCTAGTTTATTTTGGCGACATTTTCTGGGAAAAATTTGTATGAACTGACATTTCACTAGCAGTCCATATATAATAAGTCAATGATCGTAAAGTTTACCTATTTGCGGCAAATATTTCTAGTGTTATGGAGGTAAGTATGTATATTGTATAATATATGTACAAGTATGTATGTATTTTATGTTTGGCTACAGGTAGTAATTTTCTTATATTCCAGCCTCAGTGTTGTTTGGCGACGCGTCGTTTTTAATTGTCGACGCACTCTGATGTCGACAATAGCGTCGTGGTCACCAATGTCTTCAATAGGACTGTCAATGTCATTCAAAACAGCTGTTAGTGAAACGTCTCTAGCTCTAGGTAAGGTACTTGTTTAGTTACTAGTAATAGGAAGCATACGCATAAGCATGATCGTAAGCATAAGCATACCCAAAGTAGTATTTAAATCATATGGTTTCAGTTGAACGCTTGCATTCTGCCGTTTAAACTATCTTCTAGGTTCCACATTTCACTTTCACTCGAAATGAAATCGGAAGTGAATTTTTGTGTTCTTCATTTGTATTCGATTTCGATTTCAAAATTTTCGGAATTGAGACAAAGTGAAATTGTGATTTCGAAAAAATTTCGGAGTAGGTAGGTAAACGTGAACAAATCTGAAGTGATGGTCGTCTCCAGAACGCCTGTTCAATGCACTCTGCATGTCAGTGGAGTCCCATTGAAACAGGTGGAGAACTTTAAGTATCTCGGGGTCTTATTCACGAGTGATGGAAGGAGCAATGCTGAGTTTTCCAGTAGGATTGGTCAAGCTGGATCAATTTTGAGACAGCTTGGTCATTCTGTTATCAGGAGGACCGAACTTGGTGTCAAAGCTAAGTTGTCAATCTTTAATCCGGTGTTTGTTCCAACTCTTACCTATGGTCATGAGGTTTGGGTAATGACCGAAAGAATAAGGTCGCGGATACAAGCTGCCGAAATGAGATTTCTCCGTAGTATTGCTGGTGTGAGCCGTAGAGATCGCATCAGAAATACCAGAATCCGTGAGGAACTCAATGTCGAGCAGCTACTTCTCCGGACGGAGCGATCCATGCTTCGGTGGTTTGGTCATGTTAAACGCATGTCCCCGAGCAGGATTCCACGACGTGCTATGGAATCCGTACCATCGGGTAGGCGTCCTCTAGGTAGCCCAAGGATGAGATGGTTAGATCAAGTCCATAATCTCTCCTATACCCGTATGGGGATTGCCCTTGAAGATGTAGAGTCGATGGCGGAGGATCGAGAGCTATGGAGGGTCCACTTGAGCAGCCTACACCCGCGACCCACTTAATGGAAAAGCGGACCATTGAAAATGATGATGATGATGATAGACATGGACCTAGACTCTTCACTTGAAGTCTCAGCTTTCGGTTGTTCACCAACGAACTGGTGCGAATTTCCGGTAAACCTGTGAATCACGTCGGCGGCCTCTTACCGCAGGACTTCTTTGGGTAGTCCAACAATTCTTTTTTTGTTTCTTTTTGACTTTTACAATTTCAATTGGAATTAAAATTCCAATTTCCACTGTTGTTCGTATCAATATTATCGAGATATTATTGTCCATCGTTTAAAAGCGAACTTTGATTTCGCTCCTAAACCACTGGTTATATTTGGCTAATAATGAAGAAATTGTTAGCAATTGTCAGCTTCCATAAACAATGACATCTGAAAATTTTTAATGTCTTAATTGTCTGACAATAATAAACTTAAACTTAGCTTAAGGCTAGCCGCACATTGGATACGATTTTGTACGAATTTTACTCGTGCGAACACGCACGAACAATCCCGACCTTCAGACTACTATGGGAGCGCGCAGATAAGGACCATTCACATGGGAGCGAACAAACGAATTGATAAAATGCGAATAAACTACTTTTTATGCATTTATAAACAGAAAATTGCACATTTTACTACTTCAAGATGAGAATAATTAATTATTCCATCAAAATTTATTAAGAAAACAAGTTTATTAACAGTTTAAATAACGAAATTTCGAAATCCAAATTTTTTGCCGCGAACGAAAACACCCTGGCGCGAATTGTCACTCTATTCACAATCCACATCATTTAAATCGCGTTCCACAAAGTAGGGAATACAAATTTCGTTCGAACTTAACCTTATTCCAAGAGGAGGATATCTTGGAATAATAAAATGTGGAATTTTCTGTTTATAAATGCATAAAAACTGGTTTATTCGCATTTCATCAATTCGTTCGTTCGCTGCCATGTGAATGGTCCTTTAATTTCATGCTAAATTGCGGAGCGATGTGATAGTATAGTGATAGTGATATATAACTTGGATGTTGGATTGTCCATGTACTCTATGTATGTATCGGTGTGCATTCCAGAGAATGAAAAATTTCCGTAATTCTGCCGTACCGTACGGAAAGATCAAATTCATTGTCCGCCGTCCACGCATCTACCAAGCCCACGATCAAACTGTCCATCATGCAACCTTAACAACGCCGCTAAATAAAGCAACCCGAATACATGTCCACCGGATTTCCAGATATAAGGAGGGAAATGGCCATAAAATTAACTTCACAATTATTTCGGGAAGGAAACAATAAGCGTATCCTTCATTACCTGATCTTACTCTGTACATATTTAGGGGTATCGCGAATAAATTCCCTTGTCAGCAATGTAAATCAAATTGCTGAATGGGAAACATTCCGGGGGAAATATTATTCGCGATAGGGGTGATTAACTGAAAAATTCCAACTAATATACGAAGCGAAATAAGCCGCTTATTTAACGATAGATTAGGTTTGGTTAAAAAGGGGTATGAGAGAGAGGTCTCATACGGCACTAGGCACCATCAGACCCATCGCGATCGCTACGGGGAACCAATTGCAGTGCCTTACAATGAAAAAACACCTAAACCATTGCCCTTGAGGAAGCCCCAATGTCCCCGCAAGAAACCAAGTAGCCCTTTAAAGTTGGTATTGTCTGTCTCCTCTAAAATTATATTGTAAGAAGTTCCTGCCCAGAAATTTCCTTGAACTGCGACATATTGCCTCACATTCACACAGTATAATATGTGTTTATCCTCTTCGGCTCACAGGTCATTGCAGAATCTGCAAGTGTCCGAGTATGCCAGCCAGAGCCTTTTGGCATGTTTTCTAAGAAGACAGTGCCCTTATAATATACCGATCAATGTCCTGAGCTGTTCCCTGCCTAGATCTTTTACGGTCGAATTGCGGCCAAAGTGCCTTGGATACTCCGTGACCGGTAAGGCCTGCCCACCTCCGGTCGGCTTCCTTAGTTATTTTGTTCGTAATACCGCTCTTTATGATGCAAGGAGGTGGTTTAATATATACATCCCATCCCTCGCCTCTTCTCGCAAGCTCATCAGCTTGCTCATTTCCAGCTATACCGCAGTGTCCTGGTACCCACACCCAACACAGTGTCACTCAGTTCTGGCTGCATTATGCCTTAAGCATTGTCTGACAGTTCCTGATTATTTCGGAATTAATGTTCGTAGATTCCAGTGCCTTGAGTGCGGCCTGGCTATCGATATAGATGGCTATATCCCTACCTGATAAAGATCTCATCCGCATTAACTCTTCCGCTTTCAAAACAGCCAGAACTTCTTATTTAATTCAGAAATTTTTAATACTCTGGATTAAAACTTTAGCTCTGGCCATAGAGCTCCCTGATAGCTTCAGAAACTTAGTTCATTCTTATGCCGTTTTGTCCAGCTCTAGTGCCCTCCGCAGTTTTCGAGCCGTCTGTGTAGACTGCTATAAAACTAAATTAAATGCTTTTATCCTTTCATTTAAAATTATTTTTTTAAACCAAACCAAATTTATGAAATTTTCATTTAAAAATTTAAATAATGCAATATAATTTAATGTATACTTAAATTAAACATTTTCAATAGCTAAAAGAAAAATAAACTACAAAAAATAATCGAATCCTGTTTTTCTAAAGAATTTTAATACAATATAATTAAAGTTGAGTGGGAATTAACCTTGTTTATTCGATATCCTGAGGTAAGTAGGTAATTGTTATCCTCTTAGAGATTGGGAAATCGGAAAGTAACCAATATGGGACATATTTAAATCTGCGACTTCATTATACCCTCCACAGGAAGGTATATTCACTTTGCCATTGCCATTACATTTGTAACGCCAAGAAGGAGTCACCGGAGATCCTATGAAGTAAAGGGTTTTTCAATAGGGATGCTACAAAAGTAGAGCGACAGGGAGAGCAAACGACGCCGAATTTCTTGCAGCTCTTTTGACATTTCTCTTCAGTAAGGTTTCCCATTTCATGATGGAAAGATATACGAGCCAACAACGAGTCGAAATTATTAAAATTTACTACCGAAATTCGGAGTCAGTGGCCTCAACGTTAAGAGCGCTACGTCCAATTTATGATGAGGCTCACACCTGGCTGAATGGCTTCGTCAATAAACAAAATATGCGGTATTGATCAGGCAGCAATCCACACGTCATCATGATTCATCATTGCATCCCGAAAAAATTACGGTTTGGTGTGGTTTATGGGCCGGCGGCGTCATTGGGCCGTACTTCTTCCGTGATGATCAAGACCGGAACGTTACTGTGAATGGGAATCGCTACCGTTCAATGATAACCGAATATTTTTGGCCCCAATTGGATGATATGGGCTTGGAGGACATGTGGTTTCAACAGGACGGCGCCACAAGCCACACAGCGAATGTCACAATCAATTAATTGGAAACCAAGTTTGGAGAACGTGTTATCTCACGAAATGGTCCAGTCGCTTGGCCGCCTCGGTCGTGCGATTTGACGCCGTTAGACTATTTCCTGTGGGGCTACGTCAAGTCTATGGTCTATGCCAACAAGCCAGCGACGATTGATTAACTTCGTACGAATATCGAAAGTGAAATTGCAGCAGTATCGGCCGATTTATGCTTGAAAACCGTCGAAAATTGGGTTCAGCGTCTGGACTTCTGCAAGCGTGCCCGTGGTGGCCATGCAAAAGAAATCGAGTTCCATACATAATGGCATCGAACGTACTTTCACAGGAATAAAGAATTTCATTGATATCCAAAACCGTTTTTGTTTTATTTAAAAAAAAAACTTTTGTAGCGCTCTTATTGAAAAACCCTGTGTATATATTCTGAATCAGGATTACATTCTGAATCGATTTAGCCATGTCCGTCTGTCTGTCTGTTGAAAACACGGTCCAAACGAATCGACTTAGGCGAATGAACTTTTGTGAGATGACTTCTTTTTACCTTCGTCAGGTTGGTATTGAAAATGGGCAATGTCGGCCAAGCCGATGATAACACTTTTACTTGTTTTTTCTTCACGTACGAACAATATTTGACCAAATTTGGAAGAGAAATTTTAGCAAGTTTATTGAAATACATAATGTGTAGGTATAACTGGTTGAAATCGTAGACGAATTTTTTTATTCTTTTTTAATGTGTGACAGAATGACTATGGTCGGCATGAATTGGGTCTGCCCTGGGCGGCCCCAATCCACGCTACGTCACTGCCTACTTGCTGATCATAAAAACGGCAAGTATACTTACTTAATTTATAGGTTTGATCGGCCCATATTAGATACTTGCATATTTGTTGAATTATGGCACCAGTCTGAGAAGAGTCACCGAGTCTCAGTTTTCCGAATAATAGGGACATACGACAAACATAGACATGTAGTCAGTAGTCCTATCCATAATAATTACACCACTACTGTCAATCGCATTCATGCGCACGCTCCCTCATAAAAGTGAAAGTTCTCGATGTTTTTCACGCAAAATTCAGCCACAGCGATGACCTACAAATTCTAAAGAAATGTTGTCCTTTATAAATGCTTTTGGATGGCGAGCTTTTGTTGTCACTACCCCACCACAATTTGAGTTACATTATATAAGGCGAATTGTAAACAAGACTATTAAAGTAATAGGGATCCCGTGTGGCAAAATATGTGCCTATTTAGGTACATTTATATCTATTACTAAAATGTTTATCAAAACACCCCACACCCATTCGGATTTTAAAACGACTAGTATGGAGTTTCCTGTGAGAATCATGTTGTATAAAAATATAAAAAAATTTCATTCATAATCTATATTTAGATATTTTATTGTTTTGCTCTATTATAAGCTTTAAAAAATATAAAAACAAATCTAAAGTCAACTACAAAATTAAGAAGTGTCTCTCAGATTGGATACCATAAATTGCGATGATGTTGTATAGGTATGTAGGTAATTTTGTACAATTTGTGTAAGTTGGAAAAATGAATAAAACAGGTAATTAATTTATAAAACAAATTAAATGTACATTTACAGCATATTTTCTAATTGAATTCCTTGTCAGAAAAAAAATAAGCAAATAAATAGTACACATACGCCACCAATAACCAATTTAAACTAGTGACGTATACTCGTATCTATATTGGTTTAGGTTAATAAACTTTTATTAACTTGTATGTAAGGTGGAATGAGTTTAACAAAAGCTTAAATGCTTTTTTAAAGCATGAGAGTTCTATCACATTAAACAGCTGACACGAGTATCTAATCTAAAGTGACGCGATTGTTATAAAAGCAGAGTGTGATACCAGTGACGCTATTAATAAAATTTAATAATAGTTTAGTGGAAGGCGTTTTGCTGTGATAAACGTGTAGTTGTTGTAGTTATAAATCAACTGATCTATAAAATGTATATATCTACCTATTCTCTTTTCGATTATATTATACATATATCTACATTTTAAATAATTTTTTCGGTTTGAATTACAATCTCAATTATAAGATTTTCTATCTCTATCTATTTATCTATATTGACCTACAATTATTAGAAATAGCGGTTGGAAATTAAAAGATGAAAATAATCTCGTAATTTTCTTTTAAATGATGTTCAGGACGATATGGATGATTAGGATGATAAGGAATTATAAAGGAATTTACATTGTTTTTCGTTATTTTAAATTTGTATAAATAACTACTAGCAATGCCTGCAGCTCCGCCCGCCGGTTTTTTTTCTTTTATGTAAATAAAATTAAAATTTATTTGAGTTATCATTGTACGTTTGTTTATACGGTTTCCTCTTTTTTAAGCTTAACAATATTTTATCGCAATGGCTTTTTGTAAACTGTACATGCTGTTTTATTAGTGGGCGAAAGTACACCATGTGTAAAACATAGCTGTCGGAGGTCAACACCGGCAATGGGGGAATGGTTCCAGAGATAGCCCCTACCCTTGTTTCCCTTCCCCCATCCTTTCACTAAGTAACCTGTTCTGATCCGAAGAATGTTACCAGTGCAATGTTGAATGAATTTTTGAAATCTTTTTCTGTCGCTGTCAAAGTCTTTCCGAACCCATTTTTTTTTTATCTAAATAAAAATAGTTCTTTTCAACGTTTTTTTTTTTTTAAATATTCTTGACAAAACTTAAAAGAAAAATCGCTGATGTGCACTCTCTTTTTATACGCTTTTCAGGTAGTTCATTGATTGGGAAATATCAACCGTAGTTTTTTGTTTACCCTTATTTTCCGGGTAAAAAATTTCCAACAGGTTTAAAGAGTGAAAATCGATTGCAAAATGTATGGCCTCGTTCTAGTTAGGATCACTTGATCGCCAGGGTGTAATTAAAAACTAATTAAACATGGGTTACACTAAAACACTTACATTTGAAAACAGGTTAATTGTATTTTTTAAGTTGTGCTATTATTTTATTAAATTGTGATTTGAAATTAACCAGCGTGCAAAATTTCAAAGTCCTGAATCAATGGACATACTACATACATAATGTACCTACCTACGTAGATACTTATTTCACATAAATGAAAACACGTCACAGGTATGATTTGATCATTTCTACTACGCGATCATATGGTAACACTTTCCATGCCGGCAGATCTCAAATATATTATGTAGATATTGTACAATTGTGCATACGCATCACAAACTCCTTAAACCTATGTAGTTTGTTTTATGCATACCCATTCCCTAAGTCAAATTCAACTACGCCATTCATGAGCATGTACCATAGTTGCAAAAAGGCTTACTATTGTACTGAATTCAGTACAATTTGACTTTCCCGAGTACACAAGTACCACTTCTCAATTTTCAGTACTATTTGTACTATTTTTAATTTTTGAAAGTTTATTTTTATATCTTTCAAATCAGACATATATAAGGATTAAACAAAAATAAGCTAAACGCACTTCTTTGTTTTAAAATTCTGAATGCATTCATTACTCACCGTACCTACTTCGTTAAAAATACACTTTTGAAATATTCTGCATTTCTCGAAGATGTGGAAAAACGATTTGATTTCGGAGACATTTTTTTGAACTCATTACAACATTTTTCACAAACTGCCATTTGGACGATCAAGTGAATTCAATCGTCCAATTTGTCTTAAGGTTTTTTTTCCTGGTGAACAAAAAAGTATTGAAATTATCAATCATGAATATACAGTTCTATCTGATTATGATAGAAATAGGTACATACTTCTTTTTCTGAGTTTTGGGCTGAAATAGGCCTTGTGCAAAATGAATGCAATGAGTTCATATTTTCAAATCCTACACCGCATACTCCAGGGTGCTTTTTGTATTTCCTCTTATTCTTCCGCAAACGTTTAAAGAATGTGTTCTTATCAAAATATGTAGCTATTATCAAAAACAAAAAAAGCTAAAGAATTGAATGCAGGCGTAATGTCTACACTATTAGAACCCAAACATCTTATTAAAAATTAAGGCTGCCACAGCTCTATGAATAAAACAGATCTTTACAAAATAAACTTGAAAATGAAGAACTTGTGTAGTAGATTGTTATCTGAATGTGGTACAGTCGTGTTAAAATCACTTGGACAATGGTAGATTTTCTGTACAAAGTCTACAGTTTATTCAATCGACCGTTGGACAAGTGATTTTGAACACGACTATACAAAGATTAGTCTTAATCTGTTTATATGTATGTACATGGACTAAAGTTCCTATCCGGCGTCTATAAGGCTTATATTACCTTGAGCTTGGTACGGTGCTCGTGCTAAATTTTAGCTCACATAGAAAATTGTCTCCAAAATTTAGCTGAGCTAAATTTAGCGAATCCATTTAGCCGAGCGGTGTGCTGCTTCAGCTAAAAAATTAAATTTTCATTTCAGACTGTATACTGCAGGTATAATGTCACAATTTACCGCGCCCATTAATGGTTCGGCACGTTTTTTCTAAAAAGAAAGTGCAACGAAAATATAACACATTTTCGCATCGATGAATTTTTGAAGGAAGTTATTTTCAACGAACAGCTGTTTTCTGTGACACTTATATTCACAGCGCATTCTATGTCAAAATTTAGCTAGGATTTTATTTAATGTTTGGAGAGAAAAATTGGAGAGCAGCTAAAATTTAGATTCGCTCGAACTGCGTACTAAGCTTTAGATTCAATTAAAAGTGCCTTTATAACACCCTCCACTGGAAAGTATAAGTATTCACTTACATTTCTAACACCAAAAAGAAGTCACCCTATACCCTTTAAGCCATAAATATTTTGCATCAGGATGCAATTCTGCAACGATTTAGCCATGTGCGTCTATCCGCCCGTCGGTCTATCTGTCTTTTAAAAACACAACAGAGTCCAACCAAAGCAATCGACCTAGGCGAATACAATTTTGTGAAAAGACTTCTTTGTTCCGGTACCTCCCTGCACGCACAAAATCATTACATATAATAATTCCTTTTCCTTAACATTTTGCAAGACTTGAATGCTGGGGAGGTTATAAAATCTGGCCGATGATAACACTGATAGGTATTTTTTTAAATAAAATATTCATTTTTTATGTTTTCCTTTGGTTTTATAAATCTAAAAAATTTGAGTACTATTCAGTACAATTTTGTTTCAGTTTTCAGTACAATTGAGAAAAGTTGATTTTCATCACTGGCATGTACAAAGTGCTATCTGAATGCCCCTCCCAAGCACAACTGCATTCCAGAAACCAATTTTGTTCTCACTTGACCGAATAAGATCTATTTCCAATTGTATTGTATCTCACCCTCTGGATGGACCAGAAAAATGAATGTTGGCTCAAAATACTCGGCGATTAATTGCCGAATAAATTAAAAGCATATCTTGAGTTGGCCTACATAGATTTATGAGTATAATGGCAAGTTGAGCGTAGTAAGGTAAAAATAGAAAAGTTTGCACCCCCTTTTTTCGATCCTTATAGGATGAATTTTGAAAATCGATGAATGAGACATGTAATAATTTTGACTTATCTATTTCAAGTTCATATGGCTAACGGCTGGTGAGGCCCCCCTTATTCCCCGCCACTCCTTTACACCAGGGCAATTCTCACCCACCATACGGACTTAGTTGGCCGCACATTTATAAATTAGAAAAAAAATCATGAAAATCGGACGAATGGTTCTCGAGTTATGGAGAAACGAACAGACGGACGTTGTATTTCATAAGTAGTATGGATACATTTCATTATACAATTTTTTTCTGTTCGACGGTCTTACATACTTTTTCTGGATCTGTGAACCTCATTATTTATTTTGTTAAAATGCTTACTATGATCTCGATAAAACAAATTGGAAGATCGCAGAATATCAACTTTTCTTTAACCAATAACTCCAGTTTAATAGAAAATTGGGTCCACTTGATGACTTAAATGCAATCATTTTGCTAGGAGAAAATTAATAACTTTTTCTTAAGGCTAGAGTACACGGCATAGTGACGTCAACAGGTAGTGTAGTGTACACATATTGCTAGACATTTCGTATGTTTCCAAATTAACAAAGGAACAACTTTATTTTCCAAGATTTACTTTTTATAAATTAATCAAAGATCGGCAGGAAAATGGAACTCTCTACTGGTTAGCAACAGGCTAACGAGAGATAGCGAGATCTTGACACCCTGTGCCTGCAACCATGTAAAACAGACTTGACCACTAATAAATCGGCGCAAGACAAAGATCCTGTTAAACGTCTGTAGATCACATATCGAAACTCTTATCGGAGTACTAACAGGTCACTGTGTAGCAGGAAGACATGTCGCAAGGTTGGAGCCACCGGTAATAACTTTTGTCGCAGTTGCATAGATGAGGAGGAAAGGTTAACGGGTTGGGGAAGCTGAGTAGCCTCCTCGTGGACCCATTGTGATAAGGTTAGGTTAGATTAACGGAAAAGAAAACACATTCCACCTACTGCTGAGGCTATTCTCGATTAGAAAGCAAACTCTAGGAGATTACCTTTTCGGGGAGCATGCTTAATTACCTACTGAAATTGCTCCAGAAATCAAAATGGTTCCAGGAGTAGCGGATAAGACCGACTCCGCTAATGATGACATCACACCATTCATCATTCATTCATTTTCAATATCCCGCTTATCCATTAAGTGGGTCGCGGGTGTATGTTGCTCAAGTGAACCCTCCAGAATGACCAAGCTGTCTCAAAATCGATCCAGCCTGACCAACCCTACAGGAAAACTCGGCATTGCTCCTTCCATCACTCGTGAATAAGACCCCGAGATACTTAAATATCTCCACCTGTTTCAATGGGACTCCACTAACATGCAGAGTGCATTGAACAGGCGTTCTGGAGACGACCATCACTTCAGATTTGTTCACATTTACTTTCATCTCAGCTTCAACACAAACGGCTACAAACCGATCGAGTGCGCGCTAAAGATCAGCCTGAGAGGACCCAAGGATGACCAAGTCATCAGCGAAGAGCAAATGACTTATCCTCAGATCTCCCAATTCGAAACGTTCCTCGCCAAGACTGCGCTGTAACATCCAGTCCATATAAGTAATGAAAAGGAGAGGCGACAAGACGCACCCCTGGCGAAGTCCAACGCCCACGGTGAAAGGTATTGATTTAACACCGTTTACTCGAACACAGCTTTTACAGTTTGTGTAAAGAGATTGAATGGCTCTCAAGAGAGAACCATTAATTCCAAACTCCTGTAATATACTCCAGAGTTTCCCTCGGGGACTCGGTCGTATGCTTTCTCCAAATCTACGAAGCAAGCGTAAACAGGTGTAGCATACTCCCAAGCCTTGTCAAGTAACATTCTGAGAGTGAATAACTGGTCGGTTGGGCTTCTGCCGGGACGAAAGCCGCACTGCTCATCTCATAATCGTGCCTGGACCACAGCTCTGCAACGCGTTTCCAGCACCTTGGCAAAGACTTTTCCGGGGAGACTTAAAATTGATATACCCCTGTAATTGGAGCAAACCCTTTTATCCCCTTTCTTGAAAAGGGGCACAATCACCCCAATCTGCCAATCGCTGGGAGTTTCGCCGCATTCCCAGGCCACGTTAATGACACGAGAGAGCCATTTGACTTCCTCTTTACCTAAGGCTTTTAGCATTTCTGGCCGGATTTCATCCACTCCGGCAGATTTGCCAGCTTTTAGCGATTTGATCGCAAAAGGGACTTCCTCTACCGTGGGACTATTTTCCGCCCTGCTTAAGGCGATGGATGTGTCATCCTCAATGCCCTGGATTGGATTGAGCAATTCGGAAAAGTGCTCGCTCCATCTGCGCAAGATGTCCTCCTCATTAGAAAGAAGTGTACCATCTTTGGATTTGACTCCTTCGATAATGTTCCACTTCCTTCCTCTAAGACGGCGGATGGTCTGCCAGAACACCTTGCTTGCAGATCTGTGATCGCGGTCCAATTTTTCACAATATATAGTATATTATACAATATATTATATATTGTATAATATACTACCTATGTATATATTATACAATATACATAGGTAGTAGGTATGCAAATATGGCATTATCCGAGAAAGTATTTTTTTAAGTATAGCTAAAGAGATCGCTATTTAAGGCATTTTTTTTTACTTTTCAATTGCATATTATATTTGATTTAGAATGTCTGGTTTCTTCAAAATATAGTTATAAAATTCTTCACAAGATTTATTTTTAAAATAGATATTCTTTTCATTCACAGAGTCTAAATTGAGTTTATTTCTTTTTTTCGTTCATTGTGCGGTTGAAAAAGAGAGACAATTCTTTTTGCTATGCTTATGATCGCATTGTGAGAAGAGATGCAAAAATCCACTCACAATTTTTTTTTATTTCCGTAGGGTTGGTTTTGCAGTATTCAAAATATGAAACGTACATATTGCATATCCAGTGTTTCTTCAAAAAAAAAAATACATACTCGGCCCTAGCGAGGTATCCGTCGGAACGGAAAATTCTCCGATTTCGTACGAATCGGAGGATTTTTGCTGCGAGGTATACTTCGGAACAGCTTTTCGGAACTTTCTTCCGATAAATATGCAACGCACACAGGCGTTTTGCGTTTCAGTGCGATCAAGTGCGTTTTAACTGATATTTTTGACAGCATCATACGATTTTCCTTCCGATATGCTACGACAGGAATTGGTTGCGGAATTTGTTTACGATTTGCAGTGAAGTGTTGATAAAGCAATAAAGAAAAAAACATTTTAGCAAAGTAATTGGTTGTATTTGTTGCTTAAATGTATGTTTCAAGGACAAACACAAATGGAAAAACAAGCACTAAATAAGAAAACCCCGATGTACCACGAAACAATACCATGTCAAATCAATGCGTCGTCGCATTTTATTTATTCTTTCCGAAGGCGGATAACTCGAATGTAATTTTAGTCTCCGACGCAGTATGCGTTGCGGAGAATTCTCCGTTCCGACGGATACCTCGCTAGGGCCGACTATTTTGTTGGCTGGCAATTTTTTCAAATCATTGTACATATTGCTAAAAAAATAGGAATCATTAAGTGTTATATTGCATTCTTTTAAAAATACTGTACTTTCAGATACAAAATCAAAAGAATCCATAACTTTTGGCAATCGCATTCACAAAAAAACGTTAAAGCATTTGAATTATATGACCTTTGTTGTGACCATTATTTTGTGACTTACGTAAGATTACCAACGCGGCAGATCGAATTGTGTATATAATAAATTGGGAATTGAATTGCAGCATTATGTGACTGCTGCCATTTCTTTAATAGTGTTGTTTTTTTTTTTACCTTAAAAGCCTTCCGCGCCAGGCCAAATCCTGACGTATGGAAACTCTAATCCCATGTTTGATCCCCGGAAAAACACAAATTACATCTTAAGGTTTTTTCTATTGCTCTATCTCTCGTGAACGTGTGACAAACATCCGGGAGTATGACTGTCCTGGAAAAGCTTCTCAATTCAGCCGTTCGGACTCGGCATAAAATTGTAGGTCCATTCGTCCCAAAAATAGAAACTCACACAAACGAATGGTTGCGAGAAGCTAGGCCTAGGATGTCTACACGCCTGTTGCGCCAACAATTTTGTTTTTTTTTATAATCATAGAACTTACGAACTATAAAATAATACCAACATACGTAAGTATTTATTGAAGCAATTACTGCACGGCAATACTGGTTTCATATACAACAACACAACGCACTCAATCGACCTTTTGTTGAGTTTTCTCAGCTGTGCACACCGGTCCAAAAAGCCGGTCTCTCGCACGAGAGTTGACATTTCACTGTGAGAAATAAATATAACAACTCGCAAAAAGCTTATCTCATGAGAGATTAAGTACTGTAGCTGCGCGATATCTATGACTTTCTACCTAGCATTCTGTAATTTGGTGCAGCTTTTCAAAGCAGGGTCATAGTCATATCATAATTGTCTGCTTTAGCAGGGGACGACGAAGGGTGGAAATCACCAAGTGCTTTCACTGAATGTTAAATTCACATAATATCAGATACATTTTTCAGTTTGTTTTGGGCTGCCCGACATTGCGAGAGATAAAGTTCTCTAAGCTAGCAAAATTTAGTACCTATCTATTCTCTCTCTCACAAGTCACTATTAAATTTAAATCAAACAATATACAAACTACAGAGTTACACAGTACACTCAATTGGCTGCTGTGCTGTTACTGCGGCTTTATTTCTTGATTCGCATCTAATGCAGACGATAAAACTCATAGCCTGACTCCAAGTACTGGACACCGCGCGTTCTGTGAAGCCAAAAATACAGTTCTGATTGCATATAGAATACACAACATACATACCTACACGTAGTGCATTAATTGATCCTATCATCTAAAGTTAAAAACAAATTGCTTTTGTGAAAAATCACCGATACACATAATTCCCAACATTGTTGATATTCTTCGCCGTTCTCCTTCGTTCTTGGCTGCTTTCGATACGTATTTTGCCTACCCCGCGTGTGTGTGAAAATATAAACTTGTGCCGACGACCTTGCAATGCCCTTGAATGACACTTACTGCGCGACGACGGATGGAAAAGAGAAGAATGCTCACATTTTCGTACTTTTGAATTGGTTTAATATACCCATCACTACACACCACACGGTGTTTTTATTTTGTTTGCTTTGAAATTTAATTTCTATTTATGGAACTCACTCCAGCTATGTGAAATTAATTATACGAAAATTAATCGTAATCATAATAGCTGTGCATCGGAAATACCTATAATCGAAATTAACTAGGTACCTACCTTTGTTATGTGAAAGTGTATCGGTAGTGTTTAAAAATTGCCAAAAGTTCCTCCTTAAAGTCAATGCTACATCTGTGTAGCGTTTAATAAATAATTTGCAACTACAACTTATAAGGATAATTATACTTACAGCAAAGCCTTTGGAAAATAGCAAGGTAAGTTTTTTTCTTCATTTTATTTTTAATGTTTTGAAAAATATTTTTTAAGATTCAGTTGGTTGGTTAGTCTATTTTTATTATGTGGACATGAAAGTACCTACCTACACATGACACATCGTCATTGATACCTTACGACATTTTCTGTCAAGGGATGGATTAATTAGTTATGTATGTGTCAATTTCGGCTAATAATATTGCTAAATAGCACAGCAAACCAAGGACAGTACCATTAATTAAGTTTTATTTACCATGTTACATAATCGAGTAGGATCTGAAAAGCAGTTAAAAGCGAAAAAAAGGCGGGAACTTCTAATACTGAACCAAAATATTTCAATCCTTGACATTTTCCACACATAGATACGTACAACAATGCTAACGCGTGTTATGGAAGGTGTACCTTATTACATAAGGTCACGAAATCGTAGGGACAATCATTGCTAGTAAACATGCGTACCAATACCAACAGCAATCAGCTGTTTGGCATTGAAATTGTATTTTTTTTTTTAAAATCAGATCTCCATATTGATTGGCAATTTCAATTAGGGTGTGATAGGATTTTATTGAAGACTAGCTGTACCCGGCCGGCTTTGCCCGTGCACAGAAATTGTATTGCTTAGATCTTAGATCTTCTTTCGTAAGATTGTCTGTAAATTTGAGCTCAATCAGTTCGCCGGTATTTGAGATACAATAATTTGAAATTTTTTTTTGTATGGGCGGTGCCACGCCCCTTTGTCCAATTTTGACCATTCTTTACATTAACACTCCTGGGACAATATATAGGATTTTCTGTTAGTTTCAACTCAATCGATTTGGCGGTTTTCGAGATATACGATTTTGAAAGTTTTTTTTTTGTATGAGCGGTGCTACGCCCTTTGTCCAATTTTGACCAAACAAAGCCTTTTGCGCTCCTAAAGCCTATCTTTTCCAAAAAGACCATACCAATAGGGTTAGTAGTTCTTCCGTGATAGTGAACAAAGAGAAAATCTACAATGTCATTTATATGTAGGTATAGATGTATGTACCTACCTTACCTATAGATGTATAAATGTATACCTAGATAGATAATGAGAACCGTTTTACTAAAAACAGGGGTCTTTGTTGAGCTTTAACTTCAGTTATTAAATATTTACAACATAAAATTGATGTATGAAATGTTGACGGACACGGCATGCTTTACTAACTGTACATAGCTACCTATAGTCACTTTAGATTTGTATTTGTGTCAATCAAATCCTCGCAAATTTACCTTATTGTATTGGGTATTCACGCAAAAGGATACTGTAAGGGGGGAGTAGGCGAATTACTTGCCGTGCGGATCGCCTAGCGAAGTAATTTCCTACGGCCTTAGATGGAAAATGGAGGGACTACTGGCATGGTGGGACGCTTAGCACAGTAGGTTCCAAATTATCTGGAAATCGAGGAAACTGAAGGAAAACAGGACACTATTAATTTTAAACTTTTTATTTATCACACAGTAGGGTAGGTACAGGGTTTTTCAACAGGGACGCTACAAAAGTAGAGCGACAGGGACAGCAAACGATTCCGAATATTTTGCCGCTCTTTTGACATTTCTCTTCAGTAAGGTTTTCTATTTCATGATTGAAAGATATACGAGCCAACAACGAGTCGAAATTATTAAAATTTACTACCGAAATTCGGAGTCAGTGGCCTCAACGTTAAGAGCGCTACGTCCAATTTATGGTCGTCATAATCGTCCTAGCAGATCAACAATTGAGCGTGTAGTGGAAAAATTTGAATCCACACGCACAGTACAAATGTTCCCGTGCCAGTGAGACAAAGAAGTGCCCGTAGTGTCGAGAATATTGCTGCTGCTGAGGGTTCAGTTGAGAAAAGCCCAAATGATGAACTTCGTACGAATATCGAACGTGAAATTGCAGCAGTATCGGCCGATATATGCTTGAAAACCGTCGAAAATTGGGTTCAGCGTCTGGACTTCTGCAAGCGTGCCCGTGGTGGCCATGCAAAAGAAATCGAGTTCCATACATAATGGCATCGAACGTACTTTCACAGGAATAAAGAATTTCATTGATATCCAAAACCGTTTTTGTTTTATTTAAAAAAACTTTTGTAGCGCTCTTATTGAAAAACACTTTATAAACTTTTACATCAGTTAATAGATAATTATATCAAATTTTGAAAGTTCTCTTATAAGAATTTACTCAATTAGTGAGTGTGACTTTTAAGAACAAATAGAAATCAAAAAAAATATTTATTTAGGGTGGTAGTTTGCTACAATAGCCGTTTTTTATTATCAGCTATGATCCATATAGATCATCGATTTACATGCACTTACAACAACAACATGTGATCCTACTTTTCATCGAGATCACGAATCATGATCTGAACATTAATTCAACTATTTATAGTTGTTGTTTCGTGGCGTTGTTTATTTAACTAAAATGTTGGTGTCCCTGTAATTTATAGCCACACAGTAATGTTGCCAGACCAAAATATGAAACACTATTAATAACACAAAAAATTAATTAGCATTTTTTCAAAATCGAATAAGTTACTATTCCGTCTTTCCAGATGTTTTTTTCGCTTTATAGCACAGAAATATAAATGGAAATATTGTCAGTACAATACTGTTAATATGATGCATATTTGAACATAACATTTGAACGTAGTTTCTCCAAAAAAAAAAAAATTGAATTCAAAATGTATGCAGATTTGTATTCATACGGTAACAACCCCGATACAACAAGCGAAATGTCAAACTTAGATATGAGCAAGTGCAAGCATCGCATTGTGACGTCAGATTGTACCGTGTGACTGCAATATGTCTAATGGCAAAACGAAATTTGTCATAGTTGGTATTGGATTTTATATGTGAAAAACAACTGTTGCCACAACTGATCCAGTTTGTTTTATTTTCATGATCTGATCCGGATCAGATCACGCTGATAATAAAAAACGGCTAATACCAACTTTTCTCTCAGCCTATCGACTCGATGCGACTTGTGTGAATGTATATTTATTTTATTTATTTAATGGGCGCAAGTAGCTATAAACAAATTACGCCTACAGCTCGCACGCGAACACGCAATATATAGCTGTCCATGTGAAAAACGTGGCTGTTGGAGGTCAATTCTGGCAATGGTCGAGTAGTTCCGAAGATAGCTCCTATACTCCCATTTCCCCTTCCACCATCCGCACCCTAAACTAACCTATACTGATCCGGAGGATGTAGCCAGGGGCCAGATCACGTAAAATGAAAACGTTCAAACGATATCGTTTCGACAACAGCAGTCTCTGTCTATTGCCACGGATATGATAGAGAGAGCTTTAGTATAAACCATGTCGTTCGTCGATCGTTTTCATTTTAGGTGATCTGGCCAATAATATTTTATTTTTGGAACGCAATATAAAACTACCCCTAGTCTAAGCACAACTGCAATCGAAAAAACATTTTTTTCGCACTTGGCCAAATAAGATCAATTTTCAATTTATTATATCTCACCAGAAAGATGAATGTTAGCTCATACTTGGTAAAGTATTGCCTAACAATTAAAAGCATTTCTTTAATTGGCATAAGTTTCGTTCATGAAAATAGTAGTGTTGCTCTAAACAAAACTTGAGCCAAATGAAACGGTACTTTTTCCGTTGAAAACTTTTAGTTTACAATAGAATGCAAAGAAGATAATAGCAAAATTCCGTTACTGCCGGTCATAATTTTTTTCCTTTTGACTGTTCTAGAGAGATGCACTACTATTTTCATGAACACAGCTGCATATAGATTTATGAATATAATAAATAAACCCCTATAGGACGAATTTTGAAAAACAATGAATAAGGCACGTAATAATTTTGATTTATCTATCAACATACAAACTTCTAAGTTCATACGGCTAACGGTTGATGAGGCCCCCCTTACTCCCCGCGACACCTTTACTCCTGAGCAATTCTCACCCACCCTACGGCCTAAGTTGGCCACGCATCTATAAATCTGAAAAAAAAAAAGAAAAAAAATCGATATTATAATCTACCTATTTTGATTATGAGAAATAATTCAACAAAATCTCAAACTTAAATATTTTATTAATGCAATACATAGGCCCCTATTGTGAGTGTCGATAGTTAATCGTTGATCGACAACTGTCGATCGATCGAGAACTGTGATTGTCGATTGCGATCGATATTTGTCGATTTGACAGTCGCTTGTAGTCGATTACAAATGTCTGATCGATGCTTTCTCTTGGAAGTGAACAAATTTTGTGCGTACGAATAGCTAAAATCAATCGACGCAATCGACAATTGTCGTGACGGTCGGTGATCGACAATCACAATAAGGGCCATACCTAAATAATTTATTCATTGGGATTTGCAAAAAAAAAAACACTCTAAAATTTATAAAACTTAAATGAGATTAAAACTTTTCAGTTAAAATTAAACCCTTCTTCTCTAACATTTTGTAGGAGGTTAGGTACATAACTCCCTCCCTAACCTTGCGTACTTAAAAAACACTTAACCCTTTTATGTACCGCACACACATTTTCGATGTCATTTAAATGGCGACTTTCAGGTGTTTAGTTGAGTGCTTCTTGCTTCTACTCCAATTTTTGTGATCATTTGGCACTTGTGACATGGAGCATTGTCTTGCTGAGTAGTAAAACATTTAAGCCGTACACAAATTTTTACTTTGGTTGTTTGTTCCATTGCATCTATTGGGACTAAATCTCCATGACGCATGAGGCATGCGCATGACCTATTGAAGATACGATACTCCAGAAAATAACACATTACTTAACTGGAACAATTTTCTTACGGCATTGGAACAAATCTCTTTTTATTAATCTAGGGAACTCGAATGAACTCTCGTCCGACCATAAAACTTAGTCCTAGAAAGTCATATACTTATTGACATGCTTATTCTTTTGCGAATTTAAGCTGTATTTCTTTTTTCTTAGGGTTAGGAATATAAGCGGGACTTCTGATAATATAATATGTCCAGCAAGGCCGCAAGTTTAGCAAGAATTCACTTGAAACTCGAGGGCTTTTGAATTCCGAGCAGGGTTTATTAAGAATTTCCTTAAAAAGAAAAAAAATCAATGCTTTTTTGTTAGAGTGCTCAAATATGTAAAAATACATTATGTATCTACAATTAAAAAAAACGCACCACATATTAGCACCGCCGAACTGCACGACTCAACTGATTTAAATTTCATAACATTGCTTGTTAATATTATATTATGTTAAAATCCCTGTGTATGAATTTTAAATAACGCATTCTGTCATTCCAATTATGAGCCAAATGGAAGAGCTATCGCACTAATGACGCACTGAATCTTGACGTTTAAGGCCTGAATATTTTGTGGTTTATCAGTATACACTAAATACATACATAACTCAGTAAACACCTGAGAAATATAGATAGGATCATGCAGGACGAAGGTCTCTTCAGACCCTACAGAGTGAAACGTACCAGGTCCAATTGTGAATCTGTATTATTATCTGCCGGCTTTGCTTGGGGATAATTTTCTTGTGCATATCAATGTACCAAATTTTACAAATTTTGGCTCCGATGAATGTCGACAAATAGGCTTTTTTTGTATATGGACGCCCTTGATTCCAATTTTGACCAATCTACATAGGAACACAGAACACTTCCGGGTCAATACCTAAGATTGTCTGTAAATTTGAGCTCAATTAGTTCGATTGTTATCGAGATATGCGCTATTATGTTCTGTAACATTTTGTCGATGATTAGTGCAAAGCTGTTGAGTGTTGAAGTTCTGCACGAACTTCCTTCCAAATCGTGTTTTTTTATGTAAACATACACTTCTCCTTCGGGTCGTTAAGGGTTTCTCCTCTAATATATCGCAAAAAATTGGTGATCATTTTGACGTTTGAAAAGCGAAGCCAAAAAGATACTTAATCTGCGCAAATGTATTTCTTAATTCTGTAATACATACGACTGTTATACTTTTTAATATTATAACTTCATGGCCTTTTGAACTAGGTCCCAACTGGAACTAACTCCCACTAGCCAAATAAGCTAGGTCCCACCAAATGTGCAGTGTGATTTAGTTCATAATGTTTGGGAGATAGTTCGTAGTTCATTATGAACAAATTCCCAATGAATTAAGTCCCAATTTGAAAGAAGTGGGAGTTAGTTCATTTAACTTGTTTTGACGAAAAAATACATCTTACATACACCCCAACCTCGCACTAAATCCAAATCCAACAGTGACCCCAAGTAGGGGGGGTTGCAGGGGGGCAGAACGCATACATACATTTTCCACTGTGTCTAATGGGAGATCAAATGGAAGCAGGGTCTTAGTTCCTAAAAATCATGGGAGTTATTTCATATGAACTAAATCCCAAATTTTCTGGGACTTAGTTCGTTTTGGCTAGTGGAAGTTAGTTCCAGTTGGGACTCAGTTCGTAGGGCCCAACTCATTTCGCGTTTTTATCCACATTTTTATAAAAGGAATTACAAACAAATAAGTTTGTCTTATTAACCCTGAATTTCAAAAAATTGTTTTTTTTGTTGCCAACTCTTAATTAGATTGCCCGTCAAAATACTTCAACCATTAAAATAAATCGCACTGTTAGCACAAATTGGTTTAAATTATATTGCTTGTTAATTACTAATACCCAAGACTACACCGATTGACATCAGTCAGCAATATTGTTAAACATTCATGATACCTACACATTTTTTAACACCATTCTGTCAAAATAATAATTGGCTGTATTTTCTTTATTAAACTTGCAATTGAAGTTTTTCTTTTTAAATGATCGTATTCGTATTTAGGAGGATTCGTGTAAGGAGTGTGGTTTTAGGACCTCATTAGGTACAATAGGCTGCTATAAAAGAGGCCGCAACCCCATGAAAGCTCTCCCTACTAATATTCTAATCTAATCTAAGGACCACATAAACGCACCTTGACAATGACAGTAATATTATTTTAATAAAATGGTCTCCTCTCATCAGGTCATAAGATTCTTACGTAATGTTGTTATACCGCGCCCATTGTTTTATTTTTTTTTTATAAAAACTAATACACGTGTTAAACCTTAACAACCCACTCCCACAATAAAAGGGATGCCGAATATGTCAAATAAACAAACCCCAATACTGCTGTGCTCCTTCAATGTCCCTCGAAAATAAGCAATAATTTTTTTTTATCATGTAGGTACCTACATATAAATTTGATCAGTCTAATCTATTACCATATGACCAATATGCTTTCTATCTCCCACCCACATCAGTGGCGAATTCAAAGAGACAAACAAGATTTAAACCAAATGTATATAAAAAGATTTTCGAACGAATGAAAATACAAAACAATCTCCTAAAAATAAATAAAATCTTTTTTATTTGCAATGTAAATGTCTGCAGCGGTGGTAGATATCTGCTATCTGCGAATACACTGCTTCATCTGAATGGATCTAATTTTTCTATTTCTTAATTCTGCTTTTAGTAGATTTCTGCTGAAGCTGGTTAGACTGTTCAAATACCAATGTATCTTTTTGGTTGCTGTTGAGATACCAGAGGATATCTGACTTTTCTACAGAGAAATAAATTGTATTTCTGTTTCATTTTGAATCACGAATGGTGTATTTTATATTTATGTGACTATACATATTTTTTTTTTTGCGATTGGCGGCAGTTGTCTCTCTATAAGTCTGTATTCGTTCTTCGATCTTGGCAATCGTCACGTTTTGTTTTTTTCGTCGCTTTGCATTTGTAGAGCAGAGGAATAACTTAGTGCATTTTCGGCTTTAAAACAGATGCATTGATTTGCGGTATTGAAGTGCGGTTAAAGGAGGTTGTAATTAATTTAGTTTTTTCTCACTTAACGGAAAGTGTTAAAGGTTGTTTGTTAATATAATTCGGTTAAGTTAAATGTGTGTTAATGAAAAACCAAAAACACAGATCAGAGTCGTCATCATAATTAAATCAAATTGGTACGTACCAATATGTGGTATCAGTGAACGGAAAATATTGCAGTAAACACATCGTTATCTGGTGCATGAAATAAATATCAACGAAAAAGTTTACATATTGTTAAAGTGATTATAAGAAAAATTACAACAATTAAAAACAAACAATATTGGAATTTAAATTTGCGCTCAATATAAATTATTGGTAAGGTGGTAGGTTTGTTACGCTTAAAAGTTATAAGCAATTTGTTCTTTAATAAAAATAAAAAAACAACGAAAGAAAAAATTTTAGCGCACACTTCTTAAATGATCTTTATTTGACTCAATCTATAAGCCCGAAACACCCTGTATCTTCGACATACCTTTCGAATGCACCATGGATGGTTATCACTTCTTCTTCTTAGCCTTTTGTTTTTCAAGTTTTAAATCATTAGTAGATTTAATTTTTCTTAGTAGGGTGATTTGATTACACTCCCAAAGCTGAATTCAATAAGTTCATGTAAAATGTTGCTCAAAACTTATAAGGCACTAAATGAAAACTAAAGGAAAACTTATATTGCAATCATGAGTGGATATAGTGAGGCCTGTTCACAGTGTCCAGGTTTTTTTTTTCTTAAATACTTCTCCCGGGAAAGGCGAACCTATAACGCTTCAACAGCGCCCCGAGATGCTTGCAGATGTATGTTAGTTCTGCACTTAAATTGCTGCAAATTGTAGTCTTCGGGAACTATATGCCCAGGAAGCGAGTTCCAAAGTTTACTTGTCCTGCAACAAAAGGAATTTTGGAAAATTGATGTCCTCGCGGTTGTTAAGTGTACTGTATGGTCATGAGCATTAGCAGCCTTGTGGGGGTCCAAAAGGTGCATTTCCAGGGATAATGTCTTTGAATTCTTCGGAACATATACCATGGAAGTACCTATAGAACAAGCAAAGGTCAGTGACTTGTCTTCTGTTCACCAACGGTTGTAGATTCCATGTGAGTGTAGGGTCTTCAATAAGTCGAACTGCAGCTCGCCTCTGTATGCTGTCAAATAGGTTAAGTGAATGTTTTGGGGCCGAGCTCCATATATGGGAACAATATTCCAAGCCTGGTCTAACCTGTGCTTTGTAGAGAAAAAAAAGTTGCTTGGGGCTAAAGTACCTCCTTGATCTAAATAGGTAGCTCAACTTAGCGGACGCCGATCTTCCTATATAGGATATGTGGTCCTGCCATGTGATTCTTGAATTGACTGTGAGTTCTATAGAAGGTGCATTGATTCCTTGGGATGGATTGGATGGTCATCCATTTAGATCTAAGGAACTGTTGATGCATTTTTCCTAGAAAATGTTGTGAGCTAAGTCTTGTTTGCATTAAATACAACCAAGTTGTCTTTTTCCCCACTTCAAGATTTCCATCTTAACCACCTCCGTTTATCCGACTGTATGGAAACGAGCTAAGATAGTACCTACCGATACCGAAGAGCTCAGGAAATGTAAATGATTTTCGTCCAATTGCCATCCTGTCTTATTTGTCGAAAGTCTTTGAGGTAATTGTCAGCCAGCAAATCGCGGAGCATGTTGATAGTTTAAATTTATTAAATTCTCTACAATCTGGATTGAGATCTGGTCACAGCTGCATATCGGCCTTGATCAAGGTCTCGGATGACATTCGCGTAGCGAAAGATAATCAAAATGTAACATTGGTCACGCTGTTCGATTACTCAAAGGCCTTTAATTCAGTTGAACCGACTAAATCTTTCGAATCTGTTCAATTTTTCTAGTAGTGCAACTAAATTGATTTTTACCTATCTAAGTAATCGCGTCCAGTGGCGTATTTCACCAACTTATAAACTTACAAATTGTTCACAGGCATTTTTTGAACAAATTTTGCAGTTTGACAAAAATTTTTTATTGTTTTTGTTGTTTACAAAGGGAAATTTGTAGAAATTTCATTTTTTCCGTTTCACCAAAAGTTAAATTTCTTTGTTGCTTAGAAGTACAAATATGTTAAAATTCAAATTTTTTTTTTTAAGTTTGCGTTTCACCAAATCAGGAAATTTTACAAATTTGCTCAATTACTGAAAATTTCTTACAATAGAAAGATTGTGTTTCGATTTAGTAACGATTTGTAATTTTTCAAAGGAATCGCTTTTCAACCCTAAAAATGTCTTTACGTCGAAAGTATAGTAGGTACTAAGTAGCACCGATAGTGATAATAGTTTATGCTAAATAGACGAAGACAAACTTATGACCACGAATTAACTACGAAATTTCAGATTCTTTAGTTTTCAATGAAAAGTTTCAGGTTAAAACGTGCTAAGGCAGAAGAAGTAAAGGACCATTCACATGAGAGCGAACGAACGAATTGATGAAATGCG
The DNA here is from genome assembly GCA_949372485.1 of Cheilosia soror. NCBI lineage: Eukaryota > Metazoa > Arthropoda > Insecta > Diptera > Syrphidae > Cheilosia > Cheilosia soror. Next base: position 52,023,805 of record OX443561.1, read on the forward strand.
AATAAACCACTTTTGATGCATTTATGAACAGAAAATTGCACATTTTACTATAAATAACTATTTATCCCATCAAAATGTATTAAGAAAACAAGTTTAAAATAGTTTAAACAAAGAAATTTCGAATTCCAAACTTTTTGACTCAAATGAAATTCGCGAACTGCTGCCGCCATGTAAAGTGTTCATGTGAACAAACTGTCAAAACTCGCGAATATTTGTTCGTTCGTAGATCGTTGGTCGCTCACATGTGATGTAAATAGTCCTTAAGACAAATGGGACATCGGATTGCAAATCAGTCTGAAAATAAACTTTTCAATGGCATTGGTTTGGTATCTATATCATTTTCTATAACAGGTTAGAAAATTTGCCGAATAAAACATTTTTCTTATCGCGAATAAAACCGATAAAAATTTTGTTCGGTTCTGTTAATTTTGTTCTTTGATGTTATCTGTTAGAATAATTAAAAAATTATGAAAAACAGTTGTTGTTTACAAACTCTGAAAAATAATCGGTGAAACGGTTTTTTTTATTTGTAAATAACAAATACAATTTCCCGTAAATTTTTTCTCTTTTTAACAAATTTGTTGGAATTAAGTTTGTAGCTTGTAAAAACAGAAAATCAGTTAACAAATTTGAAAATGTTATCAACAAATAGAAATTTTTAATTATAATTGTAATTTGGTGAAATAAGCCACAGGCGGTTTCATATAAAAATATTCTTTCCTCCTTTCTACCTTTAAGAAGCGGTGTACCGCAAGGATCTATTCTTGGACCTCTACTTTTTTCCGTATTTATAAACGACCTGCCATCTGCTATTAAGTATTGCAACTTTCACATTTATGCTGACTATGTCCAGCAGTATTTCCACTTTTCTATTCGTATGACCATATTCACACGTTTACGTACGATGCGTAATACAATATATCCAATGTGCGGCTAGCCTTACACCAGTACACACGAATTCAGTGTGAAATTGCTTCGGTTTCGGCAATAAAGATTTTCTTAATAGAAAATAGCTTATTCAAAATAAGAATATTGACAAATCAAGTGTAGTATATAATATAAAAACATATTAAGTTATGGCGGATTTCATAATGAAATTAAGTTTCATGAATATATGCAGATGCACTAGAATTTAGATTCTCACATTTGTAGCAACTTCTCTCCTTCCTTTTCCGCACTCACAGCAATTCTCGTGTCAACGCTGGACGCGGCGCGGCATAAGAGTTGGTTGGAACTTAAAAAATGTACCTCAATAAAACTGGACTGTATGCACTTCAGTGACTGCTAACTGACCTACACTCAGAGAAAAATCTCAAGCTAAAATCTAGTGTGCTCAAGCTTGATTTAAAATTTTTTCATTCTTACGTGGTAAATCTTAATATGATACATTGTTCTTGAAATACACTCACTAATTGAGTGAATTCTCATAAGGCAACATTAAAAATTTACTGATGTGATGATATATTATAAGATGGCATCTAATATCTATTGTCTATCTTGAATACCTAAAATAAATTTGTTTCAGGCATAGGTAATGTAAGAACCAGATTCTTAAAATAATCGCCAAACAGGATTGAAGTAAGATTTTTAGGCTTGCTAAAAGTCTAAAAACACGATTTTTTGGAGCTCTTGAAAAAACGAGCTCAAAATAAGTTTTTGGTACTGGGAATACGATTTTTCGAGACTACCGTACTTTCGTCAACGAACGAGCTTGAAATGACACTGATATTCTTGATTTTAGCTCTTTTTCTTTCTGAGTGTAGCTCTAATGTCCCAATCTGCAACAAATATTCTTCACTAATGAAATTGATTATTTTGTTCTGATTAAATGTTTAATTAAAATTGTTTGCTAATAGGTAAATGCAGACAATTCTATAAATAGATCCATCAGCTTCAACTTGAATAAAAATGTAATCTAGCGTTACATAGCTACGTGGTCATATAGTTACACGCAGATAGCTATTTACGCAGCGATACATTATTGTGCATCAGAGGGGAAAATTCGATTCTCTACGTCGAAATTATTTTTTAATATTTATTTATTTTATTCTATATACTGACAGCTCAAAAACCAAAGATGGAGTTGGTGGGGGTGTTTTCTCCGAAAGTCTTAATCTCAAGCTTTCCTTCCGTCTACCAAATTACTGTAGCGTGTTCCAGGCGGAAATTATGGCGATTAAAGAAGTCTTATCTTGGCTCAGCGACATATCTGTTAAGGATATCTACATATTTTCGGACAGCCAAGTAGCCATCAAATCCTTGGACTCGATCTCTATAACTTCTCTATAGTAGCCCTCGACTGCCGATCGTGTCTTACGGAGATGGCCAAACAGTTCAACATTCACCTAATCTGGGTGCCGGGGCATAGAGACATTCCAGGGAATTGTAAGGCCGATGAACTCGCTAGAATAGGAACAACTCAACCCATTCTGTCGGATAAAGGCACCCTAGGGATACCAATCGCTACTCGTAAACAAAAATTGAAGCTGAATGCTATCGAGAGTACAAATCTTAGGTGGACAAGTTTAACCACTTGTCTAGCGACAAAACAAATTTGGCCTAAGCTGGATTTGAAACGCTCTAAGAAATTGATCTCTCTCAACAGATTGCATATCGGCACTACAATAGGTGTCATTACTGGACACTGCCTGATAGGCAAACATGCCGCAAGGCTGGGCCTTTTCTCAAACGACTTTTGTAGAAGCTGCATGGATGAGGAAGAAGAGGAAACTATCCCTCACCTTCTTTGTTCCTGCCCAGCTCTCTCCCGCAGAAGGAAGCTTCACTTAGGAGCCTTCCATTGCAACGACTTGGGCGATCTGACAAGCGTAGACATCAGAAGCCTCTTACGCTTTTTAAAGAGCTCAAAATGGTTCAACTAGTAGGGAGATCTTAGATCCTTATTTGTGGCATCACAATGGACCTATACTGGTCTAAGTGTGTTGGCGTTTTTAGCTGACGGCCACTTTCAACCAACCAACCAACCATTCCAATTGATATATTAAAAATAAGTGGCTGTTCCTATAGCTACTTCATATAATATATTGTTACGATTGCTAGATAATACACTATTATTACACATAACATATACCATTACCATCCATTACCTCTTTTATAGTATTCAACATTTACTTCCACCATTAATGATTCATTCACTCGTTTTATACAATACGAGTAAGGAAGTTCCAAAAGCTACCTACTTACCAGTCCTTAAGACAAAACCACTAATTATGCATGTGAAATTATGTTTTAAGCATCAGCCACATCCATGGCCATACCAGTGCACTTTCGCTGAAAAACTTAATTTGCTTACTAATTGAATATCCCGCACAGCAGCCAAGCCTCCTATGCTGTCAATCTCACAAATGCAGTCTTTATACGGCTATTTTACGTCAAACAATTGAAACTCAAGAACGTTTAACCGTTTCATTCGTTGCACAATAACTAATTGCAATTTAACAATAAACGTACAACGACCGGCCCCCAACTACATGTGTAAAAACACATCTGGGGTTGGGGATGTACTTGTACAGACACATATACCTATTTGTACAGACTGCACTGCACGGCTTCGAATGCGAATAAATTGCAACCCACCCACGTATTGACTACAAGGTGTCCCTCAATGGCGTTTCATTGCATTCAATGGCTCGATGTTCGATGACCCAATGCATCACAAAGTTTATCGAACTCGTAGAACGTCATTCACGTGGAAATTTCCAAGATGACGTGCAGCTAGTTGATAAATTGATCAAAGATACAAAAATATGTCCGACGCACATAAATATTTGAACGCGTGCCATGTGGTAATAGCCGGCGCTGTTCTATTATCAGGTCAACTTGAAACTTTAACATGACTAATTGCTTTTTTGTTCTTATCTCCTCGCCAGCACATAAATGTCACAAACAGCATCCAAACACATGATTGCCATATTAATAAATTATTCTTGTTTGATTAACAGTAATATGTATAATTATAATTATACCAAGAGATATAGATAGTAAATACTTGGGTTAATCCACGATACTGTGGAAATACTTTCACTGGCGAGTTGGCTTATCGAAACATTTCGCGAATGAGGCTTTGCATGCCGATTCAATGTCTGTACACGTACTGATAAGAGTGTACTATCTTAGAAGTCATATCGATTTTATTTGCTTTGTCAAATTACGAATCCAATCAATGCATACGAGTACAGTAGGTACCTACGTGCATTGGTAGTTAGATTGATATGTAGGAAAAACGGATGTTAAAATTATATCAACGAATTTTAAACTTCAGTGCAGTGGCGGACTAAGGGGGTGGGGGGAGGGCGGTCACAAATAAAACGAGTTTTGGACTTTATTTTATTTTCAAAAGTGCAATAAAGTCCAAATCGAAGTGGAAATAAAATCCAAACAACCACCAATGTGCCATGAAATAAAGTCTTATGCAAAAAGGTCCAAAACGAAATTTTGGACTTTTTTGGACATTATTGCACTTTTGAAATTGCAATAAAATCCAAAACGAGTTTTGGACTTTATTTCATTTTTGAAAGTGTAATAAAGTCATTGGACATTATTGCACTCAGCTATTTAAAAGAAAGACGAGCAGGGGGTTGCAGGGGGGCAGCATGGCCCCCCATACAAATTCTACTGCTTATGCATTGTGGATTTTATTTCCACTTCGATTTGGACTTTATTGCACTTTTGAAAATGAAATAAATCTCAGAAGTCACTTCTGAAATTGCAATAAAGTCCAAAAAGATTTTTGGACTTTATTTCATTTTCAAAAGTGCAATAAAGTCCAAAATTACGTTTTGGACCTTTTTGCATAAGACTTTATTTCATGGCACCAACCAATATATGGGGAGAATTGAAAGAAAAATGGTGCAGTTCCGAACTTTACACACAAAAAAACTTCGCACCCACTCCAAATCCTACACCCCAAGCAAGGGGGAGATTGTTGGGCAGCAACAAAGAAGGTGAGGATTAGTTTCCTCTTCTTCCTCATCCATACAGCTTCTACAAAAATCGTTGCGAATAAAGGCCTAGTCTTGCGGCATGTTTTCCTATCCAGGTAGAGTCCAGTAATGACACCTATGGTGAAATCAATTTCTTAGAGCGTTTCAAATCCAGCTCAGGCCAAATTTGTTTGTCACTAGACAAGTGGTGCCGCTTGTCCACCTAAGATTTGCACTCTGGATAGCATCCAGATTCAATATTTGTTAGCAAGAGTAGCGATTGGTATCCATAGAGTGCCTTTATCCGGCAGGATGGGTTGAGTTGTTCCTATTCTAGCTAGTTCATTGTTCATCGGCCTTACAATTCCTCCAAAGTAGGTTAATGTTGAACTGTTCGGCCATCTTCGTAAGAGACGAGTCGAGGGCTACTAGAGAAGTTATAGAGATCGAATCGATGGATTTGATGGCTGCTTGGCTGTCCGAAAATATGCAGATATCTGTAGCGGATATCACGTTTTTCTTGAGCCAAGACAAGACTTATTCTTTCTTCTAGACGGAAGGGGAACTTAAGATTAAGGCCCTTATTGTGATTGTCGATCAGCGATCGTCACGACAATTGTCGATTGCGTCGATTGATTTTAGCTATTCGTACGCACAAAATTTTTTCACTTCAAAGAAAATGCATCGACCAGACATTTTTGTAATCGACTACAAGCGACTGTCAAATCGACAATTATCGATCGCAATCGACAATTATCGATCGCAATCGACAATCAAAGTTGTCGATCAACGATCAACTATCGACACTCACAATAGGGGCCTAAGACTTTCGGAGAAAACATCTCCACCAACTCCGTCTTTGGTTTTTCAGCCGCCGCCAGTGTAGAACTGAACTAATTCATCTTCTGCGAAAGTATCCTCATTCCAGATTGCTCTGGAGGGATATTGACGGGAAAGTTATTGTCAAAATTTAGAGATGGGGTGGTTTAGTCAGTGTTTTCGGTTGAGATTTCGAAGTTCCTCAGAATAGATGCGTGACCAAAGTCTTTCTTTGACCGTTTGTAGACAGAAGACAAGTCGCTGACCTATGCTTGTTCTATAGGTACTTTCGCGGTAGATGTTCCGAGGAACTCAAAAACATTCTCCCTCGAAATGCAACTTTTGGACGCCCCACAAGACAGGCTGCTAATGCTTATGTCCAAACACTTACACTTGACAACCGCAAGGACATCATCTTTCCAAAACTCCTTCTGTTACAGGACAAGCAAACTTTGGAACTCGCTTCCTGGGGATATATTTCCAGAAGACTACAATTTGCAGCAATTTAAGTGCAGAACTAACACATCTGCATGCATCTCGGGGCGCTGTTGAAGCGTTATAGGTTCGCCTTTCCCGGGAAAGGTATAGCTTTAGGGCAAATGTCTGCACTCGCCGCCATTTGCTTGCTGAAAATATCAAGGGGTAATAGATGAAACAATATGTCCAGTGCCGCAGAGGGTGTTGTGCGTAGTGCATAGGGTTGCCAGATTTTTTCCGAAGCTTAGCGGGACAATTGACAAAAATATTGAAAAACCCCGGGATTTCAAAATTTTAACCGGGACAAATTAAAAACCCAATAAATCAAAAAACTGTATATTATTTCATTAACAAGTAAATAGTTAGTTGTTTTTTTAATCAGTCCATAACAAGCTTTTTTTAATGTTTATAAAAACAAGTATACATGTGTAGGTATAAATACTATTTTTATTTTAAAAGAAAACAGACAGTCTATTCGTGACAAAATTAATGTAACTATTAAATAAATAATAATATCTAACATTTTAAATATAAAAATGAGAAAACAAAAACAGTCTTTCTGTGACTAAGTTTATGAACAATGAAATAAGAAAATGAACAGTCTTTTCGTAACTTCGTGTATCAAAAATCTTGTTTTTGATATTAAAATTATTTTGTATATTTAGTGGAACTCTTGGCTAATTTAATTAAGTCAGAATTATTTTTAACAAAATTGTAAAATTCTGAACAAGTTAAGTCGTAATTAAAAGATGTTTGCAGTTCGGCTTTAATTAAATCCGGTGGCATTTATTTCGCACATCCGTCCATTTTAACGCCATTTGCGAAAAAACTCTCTCTGAAAAACAATTAGAACTTGGAATACTAAAGATAAATGAAATTAATTTGAAAATATTGGGTATTTCCTCAATTGAGATACTTTCCAATATCTCATTCCATTTAGTTAAGGAGCTTATGTTCTTATCATTTAAATTGATAATTACTTCTAAAGGCTTACGAATTTTTTGGTATTCTTCATAGAGAGAATCAAGTTCTATTTCATTTATTTGGAGCAAGTCTACAGCATTTTCAAAATGCTCAAATCCTAAATGGGAGCTTAAATTTAAAAAAGAAAGTTTAGATAAAATATTGCTATCCGAAAAATCATAACGTATAATCAATAAAATTCGAATAAAATTTTAATAAATCAGCTTGTGTATGATCTTTGCCTTCAGCCGGCAAATTTGAAAGAAACTGTTTTGCTCTGCTTCCGAAAAATACATCCTTTAGTCTTTCCTTAAAATTATTATAAATGCCATGCATTTTTAAATGCATTTCAACTACACTGAGTGAATCTGATTCAATTTGTTTCATCGTTGTTTCGACTGAAAACATCACATTATGAATAAAAGATAAATAAGTAAGAGTTCTGTTTTCCTCATATTCTGTTTCAATTGCCCTTTCAATAAGACGAGGACATTCGTTATTAGATTCTTGAAAGTGAGATTTGAGAGCAGGCCATATCTTAAGTATTCTTTCGACAGCTGGACCTAGGGATAAAAATCTCGTAGTAACGTGTTTTATAATTTCTTCCCACTTCATTTGATTAGTTTCAAAGTGTTGTTGCAAATCGTCTCTTCTCTTAGCCGAACGGCTAAAGTAACTGCATATTTTGAGCAACAGACTTTCTACATCATATTCTAATTTATCAGTATCATATTTTGCAGCATTGTGTAGTATGTGAACTGGACAGCCTGACTTTATAATTTTCTCATTTTTCGATTTAAGAATAGTGTAAATAGAGTGGTTTTTGCCGAAATTCACATTTGTGTTGTCTGCAGAAAATGCAGATACTTTAGCTAGAGAAAGCCCGTTTTTTTCTAAACTTTCCTCTAAAATCTTCGATACCTGATTTGCAGATTCATCGTTATTTTCAACAAAATCAAGGAGCCTATTCTCTACACCTGTATCAGAGAAATATCGAATACAAATTGGAAACATTTTCCGGTTCTTCCTGTTGCTAGCGTCGGTAGCGATTGAGAAGTATAAATTCTGGTCTTTAATTTTTTTTTAAATGATCTTAACAGATTCTTTAGCAATCACTTGTTTCACTAATACTTCAGCTTTGGTTCTGCCACATTTTAGTTTTTGGGCAATCTTTGAGTCATTTAAAATATATGGCAATAATTTGTGTTCACAATCCATACTGTTGTAACTTAAACAATGCTTAACAGTGTGAAATACAGATGTTAATTCAGCAACAATAACCTTGTCTTCCAAATCAGCCGTTGACTTATCCGGTTTCGAAAGATAATTCAATAGAGTTGAAGATGCTAAGTTCTTTACAACATCGAGGTGGGATTTTGTGGACGCATGTATTTTCAAATCATTTTGTCCTCCGTGACCACAGGAGAAATCTTTTTTGCACAAACGACAAAATACCTTGTAATGGTTTTCCCTTACTTCTCTGGACCAGGTAAATTTGTTTTCCCACTGGCTGTTGTAAAGGGTAAGCCGTTTTTTCTTTGTTTTAGGCACACTACCGCTCGAACCAGCAGGAGAACAAAACTCACTTTCGCTTGATGATAAATCACTCATTTTGGCTACAATTACCTGCATATTAAAAAAAATTTCTAGGTGTAAGCACGCAGAGTTAAAAGAGAACCCTTACCTACCTATCTACTTCCAAAGTCCAATCTCACAGCTCCAAAAAAACAAATTTGTAATTGATTAGTTGTTATTTTGATAATATTATGCAAATTTAATGACAGCTGTCAGGTTGACAACATGACGTTCAACAAAATAAGGTGCGTTTGATTAAAATTTCAATGAAAACTCGTTAAGGTTAAACCACAATGCACTAGTTGTTTTGCGAATATTAAAGAAATGTTTTCACTGAATATTTTTCTCTGAGTTTCGTTGAAAAACCGGGAAATAAGCTGTCCCGGCGGGACAGTTGAATTTATGTCTGGAATCCGGGACGTCCCGGGTAAACCGGGACGTCTGGCAACGCTAGTGCACCGCTTATACACATGCAGGGTGTGCGCTGGACCTTGCTTAGATACTACCTATTTATGGCTTTTTCCAAGACAATTATCCCATAGGTAAGTATCGGTGTTTTAACTGAGATATAGAGGCAGTGAGTTATTCGAGGTTGTAGACCCCATTTATTACCAATAGCTTTTTTGCAAGAGAAGAGTGCTACTGTAGCCTTCTTGACTCTTTCTTGGATGTTAAGTTTCCAACTAAGCTTCCTATCAGAGAAAGTTAGGCTGATACCATTGACATTGATTGAGGGGGGTCGACTGTCGGAATTTTATATTTCCTGGTGAATAGCACCAGATCAGTTTTGTGGGGGTGAGTATTTAAGTGCTTTTCTGACACAGCTATAGCAAAAACATCTGCAATCGTCGTGCATTTTTTTTCCTTGTCTGAGTCAATAATTTTTTTTTATCATAATAATTTTTTTACTTTCGAGGTATTCATTTAAAAAAAAAACTCATTCTTATTGATTTTTCTGCAACACAAAAAAACAATAACAGCACGATCTGTCAAAATTTAACCGAAAATGATTCGAACCATTAATGGGCGCGCTAAATTTTGACAGATATACATGAAATACTGTCCGAAATTAAAAATTGTTTTTTTTACCTAGATCTGGTACCGCTTGGCTAAAGAGATTAGCTTAAACTTAGCTTAGCTAAATTTAGGAGAGAATTTTGTATAGGGGCTAATAAATATTTAGCTCGAGCAGCAAACCTACTAAGTTTAGAGGGTAAAAAAATGTAAGCAAACATAGTTTTACATTGTCTTTACTTACACATTATATAAAGTTACATACCAAAGAGAACATACATACGTTTGAGTTTGCGATTCCCCCCAAAAGTAGGTACTCCGGATTTTCTCCTACTCTTCAGATACGTGACAATGTCCCATTGACCGCTAAATGTCTAGCACATAATCATATATATATTTACCCTTACTGATTCTGTAACGCTCCTTACTTTTCTTATTTTTCTTATTTTAAATAAAAGTAGGCGGTGGGTATTTGAATAAATTTTCAATGTTTGTGTCTTCTCATTATTCAAATACACACCGCCTATTTTTCATATATTTTAATTTTCTTCAAGGTTCAAACTCTACTATAGTAATGCTGGGCAAGTGTTTTCAAAAGGAAATTGCCAAATAAAACCAACCCTTCTTAGGGGGTCAAAGTTTGTACGGGAACATTTTTATTTTTCATCCGATCGACTTCAAACTCGGTTTGTGTACTCTATATAAGAAATATTTAGGTATTTTGCTTTGGGCTCGAGTTATTGGCAATGATTTTAATGAGAACTTTTTCATAACTCAAGAAGGAGTTTGTCATAAATCTAAATTCTAAATCAATAGATACAAAAAAAATAGAAACCGTTTTTAGGCAATACATATGTACTTTGCTACGAATTTTAAGATCTCTGATTTACTAACTGCTCCTCAGGTATTTTAATAGGAAATTTTATTTCGCGATATTTAAATATAAAAGAGAAAACTAACCGATCGTGAAGGAATCTCTGTGGACAAAATCCTGAGGGCTATTAAAATATGAGTCTTCTCATTATTGCAAAATTGCCGCGGGTAGCAGAAATGTATGAAGACGACGTTGTTGAAATTCCCACGGAAATTATATTAACAGGAGACTTAATTAAAACAATTTTTGGCGATATGCTGCAAAAGTCAATGCAGGAACTTTCAGAACGAGTCATTGCCGCGCTGACAAATGTGCAGACATTAGAAATGAATAGGAGCGATTCTGTTATCAGTGAAGACTGAAGATCCAAATGATGCACCAAATTTCCCTGTTGAATTCCTCAATCAGCAAACTCCATCCAGCAAGCCACCTCATGTGCTGTACTTAAGCAAGGTGTCATCATCATGTTGCTGAAAAACTTGAACCCTAAAAAAGGACTGCAATGGAACTCGATTGATTGTGGAAGAGCCTGGACGAAATTTGATAAGAGCATGAACTACCACAATGATTCCATTTCCGATAAATTCTAGCATACGCTATAATAATAAACAAGGCTCAAGACCAGTCATTTGATGACGTTGGCATGCATTTGAAGACCGGAGTATTTTCACACGGCCAACTGTATGTGGCTTTATCACAATCAAGAGTTGCAAGACAAAAGAAGGTGTATATTAAATCTTCCACAGCAAGGAAGATTATTAATTAACCAGAGACAATTTACACGCAATGTAGTTTTCAAAGAAGTTCTTTAAATAAAATCAATTTGTTTATCAAATATTACTTTGCATACCCAGCGAAGCGGGTACAACCAACTAGTATCTTAGATGGAGGAACGACCGCCAGAATTGCGTCATCAGCATAACAAAAATCGCATTTGTTTTGTTTAGGTTTTGTTCACTCCAAAAATAGATTTATTTCCCATAAAAAATTTGACTTAAGCTTTTCAAACGTTTGTTTTTTTAAATATGTTTACTTTTAATCAAATTGCTTTCATGTACCTATTATTTTTTAGGCCAGGGGTTCCCAATTTTTTTGATACTGCGACTCCCTAGAGAGGATGAAATATTTTTGCGACGCCCTTCTAAAAGCAAAGATATGTGAATAGAAGCTGATCTTACTGAAGATTCACTAAATTGTTTTTTTAATAAGGACGGATGTACCTACGTTGAAAAATCGTCGTACCATATTTATGGTAACATATCTAAAAATGCGTCTCGTCGTGTAAGATGATATTTCGGCCAAAAATGGAGTCCTCTTCCAAACGGAACAAATCCTAGATTAGTTGGATCTTTTACGGGCGTAAGCCCAAGTCCCGATGCAAAATTCGCCAAGTTGGAATCTGCGAAAGGCCCATTTCTTGTGCATGGCGAGGAATTGACTGCCTCGGGTATTCCTGTATTGTCTAATGGACCGCGGCAATGTTCCCGACGAATATGGCTGGAAACGACCCCCACCAATTGAAAAGTCTTTACTTAATTTTGAGTTCCGGGCAAATATACGAGTGCCAGTATCCAGTAATGAAGCAAGTCTGACTGGAAATGCGGGAAGCAAACGCGCTTAATCTTCGCTCCGTCCTTGCTCTTGGTAAAGAGAAAGTTAATGTTTTTCCTTTATTCGGAGTCTTACAGCCGTGAAAAAATAAAACTTGCGACGCTCTTAGGATAGCACAGTTAGGGAACCCCTGTTTTATGCCTTTTTTTCCAGCAGATAATTTTGCACTAGATTGAACAATTTCCCTGAAAAGGATATTTGACAATAAGTGCTAGAACTCTAGCGCAAATGGTGAAATGACAGTTTTTTTTATATGGAGTTTGACATGTAATACTAGGTGACTGCAGGCCAAATGAACTATGCCAATAAGCGTTTTTATTTTTTTAGTTCTGAGCAGAGCCTAAACTGTCAAGAAAAAATTTGGTGTTTCTTTTTTAGCCCAGAGACATTAGTGCTTACATTTTGTGTTTCTTTTTTCGTTCAGAGAATGATCAGAGCGCGCTCAATGAGCTCAGAACAAATTGACAGCAGGTTGAGTAAAAAGCTGACTTACAGTCAAATTTGGCAGAAAAAAAAACATGATAAAGAGAACAATAGTTGAAGTAGCGGACGAGCCGTGTGGTTATGGCACAGAAGGTAAACCAAATTAATAAAATAACCATATGACAGCTATGTACTTACTCAAGTGTGTTTCATAAACAAATCAGAACGATACTTCATAAACATACGTAGGTATAAACTGCAACATTTTATTAATTTTAAATTTCACCCAGAACTGACACTTGAAGGAGGCAAGTAGGCGTTGAATTTCGAATTATATTGCCACTGAAGTTTTGGCCTTTACAAAAATATACCGTGTGTGAATATAGATCGGGATTTGGGTAGTAATTTTTGAGAAATACTCATAAAACGGCTATATTCGAGTTTTTTGTTTATAAAAACTAAGTACGTGATCCTGTTAATTTTTAGAATGCTTATGTTGTCTTCAATATGTATTTTAATCAAAATCATTAGAGCGGTTTTTTGTAAAATTATGCTGACAAATGTTACAACTTTGGAATCGAAAAGCAATGTTACTAAACGGTTTAAATGAAAACTGGGTACGACGTATTCTTCAGGATATAAACACTACCTAGCAGTTACATTTCCATCCAAATCTAAAGTGGCGTTTTCAAGATATGAGCAGGGGGCTTATTCTCCCAAATGCGCGCCGGATCGCTTTTCATGGCGGATTATTATTTTAGTACTTCCAAAAGCTGTCAAAAGCGATAGCTATTCAGGTGACGGATTGCTGACGGATTTATTGTCAGCAATCCTCACAATAGCTATCGCTTTTGAATGGATCGAATCGCTTTTGGAAATATAAAAATACCAATCCGCCATGAAAAGCGAACTGGCCGCGCATTTGGGAATAAACCCCCAGTTTTCAAAGTACCATTTTTAGCGATTGGGGTGGAAATCGAAGGACGCACTCATGGTTCAGAAAACACTGTTTTGCAACTGTTTAGCTCAAAACTGAGCAAATGGTATTACTATAGATTTAAGCATTACCTGACGGTTACATTTTTATCATAATCGAAAATAGCGTTTTTAAGATATGAACAGTTTTTTAAAGCGAAAAACTGGGTATGCAGTCATGTTAAGCATGCCTACATTAACTCAACTATCAATTTTGGTTCAAATCGTTAGAGCCGTTTTCGAAAAAATCTAAATTGTTTAATATTTTGTAAAAATTTTATATTGGAAGTACCGTTAATATTAGTGCCAGCATAAAAAGAAAAAAACGCCTCCTAGCGGGGAGCCCACAAACTCTAAATACGAAGTTTGAAACAAATCCGTTCAAGCTTTTAGAGCGTTTCAGAGTTATGGGACAGACAGACATACGGACGTACAGAATTGCCAGACCCAATTTTTTGAGTTCCCCCATCATCGTAATATCAATTGATCAAAATCTCGAGTTCGAAATTTAGTACGAAAACAATATCTTTTTTTTACTACGTATACGAAAAAATTAAAAAGAAGGATTTGGTAAGATGTTTGACCCATTGCTTTTACTGGTTTTGGACAAAGGGGGGTCAGGTAAACATAGTAAAATGCCCTCATTTATGAAACATTTTCACGTTTTAGACCTGCCATGTATTCGGGTGGTCACAAAGTACATATATGAATTTAGCAAGAATAAGAACTTACTTACTCCATTTTGGAGCTGCAAATTTTTACAGATTTTCGAATATTCATTTTAATGCAATGCCCTTGATGTTGGGTTTTCAAGGTAGGAATTATCGCTGGTTAGTCCGCCTACACCAACGCAACGGCTTAATATAACCCTCCCGAAATTATAAAAATAATTTAGAAAAAAAAAACGCAATCTTTAACGTCGCCGGCATGTGGTCTTGAAAATGATAAGTCTAGAGATACACTTACTTCATAATGAAGGAGATAAATTTGTTCGCCCTGCACTATGTAGTATCTTTTATCTGTATGTTTCATTTACCGACTTATTATAATTCAATCTTCTTTGCACTTGGTGTTCGCCAGGAGCACGTGCTTTCTGGCAATAACATTATCCAATGTTCGTATTAAATTACCGATAAGACACACCTTCACTTACTAAATAAATCTAGTTGTGAAATGCGCAAAAGTATTCGAAAATCGATGTAATGCAAATAATATCGTCTTGTATTAGGTATTGACTTTCGACTGAGGAATACGAGACAGATGTAAAAATAAAAACATATTGTATAACATTCGGCAATTGATACATTGTATGGGTTGTGATTCTGATTAATCTGTTTATCACCCACACAAAGTGCATCTATTAAACCCTGTAATTAGTAAATTAATGTGCCCAATTAAAAGTCGTACGGATGCATTTACGTTTTTATTTTACATGTAGATATGTACCTATAAATTTCTGTTTGATGATGAGAGATTTCTGCGATGTTGTAACATGTTCTTCGGCTTACCAATCGTTCACCCAAAATGCGATTTACTGTTTGGGCTCTTAATTGGACTCAATTGATTGGAATTGATTAAATGGCCCTCTAGAGGAGCTAGCCCAGTGTGTTCTTTACATTTAGAATTAAATTTTTGTGGTCTTCACTTTATATTTAAGAATATGTTTTATGACAGATGACTATTATGTTGCTTTTCACATTTTTAAATTGACGTTTTTCTCAACTACGCTTTAAGTGATGGTTTGGCGAAAATTATACATCTCTTAATAAATTCATGGCCAATGAAGCATCAAGTTCAAGTAGGTATATATATAAACGTTAATTGTTTATTCGTTTTGGAATAATTTATCAGATGGCGCTGTGTTCCGCATATTCGCACGCTTTTCTTATTAAGTACTTCTGATCGTCTGTCGTAATGACTTAGGAAAGGTATCATATCAATGTCAATTTATTATCATCTTAAATGGAAAAAAAAATCTTCATACACATTGAAGTCAGTATTTGATTTAATTAAATAACAAAATTATTTATTGGTGTTTTGAGTTGGGAAACTGCTAATTGATATTATAATGACGTTTTGTTTACTATAAATAACACAGATTAACAATTTATCAACTGAGGTGCTGCATTGCTGGATGGCGTTTGAATTTACAAACAAATAATACTTATATGAACTGATAACAATATTTTTAAATTTTTAATCTAAAAATAAATATAATGTACTCGAAAATTGTGTATATTCCACACTGCTTAATTAAGGCAGATAAACTGAATTTTTGCTATGCATGTTTGCTATGGATACCTCAAAGCATGAATCGAGTTTGAGTTCCAACTCTAAAGAAATTATTTCAATGACCTAGAAGATCATGCCACCCACCCATTCTCCTGAAATTAGCGTTGCCATCCGTCCAGGTTTTCCCCGGACATTACTCTTTTTTGCCTCTGCGGGGAACGTCTAGGATAGTTTTTCTAGATTGTCCGGGTTTTTCGTTTCTCATCGTCAAGAGAAAAGGAAATTCGAAATTAACAGAGCCTGAAAGTGTCAATTTTATTCCCGCTTTTTGGAAGTGATTTTGAATCGTAACTTGTTGTAATACCAAGTTTGGTAATAGACAAAAGAAAGGCTTGAAAACACTTAATGAAAAAATGATTAGTGTTGTATGTCCACCACAGTACTCAATATCTAATGCGATCTTACCGAAGTCGATGTAATCTTGAAAAATATACAATACTTCTCTGAATTGCTCGACAATGAATATAGAACACCAGCACTTTTATACCATTAAAGAATTCACCCGACAGTGAAACGACTTGTTTATGTTTGAACCCATTAAGCCTACTGTCCACGCAAATGCGACTTGCCGCTCCATGGACAGACCTTCGTTTGTTTATAAGCAGGCTGCAAGGAAGATGCAAATGATGAAAGCCTGCGTATGAAGCTTGAACAGTTGTAGACCTAAAATAATATTTCGATGACGCCAAAATCCACCGAGAATATGCAATATTTTTTGGGTTGTTTAATGTGGCAAGGTTTCTTGACAAAAATTCAATTCGTGAATGCCAAAATTCATGTAATTTATAACACAATATTTTTGTTTGTAAAATACGAAATATATTGTTTCGCCAATACTCAGATACCAAGACAAATTTCCAAAATCTCAGAATTTAAAGTTGGAAAATAGGGAGTATCTGACTAAGGAAATTTCTCTATTTTTAAGTTTCTGATAGCTTCGATCATTGAATGTACAGTAGATACATACTAACTCGCATGCCAAACATTTTGCATGACTTTTATGCAGTGGAGGAAATCAAAGCATCGCCCAAGCCTATGATAATACTTTTACTTGTTTTACATATGTGTCAGAAAATCAGACAATAATTATTAAGCGCAATGCACACACGCACTTAAAACATTAAGTAGCTACCGCAATAAAAACGAGAAATTTACAATCTTTAGTACCAGCATTTTGGTCCTAGTTTTGCACTCTTTTTTAGATCCTATTTTGTCCGGGAACTCCGGTATTTTTATGCTTGACATCTACTTTCTTCAAATTATTTCTGGCAAACCTACCTGAAATTTATGAAATTTCTTTTATTTATAAATGATAAGATATTAGGCGACTTGGAAAAAAAAAATATTTTCTACTTTTTCTAAATAAAAACTTGTTTTACAAATTTTATTCGAATTCGAATTCCTTCAGTTTAGCTGCATATATTTGCTGCCACAAGAAAATTACCAGACTCGAAACTTGCCCCTTTGGAAAGTATGCACTTCAATGATGTTTTCCGTGACTCCAATCGGTTAGCAGATAACATAGTCGATTTATTTTTCGTAAATCCTTAGCGAAAAAAATTGGTACATAGTACTTATCACCGTACTATGGGATTAATGAGTCGACATTTAATTAAAAATTAACACATTCCCAGGTGGCAAATGTTACGAATTTGAGCAGGACCTACTTAGTGTATGAAAATCGGTCAACTAGGCCGAGGCGAACTTCTATGACTTTTTTTTGGAATTGATAGATAATTACAAAACTAAAATAGCACAAATTTAAGTAGAGCTACATACAATGTGCGGTGTGACGAGGTAACACAAACTTCGATCTTGTGAAGTTAAGATGCATTTTTGGAAAATCTGAAAATAATATTTCGAAAACGTTTTTTATATAATTGGCTAACTTCAGATTAAACTTGTCCTTGGTGAACTAAAGTTTATTGTTACTATCCGATGGAGCACTCAGACACAACTACTGGTCCATTGTATAAAAGTACTTATGTACTTACTTTGTACTTAAGTTTATTACTTTTTCTTAAATACATAATAATTGTATACGTACAGTTTTATTGCAGTTAAATCTTATTACCATGTTACGTTTTTTTTCTCTTTCCAGCTTCCACAAAATACATGTTCATCAATAACCTTGGCGACTATGTTTCGTTAATATTTTCGATTTATATGGTAAATAATTTAATAAAATATATCAATAATTCCTATATTTTGTACACACCTTTAAACTTTTTTCTTTATAGCAGTACCTATACTGCTTCGTCGTTCTTTATAATTGTCTGCGACCGCATTAATGCAGTGGCTTAGTAAAAATTCACAAAAACAAACTATGAATTGCGTGTAATTATAGTCTAAAATAGGTAGGTGTATCCAGCAAATTGTTTATCCAAAAAGAAGGTATAGGAACTGAGTCATAGATATAGCCAATTTACATGAAAAACGTTTTTGTATAAGTGCAGATAGCGCAGTGGTTAGTGTGCTGGACTACTGTGCGAGGGATCCGAGGGATCAAATTACATCTTAAGGTTTTTTTCTACTTTGCCACCTCTCGCGAACGTCTGACAAACATCCGAGAGTATAACTGTCCTGAAAAAGCTTCTCAATTCAGCCGTTCGGACTCGGCATAAAATTGTAGGTCCCTTCCATTCGTCCCAAAAATAGAAACTCACACAAACGAATGGTTGCGAGAAGCTATAGGTCTAGGGTGTCCAACTGTCCACCGCCTGTTGCGCCACATTTATTTTTTTATATATATTTTAATAAATTTGAATTTCAAATAGCCACACATTTTTGTTTACAACAATTACTGTAGTATCGGCACTGTGCGATGCCAACACTTGACTATATAAAATGTAAAACAATGAAAATAATGTCGCACTTATAAAATAAAAATACGGAAAATAGAAGTCAATTGATAGAAAAATATAAAGCAATCGACTATGAAATATTGGGTCTCTACAATTACGTATTATTTTAAAAAAATATAAAATTATATTATATTTTTTATCTAAGAGTTTCATACATTCCGCATTTAAATACAATTGTTTTTACTATTGCGGACAATATTCTAAAACATGAATCGTCTTAAGTTTGTCGAAATAGTCCGGATAATCATCGGGGCTTATGCCTTAAACCCAGATAACAACTGTGCTACCAATCTACGATTGCTTTAAATGTTATCGAAAGTGCTATCGATTGTGTCATAAATGACATTAATTTCACAACCAATATTAATAGGGGAGACTGGAGCACCTTTGAACCTTAACAAAATTTATACTTGGTATTGGTAATACCGTTTTATTTAGTCGACCGTCAACGACTTTTGGATATCCTTTCGCTTTCATTCGTCGCCTAAAGGCAGCCGCATTTTGCGGTTTTTATGCTTAAATTACACATTTTAACTTTTCTATTTGTAAGAGTGTAAACATTTTATGCTGAGTTTTTCTTATTGTTTAAAACATATCTTTAAGGCACAACTTCATTTGAAACCGTATAAAGGTTCAGTCGCTTGACCTATTGGGGCAGGTTTGAACAAGTGGTCTGTAAGTGGCATTTGTTTTTTCAATGCTCCGGTAACATCGAGAACACCGAAAGTTTCTTCAGTCATTTGTAAAATATTTTGTAATTTGTGAATTTTTGCTTCTGTTAAGTCGTTTTTGTTTTTTTTTTTATTTTTGATTGAAAAAATAAAGTTAATTTATTTTAATAAAAAATTATAAAGCTTGTAGTAGCTTATTAGCTGCTAAAAGCAATTAAAAATACTGCCGTTCAAAAGTTGTTCCAGCCGCCACCCTCGTTCAAAACTGTTCATCAGCGTATCAGTAACCAAAGTGCCTCAGTCTCCCCTAAAAAAAAAAAAAAAAAAAAAACATAAACAACCAAAATATGGACAAGAAAGATTGCAACTGAAAATGTTGACTTAGAAAGAGGCACTGGGACTAGACTGGGACTGCTAAAATGCTACAGTGCACGTAAGAAGTTGTGCACTGCCACTTATTCGCCGCTGAAACTTGAATCATCTTAAATATCCGATAAAAGTGCAAGGACATCCATTACGTCCTGCAAACCGCCCCTTACGGCTGGAACTTGCTGTTACTGCAGATGCAGAGCTTGCCAACTTATTGTTGTCATCTGAAACTAAATGTATTTCATCTCATTTGTGAACTATTTTAATATGCCTATAGCCAACTACTTGTTCTCGTCATTTATCATTTTATAAACTAATTTACTGCCTGGAAATTTTTTTGGCGAATACAGAAATTAAACCGCTGAAAAGTCAAATGTCAACTAGCATAGTGCTGCCAAGTCACAGTAAGGCTTTTTTTTTTTTATTTTGTCTAAGCCTATATTGGGTTGCAAAAATACACACGGAGACGCCGGGCTACGATCAAGAAGAATTCACGGCTTTATGTTGATCAGAAAACAAATAACTGCCTGCATTGTCATCATTGATGCCATATACGAAATACGCCCGCAGCTGCTCTGACCTACAAATAAAATTACAAGCAAGTGAGCTTCGGGTCACTAACGCAGTTCTTTTTTCCAAAATTTTCCAAAAACTTATTTTCAGATAGCTAAATTTAAATACAACCTATTTACACTGAAAACCTTCTAACTTTGACCTAAAGTCGAAGACTTATTAAATTGTTCATCATTCGAATACATAATGAGTCGGTTTTGTGGCGGTGACGGTTCAGCATAAATCCAAGTAGCTTGCAGAGGAAATGGGAGAGATTTTCTCTCCGAGTAGAAACAGGATCCTAGGCCACAGTTCATCTTAGATCCGTCGGTGTATTGGTGGTATATGACCGTGTCGAAGCCTTCACAATGTTGCCCCTTTTCCACTGAGCTTTGTGTAGGGAAAGCTACAAATTAGGTTATGTGCCTTGTCTGGTCTAGTGTTGGCTGAATAATTCTGGTTCTGAGCATAGATACTTCCATTCACTATAATAAATTTCTCTATTCCGAGCTCGATCAGAGATTTAATAATAGCTTTAGTGTGCACGTTGTTGAAACCTCCCTCTATATAAAGGGTGATTTTTTTAAAGGTATAGAACTTTGAAATGAAGTAAAACAAAGATGATTTTTTTTAATTGACATGAAACTTACTTTATTCGAAAGATAATCTTCTGGCATTATAATTTAAATATGATTTGTGGCATATAACCGCCACGGCTGGCGGTAGTCTAATCTGGTCCAATTTCAACATTTTCTAACTTTTTCCAACAGTTGTGGCTGTGTATCGGCAACAACGCGGCGAATGTTGTCCCCCAAGTGGTCAATCGTTTGGGGCTTATCGGCGTAGACTAGAGCGACTTCACATATCCCCACAGAAAATAGTCAAGCGGCGTTAAATCCCACGATCTTGGAGGTCAATTCACGGGTCCGCAACGTGAAATTATGCGGTTACCAAACGTTTCCTTCATTAAAGCAATTGTTACACGAGCTGTGTGACATGTTGCGCCGGCCGTCTTGTTGAAACCACAGTTCCTGTACATCATGGTTGTTCAATGGGTGAACGAAAAAGTCAGTAATCATGCCTCTATAGCGGTCACCATTGACTGTAACGTTCTGGCCAGCATCGTTTTTAAAGAAGTACGGACCAATTATTCCACCAACCCATAAAGCACACCAAACAGTCAGTTTTTGTGGATGTTACGGTGTTTCAACATACACTTGAGGATTATCATCACTCCAAATACGGCAGTTTTGTTTATTGACGTATCTATTCAAACAAAAGTGAGAGGATTATGTTGACCGTAAAATGGACGTAGTGCGCGATACGTATTTCGAACAGAACCATGATTTTCAAAATAAATTTGCACAATTTAGAAGCGTTGTTCAGGCGTCAGTCTATTCATGTTAAAATGCCAAACTAAACTAAAAATAAATCACTTGACAGCTGACCAAATGCCCGCCAGTTAAAATAGTGCTGCCAACTTCAAGTTCTATACCTCTAAAAAAAATACCCTTTATAAGAAGGAGGCTATGGTGTATTCTTTGTACTGTTTGGATTTTTCGATTGTCCAGTCCACTGTATTTTATCGAGAGCAGTTTTCGTGCCTCTGGCCCTCTGCCCTTAACGTAGGTAGGTGTGCTGTGATTTGGATAGGGATCATTCTTTTAGAAAACTTCTCATGTGGATGTCTAGCTAGGACACGCTCTAGGGTTGCGCAAGTACAAAAAAGTTAAGCTAATAGGTCTGAAGCTCTTCGCGGATTCGTGCATGCGTTTGCCTAGCTTTGGTATAA
The DNA here is from genome assembly GCA_949372485.1 of Cheilosia soror. Lineage (NCBI taxonomy): Eukaryota > Metazoa > Arthropoda > Insecta > Diptera > Syrphidae > Cheilosia > Cheilosia soror. Next base: position 52,046,019 of record OX443561.1, read on the forward strand.
ACACGACTATAGCGTGTCTCCAAGAGTAGGGCACGTGGTTTATTATTAAGGAAAAAATAATCTTTGTTAATGATTGCTTGTGTTATACGAGTACAAGATCGCAGATTTATTATTTTGATGAATTGACAGAAATTGCAGTATTATTTTAAGAACTGCGCATTTGCAAATTAAGGATTTATTGATTGAACGTGGGTGGCTTCAGATTTAATATAAAACATGCGGAATTTGGGGAACACCGTAATTATTATTATTAACAAAACAGAGGTTATTGTATTGTGACATAGACAATAATATCGAAGACTATTTGCAACCAATTCTTATTTATATAGCCACATGATTATTTATTACCTAAATGTCTTCTGATGCTTCCGAATCACGTCTTATATCACTCGCATGTGGTCATAACGCACACGCTCGCTTTTCAAAAGTCGCATCGTGAACTGTTAAGATTAATGGAAAACCTCTGTTCTGGCTAACTATGGAACGCGTTGGCAGAAATTCTATTTTTTTGTCATACGTTTTATTTATTTTTTAATTTAAATTTAAAAAAAATTAATAATACAATACACACGATGGACGAAACACATGACAAACAAAAGTCATATGAATTCAAGTGTATTATTAAAATATATTTCGGATGACCACCCACTTAAAATGTGAACTTCTCTAAATGAATGTATATATAGATACATAATGTATATAATGTATATAAATTTATTTTAAATGGCCTTAGGATTTTTTTTATTAGTGACACATACCGTAAATAATTGTTTTATTTATAAAAGAGAATAGCTATAACGCTTTTGAAGAATAAAACCATGATGAACACGGAAAGTAAAGGTGGATCTCGACAATAAAAGTCAAACCAAGTCGGTTTTGCCGCGTAGTAAAATTTTCCATTTTTAAAAATCAAAAATACATACATATCTATATTGTCAAATTATTAATTTGTTCTTTTTTGAGATGGAATTTCTCCTAAATGGTCATATTCCTTGTTATAGAGGTGCAATTAAAAGAAATAGCTCATGTATAGGCACATAAAGTAATTATTGTTTATATATTCCCAAATATTACGGGCGAAAGTGAACGAATAGCGTGACAACATCTATCGCGTGATTACTATGAATTTGTATTTTCATATTAAGGGTTTATTTAGTTTTAACAGCTTTGACCTTGCTGAAATGTTTTCCATTTATTTAGGAAATATACTTTTCATTTCCCTAAACAGTGTTTTATCTATATCTCATTCTTGTATAAGGCCTGAGAAATATGAAAATATTCTATTCTAATTCTTCAAATTAAATTTGTTAACCCATCTATAAAATGTATATTTGTAAAAATTGTGGAGAAGACTTATTTCAATTATCTGCTGGGGCTCCCAATTTAACTGCAGGTGCCTCTAAATTTTAAAACCAATCCTTTCACTTTTTATTTAATTAATTTTATCGGTTAATGCATGCGAATCGATCAACAACCAAAAGCTATCAGTCTAGCAATCACTATATTTATGTTTTTTTTTTTTTTTGAACTAAACCCAGATCTATAAAGTGGGTACATAGCGAATTTATAGATCTTCTAGATACTATTATTAACGATGAAAAATATAAGACAAATACCAGCAAACAAAATGAAGGAAATGCCTCATTCATTCATTTTCAATGGCCTGCTTATCCATTAATTGGGTCGCGAGTGTAGGTTGCTCAAGTGTACCCTCCATAGTTCTCGATTTTCCGCCGTCGACTCAAATCCCCGCAAACGGGTACAGGAGAGATTATGGACTTGATCTAACCATTTCATACCTAGAGGACGCCTACCAGATGGTACGGATTCCATAGGACGTCGTGGGATCCTAGTTGGGGACATTCGTTTAACATGACCAAACCACCGAAGCATGGACCGCTCCGTCTGGAGAAGTAGCTGCTCGAAATTGAGTCCCTCACGTATTCTAGTATTTCTAATGCGATCTCTACGGGTCACACTCACACCAGCAATACAACGGAGAAATCTCATTTCGGCAGCTTGCATTCGCGATCTTATTCTTTCGGTCATTACCCAAATCTCATTACCATAGGTAAGAGTTGGAACAAACACCGAATCAAAGACTGACAACTAAGCTTTGACACCAAAGTCAGTCCTCCTGAAAACAGAATGACCAAGCTGTCTCAAAATCGATCCAGCCTGACCAACCCTACAGCAAAACTCAGCATTGATCCTTCCATCACTCGTGAATAAGACCCCGAGATACTTAAACATCTCCACCTGTTTCAATGGAACTCCACTAACATGCAGAGTGCATTGAACAGGCGTTCTGTCACTTCAGATTTGTTCACGTTTATTTTCATCTCAGCTTCGGCACAAACGTCAACAAACCGATCGAGTGTGCGCTGTAGTTCAGTTTGAGATGACCCAAGAATGACGAAGTCATCAGCGAAAAGCAAATGACAACACTGCGCTGTAGCATCCAGTCCATATAAGTAATGAAAATAAGAGGAGACAAGACTCACCCCTGGCGAAGTCCAACGCACACGGTAAAAGGTATTGATTTAGGGCCGTTTACCCGAACACAGCTTTTACAGTTTGTGTAAAGAGATTGAATTGCTCTCAAGAGCGAACCGTCAATTCCATACTCCTGTAATACACTCCAGAGTTTACCTCGAGGGAATCCGTCGCATGCTTTCTCCAAATCAACGAAGCATGCGTAAATAGGGGTGTAGCATACTCCCACGCCTTCTCAAGTACCATTCTGAGAGTGAATAACTGGTCGGTTGTGCTTCTACGGGGACGAAAACCGCATTGCTCATCTCCTAATCGTGCCTCGACCACAGCTTTGCAACGCGTTTGCAACACCTTGGTAAAGACTTTCCCGGGGAGACTTAAAAGTGATATACCACTGTAATATTTGGAGCAATCCCTTTTGTCCCCTTTCTTGAAAAGATTCACAATCACCCCAATCTGCCAATCGCTGGGAGTTTCGCTGCATTCCCAGGCCACTTTAACGACACGTGAGAGCCATTTAACTCCCTCTTCGCCTAAGGCCTTAAGCATTTCTTCCCGGATTTCATCCACTCCGGCAGATTTGCCAGCTTTTAGCGATTTGATCGCAAAAGTGACTTCCTCTACCGTGGGACTATTTTCCGCCCTGCTCAAGGAAATGGATCTGTGATCCTCAATGCCCTGGATGGATTTGATTGAGCAATTCAGAGCAAAGTGCTCGCCCATCTGCGCAAGATGTCCTCCTCATTAGAAAGAAGTGTACCATCTTTGGATTTGACTCCTTCAATAATGTTTCACTTCCTCCCTCTAAGACGGTCTGCCAGAACACCTTGCTTGCAGATCTATGATCACGGTCCAGTTTCTAGCCTAACTCCTTCCAAGATTGTTTTTAGCTGCTTTAACAGTCAATTTGCAAGTTCTTCGCACCTCAATGTACCGGTTGCGAGAAGGTGAGTCTCCCAAGTGAATCCATACCTTTTGAAAGTCTTCTTCTTCTCTCTGATGGCTTCTTGAACTCCGGGCGTTTTAAACCACGCAGTTCTTTTCTCACCACCAACCGCCACACCGAGCCGCTTCACTCCGCAAACATGTCCTGCAGAGGCAATGACTGCTATTGAAAACAACTGCCAATCTTTCTCTACATTCAATGGAAGATTTGGAATTTGTTCAAACCTTTCAGATACCTGCTGTGCAAATTCCTTCCGTATCTCATCGTTCTGTAGCCCCTCCCACCGTATGCGCATAACCATCCTTGGTTTACGCTTTGGCAGGATAGGTATTTCATCGTTGAGATACAATTTGCACAACACCAGGTGGTGATCAGTTCAGCCACTCTCAAGACACGAACATAACAAACCATCCTTTTAATACACGAACGGTACCACAAAGAAATCTATCAGCGATTTCTGCTGTAGACTTCGACGGTAACATGTGTATTTATGGATACATCAGTGAGAATGCTGACCCCCAAAAAATAGCAAATTGCCCTAAAAAATGAAGTAGATTTATGCGAGAAACAGATTGGCACAGCAACAGCAACAGCAACTTTGACAGCCACAGCGCACTTTTTAGAGCCCCTGCTTTTTAATGGCTGAAGTTACATTACCACAGCAACATCGACATCGACATCGACGTTAGAGCTAAGTCCTAAATTCAATGTTGCTGTGCAACGGCTCACCACGGTGACTTTTTCAGTTCTCTCAACTTTCGAATGCTGACATACTGAAGGTGCAGCATCATTACCAGATATAGACAAAAAAAGTTTCAGCAGTCTACAAATTATTCTTATATAAATTATTTATAAAATACTATTTTAATTTTTTTTTGATTTAGATTGCCTTTCATTTTCGATTGGCAAAAGAAATCAATACTTTTTGTGATCTGAAGGCGTCAAATTATTTACTGTCGGTGGGACGTGGTTTTGAATTCTAGTTTTACTATATTGCAATGTGGAAACGAGTTATCTACTAATTCAATCGTCGTGAGTTGTGTCAAAATTAATGTTTGACAAGCTATTAAAAGAAAAGTACATACAAATTTTGATTTGATGTTTGATTGGGCAGCAAACATCTGAAAAACACAGTCGAAAATGACATCAGATGCGTTTTTCGAATTTTATACTTTAGCTACCACCAAGTATCTATACTGGTAAATACCTACTGGTACTAAGTGCATACGTGATTTGCTCTAACATTTTACAGGTTGTCATGTAGGTAATATCATTTTTTCGCTTTTACCATTTATTTTGGAAGATAAAAAATGCAATCTGGTAATGATGTGTTGCAATGAACTCATAACAACATTTTTTTTCCTCCCTTGACAAAGTTGCTGTCGATGTTTCCAATGTGTTTCATGCGACTTCTGCTGTTGAAGTTGCTGATGCTGTCAAAGTTGCTGGTGCTGTGGTAATCTGTTTCTCGCATTACAAAAAACGAAGCAGACATTTGGCGAAATGGTCAATGTGATAAAGTTAGGTCTACAATGGGATAATGGAACAGAAGCACATAAATGATATTCTACACTGGTCGGCGTAAGTATTTTGACAAAACTAAAGTTAATTCTACTCATAATTTGAACTTACTTCATGTAAATTTTGGTATCAATGGAAAGGTCACTTAAATTCCGTTTGAATGATCCAAAACTTTCCTTAACCCATTAAGTACCCATTGAAAATTTAGAATTTTTGTAAAAGTCTACTTTTTTCAAAAATCTCTTCGCTAATATTTTTTTATGATTTTTTGAATGGAGTGATCTCAGAAAAATTTTGTATGAAAAGGAGGAAAAAGTGGCTAAAATAGTCATTTTTAGCAATTTTCAAAAAATCATAAAAAATATTAGCCAAGTGATTTTTGAACATTTTTTTTTCTTCAGTCACTATTAGAATTGTTTGGAGAAACTTTTTGCATCAAAAATTTTTTTTATACCGAGGAAAAAAAGTTAAAAAAGTAGACCTTGACAAAAATTCTAAATTCTAAAATTTTTAAATGGGTACTTAAGGGGTTAAGGAAAGTTTTGTATCATTCAAACGCAATTTAAATGACCTTTCCATTGATGCCAAAATTTACATGAAGTAAGTTTCAAATAAACAATAATTAAAAAATGTGCACGACTGGGTCGCACGTAACTTTCTCGTTTATTGCGAATCTCTCAGAATCTCAGAGTCATTTCAGCAACTTTTACGTTTAAATTCATACCCACTCAAGGTGTAATTAATACCGTAAATACATACTACATAAACATAAACCTACATATTAACTAGAACACTTTATTACTTTCAAATTTCACCCCGAACTGACATTTGAAGGAGGCATGTAGGCGATGAATTTCAAATTATATTGCTATGTACTGAAGTTTTGGACTTTACAAAAATATACCGTGTGTGAATACAGATCGGGATTTGGGTAGTCATTTTTGAGAAATATTCATAAAACGGCAATATTAGAGTTTTCTGAGAAAAACTAAGTACGTGATCATGTTAAGAATGCTTATGTTGTCTCAAATATGTATTTTGATTAAAATCGTTAGATCAGTTTTTTGTAAAATTATGCTGACAAATGTTACAATTTGGATTCGAAAAGCACTGTTATTAAACTGTTTAGCTCAAAACTGAGTACGACATATTCTTCAGGATATAAACATTACCTAGCAGATATATTTTCATCCAAATCGAAAGTGGCGTTTTCGAGATATGAGCAGTTTTTAAAGTACCGGTTTTAGCGATTGGGAAGGACGCATTCATGGTTCAAAAAACACTTTTTTGCAACTGTTTAGCTCAAAACTGAGCAAATGGTAATACTATGTATTTAAGCATTACCTGAAAGTAACATTTTTATCATAATCGAAAATGGCGTTTTTGAGATATGAGCAGTTTTTTAAAGTACTTTTATTAGGGATTTGGGTGGATATCAAAGGACGTAGTCTTTTTAGGGAAAATTTGAGTTTGCTATCAAGTTAAGAATGACAATACTACCTTAAAAATAAGTTTTTTTGAAATTGTTTTTACCGTTTTCGAGAAAAAGCCAATTTTCAAAACTGCCGTTGCTGGACTTTTTAGCGAAAAACTGGGTATGCAGTCATGTTAAGCATGCCTACATTAACTCAACTATCAATTTTGATTCAAATCGTTAGAGCCGTTTTCGAAAAAAATCTAAATTTAGACATATTTCGTCATATTTCGTAAAATTTTTATATGGGAGGTACCGTTAATATTAGGGCTAGCATAAAAAAAAAGTCTGTAGCGGGAAGCCCACAAACTCTAAATACGAAGTTTGAAGCAAATCCGTCCAAGCGTTTAGATTCCCCAGGGGTGGGACAGACAGACATACGGACGGACAGAATTGCGAGACCCACTTTTTTGAGTTCCCCTATCATCGTAATATCAGAATTGATCAAAATCTCGAGTTCAAAATTTTGTACGAAAACAATATCTTTCTCTTACATACTACGTATACGAGAAAGTAAAAAATGAAGTAGATCTACTACATATGAAGTAAATTCTCATCTCTGGGCAGCAATTGCTTCCGATGATTGTGTAGAAAAAGCTGATTGAAATTTGTCTCAATTTCTGGGGTTGTTGTACTTGTACTTCACCAATCAATCCGCGGTACTAGCGTTGCCATTATCGTACGCTACGCTTCGCCTTGCTCAGGTATCCTAAATTATGCCTTTATCAAAGTTATCTTCATTTATTTAGTTTTACGCAGACTCTGCGCTGAGCTCATGCTAATTTGCTGTAATCGTTCCAATTTGAGTGTATGTTCTATCGAAGCACAAGCCAGTTTCTACCACATCATTGCTCTTCAAATTTCAACACAGCTATCTTTGGTATTACTGACGTACGTACCCATTTTTAACTAATTCAACAAAATATAAACAATTTTGCTTAAATGGAAATGCATTGAATTGCAAATGTAAATATTTAAATACTCTCACATACCCATATGGATAATCACGTGTGAGGATTACGCTGCATGTCAGTTGTGTAAACAGATGGTAGAATAGAGAAACATTTTAAGCTTGCATCGCAATTGACCTGTAATTGAATAAGTATTTCTAACAGCATTTTTGTTAGGTATTTTTAATTTGGCATCAATGCGATCGATTGCCAAGTTTTCTTCAATGCCGTGGGCTCTGACATTACGAAAGCATAAAAGCATCCGTGAACTATTGGACGAACTCGTATTGCCAATATCCGTTGGCAATACCTGCAGGAAACCGTAAAGAGTATTGTACAAGTAAATTCGCTTCGGCCGGCACTCGTTAATGTGTCAATAGGCAAGTTAATTCAAAAATTAAAGTGAAGTGGCAAACAGAGAGCGTTTCGTCAAGCGGAAATGCACTTATTTTCAATATGGCTTTAGGTGTGTGTGTGGTATAAATTATTTTTTATGCGAATTAACTAACAGACGTCATTTTTGGTTATACGTACTTATTTTACATCTAGGTGTATGGTATATAGGTGTTTATGTAGGAACCCAAAAAAAACGTACTATTTGTCAACCAACTCGTACAATAGTTGCACTCAAAGAGAAAGTAAAAAGAATAGTGATCAAGTTTTATGAAGAACTAAATCAACCAGCGAAATATTTTGGCACAAATATCACTACACCTGTTTGATCTGCTATTTTGTTGGATTTTTCGGGACATGTGTTGGATTAACTGATTAACTGTGACCTCTGTGTCTAAGTTAATTAAATAAAGAATTAAAAAAAAATAAATAAATAAACGATGTCTTCCACTGAAATAATAACATAATTGTTCTGTAAGCCGCTTTTTGACTCAAATTCGAAAACGAATTGAAAATCAAGGTTTTTAGTTTTTGCAATCTATTCTATATCCATCCATACTACTTTATAAAAGGCAACCAACGTCCGCCTGTTCGTCTTCGTCCCTCCATAACTCGAGAACCATTTGTCCGATTTTTTATTTTTTTTTTATTTATAGATATGTGCGGCCAATTTATGCCGTAGGGTAGGTGAGAATTGTAGAGGATTAAAGAGGTCGCTGGGAGTAAGGGGGGGGGGTCTCATGAACCGTTAGCCGTATGAACTTGAAAGTTTGTATTTTGATATTTAAGTCAAAATTATTACATCCCCCATTCATCGTTTTTTTCAAAATTCGTCCTATAAGGGTTGAAATATGGGGTGCAAACATTTCTATTTCGACCTTACTACACTTAACTTTGTGGGTCGTCGTTCTCGATTTGAAATAATGATCGATATTGAATATGTTACCTCAATTTATTTTTACTTCAAAAATTGTAGGTTAAAAGTTAAATTTCAATTAAAAGTAAATTTTTACAAATAAGGTTAATGGTTACTCGTAACACCTATCGTTGCAATGACAGCCAACAGAAAAGAGAGTATATGCCTTCGTTAAAACTGCATTTATATAATTACAAGTGACAGATTAGCTTAACTATTAAAATACGATCAAAGCCAAAATGGCTACTTCAATTATTGAATTGTTACAGCTTATTGCATATCGTAAATTGCTAGAAAATTACGTAAAAATGAACGTGTCATAGGAAGCAAGATTTAAATTTAAATATGTGGTATATAGTTATCATTGCCCGCGTTCCATTGACCGCTAAACTCCATATAAAAAAACTGACATTTCATCATTTGCGCTAGAGCTCTAGCACATATTGTGAAATGTCAGTTTTTTTTGTATGGAGTTTGGCATGCCGCTAGTCATCTAGCGGTCAATGGAACGCGGCCATTATGTCACCACATACTCATAAATCGGTGTAGGTTAATCAAAATATGATTTTAATTCTTAGACAATACTTCAACGAGTATTTTGAGCTAGCGTTCATATTTCTGGTCCATCCAGAAGGTGAGATATAATAAATTGAAAATAGACCTTATTTGGCCAAATGCGTTTTTCTCGATTGCAGTTGTGCTTAGGGGTAGTTTTGTATTGCATTCCAAAAATAGAATATTATTTTTGCCTCCCACGAGGGGCATTCAGAATGCACATTGTACGTATGTGCTCATGTATAGCGTAGTTGAATTTGATGTAGGGAATGGTTATTCATAAAACAAACTATGTATGGATGTACGTACATATAAGGAATTTATGATACGTTAGATATACACAATCGTACATACATAATATTTGAGATCTGCAGCTATGAAAAGTGTAACGATATGATAGCGTAGTATAAATATAAATAATCAAATCATAGCGGTGACGAGCTTTAATTTATGTGAAATATTATGTCCAATGTTTTAGGACTTTCAGATTAATACAGGTTACGTAAGGAAGGCTTAAGTTGGTGACGGTGGAGGGGTGAAGGGGTGGTAGGGACTAACTCGGGAACTATTTGGCCGATTTTAAAAATTATTTCAACATTGTACTGGCTACATCATCCGGATCAGTATAGGCTACTTAGGGTGAGGATGGGGGACGGAGCCACTCGGTCATTGCCGGAGTTGACATGCGACAGCCATGTTTTTCACATTGACAGCTATATTTTGCATGTTCGCGTGTGAGCTGCAGTCATAATTTGTTTATACTTTACAAAATGCCATTGCGGTAAAATATTTTGTAAGATTAAAAAACAAAAAAAAAAAAATAAACAAACGTACATGTATATGACTCAAAATAAATTTTAATTTTATTTAAAAGAAAAGAAATCGGCATTGCTAGTAGGTATAAAAAATGTTATGTTGGTTTGTGTATGCTTCAAAAATTTGAAAAATTTTACACCGATTGAGCTAACTAACACCTTTAGAGAATCTTTGATATTGGCTCGAGATGGTTGTAATGATGGTTTGGTCAAAATTGGACAAAGGGGTGTGGGCGTGTGGCACCGCGAATACAAAAAACAATTGCAAAAGCTATTCTTCGACAGTCTTGGAAGGCAAAGTTTTTAAAATTTGTAACATTGATATCAATAATGCATTGTCCTGAAAGACAAGAATATTATTTAGTCTAGCCAATACTAGACTAAGAGCTAGCAACGTTTTTTCTCAAGTCATTTTAGCAAGGCTGTAACTTTGTGAGCTTAGTTCGGGGTGACTACTGAATACGAAAATATATTTCTGGCAGCGCTGCGTTGGTTTATATATTAATGCCATAACCTCAAAAGGGCAAAAAATGTAGGTACCTCATTTTAGCAAACTTAAGATTTTGGTATGTGTTGATTTACGACGGATGTAGACAGAAAATGCAATTGCCATATCAGTTTGCCGGTTTTAAAGTGCAAAAAAAGGAAAATTTAAGTTATAATAGCAAAATTAAATTTTTGATATTATGTTAGAGATATTATCACTCTACTAATTCCTTAAAGCTAAACCAAATCTCCGGTTTCATCATATACCAAAATCTTAAGTTTGCTAAAATGAGGCAAATTTCTTTGATTTTTTAGGTTATGGCATTCCAGTATAAACCAACGCAGTGCTGCCAGAAATGTGGTTTCGTGTTCAGTAGTCACCACGAACTAAGTTCACAAAGTTACAGCCTTGCTAAAATGACTTGAGAAAAAACGTTGCTAGCTCTTACTCTATACGGTTTCAGGAAAAACAAAAAATAGTGTGTACCACAGAGCATTACACTATTTAACTATTTTGCACTACGAAGTGTGCAGGTGCTACGCTAGTATTTATATAAATGTCTTTTCGCAATTCATCATAACAAAAATTACTTCACTATTTCCCAACTCTACACTCGGCCTATCCATGCAATTAAACGAACCGATTGGAGAGTTGAGGGCGTTTATAGCTTCTTGACAGTTCGTGAATATAGGGATGCTTGCGTCCTTAGCACCAGACTTTTAAATATATTTGGGGCATTTCCGTACCTACTTTATGCCATTTTGGGAGTTTGGTGGATTGTTGCTGACGCATGTATGGAATCTCCGTGTATAACCTTTTATTGAAGCATACGTTAGGAGACTATCTGTAAGCCCGCAGTTCATATCAATGTCCGAAAGCTAAAAGAGCAGAATCGTTAGTTTTCGATGAACCAAGATATCAGTAAGCACGTTCCAATCTGCTAGCCTATAAAAAGTCCTTTCAAACATGAGCATGGGCGGATGTGCACTTACTTGCGAGGGTGCATCTATCTACTAAAGCCTATAACACGGATTGAACACAAATATTTACTGACCTTATCACACTTTACATATTTGAACATTTTTGGAATCCACACATCTGACAGCTTGCTCCCAAATATACATTTCAATTAGAACGATTTCGCGAATTTGAATAATTTTGACATAAAATTGACAATTCGAGACTCGTTGATTTTCGAATATTAGAATGATACACAACACTCATACACATGGGAGGCAACTTATGCTTGCATTAGCGCGTTCGTCGAGATTGTCGACGAAGTATTCACCGATATATAGTTTTCTACGATGGCTGGGCACGTGCATAGGAGGTGAAGGTGAATAGTATCTTCCTCCTCGTCGTCCATGCAGCTTCTAAAGAAATCATTGACAGGGAGGCCCAGATGGCGGTGATTAAGAAGGCGGACAATTTAAATCTTGGGACGAATCCCCTACACCACCCTCCCAGCCAGTATGCAGGTTTACAAATTTTATCAGGGGTGGAGGAAATACATAGGATGGGAGTAATATAAGGATTGGAATGTGAGAAGAAGGAAGGGGAGAGCATTCTTTGGTTTCGTGGTTCTTTTAGAAAAATGTTCGAGAATCTTTTCTTTACCATCACTCAGCTCTCACAGCCATACATTGACGAGTTTGCTGCTAGTTTTGTTTCGTATTGGGCCACAGTTAGTATTTCAGATTTGAAATAAAATAATGTTACATAATAATATAGATAATGATGAGACTGCAATTTAGATATATTTATACCCAAAACTCTTAGATTTAGATCTGTTTTTGAACTTTTATCCCAATCGGAATTATCTACGATCAACTTTAATATATGTCAATTATTATGAATTCGTAATTAAAAGTAAACGGCTTAATCAAAAACGACCTTAAATCTGATGGCGATAAGCAATGTTTATAATATGTAATTGTATTTAATTAATCTTCTATATATATAAAAATGAATGTTTGTCTGTATATATGTCCTTTATAGAATCGTAGACTATGCATTTGATCATGTGATGATCTTTAGCAAAGTTGTTGTGCATCAGCCCACGAAGTTTATTGAGTTGGTACGGTCTAAATTGGACAAAGGGGCGTGGCACCGCCCATACAAAAAAAACATTCAAAATTTTGTATTTCGAAAACCACCGAATCGATTGAGTTTAATTTACACACAATCTTAGGTATTGGCCCAGGAGTATTCCTGTGAAGATGGACCAAAATTGGATAAAGGGGTGTGGCACTGCCCATACAAAAAAAAAAAACATTAAAAATCTTATATTTCGAAAATCCACTGAATCGATTAAGTTAAAATTTACAGACAATCTTAGGTATTGGCCCAGGAACGTTCCCATAAAGATTGGTCAAAATTGGACAAAGGGACGTGGCGCCGCTCATAAAAAAAAAACATTCAAAATCTTATATCTCAAATACCGCCGAACCGATTGAGCTCAAACTTACAGACAATCTTACCTACGAAAGAACATTATTCACCCTTATTCCCGTTGGCGTTTGTCATATACGACTCTTTTGTCGTGACGTTATAAAAACGATATTCAGATTTTTTTTCAAACTTTTGTTAACGATTTTGCTTCTTTTTCTATGTGTTCACTGTATTTTCAAATTGCTTGTCTCAAAAAAGTTACAAACACTGACTTAAAACCGAAATGAAATATTAGGCGTTTACGACAAACGCCAACGGGAATAGGGGTGATTATCTAAGATCTTAGCAATGCAATTTCTGTGCACGGACAAGGCCGGGCAGGTTCAGCTATATTATATAAAAACGTTGGTGCGTATGTAAGTCCGGTCTGGACCACTCAAGCTATCTGCCTTCATTCCTATTAGGTAAAAAATAATTGAACAAAAATATCAAAATTAATCTTTAAATATTAAAAATAACTATTTTTCGTAGAACAACGTTTGCCGTGTCCGCTAGTTAATTAAATAAATCGACTTACGACTATCCCTAAAGGTGCCTGTCCATTTGAGAGTAAAAATGCTGTGAGCAGCTCTCAAGCGGCTCCCGAGATCAAACTTGCAAGTGGACATAGTCTTGAGAGTACTTCGTGGAGAGTTAACTTTTTACTCTCGAGATTCGAGCATTTTGAAAGTCACTCGCAAGTGGGCACATGTTCTGATCTCTATCGGAGATTAGCTCGCAAAATTCCAACATGGTTCGAATTTTGCGAGCAGCTGTCGAGAGTCGACATGGCAAAACAATGGATATCGGAGGAAATAAAACAACTCATTGTATTACCAATACACACTCACAATCACAAGCCATGCCAGGGCTTCCCTTAATTTGGTTTCCTTCTTAAAAATATTTGGCCCAACAAATTGAATTATATGTTCTATTTCACTTGTTGTCAAACGGTTAAAATCTTTGAACTGTTGATGAGCATCTTAAGTTTGAAGCTCTCTTGCAAGACCAGATCCTTCACAGAGTGGACGACAATGATCTACCCATGGTTTAATCCAGCCTTTCTGTTTTGCTTTATTCTTTTTTTTAAGAACAGTGCTAATAATTATTAACGCAGTGGCAACCTTTTGCTTGTAGGAATATATTTTAACTGGTAACTAGCAGACGAAATATATCAAGTGGACACGGTTATGAGAGTACTCTCAGTAATAAACTCTCAAAGTTCTACTAACGAACAAACTCTCGATATTAAAATCTCGAAAATATTACTCTCAATTCTCAAATGGACAGCCACCCGAGAGTAACTCTCGAGAGTTTGCTAGCGAAAGTACTCTCAAATGGACATGCACCTTAACACAATAAAGGCATACCGCTCGAGATGCATGTAGGTTGGTTAGATCTGCACTTGTTTTTTTTTTAATTGACATTGATAGACTTTAGCTTTCTCCTGTACCTATTCTTTTGTGGGCCGCCATTTTCACGCCTCTATGCCATTGTAGATATATGGTCTCTGACACGAAACTTTTTGGTTAATTGCAAGCTGCGCTTGCTTAAAGTTTTTGCTCTAAAACGGCTTCAACAATTTTAAGTAAAATGCATGCTTAGGTGGTTCTACAGTCTATGGTGGACCTTCAAGTTGGTTGAGGTCCCTATACCACGTGCGATTCATATAAGCTAAGGGTTTTCTCTACTGTATTTGGTTCGGAGTTAACGACTCTTCGGGCTTGACCTTAGTGTCCATTTGATTTACAGTTCCTAGCCATCTTAGATGATTAACTCGCACTTTTCTGACCAGGTCGATGTCGCTCTAATGTCCGTAGAGTTGTTAAATTCATAAAATTGGAAGCGGTAATTCTTCGCCTCATTTTTGATGTTATATTATTTGATGTTATATTATATGATAAAGTGGTTTAAAGTTCATAAATGTCAAGTATTGCTTGATCTGTGGAAACACTTGAAAAACAGTAAAAATTTACTTTGAAAATTATGGTTTTGGAAGGTACTAAATATTTAACAAAAACAGCCTTAGCTATTCATAACGCTAATTTGAATAATGTTTTTTTTTTCTATCGTGAATCGGTTTTGATATTCTATGCAGCAAAATTGAAAGCGAACGTTACCGATGGATGACCAACGGCGGCGGGGAAAAATAAAAGACAAACTCAGACTCACTCAAGATTACTTTTCAAACCATGTTGGGGGCCATCTATAACAAACGTTACCGATGGAGGACTCAGCAGCGAAAAAAAATATATGAAAAGATATATAAAGCAGAAATGTCTTCCCAAGTGGATTATATACGGAGAATTGACTGTCAGAATTCATACTATTCAAACAATCACTTAAAAGGAGTCTTATGATGAATTAGTGGTGTAGTTCGAAATAGCTATCATTCCTACCAAAGTGACTGTGTCAACGAGTTGTTGTATATCTAATTTCTCAAAACAATAATTCAAAGATAAGTTCGTCCTGCAAGGCCCGCGTTGGGCGCCATCTGTAACATTCTTAACAGATCCAGCTAATGGGGAGAAACAACAGCAATCACTCCGCCTCATTTTTTGCATACATACATACATACCAGATATACTATACGAAATTCGGGCCTCGCAATCTACTAGGAAATTTGGTTCCGATTGCGGCGGCAATAGATCTTCATCTCATCGCAAGTTTCAGGCTTGTTCAGAACTTGTGGCAAGATCGCACACCCATCGGCGAGCTACCGGGAGAGGAGATAATGCCTGAGCCGCAAAAGGGCTGAACTGAACACCCCCGTATGCTAGCTTGCCTCTACAGACCCAAGAGATCTGTAAGTTTTGGGTATGTCCGGGTACGATGAGTTAGCGAAGGGATTTCGTTACTGATGGCGACCAACCCCACGTTAGCCTTAAAGGACCAACGTATCTTTTCATACATTTTTTTTTCTCCGCCGCTAGATGGCAGAAAATAAATGTGAGTTATAGATACATCGAGTTATGTAGGCCAATTAGAAAAAGTCGAAAACGCAGAGTTCTCAATTAAACTTTTAGAGAAATTCGAAAGAAGTTCGATTTATGGAAGTTCGACTGATATTCTATCTACTAACAAATAAAATCTTAGCTCTGCCAATTCAGACGATTGTTCTAGCCAAACTTGCAATAAATATTTAATGCGATCCAGTGCACTTAAAAAATTTAATTACGCAACTGGTCTATATAGTATGATGATTCCGGGTTTAGTTTCTATCAAATATTCTTTGTAAGGGACCTAACATTTTATGCGGAATCCGAACGTCTGAAGCTTTCAGAAAACAATTTTGCTATCGAGTGTCTATCAGACGTTCTCAAGATGTGGCACAGTGTAAGAAAAAATTAGATGGAGTTTATGTTTTTCCGTGAATTCAGCCTGAAACCCCTTGCTTATTAGTCGAGTACTGAGTACACTAAAAAAAAACACTGCTATCAAAATCGTGCACTTTTGTTATTAGCTATCAGTTTCCTACGTTTTTAAGTTCGTTACAAAATTCTTTCATCCAAAACATAAAAATCCGTTGTGGCTCTGCTGGTGTTGGAATCAGTATCACTTACACTAAGCATTGGAAACGTAAATATGTCCCAAAGCATTTAAAAGAAAATATATGTACATATATTCTACGAGTATAGCAAATAACAATAAATAAGTTTATACATATTTGTTTTTATGTCTTCGAGATAAAAAGAGAGAATTCTAAACGTAAACACCACGAGGCAATTATTTCATCTAGAGTTAATAAATGTTTAGTGCCACGTAGGTACGTTGTCCGAAATTAGTATATTATTGACTGTTTCTATACAAAACAGCAAGAAATATCTGCTACTTCATGTCATCAAGCATTCTGCAATCAATTGCAATCCATTAGACAAAAGCAAATATTAGAAAAACAGAGCAAATTGATTCGTCATTGTTCTTGATATAAGTCATCCTTTAGCGCTTCCTACGCAAATTTAATTTTTTTTAGATAGAAGCCAGGCCGTATATTGATGATAGGCCATTCTTGTTGCTTTTTAAAATGACGTCCACGTCGCGGTCGAGTTGAAAAAAACCTAATCATAAAATGTATCTATATTTAATTTATTTGACTGTATGGGTTGGTTGGTTTTAAATTGGTCAAAATGTTTTCTTGTGGAGATCCTATGGTCGTTAATTTTTCGGTACCATATGACAAAAATATCCCACAAAGATGGAGGGAACAAAACGCGTCTATTTGTGTCACTTGTGTGAATTGCTTTAATTTGTATTCATAATAATGTTGTTTATCAATTTGGGTGTTTGGTTAATAAGTTTCCTTTCGTTTGTTCACAGAAATTTCTACGAATTGCTAAGGCTGACGTAAATGAACGGACCCGGCGATATTCCGCTGACACTAGGT